>OY747707.1:13624370-14224370 GCA_963556495.2 Valencia hispanica | reverse complement strand
TTATAGGTCTGATGGTTTTGTGTTACATTTGGCAAAAAGAGTCGAGAAAGAGGATGAGAGAGATCAGCGTACCTAACAATGAATTAGGCTCATTAACAGAGTAAAAAAGACAAAAACTAAAGAAACGGTAACTTATATATAACTTTAGCAGCAGTCTACGGATTTTTGTTGAGAAAGATGAGCATGTTAACATGCGCTGGGGTCAGAAGCGAAAGCAGCCTGGTGAACAGACTGACGGTCACCAGGCTGCTGTCGCGTCTGACCTGCAGCGCCGAGATCACCTGCTGTGAGGGGACAGACGTCGCTGTGATACACATACCTCCGTGCTAACTTGGCAAGCCTCTGGAATCTTGTTTAATTCATTTTCCACCAGTCTGCAGGGGAACAATCCAGGGGTGGCGGAGCCTCCCTCAGAAAGTAATCGGTGAGGAAGTTTCTTTGCTCGTTGTGCATCTCTGCTCCTCCGTGCTAACACCGACTTGATGCTAGGTTGAGACCAAGAGCAGGATGCTCCGCTTCTAACCAGGGTTAGAAGTGCGTTCAAGTACTTATACACAGCTTCGCAGTGTTGGCAGTGAACCAAGACTTTTTTGTTTGTTTGTTTTTTTAGTCAAAGTGGTGCTACACCACACTTTGCTGGGACTTCTTCAAGACAATGCTACTTTTGAAATACACAGAAACTGGCAAGAAACTGAGTCGGCCTGTGGGTTTTATTTTCAGTCATCGCCCTCATGTGGTAAAGTGTTTAATTATTGCCACATAGCAAAATTAATTGCATTCCTTCAAAACTCAAACTACGCAACAGAACATGCATTAATTGATCTGTAAAAAAAAAATGTCATCAATGAAATTCTTAATGATCAATTAATCGATCGTCGATTAATTATGCCCATCCCTATAAGCAACAAAACAATTTATGTGTTTGTATTCAGATTTTTCGGTAGCTACGGCCCTGACGGTTCAGTACGCACGTCTACCGAAGGAATACAGCTGTTTTCTACCTGAACACATGCAGAATATTTATGTGCAGAACTCAGAGCTCAGTGCAACGTTCCGCAGTGCAACTTTAAAAAGTGACATAAAAAAACCCCAGAAAGGACTCCCTGCTATCACTAAACTCTGCTATTTGGGATCATTAATGGTTTCTTATGCTACAGTAGGAAAAGAAAGATGGACCGAAACAGAACTTTGTCAGCGAAGGCATCTTTCAACAGCAATAAGGTCTATAACACGCTCTGCACTGAACTGAATTTCTCACCTGCAACAATGTCAAGCTGAATGTAAAACATTACTGATACTAGAGAAAAACCAACTGACGTCCCAATGGCTACTAGTAGTATCTAATCAGCCCAAACTCCTTATTTTGTAAAAAACAAACAAAAAGGAAGTCAGAAGAATCCCCGTTGATGAGAGGGGATTTCCCCAACAGCTGCCCATGCTGCATTGAAGTACAACTGGGAAACTAGCATTCAAGTACAACTGGGAAACTAGGCTGTAGAAATATCAAAACAACTCCAAAGGGATTTAAACATGTTTTATTCTTAATTTTGGGCAAAGTATTATTTGAACATTCTTTAACATTAAAACTGTTGTTTTCTACACTGGCTATGTCTGCTTGTACTATTTTATTTACTTTAAAAAAATCAAATCTCCAGTCAGTGCTATACTTGAAACCTTTTTTTAAGTTATAAAACATAACAAAATCAAACTAATTTCAGGAATTGAAAGGATGGACTCAGGCAAACATTGTTTTATTTAGTACTGTTCAAAAGGTGAGGGTGGCTCAGGTGGTAGGAGTTCGTCCAGTTGGTTGCCGGTTTGAACCTCTGCTTCATCTGTCTCAGTCGTTGTGTCCTTGGGCAAGACAATTCACCCGCCTTGCCCACTGGTGGTGGTCAGAGGGCCCAGTGGCGCCTGTGTAGACGGCAGCCTCGCTTCTGTCAATGTGCCCCAGGGCAACTGCGGCTAAAATGTAGTTCACCACCACCAGTGTGTGAATGGGTGAATTACCGAATGTAGTGTAAACCGCTTTTTGGTCCTCTGACTGAAAGATAAAAATACTTTTTTCATGGAACAGGAGAGGCCACTGTGAATATTTGTGCAGTCATTCCCAATAAACTGCTTAAATAGATGTTCATGGATAATTATAAAGTTGCATTCCTTTGTTTAAAGTTTTAAAGAAAAATATCATGGTATTTCCCAATTTTATATTCTTTTTTTATTTCATTGTTTCATATATATATTTTATAACGGCAGGTACCAGTCATAATTAATATGTTCTCATAATAGAAAGTGGTGGCAAGGCTGTTTTAATCAACTATGATTGGCTGTACATAATTATAAGACTTGCTACAGTGTTTGGCCTGTATACAAATATGAATTGACAGTAAAAGTGACAGCCTATTCAAAACTGCTGAAAAATCTAAAATATCCCTGCAGATAGTAGTGCAACCAGTCTGCAAAGATTAAACTAATGAGAAAGAAAAACCCTCATTTAAACTTTGGGAACTTTGAATGTGTTTCAATGAATGTACATTTGTTTGAAATAACCTCATTGACCAAGAATGGACATGCCCATGTTGATAATGAGCATCAACATTTGCGTGTGCATGTGCCTGTACTGTTTCATTTCAATTATTCCGGGGTTAGTAGATGGCTATCAGAGTTTGTGTATGGCTAACATTAGCAGGTTATGCCCCATGTGTGCCTCATTCATGACCCATTTGCACATTCTTTCTCTGTGTGTGTCGAACACACACACTCATTATTGTTTTCATTACATGGCGATGCAGAGAGAAAAGGGGAACAAAGCGACATAAACAGACAAAGGTCAAGAGTTGACAGATTTCACAACATGCAGATCTTAACTATTTAAAAGGCATTCTCATAAAAATATTGACTGTGGAGATTTCATCAAGAAAGAAACAACGAAGGAAAGAAGCGATATCTGCTCACACGTTTTGTGTCTGCAAAGTGAAATCTGTCCTGAAGGGGTTTAGATGTTAGTTTCTTTTTTCTCTTGCAATAACATGTCATTGTTGATAAAAACTTTTCAGGACCTGATTACTAGAAGGCCAAGAGACATTTTAGAGAATTATGTGAAAAAAGTGTGAAAAAGTACGTAGAGAGATCAAATTAGAGTTTGAAACCGAAGATATATCTAGTTAAGAGGAAGAAGTCAGTAGAAATGTTATGTGAAAGTTGAAGCGTGGAGATTTAACAAACCAGCACCTCATGGGGAGATTTAGAGGCGCTCTGTCACAGGCCCAATGTAATCCACCACAGTGACAAATCGCCACCTGTGACAAAAGCTGCAATTTGCAACACAAATCTTTGGCAGCATTCAGGTGGAGGTTCTAATTTCTGCTCCACTTCTTGCCTTTTTGCTCTGAGGTGTACAAAAATACTTCAGCTTGTTCTTTCCCACAACTTTACCACCAGAATACTCCACCTTATATTTGTAAGTTTCATTCTTCCTCAACATAATCAGTATATGTTTTACTAATTAAAGTTTAACTATGCTACACTCAAATCAGAGCATCTGAAGCTAATTATTGCAACTGAACATGGAGGAGGATCATTTGGAGAGACCTCTTTTCTGATTTAACATGATCTACACTGACAGACGACACACAAAAAAGTAAAAGGAGACATGTTTTTGCTCAAGATACCTATCCAGACCCTGTGGTTCCATGTGACACACCATCATACAGATATGGTACTCCTTGTTTCTAGAAGTGGGTGCTCTCAAAAAGAAAAAAGAAAACCTTTTTGGCTTCCATTTTGTGCTTTTAAAATTAATAATAAAGGCAAGGCTGGGTGTTATTTACGTTTGTTTCATTCTTTCACTATTTATATGTTTTATGCCTCTAAAATATTAGATTTCTCCTGTAAACTGTCTAAACTCCAACTGAGGTCATCCTCATTCCATGTAGATGTATATCAACAACAGTATTGAGCAGGTCATGATACATTCCTGATTCAATTTGATTAGCAAGACATCCTTTTTCAATTTGTCCTGGTTATAGCTTATATTAGATTAAAATACCAAATCATACTTGTCTTCTAGGGGTCTGGAGATACTGTCACTTCCTAATTATTATTTTTAATTTAGTCTTTTTTAATTAGTACAGATGTTTTAACTGAGGCTTCTGTTTCATATGGTAGCAGTTCCTGCCACTCTCCTTTTTTTCTCTCTTTGCATCCCTATGCCTCTTGACGTCTCATTTTCATTCACGCTGAACTTGGGGTGAAAAGGACATTTTTGAATCATTTCAGCCTGCCAATGGAGAGAAATGAAATGAGAAAGTGTCTTGCTCTCTTGAGAAGACCTCCCATCCAGGCCTGAGAGTTTCCCAGACCACTTTACCACTGCTGCACAATCCAGCCCATTGTTAGGCTGTTTCCAAGGGATCTATACAATGATTTGCTGTAGTGTTTTTTTTTATTTGCATGTGGAAGTATGAAAGTAAATTGTAGAGTTTTTGGACTTTAGTCAGTTCTACAGGACAATTTCCTAAAGTCTTTAAAACAAATAAGCAAATTGTGTTTTTTTGTGATGATATACCAAAAAATACTTCACTTCAAAAATACTACTACTTAATCACTAGGGACGTCCGAAAATATCGGCCTAGCATTATTACCGGCTGATATTGGCATTAAAATGTAATATCGGAAATTATCCGTATTGGCTTTTACTTTTTCACACAACTTGTGCTGTCCTCACAACACGTGGCTACGTGTAACTAGACAGCTAGGCAATGACTAAAATAAAGAAAGAATCTCCACCCAAGGCTTGTTTTCTTAGCTGAAGATTATTAAGAAAATGTTTCATCTCTCTGTAATTGAAACATAAAGAAAAGAAAAAAATACATCACTAATAAACACATCTTAGCGTCACACTTAACAATTAGCCTAGCCTAACCATGTCCATAAATTTGATCAACTAAATAACTGTAACACATGTCCTAGCTGTACCTAAGCACATCAATGCTTACAAATACGAATGTTCTCCATGGCACAACCATATAAACCACATTCAGCGTGTCTGTGAGCTGTTTACTGGAGAAAAATATGTCAAAGATATTTGACCGAGGTTACTTGGACATGCTTCTACACCTACGATATGACAACGATTGTTTTGTTTTGTAGCAGAAGAGTCTCATTCTGATCCACTTATTAAACCCAAAACAATTTAACATAAATTTACTTATTTACTACTTTTTAACTCAATACCATCATGAACTTAATTATTATCTTTAGCCAAAGAGCATCACACAACTTTTTTTTACCTTACTTACATACCATGCACATATACATCACATTCTTCACAACTCAAAATGTCAAACTATGACAGATCCAAGGTATAGTTTTTTTTAATATTTTTTATTTACTTTCAGGACATTTCTATCCATGCTGCTTTCTACTTATTTAAGTTTTTAGAATCTGTATCACTGTACCTTATATTTTACAACAAATTTGTTGAGCAGAATGCATCAGTGTGTCCTTTTTTATCTGGTCTATTCTCTTGTATTATGTTTAAGCTCTATCAGATCATAAAGATCTCTACAAGGGGATGTCATCTTTTCATTTAACAGTAAGGCTGAAGATGTGGCAGATTTGCTGATTAAATAAAGGGTAAAATAAAACTAAATCTATTAAATTGAACTAGATCTATAAAAACTTGTAAAAACATGCACGTTTTTCTAAATATTATTTGGTGTATGTGTATTTCTAAAGATACAATGGTCATGCTCTGTTATCTGTATAACATTCACTGTACATTTATATTCATATTTGTACTACAAAAATAAAAAATTTATCAAAAAATCTTTGGATTCAATTTTGATGTAAAAGTTTTAAAATGCCAAATTTTCTGCATACAGATTTATTTACTGTTTGTGTGTTTATTTCTTCTATTTCTTCAAAAACAGAGATAAAATATTTCTTCCTATTTTGTTGTTTGTCAGAAATCCCTGGTTTAGAGGACTTACTTACATAAATGTTAGGTTTTTGAGTTTAATACTAGTTAGTTGGGCCCACATAAGATACTGACTGGTTTTCTGACCCACCCCCAAGACTTCCCCAGTAAAGTAAAACTGCACATTTTAGAGTGGCCTTTTATTGTGGCCAGTCTAAGGCACAGACTGAATATTCATGCCATCTAATAAGCACCTTGATATGCCACACCTGTATGGTGGAATGGATTGTCTTGACAAAGGAGAAGGGCTCACTAACACAAATTTAGACAGATGTTTGAACAATATTTGAGAGTAGTGGGTCTTTTGTGTATATAGAAAATGTTTCGGATCTTTGACTTCAGCTCATGAAAAATTGGAGCAAAAACAAAAGTATTGCGTTTAGATTTGTGTTCAGTGTATATAGCACAGCTCCGGACAGCTTCCCCTCCACCATCCTCCAGGTTTTTTCTGTTATTAACTCCATCATGTTCTTGACGTGTACTGCTTTCTTTCTCGTCTTCACTTAGTACTATTTAAAAGCATTTTGGGCATAGCTTTGATCTTGCTTCCAGTCTCTAAAATGTTGGGTTACAACCCATAATGTGTTGCAGGACCAGCAGGTGTGCATAACAAGTGGGTATGATATGCTTGGACCCTGGGGTGAGGGAGGAAACACTTTTTTTAAGGGTCCCAGGTGGAAAGTGTTTAACAGCATTTTAGTGGATTTGGAGCTGAACTGATGTTACGTGATACTTATGAAGGTTGTAGGTTTACATAGTTGGAAAATTGGCACAGATACTGTCCATTCTGGTGAAGTCAGCCTTCAGATTATGGCATTTGGCAATGAAGGTGTAATATATAAAATCGCCCTTTTTGCACAGGTCAGAGATTGTGATTCCTTTATCATTTTGTCAGTATAGAAAGCAGTTTGACTCATTTACAGAAAGTCAACATTAACATGTGGGAATATTAGCACACTCTTGTAATGTGCTAGTGTTTATTTGTGTCTATAGAAGTTAGGCTGCACCTCAGACATTTCAACAGTTGCAGCTGCAAAATGCAAACATCTGGCGGCAGATTAATGACCATCTGTTGTTTCTGAGCTGGAGAAAAAATTTCTCAATTTTAAAGCTATATTGGATGGTTAGATAATTAAATGTGTTTGTTCATGTATGTACATAACCTTTTCTGCATTACAATCTATAAATTTAGGATATATCTAGATCAGAAATTAAAAAATACTGTAATACCTCAAATTTTCTCTAGTAAAGTAAGCTTATAATACTGGAGCAGACTGTGATGTAAACACAAAACAAAGTAGTGGGAGTAGAAATAAAGCTTGTTAAGTTTCTCAAATAGATTCATTTTTTAAGTTGCTATTACCCTTTTGTTACATCGTAATAAGTAACATGTTGCAAAAGGTGTATATGTAATAAACTTCAATGAATTTGAAAATGTGTTCCGATGAGGGTCGTTTGTCAGCTTATAGGTACCTTTTAAAAACAAACTTTAGGCAGGTAAAATATACTTTTCATTAAGCTCACATTTCAGTTGAATATGTTTTTTTTAATTGGTCTGTGTAATATTCTCATCTTAAATATTTTTCCATTAGCTGTTGGTGGAAAATCAAATAATACAAAATATTTAATATTTAATATTTCCTTAATATTCAAATTTATTGAACATGATTGTATATACGGCGCACAGTGGCACAGTTGGTAGCACTGTTGCCTTGCAGCAAGAAGGTCCTGGGTTCAAATCCCAGCCTGGGGTCTTTCTGCATGGAGTTTGCATGTTCTCCCTGTGCATGCGTATATATATATATATATATATATATATATATATATATATATATATATATATATATATATATATATATATATATTTATAAAAACACATAATAATCACATCAGCGTTTTTCTATTGACATAAAATGATGTTGGCAGCAACTCAGGTAATCCAGGAATACAAAGAATTCTCCACAAATGAAGTTACGTATGAAAGATTGGAATGACACAGGGAAAAAGTATTGAATACACTTTGAGAAATGTATTCAATACTTTGTTCAACAGTCGTTTTTGGTAATAACTTTCTTGGTGATGACGACAAGCTTTAACGTCGTTTTTTCTTCAGCAGTGGAGTCTTGTGCATTGAGTGTGTATAGAGGTCACTGTGGTTGAGTGCATTACTTATTGTTTTTGTGGAAAATAGTAGACTTGCTATTACCAAGTTATTCTGGACCTCCTTGACTCTGGGACACCTCATGAATTTACTTTTTACTTCACCATAAACCACCAGCAGCTGGTTGATTGTGAAATTAGAATTTGTTTCCACTTCCAGATCAGAAGTTTATATTTATATTGGTAATTAGAGTGTTTTCCAACAGTGACAGGTTTTTTTGTCAAGGCCTCCACTTTTACCAATTGACCACTGACCACTACTACTTTAGCCATAGAACTGTTTTTTCAGTTGAGATTATACCTGCTTAGATGCTTTCTAAATACTCATCTCACTGATTTCTTGACTTTCTATGTCTTTAAGCACATTTTTTCTTCATGTGTTCAATACCTAATTTCTGTGGCATTACACATTATTCCTTATAAATTAATCTGTTGAGAAATATGCTTTGATTTTTTTGTGGTTGCTTGGATTGTTGCGATCATCTGGTGTGAATTTTATGGCAATGGCCCTATTAGAAAAATTTCTACTAAGATAAACGTTGACGTGTTCAATACTTACTTTACCTGCAGTATGTTTTACTTACCTAATCCTATCCTTATGAATGCCATAATCTATAACTGTACTTATCTTTTTTTATTAAGGTTTCTTTGTGTTGTAAAATTCTCATTTCAAGTATGCACCTTTCCTCTACATGTTCCAGGTTAAGAGTGTTTTAGGGATCAGAATTTCGGATGCAATTTGTATCTTTAAGTCCCAGACAGACCAAAATGTCTCCAGCCTGAAGCTATTAAATATAAGGGACTCAAGATGGGAAATAATGATTGCTGTTTCAATAGGATATGGTGTAATTAGTGTTGTATTTTACTATACCTCAGGAACCCACCAGTTATTCGACTTGTAATTGTATATGTATGGCGTTTGCATAACTGAATGTCAACCCTAATTTGAATCATTGTTGCTTCAATGGATGGTTATGGCTCATTTTTGCATGGATTTCACAGCCATAGCTGCTATTTAGGAGCAGTTAATATTAAGATATTTTTTTATTTTTTTAATAAATACTTTTTTGTTGCTCAGAAAAAAAGGACGCATGAACTGATTTACACATTTTAACAAGTACTAAAAATCACAGCAAAAAGGAAACTGTTGCATGTTGTTTTTTATCATCTTACATTTGAGTTGATCATAATAATCTGGCCACAGTAAGTCTGCAGGCTGCAGCTTCTCTGCTCAGTTTCCAAATGGCATGGCCGTATTATGATGGGATACAAAACGCCACTCCAAATCCCCATTGTTCTGCTCTCTCTGTGTTTCCGAGGCAACAGTCTCCTACCATCTGGAAGGCCCTCATCCTTCAGTTCCTCTTATTTTCCTCTAATGGGTTCCTCTCCTGCCCTGATTTTACGTTTCTTTAAGGATTTTTCTTCCCTTTTTTGTGTTATCGACACCTCATATTTTACCTTTTTCGGTGCTCTAATTTGAGCTGTCTTTTTCCACTCTCTTTATCATACGTTCAGGTTCAACCACTTACTGTAGTGCTTTTCGTTCATTTACTCGTTCACCATTTCTTCCTGTTCTCTGAACATTTGCATATGATCAGAACATTTGTTCTCATTTCTCCAGTTTGAATTATGCACCATCAAACATTCAAAGATGGCATTTCTTGAGACCTGGTGCATAAACACTTATGTACACAGGGGAACGTAATCAAGTTGGTTTCCTTTACCAGTAATTCCTGCATGATATACTACTGAATTAATCCTCCCTGACAGAGCTTTATTGACAAAGACAGATAGTAGCCTCTGAATGGAGTCTAGTTTCATTGAAATGTGAACAAGTAAGTACCCAGGCGTCTGCACACATGTTGGCTCCTCTAAAGTAGTGCCCATTATTCTCAGCAGATGCTGACCTTCAGCATGCTCGCTCTCTGGAGGGCAACACTTTGTGTTTTCCTTTTTCTTCTCTTCTCAATAACTAACCCCTTCTTTTTTGTTACTTTTTGTATTCTTCTTTTTCATATTCTGCCACTTTGTTATCTGTGTCCTTTCATTTTTTTGATCATTTTCAGTAGGTGTTCATACGAGGCTGAATTTCTCTTTACTCAGAACCACCATCCTCTTCTCTCTCATTTTTAGATCTAAACTCCTTTCTCCATTTTGCTCTGTCTTATTGTTTGATTTTGTTTTTACCCATGGCTTATTCTGTTATGCTTTTCAGCAATTGTAAAGTTTTTTATATCTATTATAATATTTTTTTGTGTGATCTACAAATGGATTTTTCATGATGTTCAATTGATCAAGTCAAAGTGGTTGTGGTTAAAATATAATGTAGGACACACTTTGATAAGCCTTCTTTTACTTTAAATGGTACATATATGACCCTTTTTACAACTTTTACTCTGCAATTGTGTATAGTTCTACAATGAAAATGGAGAAATGTCTCAAAAAGTAAGCATAATCCAGCAAAGGTTGCCAAAGATTGATAATGTTTTGGACAAAGCACCGCCATTCAGGAAAAAAAAAAAAGAATAAAGTATTGACTGGTTATTTGTCCAGTGAAGAGGATGAATTCATGATCAATGTTTTCTAAAAGCATTTGACTGGAGACCTAACAGACCAGCAAGCTACCCAGAAATTTAAGCATGCTCCTTGGAGAGCCTGCAATTCACGACAGTGGCAAATGGCTACTTGTGAAAAATGTTCTAATTCAAAAAAGGAAAATTCTGTACGGATTAAGTTAGATGATGTGCTTTCTGCTTGGATTCTAAATCTGACTACCACTGCTACACTGATGGGAATGGGGAAAAAATACCTGTCACCAGAATAGCCTGGTTTAGTATGACATTAGCGAGCCATGACTGCATAAAACTCGGTCGCCGTGAATAGAAGCAGCTAAATGTCCCATTTCTGCACATAATCAGTAAAACTGTGTTTTACTTGTGAGGGTTTTATTGAACATGTTTATAGATGTTTCTCAGCTCCAACACACTGGAATCAAATTAATGGTTTATTAGCAGACTCCTGCAGAGGAGGTACTTCACCCATTCCAATTGCCACTGTTAGAGCAGGACTACATGTTGGAAACCGACTCTTGAGGACTGGAGATGGCTCTCCCTGGGTTCCGGTAATATAGCTAGCAAAAAATTAAATCAACATCTTCTGAGCCTAAAACTTCAGCCTCAGCTCATGAAAAAACACTTGCCAATGAGATGTAAGGCTAAGTAGTTAGAGCCAATGGATTAAAATAAATTCTGTCTCTCTAGTTCTCTTTTGTTTTTTGTCTTCATTCTCCCTTCCCTTCTCTGCTAAGACTCATGTGGCCTCACTTCTTTATCTTAGTGATCAGCCTTTTGTCTGCAAACTGCTGTCAGATGTTTCAAGGTTTTTCTTGTGAATTTCACATCCTGAACACAAACTTAATAGGTGGTGGAAGAAAGAAAAGGTTGAATCTTTATTTATGATAAGTTCTTTACAGCTAGATTTAGTAGGTCAACTTTCAAGGGTTAAATTATCCAAATTGTGTGAAATTTCCTAATAACCTGTGACTCAGCGTTTGACCACATGCTTGTAGTCTTTAGCAAATGGTGTTGAACATTTGAATATTTTATCTTTGTGTTTAGTTTACTCTCTAATCCAGGTTGATAAAACCCTAGCTTAGCCTTTAACCTCTTCCTCTAAGCGTTAGGTGGGAACCGATGGAGTGTCATGTGACTTTCAAGAGGTCAAAAGTTAAGAGAGATTTAGAAATCGCAGGACAAGGAAACACACATACGTTCACCAATGGAAACCACACTAGCAGCTGAACCAACAGAATGCCATCTATGACAAACAAATACACCCAGACACACAGTGTGTAGCCACTTAACCATAAGTAGAAAAACAGCTTAGAGCCTCATTGGGTTTCTTGGGTGTCACTGCAAATGATTTGGCTCTGCTCTGTCAACATATTCTGCATTTCTTTACTACTCACAGTTATAAATGTTCTGCATTGCTTCAAATAAACAACTATGTCATTCCCACACTGCAGTTAGAGCTCTACATGTGGGTTTTATCTGCTTTGTATGCATTGGCTTGATAAAAATGTGTTTATTACGAAAGAGGATTAGGGCCCCTGAAAAAGAAACAAGAATCCTGACTTTACTGACTTCACTTGAAACATCACGTAAATCCGACATATTAGTCCAGAAAGTTAGTTCTCATTCTGCACAACCCACATCTTTGTCATTGAAGCTGGTTGCTCCCAGGGGGCTTATCTGTATTAACGACATATTTCTGAGAAAAAAGTCAGTATTCTGTGAAAACTCAGGATTCTGAAATCAAGGTCAAAATTCGTCGATTAAAGTCAGAATTTTTAAATTAAAGTCTGAATTCTGAGATTTGAATCAGAACTCTCAAATTAAAGTCAAAATTAGGTAATCAAAGTCAGAATAATGTAATTTAAAATATATATATATATATATATATATAAATTATGCAATTAAAGTCAAAGAATGCTGTAATCAATCTTAGAATTCTGAGATCAAAGTCAGAATTCTGAGGTTTTAGTCACAATTCTAAAGTTAGTCGGTATTGAATTTATTTATTTTTCACAAATTAATTGATCATAAATTAATATCTGGTAAGAACCTGAATTTGTTCTCAGCAAAAGTATTTAAGCTAAATGTCTATCACTTTACAATCATGTGCAACCAATTGTTTTCAAAGGTCACCTAATTAGCAGAAAAAAAGAGTAAATGTAGAACACATTGTAAATGGACTGGATTAATATAGCGCTTTTCTAGTCATATTGACTACTCAAAGCGCTTTACACTGGAGTCACTTTCACCCCTTTTGCACTCACAATAACATTCATACACCGATACAGAGCTCAGTTGCCAGCTTGGGGTTAAATGCCTCGACATGTGACAGGAGGAGGCTGGAATTGAACCTGAAGACAACTACTCTACCTACTAAGCCACAGTCACCCATTAATTGTATAGTTTGTGGTTGAAAAGTTTCCCTCATTGAGATCCTTTACTATTTTATTTTATTGTGAAGACCTCAAATACTTTTTTTCTCCCTCTCCAACGTGTAGAAAAATGTTGGCTTTTGGCAAGCCTATCAGACATCTAATCCATCTATCACATGTAGGACCTCCATGTGTGCATGCCAATCTGAAGTGTCGTAATTCATTAGGTTTCCTAGATGTCAAGTGTTCCGCTCCTTTTTTTTCCATTTTGGTGACAAGTAGAAAAGCAGGTGGTCAAACCCTTTAACAGAAACAAAAAAAAAACTTTCAGTCTTTTTATGTAACAGGGTTATTTGTATATTTCAGACTCCATTGAGTCGTCTTTTTGCTGATAAACTGTATAAATGAAGTGTTTAATAGTGTTGTCTCTATATCTGGTCATTATTTTTGTTATTTTTGTACATTTTAGTAAACATATTAATGTTCTACCAGAAACTGTCAGTGTGGTGCCCTCTTCAGGTTAAAACCTTACACTGCATTCGAAATTGATTCGGACATTGCTACTGGCTCAGCCGCTATGGCTGATGTCAGCCATCCGGGTGCTGTGGAGTATAAAACAAGCCCAGTCTCAGCCACACCTCTGTAGCGAGTTGGAGTTGGAATAGCAAGGAAGTGTTGACGCCGCCCAGCCCTTCACCCCTCGGTCCGCCAGGCAACGCCTCCTGTTGCCGCATTTTTCAAACCGGAAATGTATGTGGACTAAGACTCTGGTAGAGGGGTGAGTCTCTTTTTAAGTACTCAAAAACTGAGGCACATAAGAAGGATGAATTTGATCTGTCCTCTGGGATGACAATCCAAGAAAAGTCACAATGCCTCATAAAAGAAAAATGTCACACAGGGAGCTAGAGATGATTTTGACAGCCATATATTAAGGAATAGATTCACTTTTATGTTTGTTTTTTTTTATTATTAAAATGTATATTTTATGTTTAAATATTAAAATCTGCTTACTTAACCTCTGAAGGTCATTAGGAAAATTCGGGTGAAGGTGCTCTGAACATTTATAGTCTCAGTAGGCAGGTTCTTTATATCTGTGCACAACACAGTGCACAGTAAAATGTTTTAATGTATTTACTTGTCATCAGACAAACTCTTGTCTGCATACAGTATTCAAGTAACATTTACCAATAATCATAATTACATAAAAATAACTTCAGGTTTGATTGCAGAACTATAAATATGGCGGAAAACTGAAGTCTGGTTTTGTCCTGCCCAATAAGGTTTGCTCCCTCTTCAGTTAGATTTTTTTTATTTTTTGGTTTTCTTTTTCAGAAGTGTCAACTACACTTGACTTAGAAAAATGACCAAGTGAGTCACAAATATTAAGCTTTAAGAATTTTTTTTCAGGAGAAGGAAAGGCAAAATGTAATCTAAATAAGAGTGCTCCATACGTCTGTATGTTATGGTAAACTTCAGTGGTTAGAATGTCAGGCATCACAGCGCGGAGAAATACTCTTTTACCTTACAAATACTTTTTAATCAAAACATTTCCAGACGTAGGCTATGAAATAAAAAAAGCAGTTTGAAGCCATTTTTTGCTCTCATCTGTGAATCTTTTTTTCCTCAGGTTGCTTAACACTTATCCATACAGAAATAACCTAACATTTTACTCTGGAAGCCTTACAATGTCTCTATAAATTTTCTTTTTCCAGTTTTAATTTGATAACATTTATAATATTCTTCCAACCCCCTCATTATTTTCCCTTTAAGCTTTTATTGTTTTGCTGTTTGGTCTTTTCATCTCTATGATGAAAGCTTCATTATGAAATATCACATTAGGACAATGAAGCATAGTTAAAGTTAGTTTAGCTTCAGAAACTTTATATTGCTGCATCTTCACTGTCACTATGCCTAACGAAATGTCATAACATAATCGTCGCTATTAATCTCTTTTATTACCAGACACCTCAATTTGTCATGAGTCTTGCTGGCAGAGAATCTGACAACAATAAATGCAATTTGAATATGTGAAATTGCTTTTCCCTAGACTAAATTGGAAACTATTTTTAAAAAGATTTCAACATGTTTTATTTTGTGTTCTGTACAAACTAATAAAGAAATAACTTGATTACTCCCACAACAGTTAATTTACTTTTTTCTCCCTCCACTCCTTCTCCCTCTGAATAAATCATTACTTCATAATTCCAGTCTCTCATTTCCTACAACTTCCTCTCTCATCTTTAAAATGTTTGGTTCATATTGAATCGACCCCGTTTGTGTAAATAATTTTGGAGGGTTTTTTGAGCCGTTCATAAGTCGCATTCAGGTGTCACAAACTGATAGTTGAGCTTTTCCCTTCAGCATTTTTAGGTAGAAATGAGAATTCATGGTTTCATTAGTTGCAACAAAATGTCCAGTTCCTGAAACAGTGAAGTAAACTCCAACCATCACGATGTCACCACCGTGTTTGACTGTCGGTCTGATGTTCTTTTTTCTTAGATGCTCTGATAATTTTGCTCAAGATTGGAAAATGACAAAACGATTTGGAAAAAATTATGTGAACTGACAAAAGTTGAACCTTGTAGCAGTTGTGTGAGTATCATCAAGATGTTGTTTCCCAAATGTGAGATGGGTCTTTGTTTTCTTTTTGGTCTGGAGTGATCTCCCATTAATCCCATTTTTGCCTAGTCTCTCTAATATTATTGAATCTTAAACAACAGCTTTAACTGAGAGAAGCAAGACTAATAGTTCATTTGATGTTGTTCTTGGTTTGTATCTGACCTCCTGAATGAGTTGTTGATAAGCTCTTGGAGTAATTTTATTAAGCCAGCCACTCCTGGGAAGGTTCACTACTGAGCTATGTTTTCTTTTGTGTTCTCATTGTGGCTCACTGGAGTCCCAAAGCCTTAAAAAGGATTTGTAACTTTATTCTTTTAGTTTTTTCTTGAATTTCTTTAGATCTGTGAATATTTGGGGTATAACGGTACAATTATCCAGATTTTTCGGTACGGCCTTGTCGGTACGGTACGCATGTGTACCGAATAAATACAGCTGTTTTCTGCCTGAACACATGCAGAATGTTTCCGTGCTGAACTCAGAGTGCAGTGCAACGTTTTGCAGCACAACTTTAAAAAGTGACATCAAAACAAAACAGAAAGTACTGCCAACTTTCACTTAACTCTTCTATTTGGGAGCATTCATGGTTTCTCATGCAGATACAATAGAAAAAGAAGATTGGACCAAACCAGAACTTTGTCAGCAAACGCACCTTTCAACAGCAATAAAGTCCATAACACGATCTGCTCTGCACTGAACTGAATGACTCACCTGAAACAATGTCAAGCTGAATGTAAACATCACTGATACTAGAGAAAAAAACTGCTGACGTCCAACATGGCTACCAGTAGCCAGGGGTGCCACCAGAAATTCTGGGCCCTATGGAAAAAAAAATTCTGGGCCCCCCATATTTTTTACAGATAAAATTTACCCCAATAAACGTGCCTTGTACACTTTTAAAACTTCAGCTACTTTCTGTCGGAGACAGAAAGTAGCTGAAGTTGTCCCAGAAAGTTGCTAGATGTCGCCAGATATACGTTAATTTGCATAATGCTTACGTCATCACGTGATGACAAATAAAACAGAAAGGAGGAAATAATTATATTTAGATTAGGATTACAGGGTTAAACAATACATATTTAAACAGGGGAAACATGCTACAGGGAAATGTGACTTCTGTCTTCAAGAAGAGACTGTGGAACATGTTCTATTATTTTGCCTGAAGTAAACTGTGGAGAAAACTGGTACAAAATTTACAAGATATCAAATTGCAACTGGTCATCAAAGACCTTTTAAACAAAATTTACATTTCTGGAAAAAAAATTGCTGAGATATCTCAAGAAGACTAAATTAATAGAAGAATAGTTGTTGTTTGTTTTTTAGTACTTTGTAAAAAAAAATAAGGAAGGCATATTTAGCATGCATCAAATGTTTCTTGCCAACTGCCATTAAACAGAAGTCTATTGCTTATGGTATTATTTTCGGTGGTTTTTCTTGTCATAAGTTTTAAATGTTATACGTATTTGAACTCACCATACATTTCGAACGTTCCTTGAATGCACCACAGGTGTGGGATGCAGCATTGTACAGACAAGCTTCTGCCTTAATTCCCGTTGAAAGATCGGTCTTATATACATGCAGATTGATTTTTTACTTTTGAATTAACATTAAGTACTAAACAACTTTGTTTGTGAGTGGATGACATTAACAGAAAAAAGTTTGATTGGTCAGTGGACATAGTCTGATCATGCTGCACACACATACGCAGATCATTCCCTTTCTGAACGTCGGGAAGGAGCAAGCTGGCTCTCTAAACTGCAGGAAATATCGGCAGCAAAGTTTCACAGAAAGTAGCTATGGGTGGTCAGAAATGTTGCTAGATTTGTCGCTAGGCGCTTTTTGGGGGGAAAAAAGTCGTTAAGGGGGTCTGAAAAGTCATTAGACAAAGTCGCTAAGTTGGCAACACTGCTAGCAAGCAGCTCGGAAGGACAGGTGGAATGAACCATTGTAAAGGGGAGGGGTGTGACTGAAACAGTAAATAAATTATTTGTTAAATATTAAATCTATGGTCAAAATAGACAAAATACACATTAAGGGCATGAGGGGCCCTAGCACATTTAACGTATGTATTAAAATGAGAAAATAGATAGGAAAAGAAAAAAAGGGGTCTGCTCTTCTGGGCCCTTAGAATCGTCCTAACCTTCCACCCCTTTACAGCGCCCATGCCAGTAGCATCCAATCAGTCCAAAGTCCTTATTTTGGATAAAACACAAGTAGGTGGTATCCCTTATGATGAGGGGATTTTCCCAACAGCTGCCCATGCTGCATTCAAGTGCAGCTGGGAGACTAGACTGTTGAAATAGCAAAACAACTCCCAAGTTATTTGCGCATGTTTTTTTCTCAAATATGGGTAAAGTATAATTTAAGCATTCCTTAACATTAATGCTGACTGCTTTCAAGTGGTTATGTTGTTTTCTACTCTGGCAATGTCTGTTTGTATAATTTTTTTAATTTAGTCAGTTCTATATTCTTTCAACTTTTAAAAGTTATCAAACAGGTTTGATATTTTTTTCCCTCGCGAGGCGAAAATCTCACCGTGTGCGCTCTACTTGAGCTGAGTGCTGAGGGCAAATATTCAAGCGACAAATCACAACGCGGTCTCCGCTCACATGATTCCAAGATGGCAGCCCACAGAGAAGATTATATTTTAGAAGATAAACGCGTGGGTACTCGACCGTAAGCCATATTTTCCTAACCTTCAAATGATGGCGGGGGCGACGCCTCATAAACAAAATGAGAAGCAGCATTTCCTCCAAATCCATCTCTGTCTCTGTTTCATTCATTGTTTTCACTGAAAACAGGGGGCTGCCATCTTGAAATCATGTGAGCGGAGGATGCGTTTTGATGGGTCGCTTGAATATTTGCCCTCAGCACTCAGCTCATGTAGAGCGCACACGGTTTTTCTGAGGCCTTTTGGGTTGAAGCAGTTTTGTCTGAGGATGACAGAGGTTTTTCTGACGCTGAGGGAGTTTTGTCTGAAGATGACGGATGTTTTTCTGAGGCCTTTTGGGTTGAAGCAGTTTTGTCTGAGGATGACAGAGGTTTTTCTGACGCTGAGGGAGTTTTGTCTGAAGATGACGGATGTTTTTCTGAGGCCTTTTGGGTTGAAGCAGTTTTGTCTGAGGATGACAGAGGTTTTTCTGACGCTGAAGGAGTTTTGTCTGAAGATGACGGATGTTTTTCTTAATCTGACACCAGAGTCTGAGGATGTCCTAAAATGAACACCGTACAGCAGATAGCTCTCGTGTGCGGCGGGCTTTAACTTTCTATTAAAGTATATTTTGAAATCTTCATTTTGTAATTTTCGGGCTGTCTTTATCTGATTATGCAAAGAGATCGATCTAAAGAACGTTTTAAAGCCTTTTGGCACTATATTGGCGCTGTATTGTGTGGTTACGTGTGTGTTATTTCAGTTGTGTAGCAGCTGTGTGCACGGCTCCAACAGTGTGTGTGTGCGTGTGTGTGTGTGTGTGTGTGCGTGCTTGCGTGGGTGTGTGTGTGAGGGAGAGGGAGAGGGGCAGGTGCGCAGAACATAGCGAGTCGTTGTTTCCTCTGAAATCCATCAGAAATCTTCCTAATACCATGGAATTAGAGCAGCTCACATTACTCTCAATTACTGTCAGACCTAAAGAGAAATTCCCCCAATTATCCTCTCGAATATCTGACCTGATTTATAAGAGCAATATCTGTGTAATAACAGCAGTAAGGAAGTCATCCTTAAGCGGGTATTACATAGTTAAACTTCACTTCAAACCGAGTCCTCAATGTCTTTTCTGTTCTGTTTGGACTGTTTTCAATTTGTCCATTTTTTGGTTTGATGACTCTCTCAATTACGTTAAACTACTTGTTGCATATGCCAGAAAGCTGTTCTCAGTCATTACATCTGTTTCTCTCATTCCGTCTTTCTCTCCGTCTCTTTCACAAACACATACACAGATGCGTGCATGTAAACCAACAGGCTACCAGCCTCCTCATTGGGTCTCAACTCCCCTCCAGCTGTGCTCCAATTTGCCTCCTCCGGAGTGTACGGGGTTCTAGAGGGGGACGATTAGCAACTCGTCCTGAACTGAAACTCTGTGAGAATGTGTGTGTTTTTGTCAAAGGTTTTTCTAAGTCTCTACGTCTGCATAAGTGTTTTCGTTCCTCGACGCTTCTCTTTATCTGTGTATGTGTGTGAGTGCATGTGAGTACTGGGTTCTAGCCACATTACTCCATAATCCCCAGCTGCTGTGCAGTGCTGACTGGGTTCCTGGAGGAGGAATTTCAAACTTGCCACCGGATTTACAGTGGATTTTCTGAAGATTACCACTGGATTTCTGCAACAATTTATACCACGCTGGGGTTTCAATGGTTGTTTTCATTTTCATGCTGACAAATGGTTTATGGAATTAATCATTTATTTTTCCAGTGTCAAAAAAAAAACCCACACTGAGTACATAAAACTGTAAGGAGATAAGTTTTAAACAATATTTTCAGTTGCTGAGAAGTAGAGTATAAGTTGTAATATGAGTTGTAAACAATATGTTTTTATCTCTGTCTTTATGGATAACATCAGCAGCAGGGAATTTATTATTTAACATGTTTACTTTGGATACATTTCTAATGAGGGTATTGACATGAAATGCACACGTGACATTGGCAACAAGAAATAATCCAGAAATTATGAATAAAACGTGGAAGAGCACAGTAAAAACATATTAAAGATGCATATTGAAATTAATTTCATTCTTAAAAATAAATTACTTCTTTTCAGCCAACAACTTTAATATGTCTCCTGTATGCAGAAGCTCATTTTATGCATTGCTCAGGTGTAATTTTGTGATCTTCAGATTATTTTTGAAAAAGTCCTGATACATTAATCCATTAAACCAGCTAATTTTCTTCTTTTTTTTCTTTTACATGTGTCCTGTCTGGGAGTATGGAGCTCAGAATTGGTGTCTGAGTACCAAGTAGAAGCCCGACAGATTTACTATCACAAGTGGAGCATTACGGCTTTTGCTATAGCACTCCACTTGATATATATGTGTAAGAAATCTTTATTGGTAATTGCTGTGGGGTTTTTTCCAATGCGCCAGGGACACGGAGACAGAAAATAAAGGGGAAGAAAGGAAGAAGATGAAGAGAGGTAGAAAAAAAAACGTAAGCTAAAGATAGAAGAAAGAAAGGGGAACAAAGAAAACACAAGAAAAACATCCCAGTCCACCTCCATACCCGCAGGACGGCAGGGAAAGGGAATAAAACGACAAAACAAATCAAACAATGTAAAATGAGAACTACACAACCACAACCCACCAATGGATAAATGAATACAATAACAGCGTCACTGATAAGCTCATGGTACCAATTATTACAAGATTTAGTAATGGTAACCGAAGTCCAAGAATGTTTCTGTAAACACCGGAATCCCCACTCCCCACAGCCATCTTTCAACTATATGAACTCTAACATATACTAAAAAACAGCCCCACACCATCATGCTCCCACCTCTCACCTCTGCTGTTCGTATTGTGTTTTTGGAGGTAATGTCCAGCACTTTTCCTCCTCCAAACACATGCAAAGACAGCCAAGGGGTTAAACCTTTGTTTCATCCCAATGGACGTCAAGTATGTCATTGGCTTGTCCAAACATTAAACAGAACACTTAAACATTCCTTTTTCTTCTGCATTGGAGTCTTGTGTTGTGGTCGGGTTTTTAAAGTGCATTTCAACCAGGTTTTGGTGAAACAAGACAGCTGATCACAAAACAACAATCACATAAACCAGTCCAGATTTAATCAAGTCAAAATACTTCCAACTATTTAGCAGTACCAGTAATATTTGTTGCACGCTTCGGAAACATTTCTGGATGGGAGAATTTTGCTTCTGTGACAGACTGGACTGCATGATACAGATATTGTCACCTTTTTAATAAATGTGTTTCAGTCGTCATCATCACACTGCGAAAAGTGCATAGGTAGAACATTTAAATGCTCTCAACATATAAAGGAATCAAGGCAATTGTGATCTGCATCCAGCAACACTGACAATTATCTCAAAGAATTTTGATTATTAGAATAGCAGTTGGGGAAAACGTCACCAAAATCCCAGAAAATAATGTTAAGGTATGACCCATGTAAGTATACTTTATATCAGGTAATGCCAGCCCATTTTTTACTCTATTTGCAAATGAACTTATTTCTAAATCTTGGAGAACATGTGTTGTATTTTCTCCTGATATTCATCAATGTTTAACTTTCTTTTTACCCTTTATGTTTTTCATTTCTCCTGATCTGTTTCCTCTTGATCGCTCTCTTCCCTCCCCTCTTCACCACCCCATTACATCTGCACTGCTCTTATCTCTGCTTCAATGCCATTATCATAGAGCCAAAATGCTAAGTTAGAGACTGCCTGAACAACATAAGTACAGGTGTATATGTCTATATGTCTTTTAGCCCTGCAGAACTGACGGACTAGCCATCGTAAAACATCTAGACAGGACGACAGAGAACTAGACGGACACATTTGCAGAGGGAATCTGACAGAGTCACAAGTTGGTAGGCTTTCCAGCTGAAGAGCAGACAAAATGACTGCAGATTGTGAGTGGAGAGAAATTTGAGATATCCAGTTGATACGGTGACCCTGAGTGAGTTTCCATAAGTAGAGCAGAATAAGCCAGAAAGCAGATGACAGGTGACGGATTGGGTGACAGATGAGTTGACTTAGCAGCAGAAATGTAATGTGTGTGTGTGCTCATCAACATATAAGTATGCTAACAGTGGTTGTGGAGCCAGGAGTGGCAGAAGAAGACATCCGAAACACGAAGGGCATGTAGTTAGACACTTTCTCCAGCTGACCACCCAGATTGGCTCACGCAGGCGTCAGCATAGAGACCACCAGCAACTATTTATGTATAAATCTGTTTGGTTTAGTCTTGTTCAAGCTCGGATTTATCTTATATCTCTAGGCAACAGACAGTACTGTAGGTCATTTCTGTGGTTGGTTAGAGGATCCCACTTAAACCTATCAATGATTTTGAAGCTAATAATGAGTAATATGACTGTAATTTACAAGGATTTGACAAGCTCAGTTAGATTTATGTCATTCTAGACACATAAATATGCTATATTCTAAACCGTTCCACTGAAGATTAATGTTTAGGTTTGTTGTGCTGCTGAAAGGAATCAAATACTTTACAGCTTAAAACACACCTGCTTCCAGTATTGTTTTGTATTTAACTCCATCCATGGTTCAAGGGGGGTGAATACTTTTACAAGGCGATGTAACTAAACATAGCTCAAGTTAATGCCTGATACAGGTGTAACAGTACACAAAAACCCTGGTTTGGTACATATTCAGGGTTTTAAAGTCACGGTTAGGAACATTTTTGGTACACTTTAATTAAAAAAAAGTGATTATGAATTTGCTTTTTTTTTTTTTTTTTACTTTGATCAGTATTTAACAAATTCCTGAATTGATCCTTTCTATTCCTGAAATTACATTTTGTTATGTTCTATGAATTAAAAAAGTTGATGAAATAAAAATGACTGGAGATTTGATAGAATTTTTCTAACAAATAAAAAAGTACAAGCAGACATAGCCAGAGAAGAAATCAATATAATCACTGGAAAACAGTCCGTGTTAACATTTAGAAATGTTTAAATAATACTTTCTCCATATTTCAGAATCAAACATTCTTACATCACTTTGGATTTTTTTTTTGTTTTGTTATTTCAACAACCTAGTTTCCCAGCTGTACTTGAATGCAGCATTGGTGGCTGCTGGGAAAATCCCAGGGATTCCCCCGACTTGCATTTTATCAAAAATAAGGAGTTTTGGCTGATTGGATGCTACTGGTAGCCATGTGGACGCCTGTTGGTTTTTCTCTATTTTGAGTGATGTTTACATTTAGCTTGACATTGTTTCAAGTGAGTCATTCAGTTCAGTGCAGAGCGTATTATGTATCGTTTTGCTGTTGAAAGAAGCATTCACTGACAAAGTTCTGGTTCAGTCCCTTTTTCTTTTTCTACTGTAGCTGCATGAGAACCCATTAATGTTTCCAAATAGCAGAGTGATAGCTGGGAGTCCTTTCTATTTTGCTGTAGGGTGACTTTTTAAATTTGCACTGCGGAGTGGTTTACTCCACTCTGAGAGCTGCACATAAATATTCTCTATTAGTTCAGGTAGAAAACAGCTGTATTCGTTTGGTACACCTGCATAATGAACCGACAAGGCCGTACCGAAAAATCCAAATCCAAATAAATGTACCATTACACCCTTAATACCTGAAATTCATTTTTTTTTTGTAAGTTACAATTTTCACTAAACAATTTGAGTTTTTGACTTACAGAGAGAAATAAGCACTAACAAGGCAGTGGCTAAGTTTAAAATGAGAGGTAAATGAGACAGATGAGTAGATCCAGAAGGAATGAGACTAATGTAGTTAGATGAAAGAGACAGAAAGATGGGGGATAAAACCTAATACCTCATAATGTTTGCTATGTGCTGAGCACATGTTTGTGTATTTGCTTTCCACAGGGCACAAGACATTAATATCTATTAACAAGTCCAGACTGGCGTACCACAGCTATGTGTGTGAATGTGTGTCTTTGCTTGCGTTAACTCGGTCCTACCCCACTTAAAACTGTCACATGTCACTTATATTCTGTTGCTATGTGATCTTTTGGCTGCGACAAGCTCTTGGCTCGTCAGGTTGCCTGTCGCTCGCCTCCCCAGTCCACAACCGACCACTTCCAGCAGCTTTTCATGAATATTTCAGCCTTACAGTCACCAGATTGGCAACAAGAGCACTATTACCATTTGCTGGTTGTTTCTTGATAAGAAAAATCTATGGGAAGGTACAAACGAAAGAAACAAAAACAGCAAATGCAGCGTTCGTGGTGCCAGCAGTAGGTTGATTATTTGTTTTTTTGCAGATGATTTTCCAGGCAGAGCAGGGGCTTCAAGTTGCGTCTGTGTGATGGAGTCGTGCAGGTCAATCCTGTTTATTTCTCTGATTGCCTTTCATAACCTTGTCATTTTTGCAGATTTCCTTCAGGAAGGAGTATTTGAAAATCTAAGTAAATTAACACAGCTCGCGTTCTTTGAACCATGTTCATGTACCTATCATCTCCTCTAAAACATTTTGAACTTTATATAACCAAGTTATTCTCTAAATAAGAGCCCACAGCTTAGGAAAACAAAAGATATATACTAAACTGTGCAAAACGTTTAGGCAGGTGTGAAAAAATTCTGTAAACAAAGAATGCTTACAGAAATATAAGTAAGGATTGTTTATTTTTAGCAATTAACAAAATGCAAAGTAAGCAAAAAAAAAATCTAAATCAAATTAATACTGGTGTTACTGCCTTTTGTCTTCAAACCAGCATACATTCTGAGAGGTACACTTGCACAAAGTCAGGGATTTTGTAGGATTATAGTCAGGTGTATGATCAACCAAATATATGAAACAAGTGCTAATGATCATCAATGTCACACGTAGGTTGAAACACAGTCATTAACTGAAACAGAAACAACTATGTAGGATGATTAAAACTGGCTGAGGAACAGCCAAACTCTGCTACCATGGTGAGGTTGTGGCAGATAGTTTCATGTCATGGCAAGATTGAGCACAGCAACAAGACACAATATAGTTATACTGCATCAGCAAGGTCTCTCCCAGACAAAGATTTCAAACCAGACTGGGGTTTCTAGATGTGCTGCTCAAGCTCTTTTGAAGAAGCACAAAGAAACGGGCAACTCTGAGAATCGTAGATGCAGTGGTCAGCCAAAGAAGCTTAATGCAGTAGATGAAAGACACATCAAGCTTATTACCCTTGGAAAATGGAAGCTGTCCAGCAGTGGCATCAGCTCAGAACTGCCAGAAACCAGTGGGACCCCGGTACACCCATCTACTGTCCTGAGAAGTTTGGCCAGAAGTGGTCTTCAATGCTGGGAAATACAGGCTGATACTTATCCATCATGCAATATCATCAGGGAGGCGTGTGATTGGCCCCAAATTTATTCTACATCAGGACAACGACCCCAAACATACAGACAGTCATTAAGTCTTCAGTGTAAAGAAGAACAAGAAGTCCTGGAAGTGATGGTATGGTCCCCACAGAGCCCTGATCTCAACATCCTCGAGTGTGTCTGGGATTACATGAAGAGACAGAAGAATGTGAGTAAGCCTACATCAACACAAGATCTGTGGTTAGGGTCTCCAAGATGTTTGGAACAACCTACCAGTTCTATAGACCCTACAAGTTCCTTTAAAGACCGTGTGCAAGTGTTCCCAGAAGACTTGATGCTGTTTTGAAGGCAGGGGGTGGTCACACAGAGGGATAAACCACAAGAGGCCAGTACTAGAGAAGTTGACTCCTGACAGAGTACTGTAATAATTTAGAGATGAGTGAAAGGAAAACGTTAGGTAAAGAAATCATGCACAAGAAAAATTATCACAGCATTGAGAAGATTGTTAATCAAAGCCCATTCAAGAGTTTGATGGGCATTCACAAGCAATGGATTATAGCTAATGTCCATGCTTCAAGTGCCACTACATACAGACTTTATCCAAGACATGGTCAACAACTGCCATATTTGTTGTGTGAGGCTTAACACAACCTGAGACATCAGAAGCAATTTACCTGTGCTAAGAAGAAAGAGGACTTGATTGTTGCCTAACAGAAAGGCATTCTTAGAAATTTTGCTTTGTGATGAATGAATCTATACTCAAGCAGGAGATAGGCATAATAAAACCTAAACTGGAAAACCTACAGAACTAGTGGACATACAGGAACGGTAGATGAAATAGTACACAAGCACATGACAGGCTGGGTAACAAGACAATCGAATGGATCTGGTGTAGGAATGAGGCAATGATTGGTGAATGAGCATCTGGCTAATGAACCACAAGTTGTAGCAGTGTAAAGCAGGTAGTTGCAAATAACTGTAGGAAACTGCTGAATGAAATGACTGGCAAACAAAAGGGAAACAAAGGAGAAAAAAGTAGCTAACAAAAGCATGACCAAGCACAACAGTGACTAGTGGCTGTAACAGATTAGCAAAATAAAACAGGAAATAAGATCTACAAAGAGAAATAATAACTAAGACAAAAATTTGAAGCACTTAAAATTAAAAGATCTAAACAAAAACCTGAAATAATCACAAAACTATCAATTCTTATTTGTAGACGAGGGCCGATGGATCCTGCTGACTACCCAATGCAGCCGTGGTCGGGTCATTACCCTGGACCCCCCCAAAAACAGCAGGCATACCCGCAGTCACCAACTTACTCCAACGTCAACTCCCAGTCTGGTCCATCATACTCCAACTTCCTGCCTGGCCAGCCTTACCAACAGCCAAGGGACCCTGAAGGGATTGAACCCGGTTACTACCCTCACCCCAGGTTTGTCCGTTTAAAGATGTTTCCTTGCAGTGGTCTGTAGAATAAAGCTTTATACAGATGTAAAGTTACGTTATTGTACAAGCTCGCTTTCACACAGTTTCACAACAATTTAGAAAAATTCAACCTTTAATTCGACCGAATATTGGGTTCTGCTCCCAGCTCCCAGCAGAGAGGACCTTTGCGGCAGGACGTGCCCCCTTCTCCTACCCCTCCACTGCGGCCACCGCGGTACGATACTATGGCACGTGGAACTGTGGGGGGAGGGTACAGGTAGGAGATCACACGTGGACAATGACAGTTCCAGGTAAATTTTGCTGACATTTTTGGCTTTTACAAATCACTGCTACACTAATGATTATAACCCTGACTCTAATCCTGTTTAATCAGAGAACTTGATTTGGTTTCAGGTACCAAATGGAACCTGGCATTGACCAGTATGGTTATACTGGGAATGTGGGAGGACAACAACACCAAACCAACTCCAGACAGAAGATCGCTTTCACCACATTCTCCACAGACTAAAACATGCAGAACTTACCAAAAAAAATTCTACTTTCAATACCATGATGAAAACAAACGTATGTCTTACTCCCTATTGATTAAGTTGTTTAAATATCTGAGTCTGTCAAAGACAATTTTGGCATCTGCAGTCTCACATACTGATTGGTCTGGATGGTTTCAGTGCTTCTCCAAAGTGACTCGAATGACAATACAACAAATGTTGTCAACAGTATATGGTCATTAACAGAGAATAGTCACTTCAGTCTTAATAGATCTGTGCATAAAACCACTTCTGTTCTTTTGAATGTGATTTGAAGTATTGACTCACTGTGAGTAGGATGTAGAATATGGAAAATTGAAGAAAACGGTGCAGAAATGTGTAGATTCTTCAAAGAAAACCACTGTGAAGTTATAGGACTTTATTAATAAAGGCTACCTAATGTTAAAAAAGCTTAATAAATTCACACATTGCCCGAGCAAAAACTAAGCACATCCCTCCATGCAATATTTTGTTGAAGCACCTTCAGGTCTGCAGTTGCATCTTGGGGACCATTGTTCTGTTAATGACACAATTTTGGCCAAACATCAGCAGTCAGACAGATGGCCTCATGTTTTCCTGTAGAATCCCTTTGTATGTAGAGGAGTTAAGAGTTAACTAAATGACTTCAAAGTTCCCAGGTTATGTGGCTTCTAACAAAGCCATATCATGACCCATCCAACGTTGTTTGTGGTTATATGCAGCATTCAGTCTTAGCTAAACAGGGCTCTGTCCATTGTGGCCAAACATCTTTCCTTTGGCATTGCACGGCGTGGCATTTGTTGAATTTGTTGAGATGTCCACTGCAGAGAAGAATGACACCTGCCTTCAATGTTTTTACACTCGTAAATAACCTTTCTAAATGTAGAATGATAGACTTGATCAGCCTTGTAGCTATTCCCAGATTGATGCACCCTTTTCCTATTGTCTTTCCAACTTGGCATTGGGCAAACTGCCAAAGCGTCTGCTTTTATAGAGATAGTTAAAGTTTCTGATCATCAAGTAATCAAGTGCATTTGATTATCAGAAACTCATTGCTTTCCTTCTAAATCCTCTGGAAGTGTACTTAGTTTTTCACATGGCTGTATTTACAGTCAAGGAAAGATTTCTATCAACGCTAAAGTACCTTCTAAAGAACTCTTTTGTGTTTGGGCGTTGTCAGAGTGTTAAATGGGCCTCTTTTCTTGGCTGGTGAGCCATTTTCTTACCTCAATTTTTTTTTCTCCTTTTTTTTATGACTCCTGAAGTTACATCACAGTAAAGCGCTGTATGAAATCTGTCCTTGTGTAATGATATCCTTTTAATAACATTGCAGTTTTTCCTTTTTTAATAATATTTCTGTCAGTCAAGATGAGTTTAATTACATTTCTAGCACATAATTAGATAAGATCCAAATGGGAAACTTTATGACTTCAGCTCAGTGTTAAATTTTGTAATATTTCAAATCAGATAAAATATTAATAATCAGCTTAATCTCAAAATTGACATTTGCATCAAACTCAGATCCCATTAGCTGTTCGGGACTTTTACTAACTACTACTTGAATGTGTGATAAACTCAGTAAATCATGTCTTTTATTTACAGTCAGGTGATAAAACTGCAGGACAAACTGCTTTTAATTTCATTTCAAACCAGCCTGCAATTGTGTGTGTTCTACAGCTGCATTAAGATCAAGGTGTTTTACAGAAAGGGCTTTTCTGTTTCTTTGGTGAGGGGCAGACATGTGAAGGAAATCTCTGAAGATGATGATGATGATGATGAGGCCATCAGTGTGGTGCTGGAGGATTTCTGCTAAAGAAGGAAGTGAGTTTCAGCTTGGTCTCTTAGTCACAGTGAACTGATGATTTACTCAGAGATAGTCAAGAAAAACCTGTTTTACTGGGCTCAGCAGTATTAACTTCAATATACTAAAAATGCTAAATGTTTTATATGTTGTAAAAGAATTATGTTAAAGACTGGGGATTAAACCTCATTGCAGTTAATGTTCAGAGAAATGTACTATAAATATTAAAAACGAATCATTTTAGATTTATTTTACTTTTTGTGGATACATTTGTGCTGGATTTATTGTATTTGAAGAAAGAAAGAAAGAAAGAAAGAAAGAAAGAAAGAAAGAAAGAAAGAAAGAAAGAAAGAAAGAAAGAAAGAAAGAAAGAAAGAAAGAAAGAAAGAAAGAAAGAAAGAAAGAAAGAAAGAAAGAAAGAAAGAAAGAAAGAAAGAAAGTTAGTTTTGGGGTCATTTCACCCACTCTGCATTTTTACTTTTGCTAGTTTTTTCTTTTTTATTCTCAAACAGGCCATTCTGTGTTATTTTGACTTTATGGTTATTTGTCCTTATATTTCTTCAAACCACTTAACTATTACCTAGAATAATACTGATATGCTATGGTTAAATGCATAAATAAAAACAATGTTCTCTTTACTGGTAGGAAATGCAACGTTTGGGTACAACATGGGTTTGTGAATTGGTAGAGACATTTTCATCCACAGTCTCTAGAGAGTAAGAAAGTTGTGGGATGATAAATAAAATCAAAAGTTCTGCAAACATTTTGCTAAAGGTGTGTTTCAAAAGTGGGTTTCTACAGTCTGAAAGTAGAAATTTTTTGAAAAGAAATTGAATTTCAATTTTTTTGTTTTTATTTTTTAATTTTGACAAAATTCTAAAAAAAAGAAAAAAAATCCTAAAAGTAAAATTGTCAGTATTTTGTTTAAAGAACCACAGTAAGATCGGTAAACAATAAAAACGTACAGGTTTATTCTGGGGAATACACCACAGTGATGAATATTTTTGTGTAAGCATTGATCCTTTCTATTAAATTTAAACATTTTAGCAAAGCCTACTGTTACTTCAGACTCAAGATAATGTTCCTTCTATGAGGTAAACTGTTCTTATAAATCCTGGTTGGTTACTGAAGCAAACACACGTTCCCTGTGCTGCTGTGGGAAACCTGGACAATTTGGGAATTTGCTATTATTATTTTCCACACCGAGAAAGTTCAGATGCCAAAAAAAAAAAAAACATGTAAAAGCCCTTTACAAATACAACCGAAGCAGAAGCCAGCTTCAGCCTCATGTTACTTCATCATTTGTGGAACACACAGATGTTAAACTACTAAATAACGTCTAAGGTAAATCTTTTGTATTGAAGCATCCTGAATGTTACAGACACTCTCAGATAGATCGAGCGAAAGACAGAAAAATTGAAGGTTTCTTCAGCTCTGACTGCCTGGTGAACTTTGTGGACCTTTAGTAAATCCAGATGTAATAATAAAGTGTATTTCTGTTATTCATTTTATACTAGCACACATTTCACATGTACTTAACTCTTCACAAGCATTTTACTTCTATTATTTCTTTGTTATGATATTTAATGTTCATGGGTTTAAGCAGAGCCACAGGCTGTTTGTGTTATGTTGCTGTAAAAACGAGATGTGCCGCAAACTCGGTTCATGCTGTGTTGAGTTTAATACCAAAAGTTAAAAATTTCAATGATTGTATCGAGTGTTTCTCAATTCCGGTATTGCACAAAAACCAAACAAGGAGTTTGCAAAACGTCTTGTATCATAGTAAACATATCAAGCATCCTGTTTGGCCCTTGCAAACCATGAGTTGCACAAGTTGAAAAGGTACTAGCTATGGTTTTACTCTGTGAAGGGTTCTGGTACTGTTGGTTCTGCCTATACAGAAACCGGTGTATGAAGGAATCAACTAAATAACCTCTCTGTCTTAGTATAACAGTTTTTCTTACACTGCTTGTTCCTAAAGCAAATCTCATTTTATAATGTTGCAACAACTTAATTTCTGTTTAATCAGCATTTTATATTTATGTGCATATCATCTTTTTGCAATAAAATATACTTTATTAAAGACTTGTGTCATCCTTTAAAAAAAGGGTTACCATTTGCTCTTTAAACTACAATGCATGCCCAGCACATCTGCTGGAGTTAATTTAATATGAGTCAGGAGAAATTATTTCCCTTATGTCCCCCATACGCTGCAAGGTGACTCATTAACATTGCCAACCTAATTTAGTCCATCATTTAAGCTGCTGATAAACTGTACCTTTGTGATAAGAGATGGATGTTACCCCAAATTAATGGAAGACTAATTATCAATTAGAAACAGAAGATGGAGAACACTGATTGCGGCTGAAAGTTTTTTTTATTTTTTGAACATAATGTCGTGCTACTATGAGGTCATTCACTTCAGCTGAACAGGCGTGTAGTCTGTTCGTTTAGTGAGCAGCTTTGGGTGCTCGCCTATTTGTCAGACACTAAAGGTGCTTTGGCTGCAGTCTCAGGAGTTTGCAGTTATAAGACACAGAGGCAGAGGAAGTGTTTTATCTGCCAACACTTAATTAGCATAGCCCACACTTCCTGGCCAATGGGGATACAGTGAGGAAGTAATTAAATTTTCCTGTGTCCCTGCCAAGGTCTTGTGTTGATCTGCAAACTGTGTGCCATTTAGTGTTCTGATTGTAATTTTTATTTTGTCTGGGCCTCTGTTAATATAGTGTGCAAAAGTCTTGAGTCGTCACTCATTTCTGTGTATTTTACTTCCAAGCAGGGATTATTTCTTCTATTGAAAATTTCTAAAGATCTTTCAAAGTTTTTCTCTTGGCTTTGGCTGCTTTCTTAATGTCATTTTCAATACTTTTTTGCTTCGTCTTTGTTTAAAAAAAAATTATTTTTTAACCCTGTTTTTCTTTCTTGATTTATTCTTACACACAGTGTGACATCACCCCTGCTTCTAGTGCTAATGACAAATTATGGCCTGTGGCAGGACAGACAGAAAAAAAGTGCATCTTCAGTTCTTAAAGGAATATAATATAAACAGTGTCAGTATGTCAAAACCTTTGAAGACTGGTGTATTTCTTGCATCTCTAAACAACACCAAGGTAGTTGGGACATTCAGTCCATTTTGTTTCTCTGAACTTGACCATCAGTTGAGTCTGTAATGTTTACTCATGTTCAGATGTTAATCGTGCACTTATTGGACAAAGATGGCTTGCTGTGGTAATGACTGCACTGACAGAATGTTCAATAAGTCTCAGCTCCATTTTCTTCCGGTAAATAAAATTATATTTCTGCTGTGCATTTAAGATAACGCTGCTTTTTCAAAAACAGGTTGAAATCATCACATTTTTTCTTTACATATTGATTATTAAAACTTGTTTTAATTTAAATTCACATAGTTTTAAGTGAACGTTTTGGACCATCAAGGCTTCATAGTTTTATTTGACAACATTATTGAACCTGCCAAGAAGGCAGAGGGATAACAGAGTCGCTCAACCGCGCTTTTCTGGCTGAAAGCGCCCTTTTAACCTCCGTTAGCTTTGGTTAGCTCGTAGCTACGTCACCTCAGAGTTTTATTTTATTTTCCGGAAGTGACGAGATGTGTGACGCAGCCAAGATGGCAGTGGTGGGAACCACCCAGTTGGCTTTCACAGTAGTGAAAAATAGATTGTGATGTAACATCACAATGCATTCTGGGAGGTAGCCCGAGACAAACAATGGGTCCGAGTCACTCCAATCTTCACAAGGTTGTAATTTCATCTCCTAAAGATGTTTAAACGAAACAAACTAAGCAATGCTGTTGAGGGTTGTGCAAATCGGACTCTAGATACCCAGATTGTATGTCGGAGAAAGTTATGAGAAAGAAATAATAAAATAACGAGAAAAGAAAATGCCATAATAAATGTATAAAATGCAATAATTCTTGACAACAAGGTACAATAAACAAACTGCATATATTTAATATCTCAAGTGAACCTTTTGTCACTTAGATTTGCTCACAGTGGAATTAGTAACTTTGTGGACCAGCCACTGTCAGGTGTCCTTTTTATATCAGTTCATACCATTTACCACCTTCCACTCCAGGAAAAACATGTATTTCTATTGCAATACATCTCCGCATCTTTTCAATAGCCTTTTATAATGACACATTTTTACTTTGACCGTGACATTTGAGCCAGCGCAACAGTTCTGGTAAATGACAATTAGCAAGGTCGCTATTAAGAAAAGCCCCTGGTAGGCCTATGTCCATCAAAACAACGTCCTCCATTTTATATTTGCTCATTTGTGAGATGCATTTAAATTTCACATACAATTTCTGCGTTCACATTGACGTCAAAGTGCTCTGTGTGTTTTGTCAATTGGTAAATGTGGTTTGTTTGTCTAGCATTTGCACCAGGCAGCACTTGCGCGGCTAAATTGTGACGTCAACTGTAAAGTAGGCTATTCAGCTCTTGACATCACAGAGGCTCCGTCCATCTTTATATACAGTCTATGGTTGACACAGAGAGTAGGACTAAAATACTCATTAGTTATTCCAGATTGTCTTGACTTTTACAGAAAGCCAAAGTACTGATGTTGCAGTTTCCTTAAAAGAAAATATTTAAACTGTTATATCTTATTGATTAATTGTGTATTTTAATATACACAATTTTATGCTATCCGAAAACAATTGTTTGATTTTAAATGTCATTACACAAAAACTTTTTTTTACACTTTGTTTCCTTTTTCCCCACACTGGATCTAGATCTTAGTGGCTAAGATGTTAAAGGTCAGCATGCATGGGAACATCGTAATGATGGAAAAGAAAGAGTAATGAATAAAATGTGGGTTAATTACATAGACTATCCTAATATTTAACAATAACATCACAATGTCATGTTTTCCTTATAAGCAGTTGTTTCTCCAATTTCATTCAAAAAAAAATATTTCTAAATGATTAAAAGTTGAATTTCTAAAATATAATTCACACCATTCAAAAGCCTTTACACACTGATTATACTCAGAAAAGAATAAAGTCATTATGATGTATTCAGTCACTCAGTGACCAGGAAAGCATCTCTCAAGGCTCGAACAACAGCCTAACACCACGTCAGAGTCCGCTCCCCTCGAGCAAGATTAGAAATCTGAGGCCTGGGCTTCGAACTGCACGGTTGGAGACTGGAGATCCTCGTCTGGTGAATCTTGCATTCTGCTGAGGCTGCAGATGGTGCAGGCTGAATCTGCGGCGACCTTGTGCTTGTAAATTCTCTACACTAAATTTGACAGACTGTCAAAGATCCTGGTTGACTGACTGTAAGAAGGAGTCACTGACTGACTGGGTGTGTAATTGTTCCAAAGGCTGGTCTGGCATGCTGTAATTATTAGCAGTTATTATTAGTAGTTTTAATAAGCATTGTAAACCTCTGTAATTAGGATTTCCTATTATGAGTAGCTGCCAGTTTGTGTCTCTTTGGGAAGGTATTGTTTAGTCACAGTTATTACTGGCAGCCTGGCAGCTGCCTTTTGTTCCTTTGGCTTTTGATTGTTTTACATGTACACATTGTGTTTGAAGGCTGGCCTTAGAAGAGCCAGACCTTCAGCCCTCCTTAATTACTGTCAACACACAGCCCTGTCTTCTTCATAATGTGGACTCGGAAATAAGAAGAAACAAGCAGGGGTAGCATCTGGTTGAACCCTCATCGGTAAGAACAACTGTTTTAACGTTAGTTTGTTCTCCTGATGTTGGACTTTGAGCTTGGAGGGGTTCAGAAGTTTAGATCAACACTATGACTGATAGTGACCCAGTTCTGTTCTACATAAATCAATAGATATGCAGAAGTGAAACAAACGGCAGTGTCAGATTTCCATAAAGTCATCAGAATTCATAAATCCACTCAGCAATTTTTTGCAGTTGAGGAAATTAAAGGAATTGCTGAAGGTGTTACGTGTTAAATGTTGGGCTGTTTGAACGAATTATGAAATATCAACAGTGGGAAGAAAGTGGAACATCAACTCTGTTGAGCATAAAAGTAAATTGGAAACAAAGCTCAGTTACATTTGCAATTTGGTTTTCCACAGAGAAACCAATACTGTACATAGTAAGGGAGGCTTGCCAGAATTCTCTTTTATGCATAAAACATGTTGTTCCATGGCTTAGCATTTTTTTTTTTCATTTCTATACTATGATGCTAAAATCACTGAAATCAGGTTTCCAAATTACTCCCATGGCCACAGATGTATAAAATCAAGCAACCAGGCAGGAAAACTGCTTCTACAAATATTTCTGAGAGAGTTGGTCACTCTCAGGAGCTGCAGGGTAACAGTGGTAACATACTTTGATGCCAAATTGCAGTAAATCCATTTGGTTGGCTACTAAACCTTGAACGGTCAACTGTTTGCTGTGTCATACCAAAGTGGAAGCAGCTTGGAACAAAGGAGCTCAACATGTGGGACCCTGTTAAAGAAGGGTTTTTATTAGTTTTTGGTACATAAAATCACAAAGCAGGCACAGTGCATGCTTAGGCCCACAGGGGTAGAGCAGTAAACTGTTTGCAAAGTCAATAACCACATATCTCCAAACGGTTACAAAAAGTGGATAGAGAAATTCATGTAGTGGGTTTCCATGGCCGCATGGCTGCATCCTATTAGTGCATCAAAGGCGGGTAACAGTACATGTTTTCGTATTCAGATTTTACAGGCCTGTCCATTCAATACACGTGTAGCGAACGAATACAACTGTTTTCTACTGGAACACATGCAAAATGTTTATGTGCAGAAATTAGAGTGCATTCCAACGTTCCGCAGTGCAAAATGACTCCAAAACAAATCAGAAAGGACTCCCAGCTATCACTAAACTCTGCTATTGGGAACATTAATGGTTTCTCATGCAGCTACAGTAGAAAACGAAAGATAGACCAAACCGGAACTTTGTCAGCAAACGCGTCTTTCAACAGCAATAAGGTCCATAACACGCTCTGCACTGAACTGAATGACTCACCTGAAACAATGTCAAGCTGAATGTAGACATCACTGATACTAGAGAAAAACCAGCTGATGTCCACAGGGCTACCAGTAGCATCCAATCCGCCCCAAAAAAAATATAAGCATGTTTTATTATCAAAAAGTATTATTTAAACATTTCTAAACATAAACTCTAACTTGTATTGTTTTCTACTCTAGCTATGTTGGCTTGTTTTATTTATTTTTAAAAAATGAATCAAATTTCCAGTCAGTTCTATACTTTCAACTTTTTGAAGTTATAGAAAATAATAAAATAAAATTAATTTCAGGAGTTGAAAGGAAGGAATTCAGGATAAAGGTTCTTTGTTTAATGCTGATCAAAGTAAAAAAAAAGTCAATTGCATATTAGTATTTATTTTTCTTGATTAAAGTGTACCGAAAACAAATATGGAATATCCATGCAGTGATGCAAAGCATCCCACCATTGCAATGTAGAGTACTGCAGACATGGTTGCTGATGTGATGAATCATGTCTGGCTATCTGATAGACAAGACTAGGTTTTGTAGTTGCCAGGAGAGCAGTAGACATTTTGTTGTGTTTTTTTTTTTCAGAGCTTGACAACCTAGTTGCACTGAAAGGAAACTCTTAATGTTGCAGTAAACTAAGACTTTCACGCTCCCAGCTATGTGGGAACCATTTCGGATTACCCTTTTCAGTTCAAACATAACAGCTCACAGGTACACAAAGCAAGGCACATAAGGACATGGATGAGGCAGTTTGGTGTTCAGGAACTTAAATGGTCTGCAGTCCTTACATCACCGACAGAGCATATTTAGGATATATATTAGAGCCGAGACTGCAAATCAGTCTTTCTGGTCCTACATCAGTGTCTAACCTCACAAATGCTTTCCCGGAAGAATAGAGAAATGTTCCACTAAACATACTTCTTAGTCTTGTGGATAGCATTCCCAGAAGAGTTGAAACTGTCTCAGCTGCAAAAGATGAGCCCACGTATTAAGAATGGTCTCGTTAAGGTTTGCAGCTGGAAAATCTTGGGTTCTAATCCTGATTGGGGGGCTTTTGATGTGTGCTTGCATGTTCTCTTGCATACATGGGTTTTCTCCAGGTACTCAGACTTCCTTGGAACATCTGTAGACATTTGTGTTAGTTTAGGTCACCTAAACTGCCTGTATCAATAAGTGTGTGGATGCTTCTTTGTCTTATGTGTCTCTATGTTGCTCTGTGATGCATTGGTGACCAGTCAAGAATATACTGCTGATGATAAGAACCAGTCTTCCCATGAAATTGCAAAAAGTCGGTTTAAAAAGACGCTTTTCTACCCAGTATTTGCTCATGTTTTTCACAGCATTTGTTTTCTTGGTTTCTGTAGTTCAGTGTGTAGCAAACACCAGTGATATAAAAACAAGTTTTAAATGTGTTCTGACTCAACTCAACTTTTCATGAAATTTGACCGTTATAGCTACAGCATTTCCACTATGCACTCTGGAAAAATGTGGGAACTACTCCATGAGTGTGTCGGAAACATCCCGGAGAGCAGAGGTGAAGTTTTGCTCACGGTAAATTCTGTCTGTGTGTGCGTCTGTATGAGTCCTCACATTCACATCCTGACAGGGTCATGGACAGTGCATTAAGAACACTGAGTCCGTCCTATTAAGTGCCTGTGTGTAAAAATTACATTTCCTCTGTCCCCTGTGCACAGTAATGACTGGTGGTAAACTCCTCTGGCAGCTGTTTCCCTTCTACCCCCCCTCCCCCCGATTACCACCACACAGACGGAGACACACATTTCCTCCAGTGTTAACCTTGAGGCATCTTTGCTTGCTCTCATCCTCTCCATGTCTTCTTCGCTTGCACCCATCAGGCTGTGGAGAGGGTGAAAGCGATAGACTTGTCTTTGTTTTTGATCCACTGAGCCACACCGAGGGGGATTCCTTAATACACTGTGGCTTGCAAAAGGATTCTAACTTGTTGGATTTTGTCACATTATACTCACAAACTTTAATGTACTTTATGGGAATTTATGGGATCAACACAAAGTAGTGCATAGTTATAAAGCCAAAGGTACATGGTTATTAACTATTCCTGCAAATACAATTCTGAACGGTGTTTTTTTATTGTACCAACTTTCACTGCTAATATAGATTCAGATTGTATTTCCCCCAGTGTCAACCTTGATGGACTGTTGCTGGATGTCTATTCAGGAGGAGTGATTGCTGCAAAGTCAATGATTTGGCAACCGGCTCAGTTTCCTTGGATAGAAAACTTTTTATCAAAGGCTGACGTTTTATGCCGTTTTATAAATACGATCGATTTTGGATGTGTCTTACTGAATTTGAATCTGCCCATTTGATCGGATTTAATGTATATTTTAATATATAAATTGTATCAATTTCAACCTTTTTTTATTGTTGCCAAGTGCCTTGAGTTAACATTTGTTATGGATCAGCGCTAGGTAAATAAACTGAACTGAATTAAATAAAATCAACTTAATGCATCAAGAGACTTGAATTTCCCCTTATGCTTTACATGTTAGTTAAAGGTCAGTCCCATTGGATGGAGAGCATCTGTGAACATCATTTTTCAAGTCTTCTAGAATGGAGTTTGGTCTGGACTTTGCCTTTGCTTTTCTACACGTGAATATCCTTATTGTCCTGTTGCCAGTCTCAATTTTCTTGCAGCCTCTAACAGGTTTCCTTCCTGTATTTACCTCCATCCACCTTCCAATTATCTTTGACCAGCTTCTCTCCTGAGTAAAAGTTCGCCCACAGAATGATGCTGTGCAGCTGTAGTTTTTCATCAAAAACAGCAGCTTGCATATAGGCCAAAAAAATAAATTTTGGTCTCATCTGACTAGAGCATCTTGTTCCACAGTAACTGTGTCCCTTACATGGCTTGAGACAAACTCCAAAAAGGCCTTCTTATGCTTTTCTTCCAACAGCAGCTTTCTTCTTATGGAGGACCGTCCCTGCCAAAATTGACGATAAATAAATAAATGTGAAAATAAATAAATGAATGGGTAAATACAATTGAAAATAAATAAATGTGGGAATAAATAAATAAAAGTATTTATTTGCACATTTATTTTTCCACATTTATTTAATTATTTTTTTCCACATGTATTTAATTATTTACTGACACATTTATTAAATGATTTAGTTCCACATTTATTAAATGATTTAGTTCCACATTTATTTATTTATTTCCACATTTATTTATGTATTTCCACCTTTCCACATTCATTTATTTGCTGAATTACATTCTAATAAGGTGGTGGGTTCTAACACTGGCCTAAAGCCTGATTGGTCAGCTCCGAGACTCCAGTCCACACAGAATTGCCTCTCTACTGAAGAGTGCTAGCGGCAGCTGGCTGCCCTGTGTGTCTGTCACAGAGTTGAAATACCCGGCCACTGGAATCTTTACAACCAGATAAATGCTGGTTCAGCACCAGGCCTGTCACTAACAGGGAGGTCACCTGCGAACAACAGACGACAACGGAGGTGCTTTAGGTGGTGAGGTGCTGGGGCACAGGGTTAGCAAGTGAAGGCTAAACCTACTAGTCTAGCTTCTAGCTCAGCTAGCGCGAAGCTAGAGGATAGGTAGCACCTCACAACCGAGCGCTCAGCCCGCCTTTGTGTTTTGTCTGAGGTTTTTGACAACGTTTCACAACCACCTGTCCATGTCTCATTGAATTTCCCACTCAGGACCGTGGTCAAGGGAGCGGACACTACAGTCAAGCCAGCCAACGCTAGCGCTCTTCTAAAGATTAGCTTCGCGCATACATAGTGCATTACGGTAATAGAGCATTGGAACGGCCTTGCAGGCGAAAACAATGAAATGAAGAGGAAGCGAGAGACTTAACCATACATTTTTTTTATTTTTGGCCTACTACTTTCCCATACTATTTCCAGAATAAATATATTACTGTAAATTTTTGTCATAAACATTGTCATAAACCTTATGGTACGTTCACACCGGTCAGCGCGTCCAGGCAGCAGGGCAACTAGATTACATGCAAGTCTATGGTACCTACACATCAAGTGGGCGTCAAGCTCCACCGCAGCAAGTCACGGGCATCGGCGCAGCTGGCATCGGCGCAGCTGGCATCGGCGCAGCTGGCATCGGCGCATCGGCGCAGCTGGCATCGGCGCAGCTGGCATCGGCGCAGCTGGCATCAGCACGTCCACGCGGCTGCTGCTCGGACGCATTGACGGACCGTCGGAGCAGCTCCTGTGTGAAGTTGGGACAACTGAACTTTGGGGCAGCAAACGCAGGGCATCAACCAATCATAAGGACTCTGTACTGACGTGGATCAGCAAGTCATTCATTCAAAATGGAGGATCAACTAATCGTAGCTGTCTGTAATTTTCTTGAATTATATGACCTGTCTTTGTCTTTTTACAAAGACAGGAAGAGATCGGATTAATTTGGGTAAATACAATTGAAAATAAATAAATGTGGGAATAAATAAATAAAAGTATTTATTTGCACATTTATTTTTCCACATTTATTTAATTATTTTTTTCCACATGTATTTAATTATTTACTGACACATTTATTAAATGATTTAGTTCCACATTTATTAAATGATTTAGTTCCACATTTATTTATTTATTTCCACATTTATTTATGTATTTCCACCTTTCCACATTCATTTATTTGCTGAATTACATTCTAATAAGGTGGTGGGTTCTAACACTGGCCTAAAGCCTGATTGGTCAGCTCCGAGACTCCAGTCCACACAGAATTGCCTCTCTACTGAAGAGTGCTAGCGGCAGCTGGCTGCCCTGTGTGTCTGTCACAGAGTTGAAATACCCGGCCACTGGAATCTTTACAACCAGATAAATGCTGGTTCAGCACCAGGCCTGTCACTAACAGGGAGGTCACCTGCGAACAACAGACGACAACGGAGGTGCTTTAGGTGGTGAGGTGCTGGGGCACAGGGTTAGCAAGTGAAGGCTAAACCTACTAGTCTAGCTTCTAGCTCAGCTAGCGCGAAGCTAGAGGATAGGTAGCACCTCAACACCGAGCGCTCAGCCCGCCTTTGTGTTTTGTCTGAGGTTTTTGACAACGTTTCACAACCACCTGTCCATGTCTCATTGAATTTCCCACTCAGGACTGTGGTCAAGGGAGCGGACACTACAGTCAAGCCAGCCAACGCTAGCGCTCTTCTAAAGATTAGCTTCGCGCATACATAGTGCATTACGGTAATAGAGCATTGGAACGGCCTTGCAGGCGAAAACAATGAAATGAAGAGGAAGCGAGAGACTTAACCATACATTTTTTTTATTTTTGGCCTACTACTTTCCCATACTATTTCCAGAATAAATATATTACTGTAAATTTTTGTCATAAACATTGTCATAAACCTTATGGTACGTTCACACCGGTCAGCGCGTCCAGGCAGCAGGGCAACTAGATTACATGCAAGTCTATGGTACCTACACATCAAGTGGGCGTCAAGCTCCACCGCAGCAAGTCACGGGCGGCATCGGCGCAGCTGGCATCGGCGCAGCTGGCATCGGCGCAGCTGGCATCGGCGCAGCTGGCATCAGCACGTCCACGCGGCTGCTGCTCGGACGCATTGACGGACCGTCGGAGCAGCTCCTGTGTGAAGTTGGGACAACTGAACTTTGGGGCAGCAAACGCAGGGCATCAACCAATCATAAGGACTCTGTACTGACGTGGATCAGCAAGTCATTCATTCAAAATGGAGGATCAACTAATCGTAGCTGTCTGTAATTTTCTTGAATTATATGACCTGTCTTTGTCTTTTTACAAAGACAGGAAGAGATCGGATTAATTTGGGTAAATACAATTGAAAATAAATAAATGTGGGAATAAATAAATAAAAGTATTTATTTGCACATTTATTTTTCCACATTTATTTAATTATTTTTTTCCACATGTATTTAATTATTTACTGACACATTTATTAAATGATTTAGTTCCACATTTATTAAATGATTTAGTTCCACATTTATTTATTTATTTCCACATTTATTTATGTATTTCCACCTTTCCACATTCATTTATTTGCTGAATTACATTCTAATAAGGTGGTGGGTTCTAACACTGGCCTAAAGCCTGATTGGTCAGCTCCGAGACTCCAGTCCACACAGAATTGCCTCTCTACTGAAGAGTGCTAGCGGCAGCTGGCTGCCCTGTGTGTCTGTCACAGAGTTGAAATACCCGGCCACTGGAATCTTTACAACCAGATAAATGCTGGTTCAGCACCAGGCCTGTCACTAACAGGGAGGTCACCTGCGAACAACAGACGACAACGGAGGTGCTTTAGGTGGTGAGGTGCTGGGGCACAGGGTTAGCAAGTGAAGGCTAAACCTACTAGTCTAGCTTCTAGCTCAGCTAGCGCGAAGCTAGAGGATAGGTAGCACCTCAACACCGAGCGCTCAGCCCGCCTTTGTGTTTTGTCTGAGGTTTTTGACAACGTTTCACAACCACCTGTCCATGTCTCATTGAATTTCCCACTCAGGACTGTGGTCAAGGGAGCGGACACTACAGTCAAGCCAGCCAACGCTAGCGCTCTTCTAAAGATTAGCTTCGCGCATACATAGTGCATTACGGTAATAGAGCATTGGAACGGCCTTGCAGGCGAAAACAATGAAATGAAGAGGAAGCGAGAGACTTAACCATACATTTTTTTTATTTTTGGCCTACTACTTTCCCATACTATTTCCAGAATAAATATATTACTGTAAATTTTTGTCATAAACATTGTCATAAACCTTATGGTACGTTCACACCGGTCAGCGCGTCCAGGCAGCAGGGCAACTAGATTACATGCAAGTCTATGGTACCTACACATCAAGTGGGCGTCAAGCTCCACCGCAGCAAGTCACGGGCATCGGCGCAGCTGGCATCGGCGCAGCTGGCATCGGCGCAGCTGGCATCAGCACGTCCACGCGGCTGCTGCTCGGACGCATTGACGGACCGTCGGAGCAGCTCCTGTGTGAAGTTGGGACAACTGAACTTTGGGGCAGCAAACGCAGGGCATCAACCAATCATAAGGACTCTGTACTGACGTGGATCAGCAAGTCATTCATTCAAAATGGAGGATCAACTAATCGTAGCTGTCTGTAATTTTCTTGAATTATATGACCTGTCTTTGTCTTTTTACAAAGACAGGAAGAGATCGGATTAATTTGGAGGAAGATATCGGAGGATATTGGAGTGCCAGGTAAGCAGTTAAATATTTTCTTTTAACTTTCTTGTTATGTTAGCTAACGCTAGCCAAACCCGGTTAGGGCAACTACGGGACGTGACGCGCTGATGCGCCGGCGCGGACTACAAAGTGTGCAAGCAGCTGGGTTTTAATTTTAAAGCACCAACTTTCGTCCGTTTGAGCGATTTGACATGTGGACGCGCTGACCTGGTGTGAACGTGCCTTTAGATGAAACACGAAGGCGGACTGAGCCCTCGGTTGTGAGGTGCTATCATGCTACCCACCCTCTAGCTGAGCTAGAAGCTAGACTGGGAGGTTAAGCCTTCACTTACTAACCCTGCGTCCCAGTACCTCACCACCTAAAGCACTTCCGCTTTCATCTGTTGTTCAGAGGAGAGCTCCCTGTTAGGGACAGGCATGGTGTTGAAGCCAGGCCAGCCGCCGCTAGCGCTCTTCAGAAGAGAGCCAATTCTGTTGGAACTGGAGTCTCGGAGCTGACCAATCAGGCTTTAGGCCAGTGTTAGAACCCCCCTCTTATTAGAATACACTTCATGAAATAAATAGATAAATGTGGAAGTAAATACATAAATGTGGAAATAAGTAAATAAATGTGGAAACAAATAAATAAATAAATGTGAAAATAAATAATTAAATAAATGTGGAAGGAAATAAATAAATGAATAAGTAAATGTGAAAATAAATAAATAAATGTGGAAATAAAATAAGTAAATGTGTAAATAAATACATAAATGTGAAAATAAATAATTAAAAACATGTGGAGATAAATATATAAATAAATTTGGAAATAAATAAATGTGAAAAGGAAAGAAAATTGTAAATAAATTCATGTGGAAATACATAATTTTGTTTTATTTATTTATTTCGCCATATATTTATATATATACTTTTGATTAAAATTTGAGATTAACCTCTGATGTTGAAAAGCCATAAATTTGCAATAATTTTTAAAATATTTTTTTTACGATTAAAGACATAAATTCACAATATTAAAACAAGGATATTGTCTGACATTAAAAATAAATTTGTAAGAGAAACTAACCCTAAATTTGCTGAGATTACAAAGTCAGGCATTTACAAATTTTTCAACATCAGAGAATATACAAAATCATTCTTGCAAATATGTGTAATTAAACTCAAATTTACTCATCCTTGGACATTTTTTTTTGTTTTATCTACAATGGCCCTAATACGCCGTCGTGAAATACTTAATAAATTACGGTGGAACTGTTTTCTTGTTTATTTGTTCTGCCATAAACTAAGACCAATTTTTGCCGAACGTCAGTCTGCATAAGAGTGATTTGGAACTTTGAAGCTTTAGTTTCAGATTTTATGTTTAATTTTGTAATTTAAGTCATTCATGTTTTGATTTTTGTATTTTCAGGAGGTTTTTGTGTTGGTTTCAGATGTTCTTTCTTCTCTAAGATCCCTCACAGCTGCAGTCAGTCAATAGTCTCACACATGGTCCCCATTCAGTGATCAGCCTTAACAGGATCCATCCATCCAGCCATCCACTTATCCAGGGTTGGGTCACCTCACCAGGGAGGCGTTCAGGAGGCATCCAAACCAGAGGCTTGAGCCACCTGAACTGACTCCTCTCGATGTGGAGGATCAGCAGCTCTACTCTGATCTCCTCCCAGATGACCAAGCTTCTCCCCCCATCCCTAAGGGAGAGCCCAGACACCCTGCGGAGGAATCTAATTTGAGCTGCTTGTATCCATGATCTTGCTCTTTCAGTCACTACCGAAAGCTCGTGAACATAGATGAAGGTAGGTATTTAGATCAACAGGTAAATCGAGAGCTTTGCCTTTCGGCTCAGCTCTCTCTTAACCACAACAGATCGGTACAGCGCCTCATCACTGCAGATGCTGCACCAATCCGGCTATTGATCTCCCGTTCGATTTTTTTGTCATTTGTGAACAAGACCCCTAGATACTTAGACTCCTCCACTTGGGCTAAATTACCCCAATGGATAAATGCCCCTTGGTTTAAATTCTTAACCGACTCAGAAGGCTAAATTACCTCAACGGTATTTCATATTATCTTAATTTTGATTCATTTGTTTCAGGTGTGGTGAGTCAGGGACACATTTAAAACCTGTGGGACACGACGCCTGAGGACTGATGTTATCTGCAAAAAGCAGAGACCCCAAGGCCACCAAAACGGTGTGGAGGAGAAGTCTGGCACCTTGGAAGTAAAATCTAAACAAATGAGGGATGACATAAAATGCAGACTCTGGAGGCTGTAAAGCAAAAATATTTTTCATCTAACCTTCAGGATATACATTTAGCTTGTCAAATGACATCACTGGTGATCTAAAAAAAACTGAGCTTCTGTGGACCTCCTTCAATAACTACAACCCCTTAAACAAAGTGTGATTTATCCATCTTGATGTGTGTTCGAAGGGAGACGTTAATGAAAGTAATTTGATGTCACTTTGTGCAGCACTAAACGAGGTTTGTGGACTTGATTACCCTAAGATTAGTTTCTAAATTACACACAAACAAACACCCCATCCATCAATCACGTAATCATGGTCTGAAATGTGTGGGGTTTACCAAAGCTGCAGAATTAGTTGAGAGCCTTAATGTGCAACATAAAACGGTGTTTGATTAAACTTTCTGGATTAGTTAAAGGGAACTTTGGGAAGGACTAAATTTATAGCTTTTCTCTGAGGGCTGCCACTGCTTCTGTCTTTCACACAGACACAGCTTTGAGCCTATAGCCAGAGCCAATTCTGCTCTGGCAGAGCGATGGGACCAGCATGACATGAGCAATTAAACTCTTCCCAAAATACATCTGCCTCTTTATTCAGTCCATATCCAAGTTTATACAGTGTGGCTGAAGATTTGTGCTCTATTGGCTCGAGGCTAAATAGGACTCAGAGAAGGTATAAACATGTATGCACAAAAAGATTCCTGTGAGGCTTCAGTCCTATTTAAAAGGATCAGGTCTTTGTCCCTTTGCATCTGTCATCTTTGACAAATCGTTGTTAAACCAGTGAGTTAAATACTTTTCAACAGCAATGTCAAGTTTTGCTGCAAGACAAAGTTGTGAACAAAACTGAAACGAGTGGAAAAGGATACAAGGGGAAGCTGGTGGGAAAAGGTGGAATGAGCGAGGAATGAGAGAGAATGGGTTAAGCCAAGTTTATGCTTCTTCATCAGCAAGTTTGCACTCAGACGCACACGTATTGACGAAGACGTTTTCCTTATATAGATCTCCGTTGGTGTCAGTGTTGCAGAGCAATTCCCTGCCAGGACGGCAGGGGGTGCAGACTTATTCTGGTGGATCTGCCTACCATTGCAGTGACGTCTCTGGTCGATGAAGTTTATTTACTTCAGCATTTAAACTTACATCCACTCAAGGAGCAATGGCCAACAGAGAGTGAGTTTTGATTAAGCTGGAAAGCTTTTTACTAGAAGTGCAGCTCATTGAATACTCTAAAAACGCATGTAAACAAACAAACACAGCGGTCTGTTTTGTTCTCTACACATCCTGGTGTTCAAAATCACCATAAGACCATATTATATAAACTGCCGTTGCAATATAAAGCATCTAGTCCCCAAAAGCTTCATTGTCCACTAATTACATTGACCATAGAGCACCGTTCTGGTGAAATGATCTGGAGCTGATGTTGGGCTGACCAATCACAGACGTACGCTCTTCGTTTCGTTCGACTGATAGTTAAAAAACTGGGCTCTACTCTGTCCATCCTTTGCTTGCCTGTCGCAGAGCCCTTGCATTGACAGATAATGGCGCTGCGTGTCTCCACACCTCTGCAGACGGAGAGGAATAAACTAGGCTTTAGAAGAGTACAGTGAGCTCTGAGGATAAAAGATGGACAGGAATGGCAGGAAAAGGATATTGCGCACAGATGGGCCACAGATCCATTATCTCCTAAGCCTTCATTAGTTTTATGAAGAATTTATGCAGCAAACAATAATACATCCTAGACTGAATTTAATTTGCAGGCTGGTCTGACATTATAGGAAACTTTGCTTCTTTGCATGGCACATTATATCAGTTGGAACCCCCTTCTCTTTTTTATCAACCTATTCTGTCCGTATCGCTTTATTTTACCAAAATTAGGGAATACACTGTGCTTGAAAAAGTAGTTATTGAATTTGTTTACAATTTGTCACATTTCAACCACAAGCTTTAATGTTTATGACTGAGATTTTATGTAACAAACCATGGGTCTGCAACCTGCTGTTCCAGAGCTGCAACAGACTGACACTAAGGGTACCTTAAAGAATGTTCCGATTTTTCTTGTCATTGGGTTGCTTCTATGTTTTTTTAACATCATTTTCTCCAAATAAACAAAAAGCATCCCATAGAAAAAATTGTATCCATCCTACTTTTTTAAGATTGTTTTTCTTTATTTTATACCGTAAAATAGAAATAAAATAATGATTTTCTTAATTACAACTAATTTACTATGTTAGATCATTATAAATCATGAGCTTTTAAAAGGTAATGTACGTTTTGTTTAGTTGGACTGAGGGCAAAAATAGCTGGTTGGACTGTAAAGGTTACAGACTCCTGAGATCGACCAACAGAAAGTAATGGATCATTGTGAACAATATATTTTTTCAACTATTCCCTACAAAATACCTTGTTCTCAGTCAGATTGGATATCAGCCTTCAAGACTACCCACAGATTTAGATTTAATTAAGGTCTGGGCTTTGACTGGGCCATTTTATTCAATTCACATTCGATGGAATTCACAACAAATGTCTTTAGCACACTTTACAAACAAAGCCCTTTATATACAGAAAGATATACTCAACTCAGTCCAATCATGAACATTTACATTACAATTCAGTCCTTGTTATAAAATGGTGTAGTGAGAGTTCAGTGTACAAAGGAACTAATGATTACTCTAATTGGAAAAACTAAAATCTCTAAGTTTGCAGATTTGAGCTTTAGGCTGAAAGTTTAGAAGATCTGATTTCATCCCTTTAACTCTCCCCGCTCTCCAGATGGCCGGTCCATCTTTGGGTGCAGGATTCAGTTGATACCAGTGTGCTGCTTGAGCCAAAAGTTGATCTTCTCACAACTCTGACGAGTGCCATGTGCTGGCACCGAAAAGAGGTGGACAGATTCTCCCCCAGATCCTGTGTTATCCTCTGGAAGGCTGTAAAGGACAGAGTGGAGGAGATGGATGGACTAAGTGAGGGGTTCTTATCAGGTCAGGACCCTCCAACTGTCCTCCTCCTTCTTCACTCCATCTGTCCACTTGTCATTCGCTCGCTACAAAAATCTTTGCAAAATGTGTGGCAGTGTAAGCAGTGTTGGGAATACTTGGATTAACTGTATATCCAGAGTGTATTCGGGTCTTGTGATAAATGCCTCTGTTGTCTAAGATGTGCTTTGGACAGAGGAAGATGGATGAAGGAAAGGCTTGACTACTGATAGAGAAGTTAAAAGGATGCAGAGTGTTACAGGATCGTGATTAGCTTGATGTTTTCTTCTTTGACTGCTCTGCTGTGTTCCCAGTCTCTGAATGAGGAAAGGGAAGAGCTCAGGTTCTGGTTTGAGGTGCAGTTCTGTAAATCTTAGCACTTTCCAACACCTTACTGCAGAAAAAGCTTTCAAATCAATCCCAGTTTGGAGAAAGAGATATTTGTTTTCACCTTGGAGTCAAACTTAGGGCTGGTCAAAATGAGGGCAGGACGGAAGTAGAATTTCTTTCCTGTACAAAACAAAACTCTCATTCAGTGGCGCCCTCTCTATTAATTCAAATACAGTTTGATAAACTCCTAAACCAGCTTCCTTTTTCTGTTGGTTTATTACAATTGAAACCAGAAGATTACATACACGGCATTAAAAAAAATCCTACATATTTTTTTCTAACTGTCTAAAGGTGGGCTAAATCAAACCAGACTTCTCATTTTAGGTCAGCTGGAATTACAACAATTGTTTTATTTCCTAAATACTACAACAATGAGAAACAGAATATGTCAGAGATTTATTTATTAAGGTCTTCAAAATCAAACGTTTTGATAAATTTCCTCCAAAATTCGGTAGCGTTGCCTTTGAACTGTGTTATTTGGGTCAAACATTTTGGATTTCCATCCACGTGCTTCTCACAATAGTTTGCTGGAATTTTAGCCCATTCCTCCTGACAGAGCTGAAATAACTAACTCAGGTTTGTAGGCCACCTTGTTCATACACACCGTTTCTGCCTCCAGTCCCTAAATGTCTCCAAATGTGAAAGTCTTTGTCCCTGTGTGCATTTCCAAAATGTTATTGGCATTTTTATGTTTCTTTTGGAGTGATAGCTTCCTCCTCTATGACTGGCTTTTTAGCCCACAAGACATGTAGGTCTCACAGTTATGAGAATTCTTTTTAAGTCAAGAATGAACAATGAAATCAATTGAGATGTTCAGCAACAAGCATCTTTTGCACCTGGAAACTAAGGTTATATTAAAAAATGGTTTTTAATTTCAATAGCAAAGAACTGCATTCAAGAGGCTTTTGAAGCACAGAACACTGTGCCAACTCTCAGCATGGTAGTGGTACCTTTATGTAGTGGGGTTGTTTTGCTGCTAAGTCTTCCATTAATGGCTGTTAGTTTTTAAATTCTGCACAAAACAAATAGAAAACTTTAATATTTCTCTGATTGAAACAACTTACCTTTCAAATAAATTTTGAAATTATACAAAAATATCCATGAAATACCAGGCATCGCCACTGACATGGACAGGATGCTGTCTAGCTCTGTGTCTGTTTTTACTGTTACATCCAAAACAGCACTTTGAAGCTCAGATCATTTAATTAGAAGTAAACAGGGTGATAAATAGTCACCTCATTCAGAAAGTGGAACAAACAAGGTCCTTTTGTCCGTCTGTGAATTGTAAAGTGCATATTTTGTAAACAAGGCAGGAGCAAAGAGCCTGTTGTTTCCCACCAACCTCTCATTAATTTCAACATGTGCTCAGGAAATACACCACACTGCAACATTTCACCAGGAAAAGTTCACATAATCTTTGATTCTAAACCAAGAAACTGTTGCAAATGGATTGTTAAAGACAGTTGCAATATGACATGTATAAATGTACTGTTTTGGTATTCTCATATCGGAAACAGTTTTCTTCCCCCTGCAATAAGCTTTTAACACCGATATAATAACGTTTTAACAACATCTTCCAAAGTGTTGTTTGAAGTGGGGGATGTTGCTTTTGTTGTCGTAGATTAGCTTTAAGCCCTGAGTGTATTCTTTAGTAAAAAGGCGGGGTTTGGTGCATTTGTCTAACACCAGGGACAGAGCCTCTTTATTTGTGCCAAATCACGCTTTTGGTGTTAAAAGATGCTCGTAGAAGCCATGGCTTTTTGCTCTTGGAAACTGAAATGAAGAGTTTGAAACTCAGAGGACTCCAGAATGCCTTTTAGCTAAAATGTTCAACAGTGCCCCACCATGCACTCACACATATACACTCACAGAGTGCCGTTTCCATGCAAAAGCATGATACACATCAGTCACAAGCACTAGATTTGCACCAAGTGTTTACGAGCTCTGATGGACTAAGAAACAATTTTTATAATTAAGAGGGAACTCATTAGTTTTGTAGGAAATGACATCCATTGCAGCACCGCTTTTGTGAGCCAACACTGAAATGCAAACAAGATGCAACGCGATAAACGGCATTATTCTGTTTTCTGTTTCTTGCCAAATTTTCTTTGCTGAAAACTGCAATGTCACATAAATCTGCTAAACAGTAGGATAGAAGAACAAAAAACCCCAAAACTATTAGATTTAATATTTGATTAAAAAATACGATCGTGACTCAGGAGGTAGGAGCTTGACCTGTAATCAGAGGGTCCCCAGTTCGAACTCACCCTCCATCCATCTTGGTCTTTGTGTCCATGGGCAACCCTTGCCTACTGGTTGTGGTCAGGGGGCCGGTGGCGCCAGTGTTCAGCAGCCTCGCTTCTGTCAGTGTGCCCAAGGGCAGCTGTGGCTATGATGTAGTGAGAAGTGCTTTGGGGTCCTCGGGACTAGATAAAGGGCTATACAAGAACAGGCCATTTACTATTTCACACAATTTTGTGGAACAATATCTAAAAATTATTGCTATTTTGATATCAAAATGAAATAATTTTCTAGACATCGTTCACATAGGTAATCTTTGAGAAGAGCTCTGGGTAGATTCATGCAGGGGCATTGCCAATAAGGAGTCCTAAATCACAAGAAAATCCTCACATCTGATACCAAATAGTATCATTCAAAAGTGAATTCAGAAATATCCTCAATTAAACATCAGAGGAAAACAGTGATATGCAAGTTCAAAAATATGTAATACCATACCATACCACTTTATTTATAAAGCGCTTTACACATAACAGTCAACCAAGGCGTTGTACAGAAAAATGCTTTCTTACTAGAGCTATAAAATATGATTTGCTAACAATTGCTAGGCACCAACTAATAATTGACAAGTTCAGAAATGTATCAGTTAATGATAATATTTTGTAAAATCAACATTATGGGTTAAAAACAGCATGATTAGGTTTTCCTTAGTTTTTAGTTAGTTTAGTTAACTAATTAGTTTAAAAGTTGTTGGGAACATTTCCCAGTGATGATGTTTTAAACAAGAATGGTTAATTCATCCTCTCTTTTTCACTCTTTAACCCTTAAACTAACATATTGAAAAAACATGAATCTATCCATCTATTGTCATCCACTCATCTGAGATCAAGTTGTGCAGGCAACAGGTCCAGGAAGGAACCCCAGACATCCCTTTGCCCAGCAACATCCTCCACCTCCACAATATTCAAACTACCTCTGCTGACTTCTTTCGATGCAGAGAAGAAGAGGCTCTACTTTGAGGCCCCGCCCCTCCCTTAATGACAGAGCCCCCCATTCTATCTGCAGACAGCCTCCAGCCGCCTTCTGGAAAAAGATCTTTTTGAGTGATTGAATCCAACTTTTTTTTTGGTCATGAAATGTTGTGATGTTAGAGCTGTTATATTTTAATATAAATTATGTTTTTTAAATCTAATCTACTTTGTAAAAACGTTTTTTAAATGGATACAGTATCCATCCAGTACTGCAACAATTTTAAATTTTCTTTCCAAAAATAGGCTGAACATCTTTCTTTGAATTGTACTGCCTAATTTTCTTTTGTATTTAATCCTCGCGTTACCACGGATACATTCACTGCTGTTATCATGTTTCCGATTGCTGCTTGTTTTCCTCATGTTTATCACTGGGTCCATTTCAGCCTGATCAGGAGGCGAAACTTTTAACGGCCTCTACCTTCCTCGGACCACAGACGCTGCACACAAAAACTCCCTGATGACACACAGTAGACAAGTTAATTAAAACAATAATGAACATTTCAGCAAATACTGTATATGCCTCTGAAAATATGCCTCTGCCTTTTCAAAGAGCCAGAACATAAATATCGTACAAGAGGCTATATTGTGTGTGAAATCCTGAATTCTAACCATCAAACACCAGGCTGGAGAGGGGGTATGAATTAAACTCGGAAAGTCTGTTTGTGCAGCACAACTGAAGTTTGCCCATTAATATGTATCCAATAAAGCAGAACCTCACTGAACTTCAAATCTAGACTTGTATCGTTGCTGATGACAGAATACCTGTGAAATCTCCAAGAAATCAAGACGTTTGTGTCATTTGTCTCTCTGAAGGACACTTTTAGAACGTGTCCTGGAGTTTGTTGATGTACATTTGAGACTTCTCAAGCATTCTCAGCACAAATGCCTGACGTACATTTACTCTCACGTATTAGAAAGACAGAGTCCAGAAAGCGAGGGGTGACAGGGGGAACGTAAACAGGCCTGACAGGTATGTTAACACCAACCTTTCTCCTGTAAACTCAAAGTCTATTTTCTGCCTCTGCTTGTCTCTGCAGTGACTCTTGGAAGACTTGATGGCTTCTGAAACGCTTTTTTTGTCTTTAGTTAACATGTGTGACCATGGTCAGAATGTGGATCTTAGAAATGGAAACTTTTCAGGACTGCTGCAATAAACACAGCAGAGATTACGTGAAGGACCCTAAACACTTATTGGCACCCCAATAAAGGCGTGTTGAACTTCTTATTTGTACCTGTTTCCTAAAATAACTACTCACCTAAATTTGCTCATAGGCTACCTAAAATCAGAGCAATTACTGTCGAGTTAAAATCACCTGGAACTGTTATCAATGAGTCCGGACGAAGACTGAAGCTCATCTTGTCACCATGCACGATGAGGAGAATAGTCAGGGAGGCAAGAAAAAGAGAAATCTCCACTCCAGAAATTATTGGTATCTTAAATCTCCACAAAAATTTTTAGATGATTTGTACGTGCCACCTGATTGTGTCTGAGGCATACCAAGGAAAGCCTTTTCTGTCCTACCATCACAAATGTAAATGTGTGGAGTTTGCTAACAAATACTTAGACATTAACTGGAGCTGTGTGGGCTTTGTGGAGACATGAGTCTGGTTTAAAAAAAATGATTTTATGATGTCATTTGAGAACTGGGATGCCCTTTTTTTAAAGGTCCTTGGAATCTTTTTACCTGCGATGGATTGGCGACCTGTCCAGGGTGTACCCCGCCTCTCGTCGTGTGACTGCTGGAGATAGGCACCAGCCCCCCTCATGGATACAAGGACTTACTGGAATACCAGAATATTTTGAATAAAGATCTGCTGGCTTCTGTTAGAAAATGAATTTGGAATTATCATCGGGTAATTCAGATGGACAATGATCCGAAGCAAAGCCAAATCAACTAAGAAATGGTTCAGCTGAGACACAGGCATGGACATCTGAGTGCCCATAGAAGACAAGAAATAGTTGTGGTTCTTGCAAAAAGAAATTTTTATTGCAAATTGGAATCACACAATGCAAAAACTTAGGATCCGATCACTTGTTTAATTTTTTTATGCATTTAATATAGTGTATTCTAAAGGTGTAAGCAAAAAAACAAGCATTGAATCAAAACATAGTTTTAATGTCAAATAAACCATGTCAGTCATGCTTCATAAATTAGATTATTTTAAATAAAGATTTACTCAACTAAAATATCCTGCCATACAGCAGTTAGAGGAAGCAAATGCTCATTAAAGCCTTCCTCCATTTGTTTTATCCTGGACATCATGGAAATAATTCAGCTCAGTTTCTTTGTATAGTGCTGATTCACAATGAAAGTTGTCCCAAAACACTTTCCAACACAGAAACACATAATTAACTGGAATATGAGAGATTAAAAGTCACTTGGAAACACCCAAGTTCTGTCCTAATTATAAAACAATGCAGTGAAGTTCTGATTGTGCTTCAATTTGGTAAAAGAAAAGAAAAAGTTTATCCGAGGAAACCCAACCGCATCGAGTTGCTGTCTTCGCATTGGACAGACAGACAGACAGGGGTGTAGCAGTACATGCATTCGGATTTTCGGTACAGCACATAGTCCTACTGAGTTTCCACACGGGAGTGTAACGTCGTTGCACTTTAGTCAGCAACAGATGCGACTGTAAACAAACACAGAGCAGCGCAGCCTCCTGCTAGCAGAAGTTATGGCCAGCAACTCTGAGGAAGAGCAGTCGCTTAAATGGCCGCTTCTGTCGTTTAAGCCCCCAGTTTGGGAACACTTTGGCTTCCTGGTAAAGTAGGTGAATGGACAAAGACACTTGTTGTTTTTCAATGCAAGTACACTTGCATATTTTGTAAAAAAAAAAGAAAAAATGATCCTGCTCTTGAATCAGAGTATGCTATTTTTAATAACTGCACAGTATTTTAGTGTTGTAACTTTGCCCTTACTCTTACTCTTATTCTTTATTCGTTTTTTTATAGTTATTTATTTTTATCTTTGTGTTAAATCTCCCCAGTGTGGAACAGTAAAGGAAATGTATATTATACTCTATAAGACAAAAGCATTGTGCCGCCAGGTATTGTTCAGTAGAGGTCGGACATGCTTTTGGAAGTGAGTCAAACATTTTGACTCATTAAAAACGGCACCATGGGAACAATAATTAATCTCGGCGTACTAAAATTTTTGAAGTTATTAAAAAGAGAATGCCAAAGTATTTATGTTGCAGTTTCCTAAAAAGAAACAATTTAAATTGTTATCTATTATTTATTTAATATTTTATTGTATACATTTTTATGTTATCTGAGAACATTTTGTTGGAAAATTTACTGCAAATACGTTTTTATTTTAAATGTCATTACACAAAAACTTTTTTTTCTCCCCACTTTGTTTCCTGACTGTACAAAAAAATTAACAAAACCATGAAATTGAATCCAAGGTAGGAACTGAATCTTGATTTTTGGTGTACGTTTGGTGCCGGTATTCTCCCGATTTCATCAAATTTAAATAATCTTAATCTCCCCCGCAATCCATCCTGCTGTTACTTTTGTGACCCCTCATCTCTCTGCGTGAGGAACTGAAGAGTTCTGCACAGGGGACCTTTTTAAGTCAGTTAGTTTGTTAGTAGATCTGTTATTCGCTGATTTACTATTAAAAACCTATATGAGATCAATATTTAGCCCTTTGTTTTCATCATTTATAAGTGAATTTCATAATTTATGACATGTATTTAATTTCTTGTATTATATCTGTGATACTTACTGTAATGGGAATCTTGTGATAAAAATAGTATGTAAAATTTTATGTCGGGGTAAAGTGGAGTAAAGCTGTTCATGACCTTGTTGCATTGAAACACATGATCAGCCTTTGCACTTATCTTTCTTCCACCTGTAGCCCAGCTGTGCACCGACGAAGGAATGGATTCCATGTGTCCAATTATGGATGCATTTCAAATGATCTTACTGAACGTGTGCTGATGTACATTTAATGGTTCTTTTCAACACTTGTTCTGCTCATTGTTCAAACATGAAACACGCAGCCTCTACGAGCTCTCAGGAATCCCCCTGAGTGTCCTGCTTTTATCCAGACATCTTCATAAAGACATTCTCCACACTAGGACACATAAACAGACCATGTCTCCAGATGTTAAATCACGGCCACATGAATACACGGGCACACATTAAGGGAGCTGAATCTGTGGTTTTGCTCATATTTTAAAAACAAAAGCTTGAGAAAAGATTTTCACCTGGTGAAGATAGTTTCATCTCCTCAGCTTCAGTCTATTTGTCGCTTTAATGTTCCCACTGAGTGGATTTTCCGGCTACTTTCCACTCCGTCTCCACCACCTATCTTCTCTGTTACTGCCTTGTTCTCAGTGTGCCCTGCTCACAAACCCACGCGCCCCTGTAGGTGTAATGTTACAATGCAGCCTGTTAACATTCCTGGGCCGGACCGCTGAGGCTTTCCAGATTGTTCTGTTTAGACAAATGTTGCGACGCAGGAGCTGCGAAGGTGAGGGATGGAGCGCCGGTGCTGCGGCGGCAAATTGTGAACACTCCAACTGGCATTCAGAGAGCTGCCTTAAACAACATGAGTGTAAATCACCCACTGTGTTTTCATTTTCACATTCATATGGCTGTGCATCTAAATACACAGGCACACACTTAGAGTCACCATTCTTCAGAGGGACCCTCAGCTTCTCTGTGTCATTATGCTGTTGGAAATGTCAGCATCGTTAAAGTGGTCTCTTTGCTTTAATTGAGAATCAGAGTGAAAATAAATGCTTCAGTGTCGTTTGTTTCTTCAGCTCCCTCAGGCAGTCTGCTCTCAGCCTCCATCAATTTATCAAAGAACCTTTAACTCTTTTTCTTTGTTTCTCTTTTTCCTTCATCTGGCTCCAGACCTTCCTCCAATTTTCACCTTTCCTTCTCAATCACTCCTGGTTTACATTGTATTTCCTCCTGAAACTCATAGAAATAACACTGAAACCAAATATAAGATTATTGCAATCGTATTTATTTTGGTGAAAGTTTGAAAGAAATATGATGTAATAAAAAGTTTTAACCTCAAAAACCTAAAATCAGCAGGAGATGGAGCAGATTCTTTTGTTCCAGACAAACGTCCTGGCAATGTTTTGGTTCATTTCAGCAGCAGTCATGAGAAAAATGAAGTAAAGTGGACCCCGGCCTATTCGCGGTTCAGTATTCACACATTTTTCGGTGGAATGTAACTCCAGATTATTATTGTAAAATTCATCTATTCATTGATTATCTTTTAAAGGATATCTAAAATCGTCAAAAGAAAATGCAGGGAAGCTGAAATGCTTAGGCGCAATGCTTGATACTTGACTCACTTGCATTTGCAAAGCAGCCAATTCAGGAGCTCAATTCATTTTACTTAGTGCTGATTGGATGCAACTCCAAGAGCGGAGCTGCTGTAGTGCTAAAATGATTTCTGCTGTACATATAATACATGTTCAGGTTATATTTGGTGCAGAGGTTGCACTAGAGTTTTCTTTTGCTCTATATGTAATCAGTCAACTTTTAAAATAACTAATTGTAGTATAAATTTTTTTTTTCATTTTAAATAATATTCAGACCGAACAAGCTGAACAGAGAACTATATAGAAAAAATAAAATGAAACCATTGCACCTAAAATATGAACAGTTCACCTGTTGTGGCCTTAACACACAGTCTCACAACTTCCTCCTGGTCTACATGGAACTGAAATGCTCACCCACTTGTGCGTAATCAAATAGTGGGATTGGTGCAGAGGTTTTTGTCATGTCATGTACTGGATTTTAGCCTCGGACAGATGACTTTTCATTGGGGTTTAGATGTTGTTCTGGAAATCCCGCAGCATGCACTGCTTCTGTACCTGTAGCTGGCCCAACACCAGCTCTTTGGTCTGTAACCTGCCGCATCGGTTACATCAGCTTATCTTGCTGCAGTCCATAGGGGCTGCCTTAAATATTTTTCAAATATTTGGTGTGTAACAACGATTGCTTTTGTAAAGTCATTGCTGATTTCTTTTTTCACTGGCATTGTGTTAACACGCACCTGTATGCTCCAGGCCAACAAACTATGGAGTGCCATTTGTAAACACACGTAGTCACACAGTCAAAAGTTAACAGCAATAATTTGGGTTATTTAGCTTGTCATCAGGTAAATAAATAAGGGTTAATTTTCTTCAAAGTCATATTTGTATCCATGCTGTTTATTCATTTATAAGTGTCACAGTTCAAACCAAATATTTAGTTAGCAAGCTAAACTGGCGAGCTAAATATTTAGCTTCGAACTAAACATTAAGCTCAGCGTTAAATATTTAGCCAATATGCAAATGTACTTGCCGATAAGCGAAAGTGTGCTACCAAAACAAAAGCTGTGTCTTGGAAACCTCTATATACACCTCTTAATTCTTAATTCTGTTTTTATACTTTTTGTGTGTGAATCTAAATGGTTATATTACCAGCCACTTTGCTGCTGTTACAACTGAATTTCCCCTTTGTGCAACAATAAAGGATTATTCTATTCTATAAACTGCTGGTGAGACTAAAAGTCACCTCTTTATCATTGTTTATTTTTGTCTCGACATTTTAGCTTAAAATACAGACATTTACCGATGTATTTTCACCAATAGTGACTGCACCAGGATGCAGGAGTATAAAAAGAGGTTAGCGGGATCCAGCTTTTGATAGTCCACTACCGATTCTTGGCAAGGGAATTAGCATATTAGCTAAATATTTAGCTCAGATTTAAATAGTTATTTTGAAGCTATATATTTAGCTAGCTAGCTTACCTTACTAAATATTTAGGTTTAAACTAAATATTGAATAGATAGTTTAAATGGGTTTAAGTCTTGCCATCAGGGTATAAACCTAAATGACTTTCATGTCTTGATTCACAAACACCCAGATTTGAAAGTGTGTACTTTATTTCTACTATAACTGAATATAACAAGCTAAAACAGGAAAATTACTTTTTGAAAATTATGTACTGTATGTTAAGTTATTTTATGACACTGGTTGTTTTTTCTGAAGACATTTCAAGGGAGGCAAAGTTTATTTTCAGTGCTTTTCTGTCTCCTCGCCTCCTTCCATCCAGTCTGCCTCTGCTCCTTTTATTTTTTCTGGTAGAGTCTTGCTGCTCAGACACAACTCTAAACCTTCTCTGTCAAACACTTGCACTCAAGCAAGGAGAAAAGACTGAATGCTTGATCGCTTGCTCAGACTACATGCGGCCCTACTCCTTGACCCATGCTACCCTGCAGCCTGACAGCGAAATATGGCCCGCGCTCATTCACAAAAAAACGCATTCTAGTCTCTCTTAATGCAGGCAACATGTCACACTCTAAATCCTCTCATTTCCCCTTTCCTGTGGCTGCTCAGTCAGGCGTGTTTGACGCTGAGAGAATCAATAGCAGAGGCAGGTTTGGCTGGCCTAACAGACATGAAGACTCACACAGACTCAAGCGTACTTCACAAGCAGCTCTCTTGTAAATATATGCGCTCAGATTCACACACTCTGAGCCCTCTGGGCACCAGAGATGAGGTTCAGATCCTGCCCAGTTACGCTGAACCGACTCCAGCGCCTGCACCAGGTGTGTGTGTTGATCCTGGACGGTCAGTGGTGCATTTCGGAGCCAGGTGATAATGAGGTCCATGCTGACTGCGCGACTGTGTCACTGCAGGGATTTATGTTTGTGTGCACGTTTGTCCTGACAGGTCATGGACTGTTGCTCTTTACCAAAACCTCGTGATGTTCCCCAGACAGTCATCATCACCTGTGGAGGGTCTGTCTCCCACCATTGTTCTGCTCTCACTCACTGAGCTTCTACTTTACAGTCTTCTGATCAGGTTTGGTCTTTGTGCAAGACCAGGGATTATTAAAGTCACTGGCCATGCAGGGGTCATGCATGGTTTATTTAAAATATGCTTTAAATCTTTGTTGGACTGCAAAACCTTGGGAACATTACAGCCGCTATTCCCCCTGAATGGCCTGAATTATCTCTCTATTTGATATTTTTCCTTCAGAAGAGATCAACCTTCTGGAAATGTTTCTGAGAAACTTTCCGATTTGCCTTTCAGTGACTTCGGCTGCTTTTTCCCCCTCTCATTTTTGTTTGATTTAGGAACTGTTTTATTTTCAGTTTGATTCAAAGGTCCTCCTGTTTAGGAGGAATTTTTAATTAGTTTTTTTACAGCTTTGTTTCAGTTTGACTCAATTCCTGCAAGGTTGTTGGATTATGTAGTTACAAAACTAACCCAAATCATCACTCCTCCACAATTGTTTGTACTAACATGCTGTGTTTAGGGCTGTACATCATGGTCTAGAATCTTCTCCTGGAAACACTTTCTCACAAGCTGCACTCATTCTAATTTATATTTCCACTAACTGAGATTTATCATAGTAAGTAAGGTTTCTTAGGTGTTTTTTTTTTGCAATACCTTTTAAATTTTAATTACCTTCTTACATTTACTACAAAACTTGGGTGAATTTGTTTGTTTTTGTTTGTTAGCCACTAAAGTCTGACTTTATAGAAAAGCCAGTGTTGAGGCCACACGTAACAAACAACTTAACAAAGAACCACTTTTCAATTGAATATTCATGCCCTTTGAATGGGGCAATATGAGACAGACACAATTTTGACAATTTCTTTACAGTTTCTCAAAAATTAATACAATCAACCAGAAAAAAGGGTTACAGAGCTAACAAGCAGATTTCCAAAGAGCTACCAGACACATTGCCGGATTGATTAGATGTTTTTTTTCTTTCAGCTGTATGAAGCATATCGTTGAGATGCACTGTCCCTCTACAACCTGCTGCTGTGCACTCAGTAAGCTAGCTTAAACAAGGCTAGCATACATTTGCCTCACTAACCAGAAAGACAAATTAGCATCCTTGAATAGAAATACTCATTGTGTGGAAACTGAAGAGCCTCCAACCATCACTTTTATGAAAGTAAAGACGTTTTAAAACAGCTGTTGACATGCTATGTACAGCATTTCTATTAAGCTGCCGACTGCAGGCTGGATACCTGAGGAAAATCCATATAATAGTAGATAAATGTGGATAATATCACATAGATACACACACAGTAGTTTTAGGCCTGACACTTAGTATTTTATTCTCCACTTATCTGCTTACCTTGTTTTGCAGCACAGGCTGTACAGTACGTTGCCATGGTCGGACACAAGGACTAGACAGAGAGACATTAATACCACAAATAGGTATCAATCTTCTTTATCTGATTTTTTGCTCCATAGATGCTGGCCTTCTCTTTGGGTTTTCTCAATCCTTTTTACTGTCTAACTTTTAAAATATTTGCTACAATAACTACTTTTGGACAGCAGCTTTGGTTTGTCTTTAAGTATCTCGATTTTCATCAGTAAATCGACTAAATCAAGAATGCTAAAATCTTCCGATCCAACTTCCAGTTGCAAACAAATAATGACAAAAATACATTTACTTCTTGACATATTCAACATAAACATACAGTATTGAGTATTATTAGGTAATTTCTAATTGTATAAACAGCAACATATAAGTACTAATGAGAGTTTCAGATACCAGTAAAGTGAAAAGAGAGAAAATCTTTCACCTCCTACGTTTAAGTTACAGTTATTGCAGCATGCTGTGAGATTCAAACTGCAAAAAAAGTGGATTGTTATGCTTTAAAATAAAGAAGTAATATAACCTGCTGCTATAAACCTGAGCAGCTCATCAAATGAGATATTTTCCTCATTTAAAGTCAGGCCTGTGTTGTTTCTGATGCTTTAAATAGGCCAAACTGGGAGTTAATCAGACGTTTACAACGGGTCATCGTGGACATGAATGTCATAATAATCTTAGATTTTTAAGGATGCATTTCAAAGGTTCTTTTCTCAAGGTGGAATGATAATGCAACGCATTTTGAAAATAACAGTTGGATGCAAAGGTTAAAGTCAAAGGTTAAGACAGGCATCTTAAAACAAAGGTTTTTTTTTATCAAAGAGCCTTCTGGATTAATACATCAAAAGCCACAAACTTCCCAGGCCTATATGAAGATTATAATAATAACAATAATAATAATAATAATAATAATAATAATAATAATAATAATAATAATAATAATAATAATAATAATAATGCATTTTATATGTAAGCGACTTTTAAGACTCACAAGGTCGCTGTACATCATTAACATTAAAACACAATGAACAAAGGTTAGAAATGGTACAAGCAAACCAACATACAAAATACAGAAGATTTCAAACTTTTTCAAATATTTTTACAGCTGCAGACTATGAGTAAAGCATGTTTCTGTTTTTGCCAACAAGATCCTCAGGTGTTAGGTGTTATTGGGTGTAGTCCTGCTGATGGAGGGCTGATGGCGGGTGGACTACTGACACTAATGGACTGCCTCTTTAAAAACACCCTGGTTCTTTGGAATCCGTTCTCTTCAACAATTCACACTGAAATCCAGAAAGCGCTCCTCCTACTCAAATATCGGTTGAATAAGTGGGTGTGACAAACTCCAGTCCTCAAGCACCGGCGTTCTGCAAACATTCTGATGTGTCTGAATCAACACGCTAGTTTAAAATGGCTCCTCAGCATCTTGTTAAGTTCTAATTATTTGGTTCAGGTGTGATGAAGCAGAGACGAATGTAAAAGTTGCAATAAAGGCCCTCAAGAGCTGGAGGTTCACACCTGTGCTTCAGACCCTCTGAGTATTAGAGGTAATATACAATAATTTAAAAGTTGTACACCTACATCTCTTTAAGCGCCGGGGTTTTTTCAGTAAAATCTTACATTTTGATATAAATACATAGTTTTTCATCTTTCCAAACTGAAAAAAATTATGATTTAAATGCATCTATACAAACTTCAAATAAATAATTTTCTTGTCTAATGCGTGCGTCCAAATTTTGTGGCTGCATCAGGACCATGGCCCACATCGACCGGGTGGGAAGGGTCTTTCATCGAGACTGGAAATGAGCGGCTGGGAAATTGAATTGGTTATCCTTCAGATTTATTCCCGCAAGCTGATTAAAATGGACCTCAGAATCTTGCTGAGCTTTTTAATTATTTATTTAACCCTTTTTTATTTTACAAAAATGATATTAAAAAGATTTGTGGGACACATGTGGAGGATCCTTTGGACAGCCTTCATCACATTGTTGTGACACAATCAGCCTTCAAACATGACCTTTGAATGATAAATGGCCTGTACTTGTATAGCGCTTTATTTAGTCCCTGAGGACCCCGATGCGCTTCACACTACTTTTAGTCATTCACTCATTCACGCACTTGTGATGGCCACAGCTGCCCTGGGGCACACTGACAGAAGCGAGGCTGCTGAACACTGGCGCCACCAGCGGTAGGCGGGTGAAGTGTCTTGCCCAAGGACACAACGACTGAGACAGACGGAGGATCGAACCGGCAACCCATTACAAGACCTGTGACGTCTCTCCATTAGGGGCCTGTCGGACCCTGGCCCACCAGATGTCGCTGTGGAACTCTATGCACGGCATGCTCAAATTTCATTCAGGTTTCATTCTTTACAGAGTAATACAATGTAAAGACCGATTCTGTTACAAAAAGATTCTGTTATAAACATCTGTGTATAACTATCTAAGTCTTTGCCAGAACACTGACAAGCTCAGTAGGCTAAATCCTCTTGAAGCAGCGATTTGGGGCCGGCCCCTTAACGTTTGCTTAAATGATGAAAATCTAAAATCACAGTGCACCTGTGCAACATGTGCTCAGTAGACAGCCGAGGGGCAAAAATGCCATGGCCCCAAGCTGAGATTCCGCTATCTTCCTCGATAGCGAAAGGCAGCAATGCGCCATCTGGCGTGCAGTCTGCCAGAAATTTATTGGAAGAAGGAGAAGAAGAAGGTTGTGCAGCATAACTCATATTAAAATCTAATATCCTTGCTAGCTACCAAGACAAAGAAAGATTTATGAAACAGATTTTTTGATGAAGTCTAAAATCTAAATAGCATTCAATAATATTGATCAAAGTCAGATTGTATGCATCACAGAATAATTAGTTACTGCTAGTCAGTTGCAGCATTAAAGGGTATATATATATATATATATTTACATATATGTGTATATTTATACAAACAACCAACATTCTTACAAATTTTAAAATAAAAAATCAGAAATAAGGTTTTCATGTAAAACCCAAGTAAAATAAACGACTAAACTTGAAATCAAAATAGATGCATTTGAAAATGTAACAATGCATAACTCTTTCTATTGTGTGTCATATTAGGGCCCTTAGATTTTCAAAAAGAAAACTTGTTTTTCTTTTTTCCCAAATTTAAAATATTAAGTCAAAATCCCATCATTGAATTAAATGCAGCACGCTTAATCTTAACAATCTGTTGAATATCAGAGAGAAGAAAAAAGAAATCCAAGCCATGTTTCTCTAAGCAGTTTTTTGTTATCTTTTATTTGTTTCTGCGTTCCAGTGTTTGGAGAGGAAATCCAGCTACTATTGCCTCTGAGTGTTAACACAATAGAGGTTACGAGAGGTTGTGTGTTTGTTGTTGCTTGTGTGGATTACTGATTTGTGTGTGTGTGTGTGCGTTTAGGGTCTTGATTGCGTGCATTTCTCTTTTTGTGTTAATAAATAAGGAAGGGCAACAGAGGTTGAGCTTGCTGCTTGCTCCCCAGCTGGCTTGGTTGGTTGTATCATAGCAACTCTACATGAATAATAAGCATAAACACACACACATGCACACACACGCACACACAAACTGTAATGAGCTATTCTTCCCCAGCTACTCCAGCTAATCTCTCTCAGCTGTTTCTACTCTATGCTGAGATCGAGTTTAGCGTAAGCATTCATTAACTTTGCTTAAATTCAAACAGTGATTCAGAATTTAAATGAATTTGACATTTTAACCTCAACACAAAAACTGACAAAACAAAATACAACAGCAATTGGTGACATTTGTTTCCTTCCTTTCCACACTGACTCTTTTATGAAGATTTCACAACATTCTGTACGATTCACAGATGCTCAAACTCTGAGATTACTACAGTAAACATAAATATTTAAATGAACAAATAAAGGACAATAGAAGTGTTTTATTTACTGAATACTCTTCTACAGAATTACATTAGTTTCAAAGAGAAAGATTAGATGTTGGAGACTAGCTGTATTGTGAGTTTTATGGTACTGGTGGAGCTTCACGAGTTTAGACAAACTCAACAAAATGACTTTGTTGCTTCTTTGAAAGGAGACCTTTTATGGTATGCACAAACACAGCCTCTTTCTTTTAACAGAAACTGCGACTCCGTAAATCACATGGCATCAACTCAATGCATGTAGACATCTTGACATGAAAAAAACAACTTACTGGAGTTCAAATAGGGAAGAAGGTGGATTTACAAAGTGGCATGGTTGCTTGTGCCAGACTTGGTCTGAATAGTTCAAAACCTACTGATCTACTTGGAATTTTATGCACAGCCATCTCTCGGCTTAACAGAGAATGGTTAGTAAAAGATAACATTTCCAGCGAGAAGCAGTTGTGTGGATGGAAATGTTGAGACCTGAGGTCAGAGGAGAATTGGCAGTCTGGTTTAAGATGATAGAAAGGCAACAGCAGCTCAAATAACCAGTTGTCACCACCAAGTTATTTAAAAAGCACAATTTCCGAATGGACAAAATGTTGAACCTTGAAACAGTAGGGCTACGGCAGCATAACACGACAGTGGGTTCTACTTTTAGCTGAATTTAAGGAAACCGAGAATATAATCCACACAGGCTCACCAAAATTGGATTAAAACAGACTGGAAAACACAGCAAGGTCTGAAAATTCTCAGTTTCAGCTACAACATTCAGATGGTAGGGTACAGGTTGTTAGCTTTCAAACAGTGGGCCAGAAGGTTTAACTTTGGTCTCATCTGAGATGAGAACCTTTTTACCTGCTTGCTGTGTCCTCTGCATAAAAACGGGGCGTCGTAAGCCTTTCTTTTTTTTTTTACAATTTAACTGTATTACCATATTTGTGGAATGCACAAGTAGTGTAGCTGATAAATGTTATCCTTATCCGGTCTGTTAGTTTAGATGGACGTCCATGTCTTGTTAGGCCCACAACTGTGCAATAATCTTCCCATTTTCTAATGACCGACTGAAAGGAGATATTTGAAGCTTGTGATATTGTCTTTAAACCTAACCCTGATTTAAACTCCTCCCCAACCTTCTCCCTGACCTGCTTAGTGTGTTCATTTGCAGTGGAACATTACTTTAAAAAATAATTAGTTATAGCTAATCACTACTTGTTCCAAAAAATAACTTAGAAACTGAATTACTCTATAATAAAAGTAACTAGTTACTAGGGAAAGTAAATGTTTGCATTACTGTAAAAAAATAGTTGCTTTACATCGAAGATGTGATTTTTTGAGCAGCTTTCAGAAGTCCTATGAAACGAGTAGAAGAGACAGGTGGCCTAATTGTACACAACTTTCTATATTGCACATCTACAGACAGCAAGAGGCTTATCCTGCACTTCAAGTATTATCTTTGTAACAAAAGTTAACAGTTGAACAATATTAAGTATTTAACTCTATAGCAAATTAAATCTGAAGCCCTCCCGTCATTTTAACAGATTAGTATTCACAACTCTGACCACTTGGTGCAAATGCGCAGACATTTAAGCAAGGATTACAGATAACTAAATCAATCAGAAAAAGACTCCCATGAGAGTATTTGAGCATCATCTCTGACCTGGAAATTGTACCTAACCTGTACAGTGGGGCAAAAAAGTATTTGGCAGCCATCGTTTGTGCAAGTTGTCTCAGTTAAAATGATGAGAGAGTTCTGTAATTTTCATCATAGGTACACTTCAACTGTGAGAGACAGAATGTAAAAGACCATCCAGGAAATCATACTGTATAATTTTTTTAGAATTTAATTGTCAGTGTTTCAGCAGCTTTGCAGTTGTCTGGAAGTTTGTTCCAGATTAGAGGAGCATAGAAACTGAAAGCTGCTTCTCCGTGCTTGGTTCTAATTCTAGGGATGTTGAGTAGACTGGAATTAGAGGACCTGATTGCTCTGGGGCGTTGGTATAGTAACAGTAGATCTTCAACATACTTTGGTGCCAAGCCAGTCAGTGATTTATAAACTAGTAAAAATATTTTGAAGTCTGTTCTCTGAGCTACAGGGAGCCAGTGTTCAGACTTTAGAACTGGGGTGATGTGCTCTACTTTCCCCATTGTGTTTGGGATAATTATCATGCTGGAAGATCCAGCCACGTTTCATCTTCAATGCTCTTACTGATGGAAAGAGGTTTTTGCCCAGAATCTCACGATACATGTCCCAAGTCAGCCTTCCCTTAATATGGATCAGTCATTCTGTCCCTTTTACAGAAAAGCAGTCCCAAAGCACAATGTTTCCACCCCCATGCTTCATAGTGGATATGGTGCTTTTGGGATGCAACTCAGAATTTTCCCCCTCCAAACACGACAAGGGGTGTTTATACCAAAGAGTTCCATTTTGGTCTTATCTGACCACATGACATTCTCCCAAACTTTAGACAGGCATGGACATTTGCTGGCCCAAGGAGGGCGACTGCAGAATTTTAATCCATGATGAAGTAGTGTGTTACTAATAGAAACCTTTGTTACTGTGGTCCCAGCTCTCTTCAGGTTATTGACCAATTCCTCCCATGTTTCCTCAGCCTACTCAAGATTATGTGTACCCCATGCGGTAAGAACTCCAACAGTTGATCTCTTCTCATCAAGCTGCTTGGTAATTGGATTGGATTTCCCCAGTGTTGTGCAGGTGTACAATATTGTCCCTGGTGTCCTTGGACAGCTGTCTGGTCTTGGCCATGGTGGAGGCTGTAGTCTGACTGTTTGAAGGTGTGGACAGGTGTGTTTTACAAAGATAATGGGTTCAAACAGTGCCATTAATACAGGTAACGAGTGGAGGGTAGAGGAGCTTCTTCAACAAGAAGTTGTAACATATCTGTGAGGGCCATAATTCTTTTTTGTTAGTAGGTCTCAAATACTTATTTTTTGCACCATTATACAAATAAATTCTTTAATCATCTTTTAAAGCAGGACATCTTGCACAATCGGTGGCTGCCAAATACTTTTTAGCCCCACTGTATCTCGTTATCCGCAAGCTGACAGCACGTTGAAGAGTTACGGAGGCATGGAGCGCATCTGTGACTGCACTGTACACAGACTGGCGGTGACAGATTGCTGCAGTCTACTTTAGTTACAGATGCAAAAAGAGTGCATGCAGGGGGATTTCCTCTCGCTAAAGCGTTCTGAAAATCCCTAATTTAGAGTCTTGCCAAATTCTGATCACTTTAATTGGAGAAATGCTCCCTGATTTTAAAACTTTGGCTGAAGTGGCGTTTGAGCTTCCACTACACACAGGAGGAGGGCAGTTCAGCTCCTTGTGGAGCGTTCACGGAGTACACAGTTTATTCCATCAATTCATAGTAATGCACCACATTTAACGTTCAGTAACATTAAAGGAGTTGTAACGACGAAAACAGCAATTATTTTGATTACCCCGTTACTGATCAAAGAACGACGTTACCTAATGCTGTTCTTCTATACTGTTATCACCAACACTGTTCCTTGGTCTTCCTGATGCCGTTTGTTCACTAATGTTCCATGAGGATGCTTTTACACCAGAGCTGGTTCACTTAAAGCAGACCAGAGTTTAGTTTCTTCATGGTACACTTCCTTTGGGTAGTTGTGTAAGTAGCAGGTCTGTATGCGACACAAACATTACACAGGACAAACTCTAAATACGCTCAGTTACTGTTGTGCGTTTTTACACAACCAAGGACTCCAGCTCATAGTCAACCACAGTCAACACCTCTGATGTTGGGTTAGCCCCGACTCAGCACTCTTGGTACCCCAGCGAAGTAGGTACTAAAAAGCGGCTAGCACCAGATAACTGTTACTAGTGGAAAGCCCTTGTAATCGAATCTAGCTGTGCTTAGTAGCAGTTAAAGTACCTGTAGAATTGAGCAAACTCCACGTTTACATTTGTTATTGTAGGACAAAGTAAGTTTTAAAGGCAATAAATGCAAAGGTTCTGCAACTTTTGTGGGCCACTGTGACCTTACAGCAAGAAAGTCCTGGTTTTGAATCCCAGCCTTAGTTCTTTCTGCATGTTCTCCCTGTGTAATTGTGGGTTCTCTCCAGGTACTCTGGGTTCCTCCTACAGTTCAAAAACATGACTGTTAAGTTAACTGGTCTAACTATGAGTGTGTACATGTATGGTTGTTTGTCCAGTGTGTCTCTGTATTGCCCTGTGATGGACTTGAGACAATCTGTGCAAATTTGTACCCTCTTGCCCATTGACCACTAGAGAAAGGCACCAGCCCCTCCCACCCCCACTCTGGAAGGATAAGCTGGTATAGACAATAGATGAAAGGATGGATTGAGATGCCTCTGGTTAACATAGTGAGTTGTTGCACAATGTTGCTACACATTTAAACATCTCTGTGTGGAGTTCCATTAAAGATCATTGACAAACTCACAAATCTTAATGGAATAAATTGTAAAAAAATTTAATAGAGACTTATTTGATGGCAGGTGGATGATGGCTTCAACCAACCCACTGTCATCTGGACAAAGCACGCAGCACTGTGAGGATCATGTTCTTAGATTTCTCCAGTGCATTTAACACAATTCAGCCTGATTTACTTTGTCAGAAACTCCTGAAGACACAGGTGGAGCCCTCAACAATCGCCTGGATCAATGACTACCTGACAAACAGACCACAGTTTGTGAAACTGAAGAATTGTGTGTCCAACCAGGTGGTCAGCAGCACAGGAGCACCACAGGGGACCGTACTCTCACCATTTCTTTTCACTCTGTTCACCTCAGACTTCCAGTACAAATCAGAGACCTGTCATCTGCAGAAATACTCAGATGACTCTGCAATTGTTGGGTGTGTCAGAGATGGACAAGAAGCTGAATACAGAGAGCTGGTGGACCGCTTTGTGACATGGTGTGGAAACAATCGTCTCACCTTGAATGTGAACAAAACAAAGGAGATGATTGTAGATTTCAGAAGAAACAGGGATAAGTCAAAAACTGTTTCCATCATGGGAGAAGAATTGGAGGTGGTTGAGGAGTATAAATACCTCGGAGTTCACCTTGACAACAGACTGGCCTGGAGACTGAACAGTGAAGCCGTCTACAAGAAGGGACAGAGCAGACTGTACTTCTTGAGGAAGCTTAGGTCCTTCAAGGTTTGCAGCAAGATGCTGCAGATCTTCTACAAGTCTGTTGTGGAGAGTGTAATCTCTTCAGCCATCATCTGTTGGGGTAGCAGCATCAGAGCCAGGGATTTAGAAAGGCTAAACAACCTGATAAAAAAGGCTGGTTCTGTTCTGGGGACGACTGTGGAACCTCTGGATATGATGATGCAAAGAAGGATTCTTGATAAAATCAAAAGAATTATGGACAACCCTGAGCATCCTCTTCATGAGACTTCAGTCGGAGGCTTCTTCAGTTTCGTTGCAATACAGACCGCTACCGGAAATCCTTCCTGCCCACACCCATCTTTATCTACAACAACTCCTTAAAGAATGAATTATATGAGCTATACCAACACTTAATTTCCCTCTGGGATTAATAAAGTATTTTTGAATTTAATTGAATTTGAATTATTTTACAGAAAAATTAGGGACGGTTTGGATAAATCTCTTGAAAAGTAACCCCAAGTAACCCTAATAAGTAACCCTATCTGTCAGTTTCTTTACAAGTCACATTTAAATGTTTTCAAGATGACAGAAGACAGAAAAAAACAGTTTTTTTTCTAGAGAAGATGCATAAAAAAGGGATTAAGGATTCCTGGTCATCCATATTTCCTCCTCTCAAACACTCGACCTTTGCTCATCTCTGTTTTCATTTCCTGCTCTCGCTGTCCCTCCTTCCTCATCGTCTTCCTCTTTTTTTGTCACGCTGACATGTTGAAGTGACTCCTACAGTTCTCCTCTCCATCACTGTCCCCTCTGCACTCTGTTTCATTGACACAGAAACAAATCTGACACTGCGAGCACAATAACAGCGACCGTGTTTGATAAACAAGCAACACACTGTGTGAGAGTAAGGAAGCTTTTAGCGGCGCCTCTTATCTCGCTTCCTCTCGGCACACAAAAAAAGTAAAGAACCCCCGAAACCAGCTCGAAGCCTGAATGTTTTCTTTGAGAGACGCTCACCCTCCTGACACACACAGCCTCATTCTTTCTTTTTTCACACACTCCCTCCATCCACCAACATGGACCGGCTGTGGTGTGAAGTGGCTTAATGAAAGGACCCTCACAGTACTGTTGGTCTGTCAGACACATATGTGCACGCAAACTGTCCAGATGAACTGAAGGAGGAGAGATGCTTTACATTAATGAATTAAGCCAAAATGTTTCCAGCATCTTAGAATCAGCCATATGGATGTTGAAAGGAGTGGCTTGAAGGTCCTGGACAAGATATTCATGTGAGTTCTGTTGTGTTGTTTTGCGTTCTGAGAATGAAAATAGACAGCAGAAAATGTATTTCATTCAAAAGCTTCTGGATTTTTAAACTTTAATCATCCATTACAATCATTTTCAAATATTATTATTTCACCCCACAGTGCTACAATATGAAATGTTACATTTTTAAATAGAAAAACCTAAACTGACACCACACATGTTTTCTTGCAGTTTCTTGCAAAGGTGTGACTTTATGTGAGGAAGGAAAATAATTCCAAATTAGGAGGCTTTAATATGTAAATAGAGCCAACCTGTGTGTAATTTTATCTCACTCTAACCAGCTGTTCAGTAAAGCCCTCATAGGTTGTTTTAAGAACATTGAAGAACAAACAGCAGCATGAAGACCAAGGAACACAGTCAAAAGATCAGGGATAACGCTGTAGAGAGTTTTGACAGGTTATAAAACAATATCCCAACCTTTGAACATATACAATACAGTTCAAACCATTTTCTAGAAAGGGGATAAATGTAGCACAAGTTCAAGAACTTTAATCGGAGCTGCCAAGTATGGGGTGCCGTTTGTAATATTACTGTGTCAGAAATTGACAGCAATAATTTGGGTTATTTAGCCTGTCATGAGAGAAAAAAATGGGAGTTCATTTTTCAAAGTCATATTTGTGTCGGTGTTATTTATTCATTCATAAATATCACAGTTTCAAACTAAATATTTAGTTATCAAATAAAATATTTACCTCTACACACACTGCTGGTTGTTGCTTATATCACCTATTTATAACTGTTGATTTTCATCCCGACATGTCCAGCGTTTCTGCTTAAAATGCAGGATGAGTTGTTTTTACGACAATACAGACATTTACCGATGGATTTACAGCAACAATGACTGAACCAGCAGCAGGAGTTTATATAGAGGTTCTCAAGACACAGTTTTTTTTTTGTTGATAACCCACTTCCGCTATTAGCAAGTGAATTAGCTCATCAGCTAAATATTAAGCTCTGAGCTAAATTTTTAATTCGAAGTTAATAATTTAACTAGTCACTTTAGCTTGCTAGCTAAATATTTAGCTTTAAACTAAATATTTAGCTTGCTAAATAAGTATTTTGTTTAAAGCTAAATAAAACAAAAGCATGTTAATGTGCGACAAAGCCCAGGCAAAGTCGAGGCATAAATCCAAATGAGAATCTGTGATGGAATTTGTTCAGTCTCTAGATCTGTTTGTCAAAACATTGCTCTAAAGTATTGGTTCTGTAAAGTATTAACTCAGCGGCAATGAATGCAAATTCATGCCACTTTTCACAGATTTTTGCTTGTAAGAAATGTTTTAACCATGTGTAATTTTCCTTCCACTCCATGCACAATTACAAACTCCTAGGCGTTTGTTTTTGACATAAAATCTGTGAAATTTCTCGTTGTAATGGGACAGAATGTGAAAAGGTTCAGGGGATGGGAGTCCTCGCAAAAAACTGTATGTTCTTGTTAGACCAAAACATCTTCAAAAAAATAAGAGACCCCTGATGCAAATGTGTTTACTTGAAGATCTGAGAGTTTATTTTTGTTTCCAAATAGAGTCTGCTGAATAATGACATGATTTGATACATTCAGCTTTACTGTTTACTTTGATTTGTTATCATGGAAATTCCCCCCCACTGTCCTTTGATTATGAAACCGATTGTTAATGAATTATGTGCTTTTGATGTGTGCGATTTGGCTGACATTCGATTAAAAATTAAAACCCAGTACAAATAAAGTAAGGAAAGGGTAAAAAGTATGGATAAAGAGATAAAAAAAAGAAAACCTCACTCCATGCAGCTGCTCCCTGGGGAACTAATGTAGATTAAATCAAAAACAGACACCGACCACTGAACATTTGTGCTTTCAGATCATAAAAAAGCATGTCCCAAATACATGGTAACACCAACACCTTTTTTATGTAGCTCTTCAAAGTACTGTAACTCTCGGGTAAACAGTGTTGTTGAAAGATCGGACTTTGGTTACTAAAGGGGCTGATGTGTTCTGTGTGTGTGCCTGCTGCTGATGAAGCATTTTATTCTTCCCTGGACAGCAGTGGAAGAAAACCAACCCTTAATTTAGGAACATAACTATTTGATTTCTCACACTGCGGAAGCCTCATTAGCTGCTAGGCGGATGTGCTGTTTTCCTTTGAATGGAAGTTGTGAGAGACTTTGTTCTCTTACAGGAGGAAGATTAGACGGAGCTTAGTCCGTGAGCAAGGCCCGCCGCAACTCATTTGTTTGTTTTAATTTGCTCATCGAGATATAAACTACCAGTGCAGTCCCATCATCCCTTTACTGTCACCTCCATCTGTGGATCTATCTGCTTCCATGTGGTTGAAAGTAAACAGTTGGAGAGAGGGGATAAAAAAACTGAGCTGGAACTTTATTTTTGGTCTTGTGCTTTTTTGAACTATTTCTGGTTACATCTGTTTTGTTTATCTTACGCTTTGACTCCTTCTGTGTTTAAATTCACATACTGCAAAACTCACCTACACAACTTATTGTCATTTAAAATAGAAAAGGAATTTTAATTATCAATCATCTTTGTCCTCTGAGATGCTTGATATCCATACTTGATATATTGATACAGGTTTAGACAATCACAAAAATGTCTTGTGAAACCTAAAGATTTAAACAAATCTTTGATGCAATCCCTCGTTTTATGCTAGAATGTGGTAACAAGGGACAGGAACAACCCCCAATTAACAGGAAGAGACTTTCGTCAGAACCCGGCTTTTTAAGAGAAGCTGTCTGATAATCCCACTTTAGACACAACCAGTAAACCTGCAGTCTGAGAGTTATTTCATCGTGCATAAAGGTACAGGACATTAGAAACTTTCAAAAATATATGGAGCTTCATTATTCAGGGTTCATATCTTAGAAAAGGGAGTTTTTATCCTTGTCTAGATTTATCAAGGATTTAATGAAGAGACACTAAAACTGAAGAAATAGGATATTTCCTTTTAATTAAAAATGTTGCTACAGCCTCATCGGAAGGCTTTTTATAAAGTTTTTGTTCTTGCTAATAATAATTACAGTGCACCAAGCTAGAAGTAGCGAATGCACACATATGTGTTTTCTGCACCACCATGGGTCAGGATATCCCTATCTTTTTTTGCTAAGGTGGAGAAAGTTTCTAAAGGCCTTTTTATTATGGAATTGAAAAGATGTGTTATGCTGTTTAAAGATGACACCCAAGTTTAGTACATTAGTAGTATACACAAAATAAATATTATCCAGAGAAACAGACTGATGAATGAGTTTCATGTTCAGATGGATTGGGCCAAAGAAAATAACTTTTTGACTGAATTTTAAAGAACATTTTAACTTATCTTTACTTTTTTGCATTTGAGATATACTTACAGTCCAGTTAATGGCTTTGTTGCAGTTTCTAGTTAGATATAATGGAGTAACATCAGTATACCAAAAAACACATTTATGTGGTGAAGAGATTTGGTCCAAACACCAGACCCTGTGGTACTCCACAACTAAGTGTTGCATGAGAAGGATTTACCTTAAACTCTTTCTGCTAAGTTTGATCTAAACCAGACTAGAGCTGTTCTCTGGATCCCTACAGCATGTTCAAGCCTCTCTGTAAGGCAAGGCAAGACAAGGCAATTTTATTTGTATAGCACACTTTCAACAGCAGGATAATTCAAGGTGCTTTACATGATTTGGTGATTTAAAAAAAACACATAAAAGAAACACACATTACACATGATACACAATAAAGTAAGAGAAAATTTTTAAAAAAAGCAAGAGAGCATGAACACATTTCATACATATGACATCAAGCATTTACTCAAAGGCAATTCTAAACAGATGGGTTTTTAGTCTCGATTTAAAGCAGTTCAGAGTTTCAGCAGCTCTACACTCGTCAGGAAGTTTGTTCCAGATAAGGGGAGCATAAAAACTGGAAGCTGCTTCTCCATGTTTAGTTCTGAGTCTAGGGATGTTTAGTAGGCTAGAGTTGGAGGACCTGAGTGGTCTTGGTGGTTGGTACCATGACAACAGGTCTTCAACATATTTTGGTGCTAAGCCATGTAATGATTTATAAACTAGTAAAAGTATTTTAAAGTCTGTTCTCTGAGCTACAGGGAGCCAGTGTAAGGACTTTAGAACTGGGGTGATTTGCTCTACTTTCCTGGTTCTAGTGAGGACGCGAGCGGCAGCGTTCTGGATCAGCTGCAGCTGTCTGATTGACTTTTTAGGCAGACCTGTGAAGATGCTGTTGCAGTAATCAATCCGACTAAAGATAAACGCATGGATGAGTTTTTCTAGATCGTGTTGCAAAATCAGTCCTTTAATCCTAGAGATGTTCTTCAGGTGATAGAACGCTGACCTTGTTATTGCCTTTATGTGACCCTGGAGGTTCAGGTCTGAGTCCATTACTACACCTAGGTTACGAACCTGATCAGTAGTTTCTAGCTGTATTAATTGAAGCTGTGTGCTGACTCTTGATCGTTCCTCCTTGGGTCCAAAAATAATCACTTCAGTTTTGTTTCTATTCAGCTGGAGAAAGTTATGGCACATCCATCCATTTATTTGGTCGATGCATTGATTTAGGGTTTGAATGGGTTCAGAGTCACCTGGTGACATTGTAATGTAGAGTTGAGTGTCATCTGCGTAGTTATGATAGCTAATGTTATTGGTTGCTATAATCTTGCCTAGTGGGAACATGTAGATATTAAATAAGAGGGGCCCCAGGATGGAGCCCTGGGGCACCCCACATGTGATTTCTGTTTGTTCTGATGAAAAGTTTCCTATTGAAACATAGAAGTCCCTGTTCTTTAGGTAAGACTCGAACCAGCCAAGTACTGTACCAGAGAGTCCGACCCAGCTCTCCAGTCTTTCCAATAAAATATCATGATCAACAGTGTCAAATGCTGCACTGAGGTCCAACAGAACCAGCACTGTGGTTCTTCCACAGTCTGTATTTATGCGGATGTCATTAAGTACTTTGACGAGGACAGTCTCGGTGCTGTGGTGAGCGCGGAAACCAGACTGGAAAACATCAAAACGGTTTGTCATTGTTATGAAGCCATTTAACTGCTGAAACACAGCTTTTTCAATAATCTTACTGATGAATGGAAGATTAGAGATTGGCCTGTAGTTCTGCATTAACGTGTTGTCCAGATTTTTCTTCTTTAGCAGTGGTTTAATAACTGCTGTTTTTAAAGCATGAGGGAAGACACCTGATAGCAGTGATGAGTTCACTATTTGAACAAGATCAGAACCAATAACAGGAAGAACTTTCTTTAGAAAAGCTGTGGGTAGGATATCAAGATAGCAGGAGGAGGAGCTTAATTGGATAATGATTTTTTCAAGGCTGTTCTGGTTTAATTCGTGGAATTCAGACATTTTCTCTACATTGTTGTTGATTGGGGATGGCACTGGTTGTGGGTTCGATATTGAGGTACAGATTGACCGTTTAATTGTTAGAATCTTTTCAGTGAAAAAGCTGGCAAATTCATTGCAGGCCCTGGTAGAATTTAGTTCAGGGTCTACTGTCACTAAAGGATTAGTTAGTCTTTCCACTGTTGCAAACAGAGTCCGTGCATTATTAATGTTTCTGTTGATGATTTCAGAAAAGAACGATTCCCTAGCATCTTTTATAGTTAGCTGATATCTATTCAGTCTCTCTTTGTAGATCTCACAGTGAACCTGGAGTCGAGTTTTCCGCCATTTTCTCTCGGCTCGTCGACACTCTCTTTTTTCACTACGTACCAGTGGATTTCTTGTCCACGGAGACTTTTTTCTACCTGAGACTACTTTCACTTTAGTTGGAGATTTTCGCAAGGATTTTCGCAAGGAAATTATCTACCAACTTATTTACTGAGTTTGGGTTGGGAGATGAGGGGGATGTGGTGGAAGGATAAATACGTTTAAAGGTTTCTACTGAACTGTCCCCTAGAAAACGCTTTTTTATAGTGGTCTTACTGTGGCTGGATAATTTAGCAGAGATGGTACTTTGAAAGAAAATACAGAAATGGTCAGATAATGCAATATTAATTACAGAGATGTCGGAAATATTTAAACCTTTGCTGATAATTAAGTCCAGAGTGTGTCCTTTATTGTGTGTTGGTTGTTTGACATGCTGGATCAGTCCGAAGTTGTGGAGAGTATCATCTAATGTTTTTGCTTGTCTATCTTGGGGGTTGTTGGTATGGACGTTAAAGTCCCCCACGATGATTAGTTGGTCATAGTCGATACATATTACAGAAAGAAGGTCATTGAAATCATTAAAGAAGTTAGAGTTAAGTTTTGGTGGTTTATATAAACTTAGAAATAATGCTTTGTTAGGCTCATTTATCTGGGTGGCTAGGTATTCAAAAGAATCAAACGTGCCCAGAGTTACCTTTTTAAAGTTCATTGAGTTGTGAAAGATGGTGGCTACACCTCCACCTCGTCTGTGTTTTCTGTTCTCGCTTAAGAAATTGTAATTTGGAGGACTAGATTCTATTAATGAAGTTGTTTCGTTATTTTCATCTAGCCAAGTTTCTGATAAAAAAAGGGCGTGTAAATTATGCTCAGTGATGAAGTCATTGATAAGAAAAGACTTCCCGGATAGAGATCTAATGTTTAATAAAGCTAACTTAAGTATTGTGATGATGGGCAGCTGAACCTTCTGACAGGTTATCAATTTGAGATTTTGTTTAATATGAGAGCGTGTGGTTAACGGTTTATGTTTCCTGCTGCTGATAATCACTGATATAGCCTCAGGGGTGCCGGGTGAATTCTGGGAGATGGTAGGGGTGGATTTATTGCCCGGTTCCCTCAAATATCAAATATCTGTAATAATCAGTGGGGGGAAGCTCCCAGGCTTATTGACACTAGTCCCAGGGGTTTGGTGTAGTCTAAGTTTAGGTGTTAATTGTGTCCCAAATTTGATTTGCTCGTTCACTCTGTGTAAAGTTTCTAAATGGAGACTTATTTGATGTGGCTGAGTCACAGGAAGATGAAGACTTAATCTCTGATGGTTGTTTATCTGTTCGGTCCTGTGGTGTCATCATGACTTGCTGTTTTTGTTCTCTGATATCCATGGGCGCCTCAAGGTCAGCTTTTGGGAGCAAGTGTTTTGCTTTCTGATGTTGATAAGAAAAAATGTTAACTGCTAAGAGCCTTACTCCGGCCTTGTTCAAATAGCGCATCCCTTCTTTGAACAGATGATTAGCACTTCCAAATACTTTGAAATTATTAATAAATGTGAACGACTTCTCAGCTGATTGTTTCTTCAACCATTTATGGAGCATGCGGAGTCTGCTAAATCTTTCATCATTCCCTTCAGGGACTGGTCCGCTGATGAGGATGTCTATGTTAAGTCCATCAAGTCTCTGTAGGAGATCAGAAAAGTCTCTCTTCAGAATCTCTGATTGTCTCATCGCGATATCTGCTGATCCAGCGTGAATGACAAGCTTTTCCAAAGCAGGATGTTGGTCAAAGATTTTAGGGATTTTTTCTGATATTTCTTTCACTGTATTTTTGTAACAGCTATAAACTTTGGTATTCTTGCTACAAAAAGCCTCAGTTCCATTAATTGATCCATCTTGTATGATAACAATCTTTGCTGGGGGGACTCTTACTTTGTTATGTGTCCGTTTGATGCGGCTGGGTTTCTCCTGGTGGCTTTGACTGGTCCCGGGGGCTGCGTCATCCCTCACGGAACTCAAGGCTGCGAATCTGTTTTTCAGCGGGATTCCAGGTGGAGAATTATCTCTTGTTTTTGGCTGAAACCTCTTTTGTTTACTTTTAGCAGAAGCGGCAGTTCGGGGTTCAGAGGTTTCTCTGTGCCGGAGTTTCTTTTGTTTTTTCTTCCTCGGAGAACAGGCTGGGGTTGATGATTCCGTTCGTTTTAATGCTGGCCAGTTTTCATTATAGTGCGGAGTTCTGCCGCTCAGACGCCTGTAGGGAGTCTCTGTGACACGGTTAGACCGATGTAACACCGGGCTGATAGGCTGTTCCCTGTTCAACGGTAAAGTTGTGTCATTTTGTCCATAATCAGCGTGAAGATCAAAATTAATTTCCAGACGACGTAGCTTCATTTCAATGCCCTCAATTCCGTGGAGCAGTTTTTCAAAATCCTCAGCTGAGCAAAAAACCATGTTGATAAGTCCATAAAAAAGTAATCCAAGAAGAGATCTGGTCTAATACAGAAACCCCAGGGGCTGGGTAGATAAAGTAACTAAGAAAAAGTTAAGAAAAGAAAATAAGAAAAGCAAACAGAAAATGAAATAAAGTGAATGGATCTGGAGAGAGACAGAGAGCAGCTGCTCCTCCTTCCTGTACACTGCTGTCACACTGTTCCTTATCTTGTCGTGTATAGTAGCTTTTTGTAGGTCTAAACATGAGGAAATAAAGGAGATTCTGTGTGACATTAAAAACCCTCATGCTTGAATTATGTGCATCCCTTTTGATGCTCGAAAAGGTTTGTGAAGTATAAAATCAATGGAATGCAATTCAGGTAGAAATGTACTTGCAGTGATTTGCTGTCGGAGTAATGTTGCTAATAATTTTTTGACCACTTGGGACACTCAGAGCATTAAAATTTAAAGTCCAAATGATGACAATGTCACAGAATGGTGTCGATTGTTATTATGCTGTTAACTTTACATTTTAATGCTCTGAGTGTCCCCAAGTGGTCAAATAATTATTCTTCACATTAATCCGACAGCAAATCACAGCGAGTCAGATTTTACCTTCACTTTCAGTTGTTCAGCATCCTGAGGGGAGTGAACAGTCTACATAGCATGAGATTAGTCTCAGCTGTGCCAATTCTATAGCTGTGGTGCATATGTTTGTGCGATTTGCAAGATGTGTGAGTGCACAGGCGGTCGTGTGGATACATTTTGCAATATGTCAAAAAACATCTGTGACTAACTATTTTGTGCATGGATCAAATTATGTGTTAAATGCATGGGAAGTATTGTTAAACAGGACATCAGTAATGAAGGATAGTGAAATGATGCTGTTCTGGTGCCTCTTCATTTAATAAAGGGAGTTTCCTCAGGTAAGAATACCTACACAGCTATGATAGCTTTTACGATTGTTCATTTATATAATTTCAACATAATGTAGCTATGGGGGATTAAAAAAACGACAACAACAATGATTGACTGAGCGCTGTGTTCTACTGCATTTGTTTTAGCCTGTATTATAACTGAAATACTGCTCCAGATCACAGGTTTCCAGATGAGTTTTTTTATCTATAATTTGATCGACTGTATCAAACGCAGGTCTGAGATCTAAACGAGTAATTATAGACACAACTGTATTATCATAGGTCATAGGAATAACATTTGTAATATTCAGCTGTGCTGTTTCTGTGTTATGAGCATGATTTCCTTTGTTTAATTTCTAAAGTACAGCTCTTTTTATAGTATCCTCTGGTTGCTTGGCAATGCTGTTTGGTGTGTTCCCGAAATAAACACATAGAATGCAAAACAGCTTTTTTATTTTAATTTTTTTATTCTAACAATTTTTAGACTGGAAGAAGAGTGAATGCATTTAGAAAATGAAAAGACAAATGATAAACATTTTTAATGAAGCATATTAATGAGGAAAGCGATTCTCTCTGCTTCTGGTTTACTATGTTTTAAAATTATGGTTGGCGATTAAAGTGAATGTACAGTTAGATTCCTAATTTAGACTTGAATTCAACAGCACCAAAAATGCACTTAGTTCATGGTCTTTTATTGATGCTCAAGTCAACTTTTTCAGGACGTGACAGCTATGGTTTATAAAAATGTAATAGCCAAGATTTTAGATGTATAGTGAGAAAACATTTCATCTTTAAGTGAAGCTCTGACATGATTGTATTTTGTTTTTATCTCAGTCATCATGTCCTTATATTCTGAGGCCCTGACATTACCAGTAGGTCAGAGTTTGATCTAAAATAATAATGGATCACAAAACATAAATACCGGCTTGTCTTTCCTCTTCCGTCAAGCACTCAGTTGATCTGGTTTTCTTCTGGGTATATGTAGCAGGTATCTCAAGCGATGGCTCGGAGGCCTCGTTACTGCTTATGAAGGTGACAAGGAAACATGGATGATTGTTCTGTTGTGCAGAGAATGAAGTTTCCATTGTATAACCAGATCTTTTTCACAGAGAATGTCATACATTTAGGAAGTAGAAGATGTTCCTCGTAACCATAGAGTGTATCCCTTTTGTCTTGTATCTGATAACTTGAGCAACTACAAGGAAACACAAAACTACTGCAGCATAACTTTACACCAGCTTTTAGTTTTCTTAAATTTCTTATTGTTCTGCAATACACAGTTGAAACCCAATAATTCCCTAAATTGCTTAAAAAAAGACAACCTTTGGTTTTCATTGTATGACATTAAATCAGGGTAAACCTTTCTGCTTCAGGTCAGTTAGGATACCCAAAATTTGCTAAATGTCGGGATGATAAATGATGAGAGAGGATGTAATATAAGGGAAATCTTCAAACATGCTGCTTCCTTATATGAAATCAGGCATGTATCCACTATCAGAACTTCAGGATAATTAGACTTTCATTTGACAGGGTAAATCAGTCCGCCCGTTGCTCTTGGGTCGTTTTAAGAGCCATTCACCCTCAAATCAACATTTTTGCTGATAAACTGTATAAATGAGTGTAATGATATTACTGTCTACATGTCTGGTCATTACTTATGGTACTTAAGTACATTTTAGTAAAAAAATTAATTTTCTACCAAAAACTGTCAGTGTGAAGCCCTCTTCAGGTTCAAACTCTACACTGCACTTGAATTTGAATCAGGCATTGCTGTCCGCTCTACCAGGATGGCTGATGTTAGCCATCCTGCCGCTGTGGGGTATAAACAAGCCAGGCCTCGGCCATGCCTTCATAGGCAGTTGTGTCCTGTGGCATGACAAAACTTTGATTGAAATGTCTGGCCAAAAGAGAAGCTTTCGAGCTTGAGAACACCATCCGAACTGTGAAGTATGGGGGTGGCAGCATCATGTTGTGTGGGTTTATGCTACAGAAGGGACTGATGCACAAATAGATGGGATAATGGGAAAGACATGTGCAGAAATATTGAGGCAACACTTCATGACATCAGCAAGAAAGTTGGAGCTTGACACAGATGTCTCTTCCAAATGGACAATGACCTTAATCACTCCCCCAAATTAGTTACAAAGTGACTAAAGGACAACAAAGTCAATGTTTGGGAGTAGTCATCACAAAGCCCTAATATCAGTCCCATGGAACATTTGTGGGCAGACCTGAAACAGTCTAGCTATGGCAATATTGGAGCTAATACCTTAACCAGAAACAAAGCCTTTATCTGAGATTATATGTCTGTTGGTAAATCAAATTGTTGAATGAAGTGCGTTCGACTCTGCGACGGTAGGTGGCAACGTTCGCCCTTTTGTGTTGGGATTCTTCCAGTTGGCCTACAGTGTTACACAAATAGTAAACAAAAGCTGGAAGCAGTGAAGTAGATGGAGTAAAAGCAGGCTATGCACTATAAGCGAAGAAATTGAGGACAACAACGTGCAGCACCGTAGCTACAATTTGTAAGTACTGTACTGTTTGATTGTGTAATACTCGTTGTTGCTGCTGTGTTTTTGTTGTACTGCTGGTGTTGTTGTTCCTGCTTTCTCGTCACTTCTGGAAGGGGCAGTCCCCAGGTTAATAGCTAAAGTAAGCTGCGATGTTGTTTACATGCAGATAAATTTGGCTTTTCAACTGCATTATCTGGGTGTGTTAGCTCAATTAAGAGTAGGCCAGTTCGGTTCGACTTCAGTCGGACTAAAGTGTATACATGCATTTTAAAAGTCCGAATTTGGTTGGACTAATGCAATAATTCGGTTTTCTCTTACTGCATGTAAACCCAAGAGTGTGCAAGCAAGGTGGCCTACAAACCTGACTCAGCTCTACCAGTTCTACCAGGAGGAATTTGGTCTCCTTATTTGGATGTTTTAAGGCACTTTATAAATCACTCTAGGAAATTAAATGAATGGACCAAAAGGATCCTCTTTAACCTTTACCAAAGTTATAAAGTTTAAAAGCTTTTTCTACCAAAGGAAATGCTTGAGCAAACCTGCAAAAATATCCTTGGTATTCAGCAAAATCAGAATGGGTTTGGTGATCCTAAGAGACCTAAAATTGAAAAGTTTAGTCTGATTCAATGTAATACAGTGAGAGAAAGTCAGAAAGGTTTCAGTGTGTGTATATATTACATAGCAAACAGTGTATTTCGTTTCAACTGTATATTTTTTATGACGCCAATGAGATAAAAGGAAAGAGCTATTTTTTTTTTGCATGATGTAGTGTCTTTGTCCATGAATAAAACTTTGCGGTGTGTGTGTGTGTATTAATTGTAAGCGGATGTTAATTGATGCATTTTCTTTTTTTGTCTAAATGGAAAGCCTTTCTTATTAAACTGTCAATCACAAACCTGCATCCCTGTGAACGAGGAGCAGGAAGCTGAAAGAAAGATGCTCACAGGTCATTATAACGCAGTGTTAAAGGAGAGGTAAGTGGTTGTAAAAGGAGAGGAGCATGTTAGAGAGTGCATAGGAGGTGCAGAGGAGTAGACCATTACAACAATTTGACCACCTTTTAAACGGCTTTCCGTCAGAGCCGTCTGATATTTGAATGAAGCGACGAGTCTCTGCAGGAGGCTGTTGGGAAATCAGCCTAACAATGCATACAACTGGCACTCGTGCGCTCACTTTTCATCACCTGCTGAGGACTTGTTTTTTCTCCTGGTCCCAGTTCAGTCGTTTCATTTTAAATTAATTAATTTCGGTCGAATCAGTTGAATTATTTTAAACACGTTTTAGCGTACCTCGGTGAAGTGTGCTAAAGGGGAATTTTACACAGTAAATACTGTTGCCAAGCATCAACATAAAATATTGCATTGAAATTAATTAGCTTTTTTTGCATTCTTTTCACGGAAACTGTAGCCTAAACACTGTTCAAATTAATAATGATAATTTTTTTTGCTGATTTGTAATCCAATAGTAAAAATGTTTTGCTTAATAATAAATTGTTATTGTAGCAGCTTTATTTCTCCCAGAAAATTATGTTCTGATTTTGGTGGCTGTTTCACAGAGCTGTTAAAAGCTCAACATTCAGGTTCTCCCACAGCAGAGTAGTCAGCACAACATTTTACATACAATATATAAACCCCCTCGTTATTATTCATTAAAGAACAAAAAAACAAAAAAACAATCTTAGCTGAGATTTAATGATTTATCTGATAAAGATACAGATTTAGAAACATAATTTCCTGGATTATCCCTCTGAGGCCTGCAGGAGGAACAGCCTCTAACACACTCACTGGAAACCTGGTAAAGATGTGTTTAAAGCCTTAATATACATAATCAAAAAGTATAATATACATGTCATATTTGAGGTACGTTTTTTGACCCACATGCATAAAAACCACTCAGACCGTAATCAGGCTTTTGTAACTATTAAGATGATGATCTGTTTTCCGGCAGGATCAGTTCGTGGGTTTGAAGAGAGACGTAGTTGCAGGAGGAGGTGAACCTGTTGGTCCATAGGCAAGTGTGCAGCTGATCCAAAGAGGGAAACACTGTTGTGTTGGAATTTGACAGATGATTGAGTTGGAGAGCAGGCAGGCTGAAGGATTCACTGGAGAATGGAGCTGTGGGTGATGACCTGGAGCTGAGACTTTTCCGGAGAGTTATGAAGGGCTTGGAATTAGCGTATAGAGAACTTAAAGGGGATGAGAGTTCAACTCTGAGATGAACTTCTTTGAGTGTTTCTGAACTTGAGGATCCAAGGGGTGTTCAGGTAAGTTGTTCAGGATGAATCTAGGAAAAATGCAGAGAGAAAGTACACATGAGATTACTCGAATGGGACTAGGAGAATGAGTTTTGTCTTGATTTCTGTCAGTAAGGTTGACCAGCAGGAGTCTAGTGGTCATCACCCGGCTCCTTATGAACCCAGATAAAAGATGAGAAGACTGCTCTCAGGTGTAAGAGCAACCACCGCTTCTGGGATGCCCACTGTTTTAAATATGCCACCAATGAAGAAGGTAAAGAACAGCACACCCGGCTGGCACACCCATGTTCCAAAATATGACACAGGCATACTTGGATCAAGTCATATTTATAACCCAGGTAAAGAATAAGTTGTTGATTGCTAATATATTGTTCTTATTGGAGCATAAATATTTTGGGAGCAGAGATTTTGTACAAAACAATTATTCTTCAATTGAATTTCGCATCACTGAATAAATGTACTCAAGGTATTAAAGGTATTTTTTGTTGATATTTTGCTGCTGCAATGCAAGATTAATTTCGTTTAAAGGTCTCATTCACTCGTTTTTTTGTTTTTGTTTTAATAAATCTGCTGTCTGTAGTTTGAATTAATGCCTTATGAGTTGTTTTCTGTGGAAAAAAATGCTTTTGCGCTTCTGTTTCAGGAGTCTGAAGTTTGTCTGAGGATTGGGTGTGAGGAAACGACAGGATTACTTTCTGGCCTGAGAATGCTCTGGGATCACCAATCATGGGCAGAAGCATGGGAAGCCCTTTTGGACATCATTTATGTGCTAGTCTAATAAATAACATTATAAGTGCCATCTCATCTTTATTTAGCACCTTTCAACATTTAATAAACCCCCAGTAAACCTTTAATATGCTCCATGTATTCGTAAATGTATTCATATCTTTTGGTAAGGGGCCCATCAGTTGTACCGAACAACTATAGCTGTTTTCTACCTAAACACATGCAGAATGTTTATGTGTTGAACTCAGAGCACTGTGCAACTTCAAAAAGTGACACCAAAACAAAACAGAAGGGACTCCCTGCTGTCACTAAACTATGCTATAATTTGGGAACATTAATGGTTTTTCATGCAGCTACCGCAGAAAAAAAAAAGATGGACCGAACCAGAATTATGTGAGCGAACACATCTTTCAACAGCAATAAGGTACATAACACACTCTGCACTGAACTGAATGACTCACATGAAACAATGTCAACCTGGATGTAAACATCACTGATACTAGAGAAAAACAAGATAACATCCAAATGGCTACCAGTAGCAATCAGCCCAAACTCTAAAAATACAAGTCAACAGAATCCACATGATGAGAAGGGATTTCCAAACAGCTGCCCATGTTGCATTCAAGTACAGCTGGGAAACTAGGCTGTTGAAATATCAAAACAACTCCAAGGTGATTTAAGCATGTTTTATTCTCAAATATTGGCAAAGTAGTATTTAAACATTTCTAAAAATGAACACTGAGTGTTTTCAAGTGGTTAAATTGTTTTCTACTCTGGCTCTCCCATGGTTGCCTTTTTTTCTTTGTCTTAGTTTTGTTTAATTTACTTCTTGCTTTGTCTTTGGTTAGTTTCATGCGTCAAAAATTACTTGATTTATGTTGCACGAAGGTAATTGTTTTGCATAATCAAGCCTTTCAAATGAAAAGATCCACCAGTGGGCATAATTTGCTGTTGGGATTATACACAATTCTTGCTGAGAACATTGAGATTTTAGACATTTGTAGTTTCTGGCCACATAAAAGGAACATTTTCACTGAGCACCACCTTAAATTGCTGACGGAGTTATGGAAACAGGTGCATGACTGAAAGGGAACATTAACTCCACTCTTCTTGATGACAACCACTGAGACTGGCTGTGAAGTATACCTTCTTATAAAACCACACATGGAAAGCTCACTTATGATGAATATGCTGCGAGGCAAACGTTCAACCTTTAAAGTTTTATTCAAACATATGCTCAGACACTCAAGAACAAGTTTCTTCGCATACATTTGACATGACTCCTTACTGTTTTCTAAAGCCTTCCTAATAAAAGGACTGAGCAGGCAAAGGGTTGAAATGTGATGCAAGACGGAGATTATTTAAACCTTTTGTTTTACAGGAAAATATTTTTAAAGCAATGAAAAATATATTTTTTTAAAGTCTCGAGAAAATTCTCATCTCTAAATGTAATCCTATGAAAGTCATATACTGTTTGTGCTGACGTGTAGTTTACTGAAATGAGAACTGATCATTGACTCATCACTTGAGTTATGTGCGTTTTCTTGCTATTGTATGATTCATCGGTCAGAGTAAACTCAAATTCAAACTCAAAAATACTTTGTTGATCCCAGAGGGAAATTAAGTGTTGTTGTAGCTCATACAATTAATTCTTTAAGGAGTTGTTGCAGATAAAGTGTGATAGCAACAATCTACAAGGCCAAATATAAAGACATTACAAAAATAGGTAGAAAAATATGAATCCCCCTACCTGGGGTATGTTCATTCAAAGGACTTTCTTCATAACAGATAAAGCTAAAATAATTAAACAACTAATTGACTTGAGCTAAAACTTTTACACAGTTCCTATACATGCCTCAACCATCAACTATATCTCCCAACAGGTATTGGAGGGATTCATTAAGACTCTCTTGTCCCATTTGCAGCATAAAATAACCTTGCATTTATAAAGCCTTGACTTGGAAAAGTATTTTTTGTTAATTTCTCTGTAACTGAGTTAAAGCTACGTTGTGTAAGAACTTCTCCCCCCCATTCCGAGCGCGTTTTAACTCCTGCGGTGGCCTTTCATGCCAAGATTAACATGGCGTCCAGGACTACGACTTCGTCCAGTGTTCCTTCCAGTGATGAGGTTAGTTTAGAAAACTACATTGCATTTAGTTATATAGTCAGTCGTCTGGCGCGTCGCAAGTAGACAATCTCCCTCTGGCATTCGTCACGGTGCAGCTGAGTGTATCGCGAAAGGCGGAGCTAGAATTTCCAGGAATGTCCCTCCTTGGCGAATGTATTTCAAAGATGGAGGCCCAACATGGATTCAGCCATTAGCGCGACTCGCGCATATGTATTCTGAATAGCAGATTCTACACTTACAATAATACTTTTATTAGTAGGTGGAAATACACATCTATGAGCACATATTCTTGAAAGAACAAAGGGGTTTTTGCTAAGAATTAACTCAAAAAAATACACAATGTAGCTTTAAAAACATCCATCCGTCCATCCATCGTCATTACCTGCTTGTTTGTACTGGGTTGCAGGGGGCTGGTTTTTGTACTCTGTTCTACCATAATAAATGTAAACGTGGAGTTTACTCAAAGCAACAGGGACTTTAACTGCAACTGTGCCTCGGTCAGATGAGACTAATGGCCTTTTTCGCTGGTAACGGTTATGTTGTGCCAGCCTCTTTTTTGTACTTAGTTTGCTGGAGTAGCCAGTGTGCCCATTCTGAGCTTAAAATGTGACTTCAGAAGACATTTGCTCACTGATTGGCTAGGGAGTGGAGTCAATAGTTCAGATCTGTCTGAATCACACCTGCCATTTGTAAAAACTGACAGCACTGAAAATATTTAGAGTTTGCTGTGTGTTATGTTTGTGTCACATACAGATCCTGTCATGCTACTTTTCTCTGGGGCTAATCTACTATGGAGACCCCACCCAGTAGAGCTGTTTCTCTGTTAGTCGAGTAGAGCTGATCCCAGTCCAGCTGTGCTGCGGTGTATTTACTAGTGAAAAAGGGCCTTAAAAGCTTTTCAACAACTACATTATCCAGGTGGATTATGTTGGAAACAAAGGATTAGCATGCCCACTGTCAAGTATGGTGAAGGCTTTGTGATGCTGTGGGGCTGTTTCTCCTCCAATCAACTTAGGAACCTTGTTTGACTGCATGGCAGCATTAACTTTTAGAGATACCAGGAAATTTTTAATGAAGTTCACTTATGTAACTCATTGAGTTTTGTGGCTAGATAAGTGTCCAAACCATATGCAGTAGAAGATCAGGTGGTGTCCCTTTACAATGTACTGTATTAACAGCAATGGGGGTGCAAATAAATGTGTCACCGTTGTTTTTGTGAGCCAGATTTATAGATGGGAATGTTTCCTCCATTAAAGTAATGAACTGAAGTTAAAGGTAGATTTTTAAAAGCATTTCATTTTGATGTTATACTACTTTATTTCAATGTGTTTGCACATCTTTACCAGTTACCAGGTATGGAGTGCTGCAAATAAGTTCAGTTTGACCAAAGTTTTCTTGTTGTGTGTTTTGCTTCAAGTTCCTGGATTAATACAAGACCAATCCTCAGTCTGTCCCCCATTGGTTCAAATTAGCAAAAGCATATAATTTCAAGAGAAAATGCAAGAATTCCCGGGAATATTTGAAGTAGATAGAAAGTGTTTTAGTGCTTGATGGTTAGTGTTTGGTGGTATGCCTGATTCCTTGTGTCTGTGTTTTAATAGTCACAACTCATTAGGCTTGATGGAGTAGGCATGCGGGGGTGGGGGTTCACAGCAAAAGGTAAACTGTAACTTCAAGTGTCTGCATTTAGCTGTTGTTTAACCCTAAGAAAACACACTTTGTCCCCCCGGTGTTGTAAGTATGTTTTTGTATCTGGTGTACAATTCTTTAATCCATTCATAAAGGCATGTTCTCTTTTGCTGCTGAAATACAAAACTGACCCACTGTCCAATTGAAACTTTCACCTAATAGACGGGCCACCTGCTTTTGTCTGACTATATGGTCGTCTTATTGACTAGATAACTGGGCAGCTAAAGGACTGTTGACAACTAAACAGCCCCTGCAGAAGCAATTCAGTGCTAACCATTTGTCTTTTGTCTGTTTTATAACAGCCTCATAAACTCCTCTGGAGTGAAAAGGACCCTAAAAACGGAGGGCTGTAAATATACTGTAGAAGCTCAGGGGCTCTGCATGTGTGTTAGGAAGACATGAACAGATTCTGGTTGTTAAATCTGTTGTGTCTCATCCTGTGCCTTGTTCTAAAGCCATCCAGCATTGTAAACATCAGGAAGAAGCAAGCCATCCAGCATTGTAAACATCAGGAAGAAGCAAATGGAAAAATAGGAAAACAGATTTAAAAAAAATTTAAGTTATTATATAGCAGTTAGTTTAAATTATTTATAGTTCAAAGCTTTCTTCAACTTAAATTTTGCATCTGCATGCTTGTGTCTTATTAGTGTCTCTGCTCCAATTGTGTTTTTTATTTTAAACTCTCGGTAGGTATTTCAGAAGAGTATTTTATAAAAGTCTAGTTTATAGGTGTACATCTGGGTAATTCCTACTCCTGTAATGATGAGCAGCAAATCCCACTGAGCAAACATAGTCTTGGACACAGTGGTACAGTTCCTCCTTGTCATTCAATCAAAGTATGCACAGTGTGCAACCTTTTGCAACTTCCAACATAGTGGGTCACCTTGAATTGGAAATGTTTTTAAAGTGTGTGGATTAAAAACAAAAACATTTTAGCTTCTTTTTCCCCCCACATTTTTTTACTTTTACTTTTAAATTTCCTTTCTTTTCAACCAGTGTTTCATTCATTTGATTTGATTTGAACCAGTGTTTCATTTGCTGATTTAATGTTTACTGGGGCTTTGTACGTGCGAACATTATTTGTACAACCATTGATTTATCTGCTGTGAATTTATTTATTTTGTCGTCATCTAAATTCCCTCTGGCTGTTGAAATCCTAAATTACTTTAGCCAGTATATGAGATCTGAAGACCTACTTAAAGGAAACAGGACTGTAACCCGGACATCAATCTGTCCAGTGACACTCTCCAGCTTTTTATGGGATAGATTTCAAGGTGTTCACCAATCAGAAAGGGTATATATAGAAGACACCCAAACTTGTACAGAACCAAACAGAGAACATGTTTGGCATTAATCAAATACAGCATTCCAGGAAAAGAGCCTCAAATCAATGGTGGAGCTTGGAGCTGGAAGTGTTTGGGGATGCATTGCTGCAGCTAATCGTCACATAATCCACCATGAATGCTTCCATGTATCAGAGGGTGCTTGAGGAAAATGTGAGACCATCTGTAAAAAAATATTTAAGCTAAAGCAGAGTCAAAGCCCAAATCTTGATCTCATTGAGATGCTGAGGGGTTTCTTGAATTTGGCTGTATACGGAAATAAAAACAACCCTTAATATCTCAGAGCAGAATTTAAGGAGTGAAGGTCAGACTATTAGAAGGTAGGATGTACTTCCTCTTTTCTTGTTTAGAATATACACTGTTGTTATCTGTTGCCTAATGAGTAATACAGTGTTTGGTGTTATTGAGTTTATAATTAAGTACCGAGTAATTATAATTAAATCACTTTTTCCCAGAGATAAATAAAATAGGCAAAAACTTGACAGTGGCTTAGCTTAGCTGGAGCAAATTATATTACTACAAGGGAATCTTAGATAAGCAGAGGAGACTGAAAATATTTAAATCATTCAGCAGTTTATACCTCTTTATTTCACTCAGGAAGCAACCAAAGGATGTCTTAGACTAGAGGTTTTTTTATGGGATTCCATTTCTATTTCACTACTGTTTTTTTCTTGTTAACACACTTCCCTTTTCAAAAAAAACCTCCCAGAAGTATAATTTTAAACCTTTCTTCTTACTGTGCTCCTAATCTGCATGGCAGAAACAAAAGAAAAATGTCTACCACAGTATATTTAAAAGCTATTCTTACCATTATTTTTACAGTAAACACAAATAAAACTAAAACATCTGCTATGGTCGCTCCCTTTCGTGCTGACTGACGCCTAATAGATTATAGTATTAAAGAAGATATAGATGTTTTTTCTTCATTTTGAGTTTTTGTTCTGTCAAAAAGTCTGTATGCTGAAAAAAAAATCGTATGATCTTCGGGTTTGTGACCCAGATTTCTGCCTGATTGGCTCATGCTCTGTGTTAGCAATGTAAAGGTGACCTGACAACACCGCATGTTACACTCCCATGGTCATACGTGTGTGAGTGTTTTCTGTATTTTTTAAGTGCTCAATCAAGCCTGTGTAACAGCATTATAAATCCAAACGTCCGTCTGTGCGTCAGGGTCTGTATGTCAATTTGGGTTTCATATCTGTTAACAGACTTTAGTGGGTCTGGGAAACGAAACAGCTGTTGACACCCCCCCCCCCCCCCCATCACAGACGCTGTCCATCAGCCAACACTCCTCCATCAATTAGAGTCCCTAACATCTCAGTGTGTGTGTATGTATGTGTGCTCATACTGGGAGGAGGGGGGTGGTGAATGATGCAGTCAACCATCTCAGTGAAGCAGCAGTGCTAGATTATGTTCGTGGGTCAGGATAGCAAACCCATCATTTGCCTCTTCTCATCTATATATTTCTTTTTGAGGAAACACAAACTAAAACACAAACACTGTGCCTCACCAAAGTATTCATACTTCTTGAACTTACTTTTAACATTTTGGCACAATACAACCACTAATTTAATGTATTTTGTTCGGATCTTATGTAATAAACCAACACAAAGTAGATGTGAAATGAAAGAAAAGGAAACAATTGTAATCAAACTTTACTTAGTGATTAAGTCTTTCATGTCTAGATACAAAAAGGTTTGTACATTCTTCTTTGAAAATAGCTTGAGTGAGCAAAATAGCTAGACTGGATGGAGAACATCTGTCAACATCAGCTTTGAAGTCTTTCCTCAGATTCAAAGCTCAATTTAGGTCTAGACCTACTTGGCCATTCTGATGCATGAATATTCTTATGCCTTGTTTAAACTCAAGCCTGCTTTCCCCCAAACGTGTAAGCAGCGCATAATGTTTGCAAAGCGTAATACGCAGCTGATAGCCGCAGTTATAGTCAATGGGTCCATTTCCACTCGGCAAGAAGAGGCGTAAATCAGGCGCGCCCCAGAAGTGTTGTCTCATTCTTTTCCTGAATTTATGCTACGGTTTGTTCTTTTTACGCGCTATGCTACCAGAAAATGTCAAGCTAGGCAGTTTAGATTGGACCAAATGGGAAATCAGAACATCAGCCCCAGATCATTTCACCAAAACGGTGCTCTATAGTCGGTGTAATTAGTAGTCACTGCAGCTTTTGGGCACTAGATGCTTTATATTGCAAGGCCAGTTTATCTAATATGGTCTTTTGGCGATTTTGAACACCAGGAGTTGTAGAGAACAACAAAACAGACCGTTGTTTATTTACATGCGGTTTTAGAGTATTTTATGAGCTTCACTTCTAGTAAACAAAAACCTTCCAGCTCAATCAAAACCTGCTCTTTGTCTGCCATTGCTCCATGTAAATAAACTGCTGTTGACCAGAAACGTCACTGCAATGGTAGGCAGACCCACCAGAAAATATCTACACCCCCTGCCGGCCTGGCGGAGAATTGCTTTGCAACACTGACACACCAACGGAGAAGTATAAAAGGAAAACGTCAATACGTGTGTGTGTGAGTGCAAAGCGTTACGGCATGGGTCCGTGTGGTTCTGTTTCCATTGTAAGAGCTGCCCGTACAATCGACCCATAGCACACGATTCCTGGGCCCCCTGCAGTTGTAGGTCCATAGGACAATTGTACAGTACGATAAGGGCGGAGCTACTGGCATCACACAACAGTGTCCATTGATTGGAAGACACAAAAAAGGTGAACCTCTTACCCTGATCTATCAGGTTTTCCGTCCATATTTGCCCTGTATTTAACTCATGCTAGCTTCTTTTTAACTCTAACCAGCTTAATTGTCTCTTCTTAGCAGCATAATGCATGCCCCACAGCATGATGCTGCCACTACCACAAGCGTTTATGTGAACGACCTAACCCTACTTTATGCTTCTCCACAACTTTCTCCCTGAACCTTTCTGCTTAGTTTCTTGGTCTTCATGATGCGATTTCTTCACTAATGTTTTCCAACGAACCTCTGAAGCCTTCACAGAATAGTTGTGTTTATACAGTGATAAGATCACACATTTCTGTGTATTTACAGGTATCAGTGTAAAGGGGCCTGAATATAAATGAATATATAAAGGTGTTTGGACAGACGATTTCTCATAGAGGTTTTGATGTTGTTCTAGAGGCTGAATCCACACTCCGCTACCACACTGAAGACTAGAATTACAAGCCCCACTTCAGCCAAACTTTTAATTCAGGGACCAATTTTATTTTAAGCGGTTAGAAATCCTGCAGCATTCCCTCCATCTGGACCAGCGACAGACCAGTGGAGCTGGTCATGGATTCTCTCTAAAGCCTCCATGGATCTTCAATACGCTGTCAGCTCCCGGATAGTGAGATGCTTGGACTACAGAGTCCAGGTCTGAGATGAAACTCAGATGTTCTCATGGGAATCTTTTACGTTAATTATCCGTACGTTGTGCGTAAAGTTGAAAATGTCTGCAAGTAACATGACAGTATGTGGAACAGTTCTGAGGGTATATATTTATATATATATATTTATATATATATATATATACCTTTGCAAGGCGATTTACATGCATTTGGATGTATGTTTTTATGGCAGTGTTCTGGCATGATTGAAACCTTTGCCACTTACTGTAACTATAACCCTCATATGCAACCTCTGTTTTAAGAGATCTTAAACCGGATCGCCACCAAGTCTTAGACAACCCTTTGAAGGTTTATGCGAAAGAAATTACAAACTAGACATTTATACTTTTATACAGAAACCCAGAAGCAAGGACTAATTCTTAAATCTGGTTATGTCCCCATTATTATGGATTATTCTGGTAATCTGCTGGTTGCCAGTACTAAAAGTTCCAGCTTCAGGAAATGGGATTTTACTGGAAGAGTCCATCCATCCATCCATCCATCCATCCATCCATCCATCCATCCATCTGTCCATCCATCCATCCATCCATCCATCCATCCATCCATCCATCCATCCATCCATCCATCCATCCATCCATCCATCCATCCATCCATCCATCCATCCAACCATCTTCTCTACACCAAACTGTGAAAAAAAGGGATTTTCTTCAGCAACTGTTTGTGTCTCCCTCCATTCCCCCCAATCTTCCTTCCACTCACATATTCCTCTATCTCTGCCAGACTGCAAAAATAGGATTTTCCTTGGAAGTAACTCCAATTATTATATCACATCCTTCCTTCTGGTCCCTTCTCCTTCTCCCTCCCCTCTTTCTGCTTCTATAAATAGAAATACAACCCCGACTGCACATTTGTTTACTGGTAACTCCCTCCGTAATTCACACCATCAAAGCAGTAAGTTATTTGCTAAGTTACATAGTAATTTTCACATTTTGGTTACAGTAGATGGAGATACTTTTCACAATCTGCTGCTGCAGCACAGCATCTGCTGGTGCTCATGTTAAAAAAATACATCACATCCTGTCTGCAACAGCATCAAAGGATTTATTTTTGCCGAAAATGTTTTCATTCAACATCCCAATTTGTTTTACAAATAAAGACTCACAAATGACTACCTGCAACATAATTCTTTTAACCCACAGTATTCCTTTTGTATTTTTGAATCTAGTATATTTTTTTCAGACAAGGAATCTTGCCAAATTAAAAGTCCAAGAAGTACCTAAGTATTTCTATATGCCCGTTCTTGTCAGACATTTTTGCTAAAATGATCACTCTAATACGCAGTGCAATTGTGTATGAGGTGCCATTTGCAAAGTTACGGTGAAAAGTTAAAAGAAATAATTTTGGGGTTTTAGCCTCTCAAGATAAATAAATGGGGTTCATTTTTCAAAGTCATATTTGCATCCATGTTTTTTATTCCTTTATAAATGTCACGGTTTCAAACTAAATATTTAGTTAGCAAGCTAAATATTTAGCTTACAAATTAAATATCTAGCTTCAAACTAAATAGTTAGAATACAAATAAAATATTGGCTCCAAACTACCCATTTAACTATTCAGTTAACAAATTAAACATTTAGCTTCAAGCTAAATATTTAGGTAACAAGGTAAATATTTAGTTTGAATCTAAATATTTAGCTAGCAAGCTAACCTGCCTCGCTAAATATTTAGCTTACAAATTAAATATGATTGAGCTAGGCATCTTCTTTTGTAGAATATCTTTGAGAGATATTCTGCAACGCACCTACCGCTGATCGCTGCAATCAGTCGGCAGAGCTGTGCTCATATTGTAAATCAATCTTTCAGTACCATTTGACTCAGCGTTTGATTCTGTATTTGGGGTAAAAAAATCTCAATTTAATGCAATATCTTTTTGAAAGTAATTAATTTCCAACTGAACTTTCTCTAACATATTTAACATATTATAATGAATCATTTCCATTTAATTTCCCTGGAATGTTGTTACTCACCGCTGCTATTCATTTGATCTGCAGATAGCGATGCAAAAACAAAACCCAGTCGACAGTCTCTGGTTTAAGATGTTTTTTGCAGTCTTGAATCACAAATCCACCAGAAAAGTCTCTCTCTCTGGCTGTGCTCAATTCCACAAGATTTATATAATCTGTTTTGATACTGTTTGCAAGCTATCAGACGTCAGTGGCTCTCATTTTCTTTAAAAGGAAGTCCGCCTTACCTCACGGGGCTTCCAAATATAGGTTGCCTCGGTGCATGATAGTTTGGGAGTTTATCGCTTAAATATTAATCAAAATAATTATTTTCTCAGCCCTATTGCAGGACTCTGGAGTGTTTGTGTACAAAACAAAGATTGACATTCAGACATACATGCTTGGTCAGACAGATTTTGCAGTCAATCCCATGTGGGTGCTCGGTAGTGTCAGTGGGTGCTGGAAACCCGAAGCACCAACGGAATATGCGCCTATGGTCTCAGCATTCCAAAGGCTTGCTGTTGCTTCCCCTTTTGACTTGCAAACTCCTGCCAAAATGAGCAAGCCAATGTAGGCTTTCAAATCAGTCGCATCAAAGTCTTTCCAACTGTCCCCATACATACTTCTGAACTTCTAAAAGTACAATATTCTTAATCAATGGTGTTATGAAGAGCTCAAACGACGACTTGATGTACTAAACAAGGCTGACTGCGTATCTGATGGGGCCTGGAACCATTCTGATAATATTTGCAGCTCTACGTCTACCCTGTTGTTGGAGTTGGGAAAGGGACAAAATTATCTTTCCATTTTTTGAAGGGATTCTGTCTGCTGGTGGTTGATAGACAACAGGAGGGCCAACACTCATTCTCAACAGGTGAGAATTCCACAAAATCAAGTTTCTCCTACACACAATCCTCTGTCTCTGACACATTCTCCTTTATGTCACTTTCACTGTCAAATAGTTTTGTGAAAACCTCATTGACAGTAAATCCTTTCTCAGATGGCATTTTTTTAGAGAGCATACAGATTGCCGAGTACACTTTCACCAAGAGTAATGATTAAGATAGAAGGCTGTCATGGAAGCTGTTATTATTTTGTTCCTCCCATATTTTGTCCGTTCTAATTCAGCAGCTGTGAGTATAGTATAGGTCACACATACACACCTTAAATACTTGGATGTGAACAATTTGCAAGCTACACCGCGAGAAATATCAAAGTTATCATGGGAATGTTTTCCCCACCCCCTTTCATAAACTCAGCAAAAAAAGAAACGTCCTCTGACTTTCAACTGTTTTTACTTTCAGTAAACTTAATGTGTGTAAATATTTGTATGAACACTAAAAGAGTCAACACCATAAGACATAAACTAAAAATGTTTCACAGACATGTGACTAACAGAAATAAAATAATGTGTCCTTGAATGAAGGGAGGCTCAAAATCAAAAGTAGCAGTCAGTATCTGGTGTGGCCACCAGCTGCTTGAAGTACTGCAGTGCATCTCCTCCTCATGGACTGGACCAGATTTGTCAGTTCTTGCTGTGAGATGTTACCCCACTCTTCCACCAAGGCACTTGCAAGTTCCTGGACATTTCTGGGGGAATGGCCCTAGCCCTCACCCTGCGATCCAACAGGTCCCAGATGTGCTCAATGGGATTGAAATCCAGGCTCTTCGCTGGCCATGGCAGAACACTCACATTGCTGCCATGCAGAAACTCACGCACAGAACGAGCAGTATGGCTGGTGGCATTGTCCTGCTGGAGGATCATGTCCGGATGAGCATGCATTAAGGGTACCACATGAGGGAGGAGGACGTCTTCCCTGTACCGCAAGGCATTGAGATTGCCTGCAATGACAACAAGCTCAATCCGATGGTGATGTGATATACCGCCCCAGACCATGACGGACCCCCCACCTCCAAATCGATCCCGCTCCAGGGTACAGGCCTCGGTGTAACGCTCATTCCTTCGACGATAAACACGAATCAGTCCATCACCCCTGGTGAGACAAAACCGTGACTCATCAGTGAAGAGCACTTTTTGTCACTCCTGTCTGGTCCAGCGAAGGTGGGTTTGTGCCCACAGGTGGCGCTGTTGCTGGTGATGTCTGGTAAGGACCTGCCTTACAACAGGCCTACAAGCCCTCAGTCAAGCCTCTCTCAGCCTATTGCGGGCAGTCTGAGCACTGATGGAGGGATTGTGTGTTCCTGGTGTGACTCGGGAGTTGTTGGGGCCATCCTGTACCTGTCACGCAGGTGTGATATTCGGATGTACCGATCCTGTGCAGGTGTTGTTACACGTGGTCTTCCACTGCGAGGATGATCAGCTGTCCTTCCTGTCTCCCTGTAGCGCAGTCTTAGGCGTCTCACAGTGCGGACATGGCAATTTATTGCCCTAGCCACATCAGCAGTCCTCATGCCTCCCTGCAGCATGGCTAATGCACGTTCACACAGATTAGCAGGTACCCTGGGCATCTTTTTTTGGGTGTTTTTCACAGTCGGTAGACAAGTCTCTTTAGTGTCCTGCATTTTTAGAACTGTGACCTTAAATGCCTACTTTCTGTAAGCTGTTAAGGTCTTAACAACCATTCCACAGGTGCATGTTAATTAATTGATTATGGTTAATTGAACATGCATGGAAAACATTGTTTAAACCCTTTACAATGAAGATGTGTAAAGTTATTTGGATTTTTACAACATTATTGTTGAAATACACAGTCCTGAAAAAGGGACGTTTCTTTTTTTGCTGAATTTATATCTATTTCAAATGACCAACAGACAATGCTGTACATAGCTAAAACAACTTGGGATCAAATTGACTCCAGAGGAAGACAGATGTATGCAAAATGTGTACAGCTCATTGAAAAAACATTATCATAAATATGTTCTGCTTTGTCTGTTGTCCCTAACAAATTAGGAAAGGTCATGACATATGAAGCCAAAGAAAAGTTAACTATTATATTTTTAATAATAAACACTGAATGGGGTCAAACTGACCCCAAGGGTGATAGGAGGGTTAATATGCACAGTGGAAACTGTCTTAACATTGTCTTCTAAATATTTCAGATACTCTCTACAAAAAACGGGATTAGGTAGGTTTTCCACAGAAAAATCGTCATTGAGTCTTAGGATTTGACTTGGACTTGGAAAAAAATGAAAGTATTCTTGATTGAATCTTGGGACAGGATAGGATGCAAACCGCACAGTGAGGAACTCACTGCTTTTTTTAGAGCAAATCAAAGCTTTAGTTTTTAGTAAACACAGGAAGCAACATGTACACCTGCAGAAAGGACAGTGAATTAAAAAGTTTCAATCACACTCGTTTTTCATGCAAGCTCTAGGTAATTACTCAATTCACACTTGGCTTCATTCACCTCGGTTTGGTGCAAGGTAAATTTGAGCACCTTGGTTCATTTCAAAATTTTTCTCTTTCCTGAGATGTAATTTTTTATGTTTGTTTACATGTCGTTCTGTGGTTTTTGACAGGTGAAAATTTTTTTAACCAAATGCAGTCCAAAAGTGGACTTTTAACTTTATATTTTTTTAGTCAAATACAGTCAAATACAGATGCCACAAAAACACTTTGAATGGAAAAAAATGTTTTTTTCCTAGTGTGATAAATGCCTTATCTGATATCCATCTCATTTAACCTGGACTGTCAAGCTCTTGCCTTCTGGAGTTTTAGTGCCTCTCTACATTTCTTGATTATGCCACCCTTCCCCTTCCTACTCTACCTATTCCTTCAGCTATAACTCTCTCCCCCAAATCCTATATTTGTGGCTGCATAAAGGTCAAAGTATTTTTCATTCCAGTCATCTGTAGGAGATGGAAATGTCATCTGTGTTGTATATGAGCTTCAGTAAACCCTGAAACTAAACTCCAAGAGTCCTGCTTGTACAAGTCTGAAAATACCTGCAGATTGTGGCCTGTCCTGATCAAAAAATATATGTTTTTTCAACCTTGTTCTTCCCCTTGATGGGTGTTTTTTGTATTTTATTGGAAATTTTTATGCTAGAACAACACCCATTTACAAAAAACAAACCTTCTGAAAAGTGTGGCATGCACTAAGTTCAGACACTTTTACTGTGATACTGCGACTTTTAACTTTTTGGCCTATATGCAAAATGCTACGCGTGAATATTTTTTTTTACAGAAACAGCAACACATGGTGGTAGCGGTATCGTGACATGGTGATACTTTTATTCGTCAGGAACATTTAAGCTGGTCAGAGTTGATGTTAATGAATGGAGGTATTTACAGGGCAATCCTGGTAGAAAATCTTTTAGATTACTGTGATGGAGGATCACCTTCCAGGAGGTCAACATCCATAAACATGGAGCCAGAGCTACATGGTTAGTTCAAAGCAATCCAGTTACAATGACCCAGTCAAGGTTATGACCTAAATCCAATTGTGGATCCTTGACAAATTTGAATATTGCTGTCCACAGATGATCTCTATCCAATCTGACTAAGCTTGAGCTATTTTGCAAGAAGGATCTTGAAAATGTAATTTCAGACAGCTGCAGCTGATCCAGAACGCTGCTGCTCATGTCCTAACTAGCACCAAGAAAGGAGAGCACATAACCCCAGTTCTAAAGTCCATACACTGGCTCCCATAAACCTCCCAAACCAATCTCTAATTCCAGTCTACTCAGCATCCCTAGAACCAAGCATGGAGAACCAGCTTTCAGTTTTTATTGTCCTCTTATCTGGAACAAACTTCTAGTTGACTGCAAAGCTGCTGAAACACTGAGTTCCTTTAAATCAAAGCTAAAGCCCCATCTGTTTAGAGATGCCTTTGATTAATTTATTAATACCTGGAATGTTTTATTGTTTTTTTTATCTTCTGCGTTTTTTCTCTATTTTATTGCTGTTTTATTGTTGCCATTATTTTTACCCAAAATCGTGTAAAGCACCTTGAATTGCAGTGTTGCTGAAAATGTGCTATACAAATAAATTAGCCTTGCCTTGGTTTTGTTGTATACAAAGTAGTAACTCAGGGGGGCTGAAAACAAACAAAAAGGTGTTCCCTTTTCATATTTAGATTCGTACAAACATTTTGAAAACCATTTCAACTTCACCATTTGGTCCTACCTTGTGTTGGCCTATCGCACAAAATGCATTGCTTGTGTTCGACACGTACTGTTACAAATTTGGAAAAAGTTCTAGAGTTTATTAAAACTTTTACAAGGTGCTGTTGATCAAAACATTAAACAAAGAAGCTAAACCATAAAAATTGTTAGTCTACAAACATCCTGAACCAAGCTCCTATTTTCTAACTTGTTTGCTTGTATTTTTTCACCTGATTACAAGATTATACAACAATCAGCTCCATTCAATGTGATTACAGTCAGGATTAGCATACAGAGGACATTGATAAAGGGGGTGGTGGACTAATTACTCCTCTATTACTTCTGCTGTGAAAAGAAAAACAGACAAAGGAAAAAGACGATGTAATGTAAAGAAGTTGAAGAAACTGAATGGGAGGTTTTAAAAAAAGAGAAGTTCTTATGAATAACGATTTAGACAAAAGGTCTATGCAGGAAGTTAAAAGCAGGAAATAAAGGGAATCAAAGAAGTGGCAGCTGCTGTAACGTGACCCACAAGCCCACTTGGTCTGGTACAGTCTGTGTAATGAGCTCTCTGCGAGGTTAGAGGCCATTTAATCAGTGTTGGGTTTCCCCACCCCTAATCTTATCATGATCAGATGCCGCCCTGTCTCTGTAGGTTTTTGTGTTAAGCCACTAAGTGATAACGCTATCAGTTTATCACCTAAGGCAAATGTTCCCCAAAGCCACAAAAACAAAAGAGAAAAACATAAGGGTTCTTTTCACAGTTAAAGGGATCCACTCCTCAAACACACTGTGACGCAATCAAACATCTTTAATCAAGTTGTTGGAGATAAGTTCAAGAAGGTTTGCATCCAGTTTTTCAAACTAATCTATCTGCTGCTCTGTAACTCCAGTGTTACAGTTGGGTGACTTGCACATAAATAGGTCTGTCTTTTGTTTCTTGTTAACAATGCCACCATAGATGTGGGTGTACTTTCTCCAATTGGAGGGTAGCGGATCGTGAAGTCTGTTTGTGTCTGTGTTTCTAGGACGCTAAAGTACAGTTTGCTCCAGATACTTGAAATTCAGCATAATGGCAAAGGCTTGTAATAGAAAATGATTGAACTATTGACCCGATATGAGCCTTGAAATCTCAAATGGTTTAGGAAACAAAAGGAAACAATGGGAGGAGGAAAAGTCTGAATTGCCTCAAAGAAAAAAGTAGACTCCAGAAGGTCTCCCCCTCCAAACTCACCCCCGCACTCTTCACAATCTATCATGTCTGACAGTGACTGACGATGGTAAACATAATACTTCAGTTGTCAACCACCTCTGTGGTAACCTCAAGCCCTCTGTGTTTTCTTTTAAGTAACTCCAAGTTGAACGATTCCCTTGTGCTACCTACCTCTGCCAAAACGTACCTGTGCTCCTTCCAAAGCCCATCCTGAAGAATCCTCCTCGTGATCCATCTTCCAGCTTCTCTGTAAGCTCTCGGTATCAGTTCCATGTCTAGCAGCCTCCAAGCTCCTTTCTCCTCCGTGTCCACGCTCCAGCTCCAAGCTCTGCCTGTCCGCCCTCCGATCTCCATCCTCCATCTCTGGTTCCTCCATTGCTGTTCCCCTTGGACTTCCACTGGAAACTCTTGCAGACAGACATCCCAGACTATTTTCTCTCTCCCTGGCATCAACTCCACCATCTGTAAGTAAGCCTCACCTGAGTTCCTGATCACAGGATGTATGGACTCAATAGCCTTCTTATATAATCTGGTGCTTGCCCATGAAGACCTGTCCAAGTCAGAACAAGAATGTTAAAATGCACTCTAAATTACACCAGTAGCAAACTGAGTTGTGTTAGCAGTGGAGTCACATCCATTCATCCAATCCATCCATCCATCCATTTTGTGTACCAATCATTTCTATGCCGGGATGCGAGGGCGATGGCGGGGGTGGGGTGGTGGTGTGAGGGTCCATCACAGCAGTGGAGTCACATGTGAGAAATTAAATGATTTTGGCAGAAGCCTGGCAGCAGCATTCTGAATGATGTACAACCAGTCTAGAGAGATATAGGTTAAATATGTAACGTTACAGTTTAACCATGATTTATGAGTTATTCTAGCCAACTTTATTCTGCTTTAAAAGGGCTCCTAAACTAAAGGGATAAAATCAATATTGTGTTTGCATAAGCCTTGAAGAAGTCATTAATGATTAACAATGCCAATGTCATTATTAGAAATGTAACCCTCAGAAGCATAGTTAGGTAAGGAGCCTCAGCAAATAATTGCTGTACAGAAGAAGTTTTTTCGTAGAAGTTTTGTCATAACTTATTACCAAAATACAAAAATAAATTATATATTCACGGACAGCTATGGTTGTTTTTTTGCTGTACTTGAACATTGTTGGACAGTTCAGATAATAGACAAACAATATTTAAGCAAATACTGCCTTATTATACATCACATTAACATTATGAAGCTGTTGACACACAAAGAAAGAACAAAATAAACATTAGGTTAGACATGCATGTGTGCAAATATTGCTAGAAAACTATCACAATATTCCTAGAATGTTTAAAGTGATGCTACAAATGTTAGTACTAAACTAAATGCTAGCATCCATGGAAAGACCCATTCATGCTAATCATTACCATTGGTGCTGTAATAATTTATTTATAGTACTGTACCTTCACCATTCCTTTTCTTATTTATGCTCCATACCTGCTGTGGAAGTCAGAGCCATCTGCAGAAATACTGGAATGACTTTCTGGGTCTATCAGGGTTGGATAAGAAGCTGAGTACAGAGAGCTAGTGGACCGCTTTGTGGCCTCTCAGGAGAAACAGGAATACAGTGGAGCTCCGCCTATTTGTGGCTCGGTATTTGCAGATTCCCCTATTCATAGATGTTCCATTGGAACAGGACTCCAAATTATTCGTGGAAAACCTGCATTTTGGCATTCTTTTCGTAGAGCATCTCTAATATATATTTTTAAATGCAGCTTGGGAAGCTGAAATACCTAGGCCCAATGCCACTTGAAACACTATTGGACATCCTGCCATCTTCACCACCATCATCACTGTAATAAACATCCTGCACCTTCCTTCAGCGAGTGCGTTTGGGTCCATTCTCCACACACAGCACGTGACATTACCAGAGTGAAAAAAATCATCATTCAGAAAGGAAAGTGGTAGGAAAGGGGAGCAATATTTTCAAAGCCTTTGCAGCCAGTTCAGCATATTCATGTTAGACGGAGGCCCCAAAGTTTGCCTAACTTACCTGTAGGAATCTGGCCTTCAGTGTTGCTATCACAGCATAATTCCAAGAGTTGTTCTTCTGGCTAGACACACAAGACATGTTGGTCTTCCATCGTCATTTTCAATAGAGCCAAACTCAAGATAACTATTTTCTAATTTTAGCTGGATTGGCTTTTGCATTATTTAAAGAAGTGGACGGATTTACATATTTGTCCATTGTGCTAATCAGCTCAAAAGATGTACTCTCACTGAGTCCTCTGGTCACTGTGTGTGTTTCGCAGACCCCCAATACATGGATCACAGACACCCAGGGGTCCAGGGACCCCAGGGTGAAGACCACCACCTTAGCGTTTCTGGGCCTGGATTGCAGAAGCATTAGTGAATCTTTACAGTGCATAAAAAGGGACAGAGCAGATTGTACTTCATGAGGAGGCTTCAGTCCTTCAGTGTTTGCAGCAAGATGTCACACATCTTCTAAAAGTCACTTGTGGAGAATTCAGTCTTATCTGCCAACATCTGCTGGAGTAGCAGCATGAGAACCAGCGACGTAAAACCTGAACAAGCTGATAAAGAAGGCTGGCACTGTTCAGGGGTCTGTCTGGTGCCTCTAGAGTTTGTTGTAGAAAGAAGGATGCTTTGTTAAATGAAGATAAAAATTGGTAGACACAGAGGATATTCTTCACAAGACTTTAATACAGTCTATAGCTTGTTGTAATAAAAAAGCCCAAAATGATTATGTGATTCATGTTGATGAAAAGTGTGTGTAAACATCTGACTGAAACTCCAGAATATAACTCCATAATTTGTACCATTTAATCTCAATCTATACAGTAATCTATATTAAGATTGAAGTTAAAGTTTTTATTGTCCATTCAGCTCTTTTAGAATGATTTAAATATTATTTTATTAACCATTTCCCACCCACCGTAAAATTTCAATTACAAGACTCTGATGAGTAGTTACAAAGCCATCCTGACATCACTGCAGAACCCGTCATTTCCCCACTGAGAAACACTAAGCTGCTAACTGCTGCTGCTGTGCTACCAGCTGAGTAAAACATCAAGAGGGCACATCCTTATCTATTGACGCACACAGAGGAAAAACAGGGAAGACACGGGTGAAGGGACGAGGCGAAAACAAGAAATCACAATAACAGAGAGTGTAAATGACACGTTCTGAAATCAGGGAGGTGGGGAAGTGGTATGGGACTAAAGAGGCTTACAGGTCGAGGTATAGTTGTGGACAGGAAAGCTCAGAGTGTGAGAGCAACAACAAAACCTCAGAGGAAATAAGGAAGCTGGCACAGGTGGAATCTGTTGACACAGTGGTTTGAAAGTCACTTTTTCATTCTTAATATACTTCAATCATTCGAACGTCCGTCAAGTTTTACAAGGTAAAACAAAAAAGTCAATCACTGAATAAAAATTAAGAATAGTGTGGTCTAAAGCAAAACTTTTAAATCCTCAGCTGACTGGCAGATTTACTACCATTCAGCATATTTCTGATGATAAAAAGTTTTCATCAGGACTTCTTTGGTCTGTTACGTGATCCATAAACCTGGAAAAAGCTGGGAAAAAACATCAAACGTCCAGCTCAATCTGGGATAGTGTACTAAACTTCTTAGAAACACATCAATATTCTATATTTGCTCATACATGCAAGGAGTGACTGGTCTATAAATGCAGTGGTAAATTGTTGGAAGGGAGAGTATATTGTACATCCTGGACAGGTCTCCGGGTTAATCAAAGCTCCAACGGTGAGACATACAAGTCGAACAACCATCGTTATTCAGTCAGGGGATATTAAAAATCTCCAACTTAACTTGTTTATCTCCAGATGAAAAGTTAGGCAGCTGCTTTCGAAACTGTACATGTGTAACTACCAGAAGGTACTCTCATTTAATGTTTAATAAGGATAAATATGACTCATAATTTTCATACAGCGACTGCTTGTTTCACGGTTAGATGTGTCTGATTTAAAGAGTGGTACTCTGGGATGCTTCGTCTCCCTCCTCTCTGTTCCCCTGCAAAAAATGTGAATCACCACAGCAAGAGTCCCTAAATCTTCTTTTCTTGTTCTTTAATTAGCAGTTTCATATTTTTAATGACAATTCATAATCAAATAAGGTTGAAATACCTAATGGCGTAAATAGAAAGAAAGTTGATGTATCTTTTAATTTTGAATTTTACTCAGCAACAAATCTGAACAGCTCAAAAACAACATATCATATAAGTTCAAGAGTTTTAAGTATTATAAAACACTAAAATAAATTCCTCTCAGGTGTAGAAGCAGACTTCTAAGGTGTTTTCTTGCATTTTCTTTACTCTACCTTCTCTCTAGTATCCTCTCCTCCCTTTTAACTTTTTGTCTCACCTCAATTCATATTTTTTCTTTTTTGCCCTTTCTTTTCTGTCTCCGTGCCCATAGCATTTGAAATAAACCCAAAGGAAATTCTAATAAAGGTTTTATATGTATATATATATATATATCAAGTGGAGCATTATAGCAACAGCTGTAATGCTCCACTTGTGAAAGTAAATCTTTTGAACTTCTCTTTGGCACTCAGACATCAATGCTACAATGACAGAGAGAACATGTGAAAAATAAATATATCAAGGTTCTCAAAACTACCAAAAAGTGATTTATGTAAATATTTTTCCTTTCAAGTAACTTGCCCTTTACAACATCTAAATATTTAATGTAGATCTACTAACATGCAAAAAAAATTGAGCAATGAGTCTCACATAAAACACACCATCCAGTGTTCACCAATACTGGACTTCTGCAGACACTGTCTTTGTTTTACATTTATTTGCTTCAATGCATCAGATTTAAATGAATGTGCTTTTAGTTGACCTCTACAGGGCTTGATCAGCTTCCAAGTGGATAATTATATCATTAGAATCAGGTGTGTTGAAGAAGGGAAACATTAAAAACATCCAGGGCAGCGTGCCACAAGCAGCACTGTGTCAATCCATAATTTATTCCTACATAACTGTGTTCAGGATTGTGTGGAGCTGAAGTTTGTACCGCTTCTGGAACCAGATCTTAAGTAAAACCTGGACGCACTTGCATTTAAGGGCAAGTAGAAGCAAACCAACTAAAGCAACAAACCCAACAAAGCTACTCCTCAAAAAACTTCCACTCAACATTTGTACTACAGGAACATTGCTGGGGCATACAGATGTCACTGTGATATTGGTACAAAAGGGTACCCACACATCTCATAAACGTTTCCAGTGGCCAAAGACAGATGACCCCAATGTAAAATTATCATATTGTATACCAGGCTTTACAGGACGCCTTGACATCTGTGCCTTCCATCCAGTCTTGGACACATTCCAACACTCCATTCCATCTCACACTGCATGTAGATGACTGTCATCAGCTGCACCATGGGTTAATTCTCCACTGTGGGCTGTCATTAAGGACAGAGCAAAGACTACTCTGTTTGGAGTTGTGCCACAATCGGGCCCCGGACTAAAATGTTCATCAATGATTGCCAGTTCTGATTTTCACTGGCTGATCATCATGCGTCCTAAGACTATAGTACTGTCTTTCAACAAGACAAAGCCCATCCACACATGGTACTATAATCTATGAAATTTATGACAGAAAGAGGTCCTTCAGTAGCCAACCACAGCCCCTAATCTTGCTCAAGTTGAACAGATTTAACTCTAGTTACAACAGGAGTGGAGATCAATTGGCCAGAGGAGATTCTTTTATTGAGTTTTGCACTGAATAAATACTTGTATCCAGGCCCAGTAGGATACAGCACTCTAATTACGCAAGATCACCAGTGTCCCTGTACTGCAGACTCCTTTATCTGTTGGAATGGATATTGTAGCCCAAGATGTTTATTGATAAATCCAAGATAATATCTGACACTGAATTCACATGAACGAGGTAAGATTTTTATCAACATTTTTTAGGACAACTAAGAATTTAAATTTTTTGGTCGGTTTTAACAGAAAGAGTAAAGGTTTACAAAACACAAATTATGTTTTTTGAAGGATTTGAAATCCATGTACACTTCCAAATTCGAATGTTATAGAAAAGTTTGTTTATTTGACAAGCCTTTGTTTCAATTATTTATGTTGATTTTCTACTTGTACCTGAGGAAAACAGAACATTGGAGAATAAAATTTTACATCAGACCAAAAAAACACGTTTAATAAAGAAATTTGGGCTTAAGAAAAAGTGTTTGATACCTGCTTAAAGGATGTTGTTTTCAAAAGATGCTTTTAATCTGACGAACAAGCCTCATCAGAATAAATATTCAAATTTAATGAGATTTGTACCTGTTGAATTTTCCTCTTTTACCAGTCCATATATTTTGTTTCTCATGTTTCTCTAATTTTAAAAAGGTTCTAATTCCAAAATGCTTTGAAAAGGTTACTCTTTTGTGTTTAATAATTTTCAAAATACTGCATCTTTCACAAAAAAACTTTGACGTCTCTCTGTGTTTTGTGAAAGGACCAAAGCAGTAAGGGGGGGGGGGATTAAAGTCAACCTCTCTGACTTCCCGAATGAAGCAGTCACATCCCAACATCAGCTGATGTCTGTGTGGTTAAACTGTGATCATGGCTCAAATGTGTGATTTAGCAGTTTCAAATGGTGTGTTGGACAGGGTATTTTAAGTAAAAACACAAAGAGATCATCTCTGTGACGCGTCGATCTGATGCACACCATTTCTTGCTATAAACATACCCCTAAAGAGTAATATAACTGCAGTACAATCACTTTTCCAAATATCAATGCTGTTCAGTGATGACAATGAAAAGACAAACAAAGAGCAGTTAAGGATGGACATTACTTAGTTTTTAGAAATAGAAGAGACTTTTTTCACAAACCCCACACAGTTCTGACAGCCTACTGGGATCCCTCAGCACTGTGTCCAAACTAGTGTATGGGTTTTTGTTTGTCTGTGCGGTTGTGTATTTATTTGTCATTTTCTGGCACTTTTGTGTCCTTGCTAATAGCTGAATTGACATCCTGCAGTCTCCACAGGCTGGACTGTGATTATCACCCTGGGCTCTATACCCACGCAGACACAGAGACGATTATCTCTCTGAGTATGTCAGTGTAGCCCATGTTAACCAATGACACTCATTTTCCGTAGAATGGCTCTAGTAATAATGCTTATTGACGAGGCCACACAAAGTGGGATTGTGTGTTCTACATATTTGCAATTAGAATCATTTACTACCAATATCTAAGATTAATATAAATGAGATTCAGAAAATTTTCTCTTTGAATGGTAGGAAGTAGGGCTGGGCAATATATTGATTACATCGAATATTTTTATTTATGTTAAATACATTTTTGGAATATCGAGAATATTGGAGGAAAAAATGTCACCAAAGCACAGCTTGGGTTTCCATAGTTCCAAGTGATGTCAGCCCGCCCAAGGCCTTCATCTTGTTTTTCAGCACATATTTATTTGGACTTTGAATTCAGGTCAACACCAAGAACGGATGATTAAGATAAAAGCACGTTTAAGAAGATATTTTCTGTAATTTATTATTTCTTTTTAAGAATAGAAAGGGGGAAAAAAATCTAATTTGGCATAGAAAATAAATTTTATTTTTAATCCATATCGCCCAACACTAACTTCCTTTAATTTTTCAGAAAAAGTTATATAATGTCCAATGACATGTTCAAATAATAAAAAAAATTTTTTACATCAAAAATAACCTTCTGATGTCTTCAAATAGTACCCGGGGATGTTAAATATTGACAAATAGTGTTTTGTTTTGTATCGTGACATATATCAATATCGACTGATATGAAAAATATTATCATGATAAATATTTTTTCCTCATATCGCCCAGCCCTAGTAGCAAGACCCTGAAAACACCATCTGCAGAATCTATCAACAGGTTACCGTGCACACTGGCCCCCAAATAAAAAAAAGCACATTCAACACGCTAACGGCTTCCAACTATACCCTGAAATTTAGTTTGACTTTGTGACATTCAAGCACCTGCACAAACATTTATTCAAAGGCAGAAGCACAAATGATGAGAGGATGATCGATGCAGAGCTGCTGGTTTCCCCTGAGATTACTAACTTCTCCATGTGCTTTTCTTTCTTTTTTGTTATTCCTAAAGCTTATTGTTGTATTGCAGTGTGAGAGACTAAGCAAGCCATATTGTGACTAAGGTTTCACCTATATGATTCATGTTGGTCTTTATTTAATTTGTAAGTGTTTTATAAATACATTTTGATTTTGATTTTATAAGCATGCACAAATCTAATGGGAAAAGAGGTTTCAGTTTTGTCTTTTTTTGCTATTTTATGTGGTTATCAGTGTGGACTTCCATTCAATAGCACTAATATTGTTGTAGTTTATTTTGGCCCCTCTTAAAAAAACGAAATTGCTACTTTAAAAACAGCAAAAATGAAAACAGCCTGTTCACACATTGATGTCCTGGTAAAACTACTTCACATTGTTTAACTCCAAAGTGAAATGTTCACGCAGCTCCACATCTTAGGGTAAGAATTGGAGAAACATTAAAAGTTTAAAGTTAACGGTTGATACATAATGTGAAACTAGACTGTAAAACTGAAAACCAAAGCAAACAACAATAGACAGACTCTAGAGTTAAAAATAAAACTTATGGAAACACAGATTTTAAATCAAGGGATCATTCATCACATGAGCCAAAGAAAAAAGGAGTAAATAGGTGCAGAATGTCGTCAAGGTGTGGACAGAACCAGTCTTAGCTGCTGAAAAGCCAACCAAGAAGTTCTTCCCTCGACGCAAAGCAGGGATCACCTTTCTCTCGCCTGGTTTCACAGCTCTGTTAAAAACACACCCTCACACATGTTTTTATGAAGATGCCGCAGGGCTTCGTTTCTCTCCCTTCCCTCCGCTGAACGTTGAAGTTCAGCTAAATCAGTTTAGCTTTGGGTCGTGTAACAATTCCAACAGAGTGATGTAAAACCGGAAGGATAAATCAGAACCTTGATCATAAACTGCACTGATGGAAATCTATCATAACGATAACCAGTTGAGACAAAGTTTAAATACAGTGCTTTGCAGAAGTATTAATACCTTCTGAACTTTTCACATTAGAGCCTCAGCCTTCAGCATAATACACTGGGATTTTTTGGGATACACCAACACAAAGCGGTGTATGTGAAGTGGAAGGAAACAAAATACATGGTTTCAAAACATCTGAATCGTCTGGCATGCATTTTTTATATAGTTCCATACATTTTCCCATCCATTCTAAATCGATTTCTCTGTCCCTGTTGAAGGAACGCATGCCAACAACATGATGCTGCCACCACCATGTTTCACTCTATAGAGACGGTGTGTTCAGGGTGACTTAGGAGTGCACATCAAATAGTTATCCCGTCTACAGATTGTCCCACCTGAGTTTTATGGATATCTGGAGCTCCTCCAGCATTACAATTGGCCTCTTCCAATTAATGCTCCTCTTTCCCTGCTGTGATTGTAGGTGGAGGGCCATGTCTTAATTGGTCTGTACTATATTCTTGGATTGAACTGTTTTCTGTAAAATGTTCTCCTTCACAGTAAAGGTATATCAGAGCACAGTATATAAATACAAAAACCACGCAAATGTTTTTTTTTTCCATTTCACAATTATGTACCACATTATGTTGGTCAACCACATAAAATCCCTAATATATGCATAGAAGTTTATGGTTGTAGTAGGAAAAAATTAGAAAAAGTTTAAGGAGTATTAGTATTTTCGCTGTACACTGTATGTGAAATGATCTTGTCTATCTATCTTATTGAAATGTAAAATTGCAGTTTTGCAACCTTTCTATACAGGTTCCACCATCAGAATTTCTGATTGATGATGATGATGATTGATGATGGTGGTGATAGATTGAGCAGTGCCCCATGAAAGTTCAAAGTTTGGGATATTTTAACTTCTGTACATATTTATCCCTGACCTCTTTGGTGTTTTCTTTGGTCTTCATGATGCTGTTTGTTCACTAATGTTGTCTAACAACCCTCTTAGAGCCTTCACATGACAGCTATGTTAATATTACACACAGGTTGACTTTATTTTACATTTAGGGGAAAGCTAACAGCAACTGGGTTTACTATATTTCCTTTAGGAGCATCAGAGTAAAGGGTATAGAATACAAATGCATTTGAAAACCATGCAACATCTATCAACCACCTCACAATTGTACACTTTTCTGTGCTCCATCATGCAAAATCCCAAATAAGCAAAACCCCCCATAAAGCAGGGTGCTGTTTTATCTCCACTACCTCAATAAAAAGTGTCAGGATGAAAAGAACAGCTAAAGAGAAGCAGACGTGTAAAACTAAATTAACTGTTTTAAAATTTAAATGTTTAATTGAACATTAAATAGAGTTAAGTTTTGATATAATTGGCAGTCATCTGTGTCAGCGGTTTCCACATAGATGGAGAGCTGTTAGCAAAGAGCAGCAGTTCTGAGTGATACCCTTAATTGGGATGCTGAGGATTTCAGTTGTTAATTCTGGGAAAGCCTGTCCGCTACTGCTTGGAAAGCAGAAAAGATGTCAATGACTGGAAAAGTCCTGTTTCCCAGCAGTTTTTAATAAGGAGACAAAACACAAACTATGCGATTTGTAGGCCATTTTGAGCATTTTTATTTCAGCACCCCTGAAAATATTGTGTGTTTTCACAATATAAAACAGATTAAAAGCATGTATAAAAACCAATAAGCTGCTTTTGAGCAGCCTGTTTTTAGGACGTTTTATCATATAGGCATCAGACTACGATGGTAAATTGAGCACGTGACAGCTGTGTGCTCTCATCACCTGACAGATTCATAGGACCAGGTGGGTTTAGTTTCAGTGCAAAGAGGTGCTGAAGAGGATGGAAAGCAGCAGAAAAAGAGGTGAGAGACAAAGAGAGCCAAGTAACAGAGGTCACAGGACCTGAGGAAGGAGTTGAGTAACAGCTACTCGAGTAATTTGTGATAAAAAAAAACAGCTTCAGAGCCTCAAGATGCTGGAAAATACCTGACTGGTAATTTGTACATCGCTGTACCTTTCTAATGCTCTAATCCAGGACTGTAACAGTGAAATCAGCTGCATTTTTCTGAGGGCCATGTCGCATATAACTGTGCGCTCCCAAAAAATTTTGTGTCACAAAGTTCAAGGGACTATAAATAATCAGGGCTCGATGTAAAAACAGGATCAGCTATCTTGTGATTATCTTCTCTGTCATAAAGGAGTTTGAAAGGGCTTTTCTTCCCACGAGATCTGGGTGCACGTCTTGATTTTGTTTTACTGAGTGGTCAGTGGTGAGCTCAGCTGTGTCATTATGGCCCGTATGTGTGTACATCTGTGCATGGATGTGTGCAGGGTGTGCCCTGGGAAGGCCGAGCTAGGGCCGAGGCGGGTTGGGTTTGTCAGACCGCAAAGCTCTGCTGCTGCTAAAACACACCTCCCACTGACGGACTCCCTCCATTACACCGCTGAGGGAGCGGGGGCAGGCAGTGGAAAGGAAACCAAGTGTCTGAGCAGCGATAATGACAGAGACAAACTCTGAATCTCTTGAGCAGAACACAGAAATCCCATCGGCGTATCATGTAAACCACATTTGTTTTAGTTTGCTCTGTATTACTCCACCTTGTTCAGATCTTGTTTTCCAGTGACCCATGTGCCCTTGTCAAACAGCTCAGCTTTTTGTCCTGCTGGCATGCATAAACTCTATCATTATCATCATAAGGACTGTTTTTCATGACTTGTGTGAATTTGTTACTTTTTGGGAAAAGTCATGTGTTGTTCCTCAGAACAAAACACTTTGATTAATTGATCATTGATTACATTGATGCCTTGCATCAAGAAAGTTTGAATCCGGGCCTGGGATCTTTGTGCATGAGGTTTGCATAGGTTCTCACTGGGTACTCCAGCTTCCCCCACTCTCAAAGCATGAATGTTAGCTTAAGTGGTCTCTCTCTAAATTGCGTTGAGGTATCACCCTGCATGGATAAGCAGGTGTAGACACTGGATGGATGATAACTGATCACTGTGTTATGTTTATCATAAATGTACGTATGAAATAATTTTGTCAGCGTTTTTCTATAAACGCATCCGTTACACCTTCCATCACTACAAACTTTATGTCTCCTTTCTGTTTTCTGTGTCTGTTCCTTTGTTCCTCATTTGCCACCATCTCCACCAAAACGACTGAAACATGGCAGTGGCTGCATTGTGCTGTGGGGATGCTTTCCTTAAGTGGGCACAGAAAAGCTGGTCAAAGTGGTGCTAGATAAATAGTAGTCCTGGAAGAAAAACAGTTAGAGGCTGAAAAATACTTAAGGCTGGGACAGAGGTTCTTATTTCAGCAGGACAATGAACACGCAGCCAAAGCTTCGATAGAATGAATCAGATCAAAGCAAATGCATGTGTTAAAATGGCCCAGTCAATGTCTACACCAGTCCAGATTTGTGGCAAGACTTGAAAGCTGATGTTCCTGCATACGCTCTATCTAAACAAACTGAGCTTGAGCTAATTACAAAGAAATATGGGCAAACATGTCAGTCTCTGAATGTACAACGCTGGTATAGACATTCTCTGATAACTTCTACAAAGTTTGACCAATTGGGCTGATTGCAAATGCACAACCTATAAAGAAATGTTTTAGAAATAATAATAACAATTATTTTGGTCACTAACATAAAATGCGAATAAGATACAATAAAGCTTGTGGTAAAATAGATCATGGGGTATGAGTACTTTTGAAATGGAGTGTACAGCAAAAGGGAAGCATAAAAATATGGAAAAATATTAAAATAGTGTCCAGATCAAAACGGGAGCAAAGGTAAAGGAAAATGTAAATATACTTATAGAGAAAATGTGCAAAAAAAAAAATCGAATGAAGGTATAACAATGTGTAGGATGTGGAGAGGTGATCAGGCGAAAAAGAGACAAGAGGGAGATGAAGCTGCTCTTTAATCAGTGAAGGGGCACATGGAGGCGGGCCGAGGTGCCTACTGTAATCCGATACACGCTCTCGAGCGCACGGCGTGCACGCGCACCGAAACAGGGTGAAGTGAGTGAGCAGTCCTGCTCGCTGCCACAAACCCGGAGGAGACCGGTGGGGAAGGAGCGCGCTGCCGGAGCCTGCCTGCCTGCCGGGAGAGATACACACAGGGCTGCTGCTGCTGCTGCTGCGCGTCAAGAGGAGGAGCGGAGGGAGTGGACTGGAGAGGAGAGGGCTGCCGCGAAGAGGCGCACAGCTTTCAAGGAGGAGGAGAGGCGGAGAGGAACCACGTTTATTTTCTCCGGAGCAGTTTTACGCACGGGAACTGGATCTGCGCCTTATGAGAAATTAATTTCTTATTTGCCTGATAAGTTAACTGCTGTTGTGGCTGAACATAAAAAGGGAACATTAACAAATGAGAATCTGCCCTTTTTGAGTATAGTTATAAAGGAAGATTTAAAGATATGTTACCGATTTGAGGACTTTTTTTGGTTTTACATTTTCATGGACTTATTTTCCTTCTGGGTCGTCTTGGTCCCCAAGTTACATTTTTTTTGTTTAGTTTTAATTTGAGTGTTTTGTCTCTCTAAAATCTGCTCCAACACGCATTTTGACACTCGGTGGGACACACTTATCCGGACTGTGCGCACCAACATGGATTTCGCTGGAACAAAACTGTGTTTGCAGTTCAAATCCGACAGATTTCACATTATGCTGTATTAAATGTGGTTTTCTGGCTAAAAGAAGCAGTGACAATAACTCATATGAACTGTGTACAAGAGCCAAAGCCGTATTCTTGGAGAGCTGCAACCCGGCGTTTGGATTGTGATTGTTGCCTTTGAAGGAACTGTGGAAAAGGACGGGAAAGTTCAGAACCGGACATTTTTTTTTAAGACAAACCAAATAAAACCAAAAAGAAGGAGAGTGTTTTTCGTTTTTCTTCTGGTTTCTCAACACCTTGAGGGAAAAGATGGATTCATGTTTATGGTTGTGTGGATGTATTCTACCGCTTCTTTTGCCTTCAGCAGTAAAAGCTGACGAAGGAGGTAAGTTTGACACTTTGGCTCCCGCGTAAATCCATGTGTCTCCCTCGGGTTTAAAAGATGACCTTACAGGTCTTTTGTAAGGAAGCGGGGAATTTTATTAAATAATCCATAAAGAACGATCTGTGAGACATCAGATCATTTTATTTCCATTGAGAATCCGTTTGAATTAAAACTGATTTCTTTTTAGACTTCCATTCCATTTAAAATATGTTTCTTTTAACAGAAATATATATTTTAATATGATTTTAATCCAATTAGGAGGGAAGTCGTCTAATTCTTTTTTTTGTGTGTGGTCTCTGTTACTCTTCCAGTGCCAACAATGTGTACCTCTGTATCACGGAGACATAGAAGTAAAATTTCAACAACCTTCATCTGTGATCAGTTATTGATCTGAATAATCTGTAAACCATGATGCAGTTTACCAGGGTGACTGGTGTCATCGTTTCAGTCCGCTGCTGCTCTCAGTGCCTCCAGGGATGGACTATGCGCTGATCTTGAGTGTAACAATCCATCAACCTTCTAATTTTTACCAGTTTTTACACGTGTTATCCCATGCCACTAATAATAACAATCAACTGCAGCACAACATAGCCTTATGAGTGATAATGTCCGCGTTTGCACTCCTGACAGAGTTCTATGTCCTCGTTTGGGTGGACGCGATCGTATTCCTCGAAAGTTATCATAAAAGTATGGAAACTGAAAGCAACTTACAACACTTATTTGGAAAAAAAAATCTGGAGCCAGTATTTTAATTTATACAGCCTATTCTGTAGAGAGGTGCCGGTGAAGTTGGCTGGTCTTATTGTCTCCTGCTGGCAGAGGTCAGCTTGCCTGGTATTCAAAGCAAGAGCGACTTTCTGAATTTCATTCTCTATGCACCGTCGTTTCTGAGATCCAACCTTACCTCTGCTTATGGGGGGGGGGGGGGGGGGGGGGGGGGGTAACGCACGTGAGTGCGTTTTGATGTACGTGTATTTGCCGTTCATCTTCACGTGTGCGTCTTTTTGCGCACAGTGAATTTTACGCACCAGATTTCCAGCTCCGAGCAGCACTGCGGTCCGCAGGGATGTATAAAGCGCACTTGATACCAGCTCAATAGCCGCTTACATTAGTTGCTCTGCTTCTAGAGTTGTGAAAGTTTTATACATTCTGAAGTAAGGAAGAATTTTCAATGTTTTTAATTTATTTCAATTTAGTGGGGAGTTAAAAATACGAATATTATAAGGACTCTTGATCAATGCGCTTTCACATCTACGTACTGAAACAAGGCGAGTGTTGTGGTGGAGAACCTTTCTGTATTCTAGAAAAACGTTTTATAGGTCTGAAGCTCAGCCAGGAAGGCTTTGAAGGATCTGATTGGGTGTCCATTCTGTCATATGTTTGTTTTTGAAAGTTACTGACAGGCATTACGGAATCTTACGATATGTTTGAGGAATTGAAACTAATCTGTTATGATATAAATTGCTTGTTTAACAATTTTTCTCACCATGTTGGACATAAAATAGTCTTACAGCTGAAAGTAACTGGCAAGCAAAATATTTTCAGTTCTTCTGTGGAGGACCTGTTGAAGTTGTTTTAGAGCTCTACTTTCTGACTGAATTAGAGAATGTGATGTGCACAAATCCGGCTTTGCCTGACCGGTTATGATTTCTGGTTTCTCATATGCCAATCCTGAATCCATTTGGAGCATTCAGATTTTCTTTTCTGAGCAGCACACAAAAGATGAAAAACAACTGCTGCACAATAAGCGTAGTTTTGAATCAAGTAGAAGGAAATGAAGGAATACCCAGATTATCAACGTTTAGTTTCGTCGTAGTTTATGTGATATGTAGGCTATTACTTAACAAAGATATTTAAAAAAAAACATGCTAAAGACTGATTTGTTTTTAAGCTGAGGTTGTGCTTGTTTTGGATACATTTAATAAACAGGGGAAAAGAAAATCTGATTTTTGTAATTTAATCTGCAGATCATAAAGATGAAAATTGTCCGATTCCGATCTCAGACTGATTGTTGCATCTCAAAATGGAATATCAGTGACAATAGATGAAACTTCTCTCTCTAGCCTCCCTCCCGCTCTCCCCCCGTGGCACTCAGCGTGCCAGTTGAGCCTGCAGGATGAAGCTTCCTCAGCAGTAACATTTTAAAGATGCCTTTTCCTTGCTGTCTCCTGAGCGATGAGCGAGAAAGTCACAGTGAGATGTAGAAGCGCGAGTTTATGTATATATATATATATATAAAAGAGGAAGCAACAGAGACGGAAACAGACACAGGAAAGCTGCAGAAAAGAAGCGATCCTAGCGGAAGAGTGATTTTTAGCCTCGCTGTTTGATCCTGTTTCTTCATTCCGTTTGATCACAGCTGCGCCTGGAAGGGAGATAAACGGACATAATTGGCCACTCAAGACCAGCTGTCTGCCTCTATAGTGTCTCCACTGAAATATGCTGGATGATGAAACAGGATCACCGCCATACGTGGTATTAGAAGTGCTCTAGCAAATTGCCCACAGGTAGAACTGAGGCTTGAATTATGTTATTAATATAATTGATATGATTGCTCCCACCCAACTTAGGGCGATTTTAATAGTCTAAAGTGGACTCGGATCAAGCAACTCCACATACATACATATGCTCTTATAATGCAAAGTGCTCGAATGTTTAATCTATTCTGGGTTGTTTTCTGCTTGTGTTGCTGCTGTAAAACATCCGAAGCAATTATTTGCTGTCACACAGGCTTAAGGAAAACTATGATGTGTGGTTTCTTCATAACCTCAAGGTTTGAACCTATTTGTGGGTTCAGTTTGTAATAATTAATTCTTACATCAGGCCGAGTCACAGGGCTCTGTAAGCCATCAATAAAACAAATTATCCGTTTCACTTGTTTGCCAAATGAGCTTTTGCTCCATTTTAGCTCCCTGCCACAAACATACAGTGCTTTGCCAAAGTATTGACACCCTTTTGTCATGTTTGTCAGTTACAACCACAAACCTCTGTGGATTCTATTGGGATTTGTTTAACAATTCAACTCCAAGCAGTGGTGGTATCCCTGGATTTGGATTTATCTTTGTTATTTGCTCTGGATCTTATGGTTTGGAGTTATTCTTGTGTTTTGTTCTGATTCCTCAGCTAATGTTGTTGTCTTCTTAGTTCATGTCCTCGCTCAGCTTTGGTGAATTCAGTGTATATGAACTCAGCTGACCCTGGTCCTAGTAATCACCTCCTCAGCATTCAAATATCCCTTTGTTCGGTCAGTTCTTTCCCAGTTCTCTGTTCCGTTGCCATGTTGTTCGACTTGTGTTCCTTGCTGGTTTTGATGTCTCTTTTATGCGTGTAAATTTGCTTCTTTTTGTTATTCCCATTACAAATCCCAACAGCGCAAATTCCCCACAGTGCATAATTGTGAAGTGGAATGAAAAGGATAGTTTTCAGCACTCTGCAAAACAACCTTCTATTGGAATATGTGTGTACCAGCTTTGCACATCTAAAGACTTAGATTTGAAAATTTTCTTTGAAAATTTCCACAAGCTCATTCAGTTTGAATAAAAAGCAGATGAGCCATTCTAACACAAGAATAAGTTTTGATCTCAACCATTCAATGGTAACTCTTGTTGTATGCTTATGGTCGTTGTCCCGTTGGAAGGTAAATCTCTGCCCTAGTTTTAAATATTTTGCGCCCTAATGGGATTTTTCGGGCTCTGTCCATTTTCCAATAAGCTCTGACCGACTTAGGCCTGGTTCGTACCGTAAGTTTTCAAAAATGTTTAGATTTTCAAAACCTTAGAGACCACACATGGCGATGAAAAATCCTGGATATAACAGTTTTGGTCCTACGGCGTGAGGTGTGTGCCCACACGGCAATGACGATACGGCACACGCAAACAGATTTTATTTAAAAACATTCCCAAGTCAGACACGAAATCTCGCAAAATCTCACAAAATTAAACGTGACTATGGAGTAAATAAACATGGTGGACAAGGAAGAAGGCAGACTAGACTCTTCCTAGGTGTGTTGTTGCCAATCGCCTGATTGGCTACATATCACATTTAACAGCCATTACCATGATTTGGGCATCCTTAAGATTGTTGGAAGGGGATTGGACTCAGGTCCAAAATCCCCATAAGAATCCTGCCGTGTGAACCAGACCTTATATGTACCTACTGTAGAGAAGCACCTCCACAGCATGATTGTGCCACCACTATGTGCCACAGTGGGCATGTACACTGTCAGTTTAGGTGAAAAGCCTTGTCTTTGTTGGTTTACAGCTAAGCCATAGACTTTTCTATTTTTAAAGATGGGTTGGGCTGAGCTCTGTAAGGTGTTCATGGCTTTGGATATTGTTGTTATAACCTAACCCCGCTTTAAAATTCTGCTCAACATTATCCTTGACCTGGATATTATTTTGGGGTATCTGAACAAAGGGAGCTAAATTTCATACTTTTCAAAGCTTTATTTGTAAAAATATTAAAGTCCTTGATTCATGTAATAGCTATTTACAATTATGCTCTATTAAGGTGGACTTCACACAAGAGCCCAATGAAAAACATTGAAGTTTGGAGTTGTAATGAATAAAAATACAGGAAACTTCAAAGATGTTAATGCTTTCGCAAATCACTGTAGTTCCACAAATTTTCCTTTAAAGAGATTCAGTTTTAAGCTTAAAACATTGAAGATGTTCCAGACATTTGAACTGAATTTGAACAATTAATTTCAATAACTTTTGTTTTAAGGAGGGTATTTAACGCCCAATAATACACAATATGTTCAACATAAACAGCTAGCAGGAAAAAATTTGAAGGAGTTTCTGTATGCATGTATATGCAAGTATATTTCCCTGGATATCTCGCAATTTTCTCCCGAGATGGTCTTCATTACGACTGGATGGTCAGACGTGTTGATTCACAGGTGCAGAGGGTAGGAAGTCAGAAAATACAATCTATTTACAATGACTTACCTAGAGGAATTGTAAACTTCACTCCCAGCAGAGTGCACTGAAACAATGGAGCGGTAAAAAGAGAGCGTAAGAAAGGGAGGAGAAAAAATAAGTAGTGCAAAGAATCTTGAGTGTTTAAAGGCATAAAAGAGGGATGTAAAGGTGAAGAAACAGAGGGAGGGAGGAAGAGAGAGTGGGAGTATTATAGGGCGTTAGAATAACAAGAGGAGAGCAGCTGGGTGTGAAGCAGTAGTTGAGTGGAGCCACCTGCAGTAAACCAATCCAGATTTATTCCTCTCCTCTGCTGAGCTCAGGAGGGTTTCTGGCCAAGGTAGGGCATTAAATACACTCTAATAACGATGTCCTGAAGGTGGAAGACCCAGATTTATGCCTAAACATAAGGGTTAAATCACATTTTCATTCAAGCGATCCTATTATTTACAGGATCACTCAGTGTATTTTTACAGTAACAGGTAGAAGGTTTTTGTTTAATCAATGCCAAATGTTGTAATTTAGTTTGTTTTGCTGATTCTTTGACAAGTTAAGCATTTCTACATTGCTGTGAAAGTTTGACTCATTCTCTGCCACAGCTGAGTGAGCAGGTGACTCTTGGCTGGAGACTTTCCTTGGATTTTGATTTAATTATCCCTCAGGTAGCAGGTGTTTTCCACCAGGTTTTGGGATTAGCAGTTATCTTCTTTCATCTGGTTGCTCAGGTGATGATTTGGATATTTATTTTCTCTTGTTTTCCTTAAATGTCACTTGCAAACAGTCTACAACACTCGCACAGGGATCACAGGGATCTTCCAGAACCGTGTTTCCAATGTGTTTAGTTTATATGTAAATGAATGGGTCAAAGGGAAACCCAGACCTCACCAGCGTTACTCTGACTTGTTCTTCCAAATCCTTTCCCTGGTCACAAGGGATATTTTGGCTATCCAGTGCATTCTCCAGTCTATCCAGGGGTCTTCTACTAATGGGTTGATTCTAGAAAACCTCCAAAGGAAGGCACCCAGGAGCCATTCCAATTGAAGACCACCAACTAACTTTACTGACTGAGAACCTGCAGCAGCACCGAGTTATTCCCCTTATCTCTAGGGCTTGTTCATTCTTTCATTATCCATATTTAATAACCCCAATTGAGGGCTAGAACGTAGACTAACTGGTAAATGGGACTCTCTCTTTAACACAACAGACCAGAGCAGCACCCACATTACTGCAGACAAGGCATAAATCGTCTATCCATCTCCTGCTATCCCCCGTGAACAAGACACCAAGCTACTTAAACTTCTCAGTTTGATGCAGTGTCTGACCCTGGAGGGAGCATTCCTGCTCATTTCGTGCTGCTTCACACCACGATGCTGCTTGTTAAAGGTCATGGCCTGTAGATACCAGCAGAGATGAGATGAGACCCTGAGGTTCCCGAACCATGACAAGAGTCCATGAACACCACAAACAGGATTGGTGAAAAAGGGGAACCCTGATGGGGCTTGTTTAATAGGAGAACATTGCTCTCTAAATTAGATTAAATCAGATAAGATGAACTGAAATAAGAGGGGGTTCTTTTAGTAGCATCAACAACGAAGTTCACAAAGTGTGAATACAATTTAAGCCCCTTATCTATTGGCACATTTCTCTGTGTGTTTCTCTTACATTAAAAAAGAGAAAGGACAATTAGTGTGTCCAGCAGGACGTTCTAATTACAGTTATCATGTCATTAGTAAACCGTTAGCATTCTCGTCTGTTTATTGGCCATGTGTAATGACTATAGTAATTATAGAAAATGGGGAGAGCAGCACGTCTCGAGTTGTGTTTGTCCACTTGAAAAGAAAAAACGTCCTCACATGGCAGCAGAGATCACGCAAATCCTTCAAATTGGAATATTTGCCTTTTTGCTCGCTTCTTCAAAGCCTTCATAGACAGAGAAAAATGTTTGTGCAATCAAGTCCGCTCACAAGCCGAGTCCCTGGAGAGCAGGCAGGGTGGTGCGAGGCCACAGGTTGTTTCCCTTTTTCCTCTCCTCCTTCACGAATCATCTTGTTGTTTTCCCCTCTTTTCACGCCACTTCAGCTCGTCTCTAATAGCGCTCTATTTCTCCACACCTCCCCCTGTCAGTGTTTTCTCCCTCACCCCGGCTTAAGAAAGCTCCCTCACCTCCTGTTCTTCCCGCTCCGACACGGTGGGAAATCTCTTTACTGTTTCAGCCGCTCTTTGTGTTTTTCTCTCTCTGCCTATTCTTTCTGACTCTGTCAATCTATGTTTTCTCACACTTGTTGGAATTCCATTCACACGACTTGTTAGAGACTCTCAGTCATACACTTCTGAGAAGCGTGATGTGGAGCATTAAGCACACTGCTTATGATGTGATTCCAATCACTTAAAGGAGTTCACCAGATAAACCATCCATTGATGTTTGCATATTCTTTCCTTAAGCAGGTTTTGAGAACAATAGGGAAGTGATAGCAGGCTGTATGCTAATGCTCAGAAATCAGAACTTGAATATGAGAATAATTTGACATCTAGCTGAACCATTTACTGTTAGAAGTCAGAAAACCTGTGGGATTGGCTACTTGCTGTGCTCAATGAGCAGGCTAACATGATAAGTTGTCAACCTAAGCTGTTGTTTTTTCTCTCATCCTTCATGAATTGGAAACTTTTACACTAAGATACCTAACTTAGAAGAATTAATCATGCAGTAAGCTTGATAAAAGTTACTGTTTATGGGTTTCATCCAGCTACTAAAACCCCAATCTTTAGTCTAAACCAGGGCTAGCCAATTCCATTCCTTGTGAGATACTGTCTTGCAACTTTCAGATACATCCCATCTCCAACACACCTGAATCAAATGACTGAATCCCCTCATTACCATGTCATGCAGAACTGCAAAACCCTGGTAACTAGTTGACCACACCTGGTCAAAACTTTGCTTAATCTAACCTTTCCCATTATGAAGGAACTGGTGACTAACAACAACAATAAAAATAATTAAACCAACTAAACATAAAAATATTTAAAAAAAACAAAAATCTTTAATGGGTACATAGAAAGATGCTATGTGCAACAATAAAATCCTACCAACAGTGTTTGTTGCCACCTTGCTTCATTGGGGCTTGTAGTTTTCCTTTGACTTAAAAACATCCAAATACAGTAGGCAAGGCAAGGCAAGGCAATTTTATTTGTATAGTACACTGTCAACAACAGGGTAATTGAAGGAGCTTTACATTTGGTGATTAAAAAAATTCCACCCCCCAAAAAAAGAAACATGGAATATAACATTGGAAATTAAAAGTAGCAAATTAGCATGAAAGACACATAACACATGATGCACAATAAACATAGACAGCACGTGATACACAATAAAGCAAGAGAAACATCAAGAAAACCTTACAAAATGTTAGCAAGAACTGCAGCACTATAACAATTAAGATGTATATCTTAAAAGGCAATTAAAGAAGCATTAAATGAACAGTTAAACAATTAAGACTAATTGTGTTTTAGGACCTAGTACAGAATATCTGGAGGAATTTAGTTTCTAAGTCGTTTTAGGACCTTTAAAGATCTTGTGGAAACCCTGTATAATGCGGTAAAAGTAAAAAACCTGACAATAATACTGGAATCAAGAGGTTTATTTTTCTTTTATTAGATTATTTGAAAATGAATAAGATTGAGTTCATACTCTTCTTTGGACCCAACTTTAATCTAAAATTTAACTTCAGGGTTGACATAATGTTTAGATTGCAATAATTTAAACAACGTTTACCGTCTGGACCAATTACTGTAAAGTTATGGAGAAATCTACCCATTTTTGTAAGCACAGATTCTTTATAGTTTTTGACATGCCAACAATTTTTTTTTTTACTCCAACTTTTCTAAACACTTTATCTGAACTTGAGTGGCTCAAAGTATGTATCGCTCCCCAAATTGAATATCATGAATATTAGTGTAATCGTGAAGTTAGAGAAATAATGGCTTCTGTTGTCTGTGGTAAAATATACTGTACAGGCAGCTCAAAAAGGGATGTTATTATATAGTGACTAGAGTTGTTTGAAGTTCAACCAGATTTTTATTAAGAATCTGTTAGCATTTAAGCAGGCATGAACATATTACCCGTTATTAAAATGCGTGTTTGGCTGTTCTAACAAATGCTGTCTCTTGTTTTGCACGTAGTTTTGGGACTGAAGCTGAATTTATCACTGTTTTCTTCCCGTTGTACTGTCATTTTGGATTAGAAACCCCCATAACTTGAAAGGCTTGGTCCTCTGTCAGTATTTTTTTTCTCCATTACAGAGTTTTATTTTTTATGACTCATTTTGTCTCAACCCCACCTCACTGTGTTTAGTCTCAGATCCTTTGTAGTCTTTTATCCACACTCACGTGGTAGTTTTCCACTGTGTGTTAAAGCAGAACACCTGGAGAACATAGCTCCACCTGTTTGTGTGTGTGTGTGTGTGTGTGGGTAGGTGGGTGGTTGTGTGTGCGCGCGTGTGTGTGTGTGTGTGTGTGTGTGTGGGTGGGTGTAGGTAATTTTTTTTGTCCAGTGAGCTTTTCCCAGTTGCTGACTTTCTCCTTTTTGTTGATGAGAGACAGATGTTCTTGGATTACTCTCCCTTTATGACTTTCATCCTCCTCTAACTTCTTTTACCTCTATTGTATCCTCTGTGTTGTTGTTTTTTTGTGTTGTTGTTGCAATTTTAAATTTTTTATAAACAAACTTTCGACATAAGAAATTAACCCTCTCTAAAGCATTGAGGATTTTCACATTTCCTAACATCACAACCACAAGTTTGAATGTATTTTCATGTAATTTTATGTGATAGTTTATTACTAAGTAGCACATAATTGGGAAGCAAGTAAAACTTTGGGAATTCTGGTGTGCATTTCTCCAAGAGCGTATGAGTTTGTGGTTCTAATATGTCAGAACGTGAGAAAGTTCAATGCTTGTTAATACTTTTGCACGTATATGAACCTAATTTTTCATGTAGCAAAAGTTCAAGACCTTAACCGGTCTCCCGGGGACTATTTAAGGTCAGAATATTGAAAATGTATGACTCACTGTACTGCTTGGATTATCAGGGCCAGAGCTGGTGGACAGGAAGTTGACAGCCTTCCTCTTAAAGAGCTTGCTGGTCAGCTGGGTGAGAAAATTTTTTGCATTTACATAAACAAAACACCCACTAGACTGATAATCTTTTCATTATGGGGTCAGGCAGATAGAAATAAATGCAGACTCCAACACATTTACCAAGTTCTTGCAGGCTATTGAATCGATTTTTGTGCTCTGAAAGCGTCTGTTTTGACTCAAATTGGGCGAATCTGTAAGTGAGCTCAGAAACAGGGTCAGAACATTTGCATTTGGGGCCAAACAACAAGGATCTACATCATTTGAGGGAAGGAACTTAATGAGTTTGTTTTCATTTGATTTGCTCTGAGGATATGAGGTGCATTTCTGCACCGAGACATCTGTGTGTGTGTGTGTGTGTGTGTGTTGAGGTATGCACTTGTGGGAAAAAGTTGCTGAATAGGTGTTATCAGGATGCAATACCAAACACGGCAGAGAGCCATAAATAATGCAGCGACCTGTCTTATATCCCTGCTTGACTGCTTAGCACCATTTACCGCCACTTATCTTGCTTGTGTGTTTGTCTGTGTGTGTGTGTGTGTCTATGTGGTCTGAACCAGTAATGTTTAAGCCGGATGAGGATAAGTGATGTTCAGTGGTTTTTGTTTGCACATTTGTTGTGAATATGTGGTCTAAATACAGACCTCTCCCTGATGATCTCCACATGCTCCTGTGGTTTGGGAGGGAAAAAAAGCTGTTGTGTGAAAATGAGGGTCAACGGGAGGGAAGTGTTTATGAAAGGGACGGAAGCCGAGACAAAGAGGAATTTTGGGGTTTTCATGTGGTTTCCTTGGCCTTATAAAATTCGAAGAGGGATGCTGCAAGTGTTAAAAAGCACAGTAAACGGGTTGGTACTTTTTAAAGTGTTTGATCATTCCTGGCATGATCTTAGTTTTTTTTTCTGCCAGCTCAGCTTCTCCTTACAGCATGCAGGTCTGAGCTCTTTAGTGTAGAATAGAAATTAGAAATCCAATTGATTTTATGTTGGAAGCTGTGCTTACACTCTGCCTTCTCCTTATTTCCCCTCCATAACAAAACATGTCTCACTCTCCCTACTCTTCGTTTGCGATGCCTAACAAAAGTATTCACACACCTAGTAAATGTTCACATTTTATCTCATTACAATTAATTAAATTTTTGTTTTAAACCAATATTGGCATCTCTCGAAGCATTGCTCAATCAAGTACCACCATCTCCATGCCAGGTAGGGCAAGTTTACTTGTTTAGCCCCATTTACATACAGGGTAATTTAAAGTGTTTTATATCATACTAAAGGAAAAGTGATAAGGAGAATTACAAGGGGTGTAGCGGTAGATATATTTGTATTTTTTGGTACGACCCTGTCAATTCGGTACGCACTGCAGGCCTACCCAATGAATACAGATGATTTCTACCTGAACACATGCAGAACGTTTATGTGTGGAACTCAGGGTGCAGTGCAACGTTCTGCAGTGCAACGTTCTGCAGCGCAACGTTCTGCAGCGCAACGTTAAAAGGTGACACCAAAAGATAACAGAAAGGACTCCCAGCTCTCACTAAACTCTTCTATTTGGGAACATTAATGGTTTCTCATGCAGCTACAGTAGAAAAAGAAACATGGACCAAACCATAACTTTGTTAGCCAACGCATCTTTCAACAGCAATAAGGTACATAAAACGCTCTGCACTGAACTTAATTACTCACCTGAAACAATGTCAAGCTGGATGTAAACATCACTGAGACTAGAGAAAAACCAGCTGACGTCCACATGGCTACCAGTGGCATCCAATCAACCCAAACTCTTTATTGTGTATACAAAGCATGTCAGCAGAATCCCTGTTAAAGATAAGGGGTTTTCCTAACAGCTGCCCATGGTGCATTCAAGTACAGCTGAGAGACAAGGCTGCCATCCATCCATCCATCCATCCATCCATCCATCCATCCATCCATCCATCCATCCATCCATCCATCCACCCATCCATCCATCCATCCATCCATTTTCTTCCACTTATCCGGGGTCAGATTCCGCGGACAGCAGATTAAGGAAAGAGACCCAGACTTCCCTCTCCCCAGCCACTTGTTCCAGCTCCTCGGGGGGGAATCCCAAGTCGTTCCCAGGCCAGCCGAGAAACAAAGTCCCTCCAACATGTCTCCTTGTGCTCCTTGTACTATTTACATTTTTTTATTTAATTATAGATTTTATAGGTTATAGAACTTAATAAAATTTCAGAAATTGAAAAGAAGAAATTCAGGAATTTTTTTTTCTTTTTTTAATGCTAATCAAAGTAAAAAAGTAATATGCAAATGTGTATTTGTTTTTCATTGAATAAAATGTACCGAAAATGTACCGAACCTTGACTTTGAAACCACAAATACATACTGAACCCTGATCTTTGTGTACCATTACCATTACATTAAAAACAAAAAGAACAAAAGTACCATGTTATCATGTGAATAAGAACAGGTAAAATCTAAGTTAATTTCAAAGAAAATTGTCCTTTTCCTTCCATTTACAAATATGTGCTACACTGGGTTTGTCAATCACATAAATTTCCAATAAATTCAATGAACATTATGGTTGGACTGTGACAAAATTGATACTTTTCTTCTGCAAATCAAATCTTCATTCTCTCTTCTGTTTTTATGTCTTCTTTACAATGTATGCCTAGCTCTCTCTCCTTGTGCATATAGCTGCCTTATCACTGCAGGGACTTGACATTTCATTTCAGTGTGCGTATATCTAAATGCCTGTGTGTGCAGATGAGCGAACACAATCAGGTCCTCTTTAAATGGCACCTAATGTGAGATGATGTCAACTGTGCACTCTTGAGCTCAATTTGTGTCACTCACTGCCCTGTTTGGATGTAATAATTGTTGAATGACTTTGTGTGGATGTCTTGGGATTTATAGAGTTTTGAGGGGAACCAGACACAATATTTCATACGAACTGATCAGCCTCATTCATCAGACACTTGGAGGTGCTATCTTTATAAGCTACAGGCCAAAGGTGAGAGATGGGAGGTGGTAAACAGGCATAATGCTGAAAACTGAATTACCAGAGAAAAGCTCTATGCTTTTTAGTTGGGCTTTTTTTGCAGGCAGTCGTATTGTTTTCTCCTCTAATTCTCCATCAACAAGACAGTTGGTTGTGGGTGACAGTCGGCTGTAAAGCAAAAAATAAACAGTCTGGGTATTTTTTAAAGGCCTGTCTGTATCTGCAGCCTTTTTCTGTTATGATACATAGAAGATTTATGGTTTGACCATTCTGTTCTAGTAATAATTTTGAGTTTAATTCTAAATAAATTCATTTTAATGAGAGTTTAGCTAAATGTAATGTCAATTCACTGTCATTATTGGTTAAGTCAGTTCAGTTGATTAAAAACTTAATTTAGTTTAAAGTCGATTCACTTAAGTTGGAGTCAAATAAATTCAGTTGATTGCTAATACATTTTCACTTAGGTGGTTCCAGTTTGATGCATTTCTTATTAATTCTGTTCAAGTTGCCAATCAAATCGAGTTTTCTTCCAAAAATTCAATTTAATTTCGGTTGGATTTTGTGCCAATTCAATTTATTTTCTGGATAACTTAATTTAGTTCAGTTCAGTAGCAACTCAGTTTAGACATGTTGATTTATTTTAGTGCTATGCAGAGACCATCTAGATTATAGACAATTCAAACAATTTTTGCAAACTGAACTGAAGTCACTTTAATTCAGAGCCACCTACAGTTAGTACAGCTCCGATTAATTTCAGTTTTGTTAATTCATTTAGTTAGATTAAATCTATTGCCAATGACATTGTTCAATTGAGCTTTTTATTTTTTTCAATCTAAATTCAATACTAGTTAATCATACTAGGTAATTTGACACTAAAAAAGCAAACAAATCTAAATGAACACAACTTTGCAATCAAATATATTTCTAATCCGTTAAAGATTGATTAGCTAGAGCTGGCTAAGCAGATATTTTATAACTTGTGATTGGCTGGTGCTGCCATCAGATTCTGGAGTGGTTAAACACTAATCCATGTGGTGCTGACATAAAATGCGTATGGCTAGGTTACACGACTCTTGTAACTCCACTCCTGTATTTCTGCGTGTCACCAGGGAGATTGGAAACAGATAGGAGATGGACAGGATTAGTTGGTTCTTAGAGTGAGGGAGAGGGAATTAGAGAGATACAGACTGCTGATCATTAATTGTTAGCAGACGGAGTCAGGCAGACACCAGGTATAAAAGCCAAAATGTCACTCATGTTGTTTGCTGACTGCTGAAATCAAATCTTCTCTCTAAACTTCTCTGGCTTGAGGCTTAAATGGTTTATATGTATGGGATCATGACCTGGCCTGTTTTGTATGGCCACACATTATTCAAAATTAATTTAATAACTGTTTCTTATTCATTTTAAAATGTATTAATTACATATAATGGTGGTATCTGGTTATGTGTTTATGCTGTGCCTTATGAGTGCATGTCTTTCTCCTCTCAGAGTTGGTTTACAGTAGCCAGTCTATTAATAGTTTTAAACCATGTTGTATTCTGCTGAGCAGTTTGGCTTGGCCATGTTAGCCCTGACAGCACAGTGGTAATAAATAAAACGTCATGGCCCAAAAGGCCTGATGGTGGTTTACACAACCTCCACAGACAGACTCTGCTCTCTTCTACATTTCTCCTGGAGGCATGTCTCGTGATGCGTATTTAGCCATGGCTCAGTAAATAATGAACTCTGTCAGGAGTCCAATCGTGAGTTTGTTCTCAGGAAAACAGGAAATTATTTTAGAGTGTTGCAAACCAGCCAAGTATTTTCCCATCAATCAGCCAGCACTGGCAGATGCTGTTTTCATTTAAATAACCTAGTCCATCGTGGCCATCGTTTTCCCCAAATATTTACTGAAAATCCATCTGTTTTTTTGCAAATACGCAATTTTTTTTAGATTATTTGTTGCTGGTGAAATAATGGCATGGTTATAGTTGCTTTTTCAAAACTGCAGTCAAAAGGTACTTTCCTGTAACTTCCTACACCAAGCAGGGATAATTCTATGGTAAATCTATAGACAGTGTTGTGTACTTATTTACACTGTTTTGTGAGATCAGAGCTTTTTCTGTGCATTTATTTGTGTGATTCTTACGCAAGGCAAACTTACATTTAGTCTACATGTACTCTTTTAAAGTGGTCTTGATTAATATTTTCTAAGGTTTTCTAACCAACTTTTAAAGCTTTTTTTGTGTTTGGCTTCTTTTTGACTATTTTTATTCTAATATCTGTCCATTTTCAGAGTTATCTTTAATAACCACATTGTTATGTAATGTGATACAACTCAAAGTAGTGAAAATAGAGTATGTCACAACCAGGACTCTCGTTAACTAATATTATATATTAATATGATATAATATATAATATAATATATAATATAATATAATATAATATAATATAATATAATATAATATAATATAATATAATATAATATAATATAATATATATATAATATAATATAATATAATATATATATATTAATATATATATTAATATATATATTATTATAACAGTTACGGAAAAATCTGAATCTGAAAAATCTGTCATTTTGACATTAGTATTCACACCTCGAACCACCTCGGTGAAGATGCACAAACATTTTCAACTTTGCGCGTGGTGTAAAGCTAACTAAAGCAATCAACAAAAAAAATTCCCATGAGAGCATCTGAGCATTGTCTCAGACCTGGACAGCGTACCCAATGCATCTCGCTAACTGGGTGCTGACAGAGCGTTGAAGAGTTACTGAGGCTTTGCAGCGCAGAGCTACAGGTAGCCTGGTGTTGTGCCAATCACTGGCGCATATGTGAGATTTCCTCCTGCAGAGGTGATAACGGCTCGTGCAGAGAGTCCTTCCGACTTAGGATCACTTTAATTGGAGAAATGTTCCCTGATTTCAAAACTCTGGCTGAAGTGGTGCTTGTAATTCCAATCTCCAGTGTGGCAGCAGAGCGTAGATTCAGCCTCTAGAACAAAATCTAAACCTCCAAGAAAAGTCATCTGTCCGAGGCAAAAATCCAAAACCTCATTACAAATACCTCTGCAGCAATCCCACTGTTTGATTACGCACAAACGGGTGCGCATTGTAGTTCCATGTGGAGCAGGAGGAAGTTGTGAAATGTGGGTTCAGGCCACAGCTGGTAAACTATTCGTATTTTAAGTGCAATTGTTTAATTCATTTTTTTCCTATGTAGTTCTCTGTTCAGCTTGAATATCATTTAAAATGAATAAAAAACTACTATTGAACATGATGCAAATTTAAAAATTGGTAAAAATGACGGACCTAAAAAATATCTAGCACAAACTCTCAACACAAACCTACCAGGTCATTACTTTCCCCCATTAATCGTGAGAGCACTAATCAGAAAAGGTAGCCAAGATGCTCATGATACCTCTGAAGGAGATGCAGAGATACACAGCTCAGGTGGGGGAATCTATGGACAGGACAACTATTAGTTGTACATTTCATAAATCTTGCTTTTATGAAGGCCAAAAGAAAGCCACTATTGAAGAAAAGTCATGAGAAATCATGTTTGCAGTTTGTCTCAAGCCATGTAGGGGACACATTACATCTGTGAAAGCAGGTGATCCGCTCAAATGAGACCAAAACGTAACTTTTTTTAACCATCACCTGAACATCACCCTGAATTCCTCATCCCAACACTGACATACGGTTGTAGCAGCATCAGTCTGTGGAGATTTTTTACCAACTACAGTTTCAGCAAAAGGTAACATGACATCATTTGAAAATTTTGGAGTACGGGGTATGAATTCTCTTGCAAAGCACTGCTAATTAAATGGAAACTTTAAATCCACTATTATAGCATAACTTACAGTTCCCAAACAGTTAGAGATGTCCAGATCTGAGAGTCTGTGCAGCCAATCAAAAAGAGCAGCATCCGTCTTAGTACAACAGACCCCATACATTTGGTACAGTAGAGTTGTGTGTGTTATGCTGCTGGGTGAGAGACAAGAACGTGTTGCCCATCTGTGTCAGATTGAATCTGCAGCTGTGAATAAGTGCCATTGTTTATGACATGAGACAGACATATGACTACTGACAAGTGGATCCGCTCTGTGACAATAACTGCGGCTTCTGGAGGGCTGAGTGTGTATGATAGCAGGTCTGTGAGTCATCATGAGCCACAACGATGCCTCTGTTCATCAGGTTGTTGAGTTTCACTTTTTTGGGGGTTTCTCACATCCTGTCTTTATGAACAGGAACCTAATTTATGAACAGATCTTTTTTTACCCCAATTTCAGAAGAAAATCTAAATGAAGAAATGTATTTTTGATTATAATTGTTTTGATTCTTAACAAGTTAACACTAACCCTGATCACACTCTTATTTACTGATTTATTAATGGGAGCACATTTTAGCAAAGGTTAAATTATTCATTCTTTTAAAGAAAGATCTCCATATAACACAGAACAAATGGAATAATACGTTTCTACATTTATTTTTCCTGATGTCACTCATCTCTGCATCCTTGTCTCCCCACCCAGCCACAGAGCAATGCGGGGGCTATTTAGATGCCAGCGATGCCGGCTACATCACCACCCCTGGCTACCCGCAGGAGTATCCACCCCACCAGAACTGTCACTGGGTTATCACAGCCCCGGAGCCATCGCAGCGCATCGTCCTCAACTTCAACCCACATTTTGAAATGGAGAAGCTGGACTGCAGGTGAGCGAAAAACACAGATGATCCTGATGGCTGGCAGACAAAAGGGCTATGGATTGAGAATAAATTGGCTTAAATAGTGGGGGGATTTGAAGTTGCATGAGAAGCTACAGTGAGTCTGAGTTTCTCTTGGGTTTTTTTTTTTGCCTACAGCTTTTGGTCTCGCCTGTTTCTGAGTGAGGGTTTATGGTGAACTTCAGCCCACTCGCCTTCTGTTTCTCTGGCTTTCACTTCGCCATAATAATCACTTTGGGACCTCCCTTGGTCCCCTGTCTCTAATTATCAAAGTCTAATTATGACACATTTACTGTTCCAGCAGGCTTTTTAACACTTTGGCTGCATTAAAACAGATTAGAGGATTTGGTGTTCGTCACGTTTTTGGGCTGTTTGGCTTTGGTTGCACAGTGAGACCGACAGGAAGGCAGCATTAAATCAAAATCAAGCAAGCAGCAGTAAAGGCGGACTGAAAGAGAAATTCAGTTATTTGTGGAAAATTGCATTATTGGATTATTGGTTCTAGGAGGCAATCAGATATGAGTTCTTTCAAAAGTCTATCTTTGAAATAAATAACTCTTTTACTTACTCGCTGTATCATGTTCACTATATAAAGGACCAAAAACTTGCTTTGGAGTATCCAGCGGATTTTTTTATGCTACTTGAGAGCTTCATAATTCCAATTCCCAGTTAAGAGTTGTATGAATTAAACCGAGCAGAATACTCTGCAATTCATGGCTAAATTCAAAGTGAAGCTGGGCATTACTATTCAGTTTTTTCAATTCAATTCAGTTTATTTATATAGCGCCAATTCACAACAGATGTCATCTCAAGGCACTTAACAAGAAGTCATTTCAATACAATTATACCAACATTCCAATCAGTTAAAAAGTTTCCTATTTAAGGAATCCCAGCAGATTGCGTCAGTCATTGGCGTGAGGTTGGGCAGATTTCCAACCACAGCAATCCTTCAGCAATCCCTCATACTGAGCAAGCATGTAGCGACAGTGGAGAGGAAAAACTCCCCTTTAACAGGAAGAAACCTCCAACAGAACCAGGCTCAGTAGGAGCGGCCATCTGCCACGACCGTCTGGGGGTTTGAGAAGACAGAGCAGAACACAGAAGGAACAGAAGATCCGATATAAGAGAACTTTCTATGTTACAGAAAGGAAAAAGTTTATAACAGGACACAGTGGATCTTCAGTTACTGAGAGGATCATTCCAGTCGATGACCCCCGTCCAACAGGGCATTGCAGCCAAGCAGGATACCAGACCAGGTGTATCTTCGATGGGGAGAAAAACACTGAGAGAAAACAAAGTTAACAGTCGAAATAACAGAATGTATTGTAATACAACTGGAGAGTCGTAGGAGAAAAGGAAGTAGCAGAGTGAAGAAAATTGGTAAGTCTGTCCTCCAGCAGTCTAAGCCTATAGCAGCATAACTACAGAGATAGCTCAGGATGACCTAAGCCACTCTAACTATAAGCTTTATCAAAAAGGAAAGTTTTAAGCCTGGCCTTAAAAGTAAACAGAGTGTCTGCCTCACGGACTAAAGCTGGGAGCTGGTTCCACAGGAGAGGAGCCTGAAAACTAAAAGATCTGCCTCCCATTCTACTTTTAGAGATCCTAGGAACTACAAGTAAACCTGCAGTCTGAGAGCGAAGTGCTCTTTTAGGAACATATGGAACAATTAGATCTCTGATGTATGATGGAGCTTGATTATTAAGGGCTTTATATGTAAGAAGAAGGATCTTAAATTCTATTCTGGATTTAACAGGGAGCCAATGAAGGGAAGCTAAAACAGGAGAAATGTGATCTCTCTTTTTAATATTCATCAGAACTCTTGCTGCCGCATTTTGGATCAACTGAAGGCTTTTAATGGCATTTTGTGGACTTCCTGATAGTAAAGAATTACAGTAGTCCAGCCTTGAGGTAACAAATGCATGGACTAGTTTCTCAGCATCACTCCTGGACAGGATGTTTCTAATTTTAGCAATATTCCTGAGGTGAAAGAAGGAAATCCTAGAAACCTGTTTAATATGGGATTTAAATGTCAAGTCTTGGTCAAAAATAACGCCGAGGTTCTTTACGTTATTACTGGGGGCCAATTTAATGCCATCCAGATGAAGTGATTGACTAATCAGTTTCTGTTTAAGAACTTCTGGTCCAAAGACAGCAACTTGATACTAAAAAATCTTTGTAATAAAAATCACCTGTCTTTATTTGGATTAAAGTTTATGATCTTAATTATTACACATTTTGTTGTAAAGTATGTCCTGCCAAAGTAACTGTGTCCTTACCTTCAGTGAAAAATGATTAACATTGCCCATGAAAAGCTGATAACAAACACGTGCGGAAATGATTCTTAGTTGAAATTTAGTTGTTTTTTTTGGTATGTTACAACAAAAATCTGACAAGTTTACTTTTCACACTTGTCAACAATAGTTCCAGTATCTGCTATGAAAATTATAACTCTTCTTATCCTATGGCTAAGGATGATCATCTGCTTTCCAGTCAAAATGTCTGGAGAATTCCTTTTTTTTATTTTTTTATTTTTTTTATGTGTCCTGTCTGGCAGTGTGGTAGCCTACTCCAAATCGATGCCTGAGTACCAAGTAGAAACCCAACAGATTTACTTTCACAAGTGGAGCATTACAGCTTTTGCTATGGTACTCCACTTGATATATATCTGTAAGAAATCTTTATTAGATTTTGCTGTGGGTTTTTTCCCCTTGATATTATGGACTCTGAGAGAGAAAATTAAGGAGAAAAAAGAAAGAAGATGGAGAGAGGTAGGAAGTTAAGAGGGAGAGGGTGAGTTGAAGAAACACAAAAACAAATCCCAGTACGCTCCACACCCGCAGGACAGCAGAGAGAGGGAAAAAAAACAATGATAAAGCAAACCAAACAATGTGAACTGAGAACTACACAACCACAACCCATAAATACATAAATAAATACAACAAAAAGCGTAACTGAAAAGCTCATGGTCCTGATTATAACGAGATTTAGTAATGGTAACCTTAGCCCAAGAATGCATCTGTAAACACCGGAATCCCCACACTTGTGTGTGTGTATGAGCATGCTGGTGCATGTAAGGTTTCTTCATAGGAGTGTTCAATAGCTGGTGTGAGGCGCCCCACCCACCAGCAAACGGGGTTCCCCTGCCGCCGCCGCCGCCGCCGCCGCCGCCGCCGCCGCCGCCAGGCAACAGAGACCATGGCCAGCCGATGGTTTGGGGAATTCCTGTATATTTGTGTTAATTCGCTGTGGATGTAAGGATTAGCATGCTAACGTTAGCATATTCTGTCAACTCAACCAACAGCACATCATGCTTTATTTAGACTTGTTCTTTACACTACTTTCTTTATCATTTGTTGCACTATATATTGATGAACATTTTTTATTTATTTTTGGAGATTTCTGTGTTTGGGCATTAATAAGCTATCTAAAAGACAGGATAATTAGCTGTGGATGTTAATGTTAGCATACTAACAATTAATTTCCCCTTTAAACAGTAAGATGATCATTGTTTTACATATTAATAAAACAAAAAGATCTGGGCTTTGACTCTGCCCAAGACTGTCCGTCTCTTAATTCTCAGTCAGTCCTTGTTGGGTTTGCTTGTACAGTATGTTTTAGTCATTACTATTTTAAATATGACTATTTTTACAGATGGTCTCAGATGGTCTTAGATTTTTCTCAAGCACTAGCTGATAAATTGATGGATCTTAGACTCATCTAAGATAACTTTATTCCAGTAGCCCTGGTTTTTGTCTATATCCTCTCTGGTTTGCTGTCTGGCATTGATGTACTTGTTATACACAGTAAAAATGTCCTCGTTGCACACTTCTCATGAAAGTTAAACTTGCCTCTTTCTGATTGTACAGGCATGCAGTTTCATATTAAGAGAAAAAATCTGCTGTGGTTCCTGTGACATTTTGTGGTTTATGAGATTACTTTTAGCATTTTGTGGTCTGCTCTCAAGGTGAAGCTGCTTAGGCTGTCAGGATGTTGGCATTTGATTAGGTTGTCCCTCAAAGCTAGACTATTTTCTGTACAGTGGGATCAATGATGTCAGATTATTTTTTAAATCTCTAGAAATCCCTTATCGAGATTCATGCAACAATCAGAGATTTCTTAAGGCTTTAGACAGGTTTTATAATCTACCGGTAACCATGGTGGTCAAAAGTTAGGAGCACACAAAACTAAATGTTTGAGAGGTTTTAACATAAAAGCCCACCTTCAGACTTCTAAGTAGCAATCATCAAATCAGGTGCACCTGATGTGATACACCTGTGTTTGATTTTTGTGTTTGATTTTAGCTATTTTAGGTAGGAATAAATATGGAGGTTCAACAAATCTTTATATCTTAAAATCATAGGCTTTCATAGATTGTCCTAACCTTTTCTCGTGACTGTACACTACTGTTAAATCATTTAGCAAATATCTTCATCAGTGGAAGATTACTATAGTTTTGTGACATCTTCAAAATAACTGTGTTTATGCACTTTCAGGGAGTCTGAAACTCAAAATAATTAGCTGAGTACATTAGCATTCAAAGCTAAGGCACTAGGTTAGTGTGGTTTATTTTGATCGATATTTAGTACAACCTCTTCACACTGCTTTTACTGCATCATGTGGCAAACTTCCAGGTCAACACTGAAAGTAGAAGCTACTGCACACTTTTTAAACTATACAGAATTGTTGACTCACTATACAGTGGACTAAGAGTGGACAAACCGAACACAGTAGTTGACATTTACAAGATATCTGTGGACCAAAAAGACAGAAGCTGAGATTTTCTAAAACAATGGGTTGTGTAGTCTTAAGTGCCACAAGATCTATACTGTCTGCAAGTTCTTGTCTCTGTGGCTGCCACAAAATGGGTGAATGCTCCACATATACAGTAGAGAGACCTTTGGGAGACCGTGTGGGTAAAGAAAGCTGCAGATTCAAACTTTGTGACACAGACAGCAACAGAGACAAATACAGAAATACACATAGTAGCACACACGCTTACTTTTCTAACCTTAGTGTGCGTATTATTAACATTTCAGCCGTATTAATTATAGATAGGTGAATTCTCCCCACTCGGATGTACCAAAATCATTCAGACATTTCTTTCCTGGGATTGAAGCATCAATATTTTACGGGCTGCCTATTTGTTAACAGGCAGGGAAGTCGAAAATGCCCACTGTGCTTTGTTCTGGCTTGCTTTCCCACAGAGATGTGAAAATGAAAAACATACTTCTCTCTTTGTCCCCGGGCTCTTGGTATTTCTTCAGTTCTACTCACTGTCCAGCTTATACAGGGTATTTTTCTCTTTTCCTGTCTGGGTTTTTCTCCATATCTCCATTTACCGCCTCCTTTCTCACCCCTTTAACTTATCTTGTGCCTCACTCCTCTTAGATCCATTTAAGGTTCAGGCATTTCCCACGAGAATGATATGTAGCAGGAATAAGAAATAACATGCTCTGATTTTTTTAAAGGTTTTTTAAGACCTCATCTAGCCTGCAGAGTGAGATATTTGTAGTGCTGCTGGTGCCCTTTGGTGTGGAGCTATTTAGGTTTACAAGCTTATGGCCCTGAGTGCGTCTTCATGAGTGTGTGTGTGCCTGAAACTGAGCTGTAGGTTTCAGAGGGCAAAAAGAAGTAGGAGCTGTTGGTGTTTGCTCCTATGTGGGATAGACATACATGATCATCCACTGATTGTAACAACCACAACACATACAACACACACACACTCTCATATCAGTGTGTTGATCTTTTTCAATGTCTCTGGCTGTCTCTTGCATTTGATATGGTTATAAAAACACAGGGCATGTGTTTCTTTTCTCAGCTTTCGTGAAACAGAAAACTGTTGTTAATCTCTACAGAGAGTAAAAAAGTTGGGACAAAAAAGTCGACTATGTCTGCAAACAAAGGCTACTTTATGAACGGCCATATGAGTCATCCCTGTCTCTTTGTGTCGTATACAAAAACAACCTCAGGATTTAGTTCCATCTGCATATGTTGAAGGCATCAATCAATATGCAAACAGACATGTATCAACAACTACTTTATTGTTTTATAATGTTAAACATTATAATATGCTATGGCTCTGATTTATTTTCAGAGTGGTACTTTTCTATAGCTCTGCACTTTATGCAAAAAAATAAAAAACATAGTAATGGAGACTTGTTTAAAAAATACATGTATATTTTTGGGGGATGAAGACAAATAGAAAAAAAACGCGTACTACTGTCCTCCTGCACTATCTAGATAAATCTATCTAGATTGTGAAGCAGAAGAACAACTTCCTCTTTTAAATATTAGTCATAATAAAATAAACTGAGGCTGTTCGACACAACGCTGGATTGAGAATATATCTATTGCTTTGAACAAAAATGCAGAAATTCAGCAATAGAGGGCACATTTTGGAATTTGAAATACGACATTTTCAAGCATGTTCAGTACATGGCACTTATTCTAATGAAGAATTTTGGAATTTTGTGTCTCTAAATGCCAGATCTTAAATGACTCCAGATCAGGACATCTCTAAAAAAGATTATTAGAAAAAGAATAAATCCTTAATGCAAATAATCATTCAAAGCAAGCCTGTTTCTAATGAGTTATACCTTTGCCATTGTTGCGTATTGGCTTTTATACAAGTTTTAGTCCCTCAGGAATCCCCACAGGCTCCTGCACCGTTCAATTAAAGTGATCCTTATACTGAGAGACCTGCTCACAAATGCTTTGATTGAGCTTGTTCATTTTAAATATGCACCGTCTGCACATCATCTGCCAAGTTCCAAAAACCAAGAGGTGTTGCACTTGCCAGAAGAACACCATTTAGTAATTATAACATCTGCCATATGCTGCTATATGCAGTAACAAAAGTTTGAATACTTGTGGTTCCTGCACGCTGCTCGGAATCTACTTACCTTTTGAGACAGGTAGCTCCGTAAATCATAGACGTGCACATTAGATAGTATATGAAGAACTGATGGATGGATTTTGGATTTAAATAGATAGGCTATGGACCGGTATGAGCTTCCAATGGTATGATAACCTTGATTAAAATATTTTTTGTGTTATTATGGTACATTAATTTACTTTATTTAAAACAGTAAAGCATTGATTTGACCCACAGACAATAGAAGGAAAAAACAACTAACCTAGTTGTCTAAATCTAGTGCTTTTTAAGTAATAGTGGTGCAGATTATAATCATTTTTTGACATTTTGTTCTTTGCAGAGTACCTCAAGCATTACAAGGTATAGCTGCACAATTACTAGGGCAATCTGCTCAGGTAGCCAGCCTGTTGTAGGTTGCATTAAAGACCTATAGTGTGCTAACTAGTTTTTAAACTTTATTAATTTAATAAGAGCAATGGGGCCACTCCTTTCTTTGCACACCATTACTGTGTAATTTCGATGGGTAATATTTCCAAACAGCCAAATATTTATTTTTCGTAATCTAATCAGGAGTGTGCAACAAAGAAGTGGATGAGGGACAGTACTGTGTTACTCTGTGTGTTATGCCTGCACTTTTATCTCGTATCTAGTTATTAGGACTTTAAGATCATGTATGTATCATGTATGATGTTTAAAGTTTTCAAGAGAGGAACTTCTTAAAAGCTGCTCATGTCTAGATTGATATGGCCGGAAGAAATGACTCTACAATGTGACAAACACATAGAAGCAGGTTTCTCTATAATCCAGCACAAAAACTGTCTACATTTAAAGGTCTGGTTCACCGTGAAATCGTGTAATACTTGTTCTTTTTGAAATATGATCCGTCACTCTGAGTTGCATATGCTTACAGAACATGAAAATGTTTTCCAACCCCCATTGCTTACATTAGCCACCGAAAAGTGATAGACAGGGAAACAAGCAAGTAAGAAAAAAACAGTCACTTCTATGTCACAGAAAAAATTACTATTCATGGCCTCGGCCACGATACAGCTGTATTGATATTGCGGCCAGGAGAGAGCAGTGCGCCTCTTTGCTTGTAGAAGCTAACCATTAGCAACTCCACAACGTGGCAGAACATGTTCAGGCTTGTTTTATTTGTGGAGATAACACATCAACGTTGCGATTTTTACCCAAGAAGGAAAAGCTGAGGAAGAAACAGTTGGAGTTTGTCTTTAGAACACCACCAGGAAAGTATAACTCCAAGTTAGTTATTTGTTTAGGCAGTGCAAGAGTGCGTTGCTGTTAGCCAATCAGAGGGGAGGCGTTTGCCAATCGTGAATATAAATGTCGTTTTCCGCCCAGCCACTCTTCCGACAGACTTCAACCTCCAGAAACAGGAGCACAAGAGCATTTTTTCAACAAAAAACGACTCACATTATTCATATCAGAGACCACAGCAAATTTATTGAAATAACTAGTGAGTGAGAACTTTAATTAATTTAACTTTGCAGATGAAGTGATTACTTGATATTTTACAGCTTACTTGGCTTATAAACTGCCTTAATATGGAGTTTGCTTCATCCTACAGTCCAGTTCTGCTTACAAAAGATCTGCTGTAAGTCAGCAACCTACTGTTGTTGATTATGCATGTTTGAGAAAAGGCTGAGATTTCTTTGGCCCCTGCACCTTTTAATATTTGGTTTACTAAATAATAATCTTAGTAGGGTATTCCTTTGGTTGTAGTGCTTCCTATTTGTATTGAAGAATAGTTACTTAGTGAGGTGAAACATTTCTATAAATGATGAGAGAACTTTTGGGACTTCTGAGGTAAACACACACAATCTTTCTTAGGGTGTACAGAATACGAATTTAGAGCTTTGACTCATTGGTTCGGTTGTTTATCTCACATGTTCCCCCATGCCTCGCTGCACCGTTCTGTCTCTGAAAACAAGATCTCAATTTGGAGCATTTGGAAAGAGCTCACACACAAGCACAGACACACACACGGTCGCTGGGAGAAAAGTGCAGCGTCAGGGTCCGCTGAGGGCAGGCACAAATTATCCTGACAGATACCTCCTGTCGCTCTGTCTCCTCTCCTCTTTCCTGCTGGCTCTTTCCCCCATTCTCGCCCCTAGATTCATGTCCCCACTCCCACTCTCGTCACCACTGACCAATGGATTCTATCTATCATCTTTCATCTGCTCCTGCAACTTTGCCCATCTCACCTTCTTCGATCTCTCTCCCCTGCCAACCTCTCACCTTCTCTATCACCTCTGCTCTCCTGTTTTTGGCCTATTTTTGTTCAATCTACTATGTGTGCTTGGGTCTAATTTATCACCTTCTTTCCATTCCTCTACAAGCTGTCTTTCTCTGCTATCAGCTGATCTTTTATGGATCAAAATCAAGTCAGTATTTAGAATCAGAAGACATGTACCACAAGCTAAAATCTTCATTAAGTCATTTACTGTAATTTTTGGACTATGCGCTGCTACTTTTTTCACACCCTTTGGATCCCGTGTCCTATACTACGATGTGGCTAATTTATAGATTTTTACTGGCTAAAAACCTCCGGGGGGCACTGTAGCAGGAAGCGGAAAAGAGAGACAGACATGTAGGGAAAGGCTATGCGCCAAAGAAGACACTACCAGTAGTTTTCCTGCACCCTCATCATAGAAAACACACAAAGAAATACGTATAATGCAGCTTTTAAGTTAAAGGCAAGCTTTCAGAGGAGATAAAGACACTGAAGAACATTACACCAGTGGCTTTAGTGAGGAAGAGAAGATAGCGACCAATTCTTTTTCTGGTGGGCTAAAGTATGTTCTATTCTTTAACCAGGCATGTTACTATCATGTTGGTGTTGGTGTCGTACTGCCAATTTTCAGGCAGAGTTTGAAAAAATAGCATGTCTTAAATTAAAACCTAGAAAAGCCCTCAGAGAGCTCAGACCTCCGCCAGGGCCTCTGATCAATCCCCCCATCCTTATGTTATCTAATTCTAACTTTCGGTACTTTTCCAATTATGTCTTTTAATGAGCTGCGCTCTTCCAGCGCAGAGCGGAGATTGGGGACTGCTGTGCGAGGGGAGCCGCTTGTGAGCTCTACGACACGGGAGAGGAGTGGAGGTTAGCACTGCTGGTCGGTGGGTGGATACGCGCTTCAAGCTGAACTTCTGCGTTGCTGGCTTTTGCCGCTTTGAAGCTTGGAAAGCAGCAAAAGCTTCAAAAATTGTCACGGCAAAAGCACTCAAAGCGCCGCAGAGACTCTGACGGCCTCAACCATAGACTTAACTTAATTTTGGGCCGTGTGAACTCAGAAGCTCCTCCAGGGTCAACATGAACCTCTAGGAAGCTCCACAAACAAATGCTCTCCTTCCCCAGCCAGCATTTTAGGTAGCCAGAATGGCCTACCTTGTCTTGGTAGGTTTCCAAGACATGATTAAACAGTGTGCAGGGAAGTTTCCAAAGCTTTGGATGTTTTTTAAAACCTTGCTCAACTTTTCCATTCTTCACTTAATCTGTCAATTGTGTTTTGTGGTCTTCATTATTGTATTTGTTCAGTAATATCCTAGAAAACCCTTGCAGACCTTCAGAGAAAAGCTGTATTTACATTGATCTCTGTTTACTAACTGTTAATTACTTCTGGAGGCAATTGTTACAACTGGATTTTATTTAGGGGTATCAGAGTAAAAATGTCTAAATACGAACACTTTTCAGATTTTCCTTTCTAAAACGTTCAAAAAACTATTTGTCATTTTCTTTTCACCCCACTACTTTGTGTTGGTCTCTTAAATAAAATCCTAATAAAACACATGAAAGTTTGTGGTTGGAATTTCACAAAATGACATAACCAAAAGATCAAGGCTGATGAACAGCTTTGCAATGCACTGTAAAAAGAGATTCATATGATGGAGAAGCTGCAGTCGGCAATAAAAATTTACTAATGCCTTAGAGCTTGTTTTTTGCTCCGCTGCGATCAATCATTTAACTTTACACCAGATTTCTTTTCTTCTCTGTATGTCTCATGTAATGTGAGTCACATATCAAATGTGAACACCGCTGTCTGCAAATGCAGGAATATTTCATCACACACGCAGACACATCTGGCTGGCAGGCAGAAGTCCTGCAGATCTGACCAAGAGAAGAGTGAGAAGATGGAGTGATGTGATGTGACACTGGCCTCGGGCAGAGCGGCAGAGAGGAGAAAGGTGGAGGGAAGAGAATGGATAACAGAGGGAGGAGGAGAGAGGAGCAGCATGTGGAGTGACAGTTCGATTACCAGCTGTGGGCATTTAGCAGCTGCGTGCATGTTTGGATTAACATCACTGTGACTCTAACAGCAGGAGAGTCAAGCATCCAGACAAAAGTTCAAACAAAGAGCCAAAGATGGTGCTACCACACTGTTCTGGGACGAGAAAGTAGAAGTTCAGCGTAGAAAATGAACAGTTTCATATACGGTGCCATTTGTAAAGTTACACAGTCAAAAGTTAACAGCAATAATTTTGGGTTGTTTAGCCTCTCATATGATTAATAAATTTCATTTTTCAAAGTCAAATGTACTGTTAATATTATATATTAATTTATAAATGTCACAGTTTCAAACTAAATATTTAGTTAACAAACTAAATATCAAAATTATTTAGCTCAAAACTAAATATCTAATTTATATGCTAAACATTTAGTTACACGTTGAATATTTAGTTAGTTAGCTAACTAAATAGTCACTTTACAAATTAAATATTTAGTTCACAAATTAAATATTTAGCTTACAAATGACTTGACACCAAACTAAATATCTAGTTTACAAGCTAAATAGTTTACAAATTCAATGTTTAGCTTGCTAACTAAATATTTAGTTTGAAGCTAAATATTTAATTTTGATATTAAATATTTAGTACTCGTACTTACATTTCGTACTCGATGATTCAAGTGATGTCATGTTACAAAAATAGACTTGATATGTTAACCACTAATGTAGCAATTTTAAAAATATGCACTCATACAGAATCTCCTTCAGGTATTGTTGGCAATAATGATAACACCACTGCTGTGATTTATGGATACTGCTTGGAGCCCTGAAGGTCTACCTGATCCATCTCTGCCACTGTAATACTTACGTTTGCTAGTGTGTGTGTGTGTGTGTGTGAGTCTGTGAAGGACTGATGCTGATCAATGTGTGTTAAAACCATAATGAGGAATCGATTAGTTGTCCTGGAGACTATGTCTGCTGGACACATGCCTACATACCCCCCCCCACACACACACACACACTCACTCATACGCATCGTCCAGCACTAGGCAATAATAGACCTATTACCTGATATCAGTGGAGTCGGTCGCCCTGCTTGCTCTCTATTACCTGCTTCGCTGACACACTTAGAGCTGCTGCTTTAAGTCAATGCAGGTGTATGAATATGTTGTCTAAACTGAAAGCATACGTGTGAGTCACATTAATCAAAACCCTGGGTAATACAATGCTTCTCCGTGACTGATTTATTATTATAAATGGGCTAAAGAGAGAGCAGAGGTTCATAATCGTACTTTTGACTTTGAGACATATCAGATATGATGACTATGGACTCTTGCTACCTAAAACAAATCTACTTTGACGGATTGGATTCATGTTTTGGATCTAATTTTCAGAATAGTCTCCCCAAACTGGTTGAACACTATCAGATGTGATTTGTAGCTACACATCATTAAATTCCTCATTGGGTTGTTTTTGCTCATAGAAGCGTCTGGAAACGCTAATAGCTTTTCCTTTCCAGCTTGTCCTGTGCAGACGCCTCCTTTAAAAGTACCAGGACTGTCCTCACTGTGCTCTAGTGTTAGCAGCATTGTCCAAGTGGAAAAATCCGATCCAATCTGTGTCTGAAAACAGGTTTGGATCTCATTAGGAAAGAAAGAAACTTTTTCGCCCCCATCTTTTTAAAATCAATCTGGAAATAATGAGCCTGTTGCATGAACAAAGCCTTCAAATCTCCTGATTTCTTTTACTTGGATTGCATCCATGGTAAAATAACAAGGAGGCATAAGTGAAGTGAAGAAAAAGAGGAAGGACTGCAGAATTACAGTTTGTTGTGGCTTACAGGCATCGTCACTTTTGCAAGAAGCATCTGCTAACGGTCAGAAGGCTTGGCGGAAACTGGCAGATCTATAATTTTTTTTCCTTTTTCTGACAGAGAGCCAACAGTGCAGTTTTGCTTCTCTATGAACAATCTTAGAATATCCCTTATGGCTAACTTTGCACTCTGACACTCACACAACTAAAGCAGGAGCTGTACGTATACCATGATTTGCCCCAGATGTTCTGTTTTAGGGAGACTGAAAATTCATATTCAGCCTGCAATTAATACCATTTTTTTAATAATATTGAGTTTTTTCAGCTTATTCCTTAAACCTTTTAAGCTTGTTTTGAGTTTTGTTTTTCTCCACAATCCACAACTCCACAATCATATTTACACGTGGCCCTTTAAACCTATTCATCTTTTAGCCAGTGGCTAAGGCAAATAACTGGTTAACATTTTCTAAATGTAAAATTGTCAGTTTCTTATTAAATCTGGACAATCCTGAGCATCCTCTTCATAATACTATCCTACAGAAGTTGTCTTCAACTTCAAGAGTGTCTTCAGTCAGAGGCTACTTCAGTTTTGCTGCAAAAGCTTTACTGCTAAAGGAGATTGTTCCTGCCCACAGACATCAGGATCTACAACTCCTTGACGAATTAAATAGTAAAAGCTACAAAAACACTTATGTTCTCTTTGGGATCAATAAAGTATTTTAGAATTGAATTTTTCTGAAAAATAGAGGTATTATTTGTTTATCAACACTGCGATTAGGTTAGGTTCCCACTGTTATTATTTGGAGTTATCTTGCAGCAGCAGTGTTGGTTGGCTATGTTAGCTTGTTTGTTAGCCAAGTCTTACCTGATGTGAAGTGATCGCTGCAGATTGTTCCATTTTTAATCATCTGCTCGTTCCAAACGCTTCTTATGATCGCTTGCAACCAAAGATGTAATTTGTTTCCTTGAGAGGGGCGATTCGATTCGGTCTGCGACTGAGAAGATACGTTCACATAGAACCACGGATGCAGTTTGGATCAGCCATGCTGTTTATGTGACGAGCGAGCACTGAAAGCAGCGCGGGTTGAATTGTGATATAAACATGGCGGATCATTCTGTATATGCGTTAACTGCGTTAAAAAAATGAATTGCGCTAATTCTACAAATTAATCGATCTGCATTAACGCATTTATATCGACAGTCCTAGTATCTTTACTTACATTATTCTTTGACATGATTTGAATAAAATCATTTAATTAGTAATCCATGAATTTATGTTTTCCGTAACAACAAAGCAACAAAGCGCTCTGTGTTTTTTCAATTGGTAAATGCGACTTGTTTGTCTAGCATTTGCACCCAGCATCATTTGGGCTGCTAAATTGTAACGTCAACTGTAAAGTAGGCTATTCCCGTTGAAAGGAGAGGTTTGAAAGATAAAGGTGAAGAACGATGTTGGTGTGTGGCTTATAAAAGAAGCAGAGCAGGACGGGTCTCTAATTTGCTAAGAATATCGGCAACAAAGTTTCACAGAAAGTAGCTAAGGGTGGTCAGAAATGTCGCATGTTGGACATGTCAGGACGAAAAAAATAAACAATGATAAAGAGGCTCGCCAGCAGTTTATGTAGAGGTTCACAAGACCCAGCTTTTATTTCACTTCTGCTCATCAGCAAATAAATTTGCATTTCAGCTAAATATTTAGCCCTGAGCTAAATGTTTAGTTTAAAGTTAAATATTTTACAAACGAAATATTTAGCTTGTTACCTAAATATTTAGTTTGGAGCTAAATATTTAATTTGTAAACAAAGTATTTATATATTTGAAACTGTGACATTTATAAATGTGTAAATAATATAGACGCAAATATGATTGAACCCTCATTTATTTATTTTTGACAGGCTAAATAACCCAAATTATTGCTGTTAAGTTTTGACTGTGTATTCAGTGGAATTCCTAAAATTCCTCATTTGCCTTCCAGGTTTTCCCTCTGCGCCTTTAGACAGAGCTAATACTTCATGTGTTAAACTGCTCAAGAATGATTTACCGAAAAACTAGAAGTGTAAAGCAACACACTGAGGAATAATTAGAAAAGTAGTTGTCATTGCACAAAAGAGGTGTGGGTGCCTGTCAGGACAATGAGGCGTTGTTTTAGGAAATATGACAAATGCTGTGACACTCACTCACTCACGCATTCACCCACACTTGCTTGCAGAAATGCACACATGTGTGCACAGGGACTGTTTGCACCATAAATCTGGTGAGGGGTTCTGCACGAAACATGATGGGAGGGAAGGAGGAGTGTGACCCTCATCATGTTGGGAGGCTGCTCCCTTGTCAGATCAGACACAAACATCAGGATGCTAACAAGCAGAGACTCACAGCCACAGCATCTATTCTTGGCTGCATTTTAGAAAGCGATCAATGATCTGTAGGGTTTTTGTTCACTCAAAATGTACTGAACCGTGGCTTAAAAACCCCCATATGTACAGAACCCTGATTCTTGTGTACCATTACACCCCTAGCTCCCAGATGAAAGTCTCTTCTCTCTAAAGCCCCTTTCAAACAGGCCATGAAAAACGGTAATTTTCCGGACTTCGTCTGTTATGCTTTTATTTCTGAAAGCAATCTTCCGGACTTTGTACGGATACCCTTTACCGGTAATTTTATGGATGAAGACCTACTAACAAGAGCGGACTTTCGCGGTATGGGGTTTGCATTCAGACAGTCAGGTAATGTTCCGCTAAAGCTGTAGGGGTGTGGGGCGGTGGGGAAAAGGGGAGAGGGGCAGAGAACGCTGTGAGCGCACACATTGATGACGTATAAATGTCATTATTTTCCTTTCAGCTTTTTCATCGATGTCTCTTAAGCGTTTCAATTTCCGAAAAATTGCACACATCACAAAGACGAGCGCTGCAAGTAGATCTGCAGTTTCGTCTACCGTCTTTGCAACAATGCATTGGTTTGGGGAAATGATGTACGCCCGCCGCACTAAGTTTACGTAATATCCACCTAGAAGATGGCATCATGACCTAAGTGTCACTGCACGATCTGTTCAGGAAGCACGATCCGTACCATGAGCCCATCTGCGCATATGCGCAAGGAACTACTTCCGGGGGGGTTTAGTTCTCAAGACGCTACAAGATGGATGGATTTGCGCTCTTTAAATTAAACATTGACTTCAACTTTGACTTTTGTCATATAGAACCAGAAACTATCATTCATCTGTTTTACCGCTGCACATATAGCAAAATCCTCTGTAGTCATTTAGAGCAATTATTTATAGGAAAGCCGGTCATGTGATCGGTCTCCAGGGTAGGCCGATCACATGACCGGTTTAAGATTACGAATGCAGCAAGTACATTTATCAGCAAGTAAATGTATCAGATAAATAAGAAAGCTGTTAAGATTACAAATACAGCAAGTAAATTTATCAGTAAGTAAATATATAAGATAAAGAAGAAAGCTGTTAAGATTACGAATGCAGCATGTAAATATATCAGATCAGACGACTAGTGTTTCCCCGTTTTTCAGTTTTTTTTATGTTGTTAATCCTTTTTGTATAATGGTTCAGCAAGATTGCCTATCTATTTCTATTTATTTGTAAAGTGTAAATGGCCTTTATCTGTAAATTAACAAATACATTTTTTTTTTTAAACAACAAAAGAAATCTACCTGGAAGTAGTTCCTTGCATGCATTCGCAGATGGGCTCATGGTACGGATCGTGCTTCCTGAACAGATCGTGCAGTGACACTAAGCATGCAACGTCGCATCTGAAAGAACAACATTACTTTTTGGCTTGAGGAGACCAAAGTAAAGATGTTTGGTGATGATGCTTCATGTTTGGTGAAAATGATAACTTGCACCTTAGCACCTTGCAGTCATTAAGTCCAGTATGAGATCATTTATATAAGTACTCTAGACTCAAATCAGAGGCCATCCATCTGTCAGATGAGGCTTGGCCAATATTCAGTTATAAACCAAACGATGATCTTAAACACTGCAGCAAGTCTACAACAGAATGAAAAAAAAAATCAAGGCTTTGCAATGGCCCAGTCAAAGTCCAGAGCTTCACCTCATTGAAAAAAATGACCTTGAAAAAGCTGTGCTGAAACAAATGTGTGCATACCTCAATGATTAAAACAATGCTGTGAAAAGAGCAAACTGATATTCATCCTTGATGATAGGTAAAAGTTGAAAAATCAAAAAGAAGACAACTCACCTGTTAGTGTTGGTAAATGTGGCTCTACATGCTAATAAATCATGAGATGTATTGAGTTTTGTTTCTTTTCACCTCGACTGTCAATACCTGAATGGGATAAACTTTCTAAAACTAAACTCTCTACTCCTATGCCAAACTCCAGCATTATATTGTATGCATATTTGCTTTTATGTTCTGGAACTATACTTAAAAAAGGGGGAGGTGTAACAAATGCCAGTTAATAAATAGTGAATAGATTAACACCCTTTTCATATTCGTGTATTTTTAATATGTGTGCAATGTGGCAGCAGCTTACCATGAGCTTAACTTTTATTATCAAGAGGTACATAATACTGCTGGGTGGTGAGTCACTTTAACGACCAGTGTTGCTGGCGGATGATATTTTTAACAGCAATAAAGTTATAAGTAGCTCTTCAACTGTACAGAAATTTGAGGGTGCATAAGCTTCGGGGAAATGTATGATGATCAGAGCAGGATAACTTATTCAGCACTGGTCAGGAGTGATTGGTATGCTGTGAACAAGCACGCAGGTAAAGTTCAACATAAAGTTTTTGCTTTAGTTTAAGAAAATCCTTAATTGTGAAGGAACATTTTTCATTTAAAATCCAACGTTAAAGCCGTATTTTATAACTCCCTCCAGGAATTTATTCCCAAGAAGCTATTTTAGAGGCAGGCAGGTGTGTCTTTGGTATTCAGACACAGAGGCAGCACTCCTGCTGTGAGTCCACAGATAGACCTTAACATTTGTTGTCAGAAAACATGAAAGAAACAGGAATAGAAATAGATTTCTCTTCAGTAAAGTCCTTTTATAGTAGAAAACAATTCCCAGCATCCTGTCTGCTTACATTTATTCTGAGTTTGTCTTTCATGGTTTTTTAAAATATACTTTTAAATGCTAAGCATTGTTTCCCTACAATAGAGCACAGAATGTTTAAAACATGAGACTTTATATTTTGAAGTTTAATCTGAAATCCCATCCATCCATCCATCCATCCATCCATCCATCCATCCATCCATCCATCCATCCTTATTCAAAAATTTGGTGTTTATCAGGACATGTCTGTGTTTTGCAGGTATGACTACGTAGAAATCCATGACGGGAACTCTGAGTCAGCCGACCTTCTGGGAAAGCACTGCAGCAACATTGCTCCTGCACCAATCATATCGTCTGGACCATCTCTGCACATCAAGTTTGTGTCGGACTACGCCCAGCAGGGGGCGGGCTTCTCGCTACGCTACGAAATCCACAAAACTGGTAAATAAGAGCTACATCTTTTTTTCGGGAGCAGTCCCACCTTCTACAGAACATGTTAGGTATTAATCATAAGAATGGTGTTTTAAAACATGTATATGAGATGGAATGTAGGAGTTTAGTTTTTGTGGAAAATTGGCAGGAAACGTTGGCATAAATTGTGGCAGATTTTTAAGATTATTTTTAATCAATTTCAATTTTACTCCTTTATTTAAACACATTTGGAAGACAATAAGAATCTTTACAGTACATTAATGAATACAGTGCACCTTTCAAAAGGCTATTATAACAAGCTACAAGAGGACTAAACATGCTTCATTAGGTGATCAAGCCTCGTTTATCTCCCCGGTGTAAATGGAGTAGGAGGGAAGGCATCAGGAGACACAGCGTAGGACCCCTGAGGGCCCTCCAGCCTGTCCAGGCAGGTCGTTTCTTCACGTCATGACACTTTGTGTGTGTATACAAGTGTGCATGTCTGACATGGCTCCCCTTCACGCTGCCATGGGTCAGCCGAAGCGAGACCAATTGAGATCAAGGGCAAGTGAGACACAGAGGCGAGCAGTGGCGGCCTCACAGTCCTCTTGTCCCGTTCCCTCTGAAAGCATTCCTCACATTCCAGCCTAATTGAGTCTTGAGCTCCCGTTCCCCTGAGACACACACACACACGCACACATAAACGCATACACACAGAGAGGGCTGAGGTCACTAACACAACACGTGTGGTTGTTGGTGTTTCTCATTTGCTGGCACCAGCCTTTTGGGATTTCTTCAGCGCGTTTGTATGCGTGTGTGGGTGTTGTCGCTTTGTACATGACCACCTGATGGACTTCAAAACAAGCCTGGTGTCAATATTCACACACCAGCACCCTAGGAAAAAAAACTGAGACAAGAAAGGAAAATTTGTAAATAAAACAGAAATTCTAATTTGATAGTAATTTAAACAGCAGCCATTTTTTATAGCTCACCATCAACATTCAGTAGAAGAAAACATGGTGTTTACAGGATCACTGTTTATTCGTGTCTAACTGTACAGCTTTGTGTTCGTGTCCGACCCTGCCTGGCACTGATGATGGAGCCATTTGGAACGTTCAAGCTGTTGCCGTGCTGCTACCAGGATCTTGTTTTCCTGGAAGGTGCAGCTGAACGTCTGGTTGTGTGGGTGAATTTTTGTTGGAAATGCATGCCAGTCGCAAATATTGTCCAGCCTCACCATGAACCATTTAAATATAAAATATGTTATTAATATTTTGGTTCTAAGATGCCAGCTTTAAGATAAAACTGTGTTTGTCAATGTTCTTGTCTCTCAGATGTACTTTGTGGGCTTTCACTGTTTTTATGAGATTTCATGTGATGGACCAACACAAATAGTGCATAATTGTGAAACAGAAAGCCTACAAAGTCTGAATTGCATTATTTATTCAGCCCCCTGTACTCTGAAACCCAAATAAAATCTAGCTGTCCACCTGAACTGGCAGAACTGGCAAGGAAAACAATCAGAGAAGCAGCATAGAGGCCCATTTTAACTCTGGGGGAAAATCTTTTGATAAGACAACTATTTAGTAATGCACTCAACAAATATGGTCTTTGTGAAGGAGTGGTAACAACAAACCCATTGATGAAAGAAAGCCATAAGAGGTCCTGTCTGCAGTTTGCCACATGCCATTTAGGGAGCAAAGCAAGCATGTGAAAGAAGATGCCCTGGTTAGATGAGACCATAAATTGAAGTTCTGGCCTACATTCAAACTAAGATTCCTCCTGAGCACACCATTCTCACCTTGATGCATGGTGCCGCTAAAAAGTCTCGAGGTTAAGGCAGAAGTTGACCTTCTAGCAGGGCAATAACCTTAAACATACAGCCGGAGCTACATTTCTATCATTATGATCATGGCACATTCATGTCAAGTCGAGTTTATCCGCATAGCACAATTCAACAAGGCAGTTCAAAGTGCTTTACATGATTAAAACATGACACAATAAGCGAACAAAAAAATGACATTACATTGACAAAATAAAGAGAAGTAGTGGAAAACTGAAATGCAGACTAGAATTAAAGATGTTCCAGTAATTATTCATCAAAGGCAGCTCTAAACAAATAGGTTCTTCTGCCTTGATTTAAGGGAACTTAAGCAGTTTGCAGTTTTATGGAAGTTAGTTCCAGATCAGAGGAGCATAAAAACTAATTCCTTCCTCTCTATGTTTGGTTCTGACTCTGGGGATTCAGAGTAGACTTGAACCAGAAGACCTGAGTGGTCTGTAAGGTTGGTACAGCAACAACAACAACAACAACAACAACAGATCTTTAATGTATTTTGGTGTTAAGCCATTCAATTATTTATAAACTAGTAGAAGTATTTTGAAGTCTATTCTCTGAGTTACAGGGAGCCAGTGTAAGGACTTCCGAACTGGGTGATGTGCTCTACTTTCCTGGTTCTATTGAGGATGCAAACAGCAGCGTTCTGGATTAGTTGTAGTTGTTTGATCGGCTTTTTAGGCAGACCTGTAAAGACACTGTTGCAGTAATCAGTCCGACTAAAGATGAACGCATGGATGAGCGTGGGTAAAAATGGTCCATTCAAAGTCCAGACCTAAACCCAATGGGCAACAATCTTTAGATGTGCAAAGAGTGGAGATATGCTCTCAAAAAAATGCTGTTTTAATTGCAACAAAAACAGCTTCTACAAAGTATTGGATCAAAGGGTATGAATGCAAGGTAATACTAACCAGTTTTACTAACAGTTACTGTTATTTCATATTTTTCCTTTTGGACATTTATGTATTTTATGTAACAATGATACCAATAAGTAGAATCTTTCCCAGAAAGCTGTTTACCAGATAAAAAGCCTTTTCTAAGGCTTAAAGCAGGAACTCCTTGTAAACATTAAATCAGTGTGAAAACCATTAAACTGATCTGTCCGATTTCCGCTACACTTCAACTGTAGACAATCAGTCGCTGCTGTAGCAGAGTCCCTCCTTTTTTAGTGTCATGTGTTGTAATGTTGTTATCTTAATTAATGAAATTTTTATTTATTTATTTTTTTGCTCCCTTCATCCCCTCCAGTGAATTTTTTCCTTTGTCTCTCTCACATCTCCTGCCTGTTACTGGGAGCACTAGGAAGACTTGCCAGTTTAGGTTAGGGCTTGCACAACATAAAAGCTTATAACTATGTAACAGACTGATAGATACAGTCACATGAATAAAGAGCGGCGTATAAAATAATCATAAACAATGCTAAAACAAATAGACATGCCTTTCTTGTTGTTGTTTACGATCCTGTTACTATGGAAACAGTAAAAAATTTCCAGCCAATAGTAAGAGAGGCATGGAAATGTGACAGCCAATCAAATTTTACTGTCTGGGCAATGTTCCCCCAGCTGTTATTGTGACCCAGAACTCCCCACATGCACACGCACACACACACACGCACGCACAGACACACACACACACACACACACACACACACACACACACTTGAATGCACTGATGCAGGCTGGGTGGTTACTGACAAATGCGGGGCAGCTTGCATGTCTGCACGCAAATGTTAATTCACACGTGCAGACATGCAGAGTCCTTGTTTTTGTCCCTTAAAGGGGACATTGTGGGGACATATTCTGGTTTTACCTTTACTGCTGCAGAATAAACTTGAAGTTAAACTACTAAAACTGGGAAACTGAAAACTGGATAGTGAAAACTTTAAAACTAAAATTAATATTGCGCCCTGTGGGCAGCAGTTTTGACCTGAATGAGATATGAATCAGTGCAGTTCAGCTGAGTGAAGAGATTGTTTCTGAGGTTTTTAAATCCACCTACACTAAATGCTCAACTCCACACAGAAACTCACACCGTGGGCTGTGCAGTGTGGAAGGTATCGTGACAACCCCTCCCAATAGCTGGTTTTGTTTACGTTCTACCCAGTGCCTTTAGGCGCTTCCTAGCCGCTTCTGTCCCACTACTCATCAGTTCAGTTTATTACTAAGTCCAACCAATCATGTTGCTCCTGCCTCCTCCCACCTCTAACTCCCATTGAGGAAAATGGTTCCAGATCTGACCCAGTAACCAGCCAAAGGTTCTCTGCAGGAACAACGATGAGATGCTTCAAAAAACAAAACAGGCATTTTTAGTGGAATTACTTCCTCTGCAACACAGCCTGTTGTGGCCTTTTAAAACTCAAACATTTGAATAACAGTAAAGGGGTGTGTTGGAAAACAAAGATGGTTATCTTTTTATGTTAGAAAAATGAACCATTTTCTCCAATTAATAATATTTTTTAAAAGCCTATGCCTGATGTTAAAAATTTGTTACCATTCTTCTCAGCTGATTTGTAGCATGAATCAGTTTCAGGAGAAGAGTTTTAATCATCATGAGTAGAAAACTAACTGCAATTAAAATGTTTGAAGTCCTTCGTATGACTTGTTGCTCTACTTAAAGAGGACCTAAAGTGGAACGATCAAGAGTCAGCACACAGCTTCAGTTAATACAGCTACAAAAAATACTGATCAGGCCTGAAATTTAGGTGTGGTAATGGAATCAGACCTGAACCTCCAGGGTTACATAAAGGCAATAATAGGGTCAGCCTTTTATCACCTGAAGAACATTTCTAGGATTAAAGGACTGATGTCGTAACAGGACCTCGAAAAACTCACCCACACGTTCATCTTTAGTCGGCTTAATTACTGCAACGTCGTCCTCACGGGTCTGCCTAAAAAGTCAGACAGCTGCAGCAGATCCAGAACGCTGCAGCTCGCGTCTCACTAGAACCAGGAAAGTAGAGCATATCACCCCAGTTCTAAAGTCCTTACACTGGCTCCCTGTAGCTCAGAGAATTGACTTCAAAATACTTTTACTAGTTTAGAAATCATTGAATGGCTTAGCACCAAAGTATGTTGAAGATCTACAGTTACTATACCAACCCCCCAGACCACTCAGGTCCTCTAAGTCCAGTCTACTCACCATCCCTAGAATTAAAACCAATCATGGAGAAGCAACACAAACTTCCAGGCCACTGCAAAGCTGCTGAAACACTGAATTATTTTAAATCACAACTAAAAACTCATCTGTTTAGAGCTGCCTTTGAGTAATTTCATGTATCATATGTTTCGTGTATGCTTCTTGCTTTATTGCTCTTTTTACTTTATATGCTTTGTCTGTGTTTTACTGCTGTTTTTATTTTACCCCCTAATCATGTAAACCACCTTGAATTACCTTGTTGTTGAAAGTGTGCTATACAAATGAAATTGCCTTACCTTGCCTTACTTAAAAAAGACGGATCTTTGGGTGGATAAAACCAGACCCTCCACATGATCACGACTATGCGTGATTTTTGGTACAGTGTTTTTAGGTTTAAAACGTCAACTTCACTCTTCCAGACAATTTAACCAGGCTAAGGTCAGGACTACATCTTCTCTACAAATGTAGCTTCATCGGGTCGCAGGGGCAGCAGCTTAAGGAGAGACCCAGACTTCCGTCTCTCCAGCCACTTGTTCCAGCTCCTCAGGGGGAATCCCAAGGCGTTCCCAGGCCAGCTGAGAAACATAGTTCCTCCAGCATGTCCTGGGTCTTCCTTTGGGTCTCCTCCCGCTGGGACGTCCCCAGAGGACCTAACCAGGGAGGCGTCCTCAACTGACTCCTCTCGATGTGGTGGAGCAGCGGCTCTACTCTGGCCCCCTACTGGATGATGGAGTTTCTCCTCCTATCTCTAAGGCAGAGTCCAGACACCCTGCGGAGGAAACTCATTTCAGCTGCTTGTATCCGTGATCTTGTTCAATACTCAGAGCTCGTGACCATAGGTGAGGGTTGAATCGATCGGTAAATCAGAGGCTTTGACTTTCATCTCAGACCCCTCTTCACCATGACAGACCCGTACATTGCTGCATCACTACAAACGCTCCACCAATCCGTCTATCAATCGCCCTCTTCATTTTTCCCTCATTTGTGAACAATAACACCAGATACTTAAACTCCTCCAGTTGGGGCAGGACCCCATCCCAAACCCGGAGAAGGAACTCTACCCTTTTCTCACTCAAGACCATGGTCTCTGATTTGGAGGTGCTGATTTTCATCCCAGCCGCTTCACACTTGGCTGCGAACTGTTCCAGCGAAAGCTGGAGATTACGTTCTGATGAAGCCAAGAGGACCACATCATTTGCAAAAAGCAGAGACCCGATCCCTAGGCCACCAAAATGGATCCCCTCAACACCTTGCCTGGGCCTAGAAATCCTGTCATTAAGGTTGGAAGGTATGGGAGAGGGTGTGAACATTTTCTTATAAATCAAAGAGGGGCTCAGCAGAAACCACTGTCCTTAGGATTGTATATAAACTTTAGACCAGAAGTGTAGATACAGATACAGATATACTTTATTAATCCCAAAGGGAAATTCCTGAAGGGGAAACCACAGAAATTACAGAAATTTCTATGTATGCACTTTTCTTTGTGCAACTGAATCAAACTATTCAGAAACTCTAAATCATTCATTAAATCACATCAAGTCTGTCTTTCATCCATACCTCTTAACTTTGTTTATCTTGTTGTTCAGAACACAGTCCCACAGAGGAAGTTAGCACCCTGAATTTTTGTTTATCTGAAGCTGAGAGGTCTGGCAGTTCAGAGAAGCAGAATTAGAGAGGAGATGGTCTTTAGAAATAGTCTATGAAATACTCAATTTTATTTACATTTTATTAAAAGTATTTCAACACAGCTTCACGAATTACATCAGTGAGATACTGCTGTATTTAAATTTTCTGTAAACCGAAGTGAGATGATTTTGCTGTTAATTGTCTCATGACAGCTGGGTTTTTACTTGTTGGTGGGAGTTTAGCTGCAAAGACAGTTTTTTAAAAGAGAAAATAAATGTGGTCCCATAATAAATGCTGAAAGGTAGTTTCTGGTAAGTTTAAGCAGCACATGCCTCTAACTTAAATAACAACCAGGTGGAATCCCAACCTCTTTAATGCTGTGGGTTTTCATGTTGGGTTTGGTGAACTGTGTGTGGTCGCCTGTAATACCTTTCTTTCAGTGGGTGTCTTACAGTAAATCATCTCTGCATGTGCACTGGTGTGGGTGTGGGGATGGAGTTATAAGTTTGGATTTTTTCCAGCAAAGAACCTGAAAGTGGATGTCTGCATGTCAGCTTACAGCATACACAAAAACCTACAAACAAGCACATGCAGCGGATATATAAAACATCTGCACACCCCAGTTTAAATGACAGGTTTTTGTGATGTAAAAAATGAGACAATTACAAATAATTTTGAAATGTATAACCGAAATAATATTTTTTTTTCCAGTGTGGTCCAACAGAGAAACAAAAAAATCTGTTTGAAGAAAATATGTTTTCAAAACTGTGCATTTTAAGCCAACACGTTAAACAGGTGTTGATTTTCATCCTTTCCACACTTCACACTCAGTTGCGAACTGCTCCAGCGAAATCAGGAGATCACATTCTGATGAAGCCAACAGGTCCACATCATCTGCAAAAAGCAGAGACCTTAGGCAACTAAAATGGATCCCTTCAACACCTTGGCTGCGCCGAAAAACCTTGGTGGAGTCCAACTTACCTCTGGCAACGTGAACCAAGTTCTGACACCCGTCATATAGGGACCTAACAGCCCGTATCAAGGGGCTTTAATTTCCAGTAGATTAGATTATTGTAATTTATTGTAATGATCTGCTCTCTGGTCTTCCAAAAAAATCTATCTCTAATCTTCAGCTTATTCAGAACTCAGTGGCACATGTTCGGGCGAGAACCAGAGAGCAGGAGCACATTACTCCAGTTTTAGAATCATTGCATTGGCTCCCCATCTTCAGGATTGACTTTAAGGTTCCTTTACTCATTTATAATTGTCTTAATGGTCTTGTGCCTTATGAGCTCTCACAGACCTTGAGGTCCTCTGGTACTGGCATTTTAGCTGTACCAAGATTTAGAACAAAAACATATGGCGAGGTCTCGTTCCAACACTATTGTCCTCGCCTGTGGAACAGCCTGTCAGAGGGCATCAGGTTAGCAGAGAATGTTGATGTTTCAAGACCTACCTTTTTATCTTAGCTTTTAAATGATATTTATTTTATTTATTTATTGTTTTTATTTATTTACTTTTATGATAAATTGGTCTTTGTTTTAGGATTTTAACGTTCTAACTCCAGTGATCCTCCACGCTAGGGGCTCTGTTTGTTTGGTCTGCGTGTCTGTAGCTGCGGAGATCAACCTAGTCTGGGTGGCCGGTGGCTCCACAGTGCAGCCCTACGGCTGTGGTGGCCTGCACGGACTGGGGTGGTCTTTGTGGAGGCAGGCGCTGTGGTTGAGGGTAGGCTGGCTCCTGGTGTGGGCTGATCCCCAAGATATTGTTTCTTCACTGCAGTGTTGAGCCAGATTTTTATGTGTTTACGTGCTTATGTTTTATCTTTGTTTAAAATTTAGAGACCGAAATAAGGGGTGGAGACCATGTTTATATTACTTGAGGGAAGGGGTATGTTGGGGGGGGGTTGGGGAGTTCTTTGATTGTGTGTATGACTCTGTGTTTTCAATTTACTAGGCCTAAATTTTGTGTAATGTATATCGTTTTTATCTTGTATAGCGTTTTGTGCTGCCAATGGCGTGAAAAGCGCTTTGTTAAATAAAGGTTTGGCACTCCATACTCCCGGAGGACCCCCCATAGGACTCCTCGAAGGACGTGGTCGAACGCCTTGTCCAAGTCCAGATCATATTCCAGGGAACTTCCAAACTTCCCTCCAGGACCCTGCTTAGGGTGTAGAGCTAGTCCAGTGTGCCAGGACGAAAGCCACATTGTTCCTCCTGGATCGAAGGTTCGATCCATGTCGAACCCTTCTCTCTGGAACCCCTGAATAGACCTTACTAGGGAGGCTCAGAAGTGGGATTCCCCTGTAGTTAGAACACACTCTGCAGTCCCCCTTTTTAAATAGGGAGATCACCACCCCCGGTCTGCCAATCCAAGGGGACTGCCCCCGATGTCCACGCAGTATTGCAGAGCCACGTTAACCAACACATACAGAGCCTTAAGGAACTCTGGGCAATTCTCATCCACCCCCGAAGCTTTTTAACCGCCTCAGTGACCAGAAAATGAAGAGACCGAGCCAAAGTCCTCAGAGTCTGCATCCAGATTGGAAGGCGTGTTGGTGGCATTATTCCATGATACATAAAAAGCCCGATTACCGTTTGGACAAAGACACTAATTTGAGGAGACATTTTTGTGGCCTGAAAAATCTAGGATTGAGTTGTTTGGCCATGAATATGATTACATTTAAAGAGAGAGAAGAGGGAGGCTTGAAACTGTGAGAACAGAACGCTATCAATGAAGTAGAGGGGTAGCAGCACCACACATGTGTGAGTGTTTTCCTACAGGGGGAAAGTACAATATGTGGATGACATCACCCAGGAAATTAAGGTTTGGTTACAAATAGGTCTTTCAAATGGACAATGGCTCTAACCACACCACCATGCTAGTTACAAAGTGGCTTAAGGACACCAAAATAATATTTTGGGGTAGATATCACAAAACCCTGATCTCAATCCCGTCGAAAACCTTTGTTTAGACCTGGAAATATATGTGCGAGCAACATAGCCTGACTCAGTTAGATTACTTATTTCAGTGACAATAGGCCAAAAATGCATGCAAACTATGCCTTTAGGTAAAGGATGCATATGAGAAGATATCAAGAAAATGCCACTAGCACAGTGTATTTAAAGTTAATCAGAATCTCTATTACTGATGGTATGTGCCTAAAAAGACTAAATGCTGCAACTGAATCAAAAGCAGCTGCAGCAAAGGTTTGATCTAAGGAGGTATATACTTATACAACCAGATTATTGCAACTTTTTATTATTCCCATTGCTTCCTTAAACAGACTCAGAAGTAATTCATTAAAGAAGAAAAACAAGGTCTGAACAGATTTATCTGGTTTTTGTTTGCTTACATCACAAAAACCTGGCATTAAAACTCAGATATATAGTCTTTTTATATCCACTGTATTTTTTATTGTACAGTCTGAACTTTAATGAATCAAAGTGATTGCATGCCAAAACATCATTTAAAGACATGCTGACAATCCCCGTCCTGAATCCCAGAGATCAACGAGACATAAGCATCAGGCCTACCCAGCAACACACATACAGCAACAAGCTGTCAGCACACTTCTTTCACAGTAATCCTGTTCAAACAAAGACAATATAAGGAAAGCACAATAGGAAAAAGGATGAGGTAGTGATAGGTGTTACTTTCAATGCAAAGGAGGGACAGATCAGAACAAGACGGGAAAAAGGAGGGCGTAAGTAAGTTTTTTTTTCCAGACTCCATGAACATGAAGTAATGAGAAGGGAATAAAATCGCTGCCGGCAACAAAACTGGTCAGGCGTGCGCCCTCCACATACACACACGCACCTACTGACAGTCACGCAGCTATTCAGCGACTGTCTCTGCAGGGGGGCCAGACGCAAAAGAAACGGTGTTTGTCTATGTGTGAGCTTGTGTTTGTCTGCCACTGGGGTCACCATGTCGCCAAGAAGACCATAAGAAGGAAAAGTCTGTGCAGAAAGAGCAACAAAAGACTATTTAATTTAATTTTATGGCGGAAACGGTATCTGATATCATCCAATGTCTTTAGCTAGTTATGACTGATGCTCACGGAAGAGATACAATAGCCAACTGACCAATATAACAGACTGAATTGATTTCAAGTGAAAATATCAGGGTAAAAACGTATTGGATCAATCATCAATATTTTTAGTTACAACTAGAAAGCCCTGAATAGCCAAGAAGTTCAAAATAAAATAAATCAAACACATATGGCAGTCTGTTATAGCATCTGTCAGTCTGTACTCATGGTGTAAAAATCTAGTTTCCATGGAGATCTCCAAGCAACCTTATCAAATTAAAGTCTTTAACTTTGGAGCTTTCCTTCCACAGACACGCTGTGACTCCAACTGCCTTGTTGCTCACAGTGAAAAAATCAATGCAGCCATTTGCATTTGAAAGAAAAAGAGTTCAAGCTCTTGTTGAGTTTGAAATTCAAGCCCTTAATCAACCAGTGGACATGTTGTTCAAATCTTTTCTTAAATCCTCACCCACTGCTACGATAAACACTATTTTGTGATGTATTCATGCTTCTCTTCATTTATGGAAGCATGTAAGTACAATAGCAGACACCCAAACAGACTGGGGAGAAATGGGTTACAATAAGAGGCTTAGACAGTGTGTGAGTGTGTGTGTGTGTCTGTGAGAGAGTGAGGGTTTGGTCACACATGGCTGGCTAAGCTGGAATAATGGTCCAATTGGTACGACTATGTTCAGTCTATAATGTGTGTGAATCTGAGTGCTAATAAGATTTGAGTGTATGTGAGAGCCTGTGCATCTGCAACTACGACGATATCTAGAAGGTCCAATAAACGGCTAAATTTCACATCCATGATCCTGTCAACCGATTCTCTGTCTTTTAGTTTCTCATACCATCTCTTTTGTCTGTCTTTTCCATAATAGTTAAAGAACAGTGCTGCGTTATAAATTCTATCCATGCTTTACCACAATTTCCTGCCCCCTTTCCCTGAACTTAAAGTCCTTTCCTTATGCCATAGGTTACTTTCTAGAATGTAAAAGCTACTTTCAAGAAATATTGTGGAAAGAAATAGCTTTTTCTTAAACAAATGTGACAAAGTACAAATACATCATTACCTTACTTATGTAGAATTTTGAGTATTTATACTTCACCTATCCAGACAAAGAATTTGATAATATTTTTAAAGATCTAGCATTTTGACACTGTATTGGGTTGTATGCGATCCATCGCACACTGCGCACAGTGGTCGTGTTTACATAATATTTTCCTTATCTGACCAATTTTTCAGAACAGCGACAGAAAAATCTGAAGGTTGGGGCATGGACACATCACTGGGGTGCGAGGAGGGATTTCCCTCCTCGCTATCCCGTGCCGTCCTGGGTCCCAATTTTAATATACAACTTAGACACTCCCACTTATAACATTCTCACGCGACACATATGTAGGGACTTTGGGGTGGGCACACTTTTCGGCATCCAGAGGGGGAGCGGTTCAATCAGCTTCACCTCTGGTGCCGGTGCCCACTGTTAAACCACATATAGACACTGAGGGCTCGGGGTGGGGGTTGGGGGATGTGTGGCTGCCTTCCCCACATCCCACCCCTCTGTTTTAAATGCACATTATAACAACACGCATCAACACCATACTCAAGCGGGAGGATGGAGGCTAGGGGTCTTTTCACACCCCTGTTCGCTACGGGCCATCAGGGGTTGGGGTCCGGAGGAGGAACAGGTCCTGGGCTGTCGGGCTGCTTTGCCACTGTGGGGCCCTTGGCGGTCTGCTTGTCTCCGTCCTAGAAGGTAGGATGTCCATCTCCCGGGTCCGGGGGCTGGTGGCTCTACTGGGGCATCGGTACCTGGACCTGGGAGCATAAAGTGTGTATTTTTTTGGGTGTCTTGGTGAGTTAGTGAGAATGTATGGGTTTAAGAGGGAGGGAACGTATGACTGTGTCTGTATGTCTTTGTCTACCTGTCAGGTTGGATCTTGGTCTGCACCCTCGCCTGGCGCACCTCAGGCCTTACACTTAATGGGGGGCCTATTTCCCCTCCGTCACTCCCTGCCGGTGACGGGGGCCCCTGCCTGCCGGTGCATCGGTGGTCAATCCGGTTCGGACCTGGTGCGTGCCTGGCCGGGCCTGGGGGGGCCGGTGTGTCGGTCGGCCGATGCGCTGGGCCGATGTCTTCCTTTGGTTGGTTGGGGCACCTCTTTTAGGGGTGCCAGGTTTGGGATTGTTGGGTGGTGCCTGCTCGGTGGCTCGGCGGGATGCGGATCCGGCGTCTCTGCTCGTTTGATCACCTGTTCTGTGCGGACCGTGCGTGGTCGGTTCATTGGCGGGTTAGACCGGCCCTGGCCCTCGTTGGATGCCTGGTCTCGGTCTGGTTTTGTCGATGTTCCTTTTTCGTGTTTTGTTTTGTTTTTCCCCCTCTCTCTGCCGTCCTGTGGGTATGGAGGTAGACTTCAATGTCTTCCTGTGTTTTCTTTGTTCCCCTTCCTCTCTTGTATTTTCAACTCACCCTCTCTCTTGACTTTCCTACCTCTCTTCTTTATCTTCCTTCTTTCTTCTCCTTAATTTTCCGTCTCCGTCTCCATAACATCAGGAATTAAAAACCCCAACAATTCATAATAAAGATTTTTCACACATATATCAAGTGGAGGACTATAGCAAAAGCTGTACTGCTCCGCTTGTGAAAGTAAATCTGTTGGGCTTCTACTTGGTACTCAGACACCAATTCTGAGCTCCACACTGCCAAACAGGACACGTAAAAAATAAAAAAAAATCTGAAGGTTGTCCCCATTTTGACAGATTACAGTTCAAACCCCGTCTGCTTGATGCCGACGCGTGGACATTTTTAACTTTACACACGGAGTACAGGTAACTAAATCAATAAAATAATAATAAAAATATCCCCACGAGAGCATCTGAGCTTTATGACAATAATGACAACTTTATGACAATAACCTCTGTTGGAAACAGTTGATTACACACAAATGGGTGTGCATTTCAGTTCCATGCGAGCAGGATGAAATTGTGTCTCTTCTGGCCACAGCTGGTGAACTGTTTGTATTTTGAATGCAATCGTTTAATTTCATTGTTTCATTGTTCTGTTCAGCTTGTTCAGCTTGAATGTTAATTAAAATGAATACAAAAATAAATGCTGTTGAGTATATTATCATTATCATTTTCTGATTGTGTCAGAAACTTTTTTTGACCTTGCTGTAGAAATTATTTTCCTGCCCCATAGTTTAAAGGATCCCACATAACATCACACTAAAACACCAGAATCAGGTTAATTCAAACACTGATCTACCCACAAGAATGCCAATAATAAAAAACTTGTATCCTTATGAAGTAGACATTCACTGTATTCATTTTCTAGAGAAAGTTAACATTATTTCACTTATATTATGATTATATATGATTTACCTTTCACTGTCATTATGATACATCTCTCCTTATTTGTTTCAACTTTCTAGGCTCAGACTGTTCTCGTAATTTCACCAGTCCCTCAGGCCTCATTGAATCCCCAGGCTTCCCCGACAAATACCCCCACAACCTGGAGTGCTCCTTCATCATCGTTGTACCACCCAGCATGGATGTCACCCTCACCTTCCTCACCTTTGACCTGGAGAACGATCCCCTGCCAGGGAGCGACGGAGACTGCAAGTACGACTGGCTGGAAGTGTGGGATGGACTCCCAGGAGGTACGATGTGAACTTTAATTGATGTTGTTTTTTTATGATAAACCAACAAATTAGCAAGTTGTTTTGTAGTGGCTGGAAAAGGATCCTTGGTTTTATTTTTTTTGATAAATACAAGAATGTATTTGTATCTAACCGCCTGACATTGAACCTTTGTAGAATATTTTTTGCTGGAAATCCAGCTACAAGTCAAAGTGCCTTTATCCATCCTGAGACTGAATTATTTGCTGATTTTTCACCTGTAAACATTAATTAGGTCTGGACTTTAACTGAGTCGCCCTAGCACACAGTGCCCAAAAGAAGTCATCGAGAGCTACTATGCTGCAACTTTACGATGCATAACTTATCCAACACACCTGAATCAAATGAATGGCTCATTACCAGGCCTCTGCAGAGCTGAATGACTGAAGGTTTGATTCTGGATGTTCCAGCCTGTTCTAACATGTGAAAATGGTTTGATGGAATCCCTTAGCAGCTCTGGTTAGGGGTGTAACGGTACATGTATTTGTATTTTTCGGTACGGCTCTGTTGGTTCGGTACCCACATGTACGAATACAGCTGTTTTCTACCTGAACACATGCAGAATGTTTATGTGCAGAACTCGGAGCGCAGTGCAACGTTCCGCGGCACGATTTTTAAAAGTGACACCGAAACAAAACAGACTCCCTGCTATCACTAAGCTCTGCTATTTGGAAACATTAATGGTTTATCATGCAGCTTGGTAGAAAAAGAACTTTGTCAGCGAACGCATCTTTCAACAGCACTAAGGTAGATAACACGCTCTGCACTGAACTGAATTACTAACCTGAAACAATGTCAACCTGAATGTAAACATAACTGATAGGCTACTCAAGAAAAACCAGCTCACAACGTCCACGTGACTACCTGTAGCATCCAATCAGCCCAAACTCCTTCTTTTGTATAAAATGCAAGTTTGCAGAATCCCTGTTGATGAGAAGGGATTTTCCCAACAGCTGCCCATGCTTCATTCAAGTACAGCTGGGAAATTAGGCTCGCAAAATAACAAAACAACTCCAAAGGGATTTAACCATGTTTTATTCTTAAATATTTGTCAGATTATTTTGTAAACAATTATAAACATTAAAAGTGACTGTGTTCAAGCGGTTATATTTTTTTCTACTCCGGCTATGTCTGCTTTTATTTTTAATTTTTTTAATCCGCCCCTGTCTCCAGTCAGTTCTATACTTTATAGAACATAACCAAATCTAATTTATTTCAACAGTTGACAGGAAGGAATTCAGGAAAAAAGGTTCTTTGTTTAAGGTTGATCAAAGTAAAAAAAAAAAAAAGTCATGCACATTTGTATTTATTTTTCTTGAATAAAGTGTACCGGAAATGTACCGATCCGAGACTTTAAAACCCCAAATACGTCCCAAACCAAGATTTTAATGTACCGTTACATCTGTAGCTCTGGTTGTATGTTTGGTCACTTGGTCCTGCCAAAGACTAGAGATCTCGTAATTCTTTATTTAGCTCTGTCTGTCTTCCTGTGAACTTTGTCACTTGTTACTGTTATGCGTTACTTCATGTTGGTCTGGCACACACATTCGCAGTAAAATAAATCAAAGTTTGTGGTTTTAAGATGATAAAAAAGTGAAAAGGTTCAGGGGCTACAGATAATGTTGTGAGATGATGTATTCGTGCTATTTTTGCTAAATCTGTTAGACATTGTTCATGGAGATGTTCGGCACTCCCTCACCTGCCTTCTGAGTCACTTCAGTGAAAAAGTGCCCTGCCCACATCCTTATTGACTGCAGTAGAGCCGAGACTATTTTAGCAGCAATGTGTTGGTAGATAAAAGCTAAGCTTGCAGGCAGGATGCTGGCACCTGTTGTGGAGAACATTTTAAATGGGAAAATAAAACAGAAGATGGTAAGCAGAGGGAGAAAAGAGATTGGAGTTGGGAAGGAGAATGGGAGATGGTGAAGATATTTCTGGTGTAGCTGCTCGAAAAATGGGAGATTTTACAAGGAGTAATCCATAAGGTGCAAAGACCTTGGGTCTTCTTTCAAGCAATGGAAGAAAAAGAGTAAGCTGGAAGCGGTTGTGGAAAGGCAGCAAAAAAAATCCTCTGCAGCTGGAAATACAGAACAAAGAAGGAGATGTTGGACTGAGGATCAAGGTCGGAAGATTTGTGGTCTGACTTTGAGAAAGGATAAACAGGATTTCTGAAAGCGGGACCGAAAAGTGGGAAAGGGGATTTGCCTAAAGATTTTTAATTCAAGCTACTTCTGTCCTCATGAATAGCTTCTAATTTTCCTATTTATGAAAATGTACAGTTCTGTTTGAAAGATTAACAGCTGCCAAATCTTGTAAGAAAGGTAAAACAGTTGATTGTCAAGGAAAAATTGAGCAACGCGGAAAGGAGAAGCTACGTTGGCTTTTTTCGAGTGCCTCCAATGAGCTTTACTGTAAAAATGAATTCAGCCTGCAGGGGAATGGCAAGGCAGGGCATTGAAGACGGCTTCTTACAAGAATGAAGGAGTAAAAAGAAGCAGCTGCTTTGTAACATTTTGAGGAAAAGGAGTAGAGGAAAAGAGAAAAGTTCTGTAATGGAGGAAGACTTCAAGACAAAATGAAAGAGGAGGAAATTTAATGGTAAGCGACAGAGGTGAATGATTTTTACTTCCCAGAAAGCACATCCTGGATATCAGCATTAAGTGACACCAAAGGTTTTAAAACCACACAAACTGGACCATTCCTACGGTTTAAAAATGCTTTCAATTAGATTGTACACTGCAAAAAACGATTTTCAAGAAAGTAAAAATCCCTTGTTTGTGGACATTTTTACACATTTTTTAAATATATTGTCTTATTTCGAGAAAGATTTTCAAGAAAACATTTTCTTGTTCCATTGGCAGATTTTTTTTTTGCTTATTACAAGCAAAAATATATTGTATAATTTATTTTTTACTTGTTTCTGAATTAGCCTTTTTTCCAGTCTAATAAAGCAAGCAATATACAAGATATTTGTGCTTGTAATAAGAAAAAAAAAATCTGCCAATGGAACAAGTGAATATTTTCTTGAAAATCTTTCTTGAAATAAGACAATGTATTTAAAAAATACGAAAAAATGTCCACAAACAAGGGATTTTTACTTTCTTTAAAATCGTTTTTTGCAGCGTAGACAATGACTAGCGTTTTTGAGCTGCCCTCCCCTACTTGTTGCTGTGGACTGGTGGTCAGCTGGCTGAAAGAAAGCGACCACACTTTTCCCTTGCTAACCAAAAAGAGAAAATAGGTTGTCTGGAAACATTACTCTTCTCCTTACTCTAGTTAAAATTGGTTGATTTGAAATATGTAGGTGTTAAAAAAAGCAAAAATATAAAAGAATCTGTAAGGGGGCAAATACTTTTGCACTGTAGTAATATTCTGTGCAGTACACAATTAAAAACTACTACAACATTTTGCAAATTTTTGGTTTGAAATCTTTTCTGATCATTAACTTGAAGCTGGATTATTCAAGGTTATGAAACAGTGAGACTCTTCTTTTGGCCCCAGAGGAAAAGTGAGTGTGGGGGGAAAAAAAGATTCTGAGACTGTTGGGTTAAATCAGTGTGAGGAAGGGACTAGATGCTAAAAGAAACCCTTAAATCAGTTTATTCAGTTACTGGGAGCAGAGATAAACAGCCTGAGAAGTCACTTGATTAAACAACAAATCAAAGAAGGCAAGAGAGAAAGCTGAGAGATAAGCTTAAACTGTTCCTATATTTACTCCAGTGTACATACAAGCATTGGTATGCTTAGATTTTATCTCCTCAGATGAACTGACTAGTCAACTGTTTGCTTTCAGGCTCATCTATCAACCTTGGGGATGGAAGGGAAATGAGCCTTGTCTGTAAAGCAAGCTGTAAATACTCGAAACCTTGTTAGAAAAATGTAATTGAGCTGTATTTTACTTTCACTTTGTTCTGCTTGTCTTTTTCCTTGTTTTCCCCTCTCCTCGCCACCAACAAGAAAAGAGTTATTGCCATTACTTGGTCAAGAGCCGTATTTCAAATATCCAACCATTCCAAAATGGAAGGGGAAAAAAATCAATAGCGCTGTTCGATCGCCAGCTATTTTCTCTCCTCCTCCTTCTCTTACTCCTGGGAGTTTGCAGGATGAATGTTGTACTATCTCATCACACTCCCTCCCTTTTTCACACAAATACATACACACACACACCTCTGGGCTTTGAATCACATCATCTGTTTACGTTGAGGCATTGACATTTTGTGGTATGGTAGCCTGCTGGAGAGGAGAAACAGCACAGGATTCACTTAGATCCTTGGATTAATACATAAACTCTGTATATATTTTTAGTGTATGTTGTAAAACCGCGTTTAGTCCAGAGATGGAGATAATGGATGAAGGGGAGAGAGGTGATGACACCAGGAGGATGGAGGGAGTGATAGAGATGAGTGATAAAACAGTGGAAGCAACAGCGGATAGAGACAAATTCGAGGGTTAAGGGATGAAGGGATTTGAAGATAGATCTCTATCTCAACACGAGTGGAATTTTGTGACTGACACAGTTAAAGGATTCTGTCATGAGTCCGACGTCTGCAGTGCATCGCAGAAGTATTCTCTCTTTTTCAGGTTACCATGTTACAACCACAAGCTTCAGTGTATCTTTGGGAAATTTGATATAAAATCACAAATAGTCCACAATTGTAAAGTGGAAGAAATATTTTTATATTATATATTTACAAATATATAATATTTACAAATAAAATTTGGAAAAACCCCATTATTTCTGGTACCGCTCAATAAGATCCAATAAAACTAAACAGAAGTCGCCTAATCATGAAAAAGGATCCGTTGTGGGAATTTAATCTCAGTATAAATCCTGTTGTTCTGTGAAGCCCTCAGGGGTTTGTGAGAGAACATTAGTGAACAAACAGCATCATGATGAGCAAGAAAGACAACAGATGGTAACTCTGAAGGAGCTCCAGAGATCCACAGCTCAGGTGGAGAACCTCTCAACATGAGACTATTAGTCATGCCCTCAACAAATATAGCCTTTTTCTTTAGAAAAGTTGGAAGCAGAAAGTCAGTATTAAAGCTATGAAATGTCCTAAAGGCTTTTTACCAAAAGCCATTAAAGGGACACCAAAAACATGGAAGGAGGTGCCTTGCTCAGATTAGACCACGGTACTTCAGCTCCAGTCCACAAGTGCCACGGTCATGCAACTTTTAGATGAAATGAATGGTTAATGCCCAGGTCTTGACAAGGAGGTAATTCAGCCTTTTGATTCAGGTCTGTTGGAGCAAGGATGCATCCAGTTATTGCAGGACAGAGGCACTCGAGGAGTCGAGTTGCAGACCACTGGATTAGATGCAGAGTGCCATTTCTGGTTTAAAACTAACTCTGCAGATAACCCTATATACACACAATGCAGAGGCCTGCTGGTGGCACCATCATGCTGTGGGGAGGCTATTTCTAACTTAGGATAGGGAATATATTATAGAGCTTAATGCAGGGCAAGAAGACAATCTTTCAGAAGCTGCAAATAACTTGAGGCTTGGCTGAATGGTTATATACAGACTGAGTTAGAATCAAGTAGTTATGACAAAAGCATATTCCTTTGATAAAATGACCCAGTCAAAGTCAACATCCAAATCCAAATGATAATGTGTGGTAATACTTGAAAACTGATGTTCATAGATCCTCTCCCTTCTATCCTACTGAGTTTGAGCTATTTTGCGAAGATGAATAGGCGAATTGTGTCTCTAGACTTGCAAAGCTCACATAGATATACCACAAAAGACTTCCAGCTGCAACTGAAGTGAAAAATGCTTTTACAAACCATTAATTCCAGGGAGGCTGAATTCAAATGCATGCAGCAATTTCAGATTTATAGTCAATACACTTTGAAAACCTTGTTTTATTGTCCTGCCACTTCAGAATCCTGCTCAACTTTGGGTTGGTCTCTCACATAATATCTGATAAAATGCAATGACCTTTGTGTTTGTAATATAAAATGTAAAAAATAAACAAAACAAACAACAACAACAACAAAAAGGGGGCATGAATCCCATTAAAGGCACTGTACACCCAAACACCTCTGGGGTTTTAAACCACAATTAATCTGTTTAGGTTGACGTGACATCGCATGATCCAAAAGAAGACAGTGGGAAAATCACTTACAAATCTGAGTTATTACAAAATCTCTACATATATTTATGGTGCATGTTGTAAAACCGCCTTTTAGTCCAGAGATGGAGGTGATAGATAAAGGGAAGAGAGGTAAAGACAGGAGGAGGATTAGCAGACGTCGCTGCTGTAGAGTGATAGAGATGAGTGATAAAACAGTGAAAGTAACAGCGAATAGAGAGAAATCTGTGGGTTAAAGGATGAAAAGATTTGAAGATGGATCTGAGGAGGAGTGATATCTTGTGTGACTAACGCAGTTGGAGGATTTGGTCAAGAGTCTGACTAATATATAACGAAAAATTGGCAAACGGTATCCATTTGTTTGGCAAATTACTTTTTTAATGGCAAAATTGGTTAATCTACTGATTCTTATTGGATTAACAGTGGGCCCTCTGATTGGCCGATATTGTGGGACCAGAGTACCTCCTGAAATCCAATCATCCACTGGGATTCTCTCACTGGCTTTCCACACTGATATGGCTGTGGCTAAAGATGGCTTCTCTGCTCGATACAACATGACGCACAAGGAAGTCAGCGAGAGTAAGTCTGAAGTCTTTAAGAGTTGTGTTTCAGAAATAAAAACTTGAGTTTTTTTGTTTCAATCATTTTTTCCCAACATCCCCTCTAGCTTTCCACTGCAGCAATGCATTAGGTATGGAGTCAGGAAAAATCACAGATGAGCAGATCATGGCTTCTTCGAGTTTCCATGATGGAAATTGGCTGCCACGTCAAGCCCGACTCAATAATAAAGAAAATGGGTGGACGCCTGCTGAAGACAACAACAGGGAGTATATACAGGTATGAGTTTGCCGTTGTGTTCTATTGACAAAAAACAATTATGCATGCCTAATTATTGTACAACCTCTTTTAAATGCTATTTCTTAAAACAGTTGTTTTTTGTTTGGTTTATTTACTCGACTTTTGCCCATTCTTCACTAAAGAATATGATTTTGTTCATTGAGTTTGACTGGCCTTCTTTCCGAAGGTCTTACTTCAACATTTCAAACTCTTTGAGGTGTTGACTCTTACTGGCTCATTGAAACATCTTGATTGTTTTTTCTTTTTCAGTCCTTATAATATAATGTTGCAGCCATGTTTGAAATAATCCCCCTGTTGATCACTTCAGCCAACCAAGTGAGCACTAGACTTGAGTCAGTCTAGTGCTCACTGACTAGAAGAGTCACTGAAACTTCTATTTGTAACTATGATTTAAACCTAAATATTTTACAAATGTGCCTGGTCTAATAGTGGTAAGCTTAGATGTAAAGTTAACCGTCTGAAAACAATGCAATTCTCATGGGAATTTTTTCTTTAATTGATTTATGCCTTTGAGTTATGATATTGTATCTCAACAAATGCAGTTAGAAAAGCACTGGTTTAGTAAATGGGAGGTCCTAGGTACAAGGCTAGCTGGGGTTGCCCTCCTTTTTAAAAATACTGTTCAGTCTTGGGTAAAACAGGTCTAAATTTAGACTTCTAATAAATACGTAAAACCAATTCTAGATTAACTTAACCAGATATTTACCAAGTTTGGCCTAGAGGTCTATGAACCATTGTGACAGTGTTTAAAAGTATTACAGACTAAAGAATTATCACTGAAAAGCTTCTGAATAAATACAATCTGCGAATACTTCAGATACTCTCAAAAATGCATTCAACTGCCTATTTTAATAGTTCAGACACCAAATATACCTTAATATACAATAGCATTTACAGTGGAAACCGTCTTAGCACTACCGCAGAATATAATGTTCACAGACTTCCTTATCTCTACTCTTGGGGGTACAGCCAATCAGTAGCAAGGGAAAATGAATGCCGCTTCTGGATTGGCTGCTTTGCAAACGTCACCCAATAATGTGCAATGTAACATTATAATTACATTTCAGCTTCAGAAAATGCAGCTTCCCAAATTTTTTTCTTTCAACTATTTTTTGTAAAAGTAAACCATGAGGTGACATTTACGTGAATAATTTGGAGACACGTTACAGAGAAATCTGCGAATAGGTGAATCCGCAAATGCTGAACGGCAAATAGATGGGGATCCACTGTAATGTCTTTGAGGAAAACTGAATACATTTGATGATTCAATGGCTTCTGAAACCACCTTCAGCAGCATCGACTCCAAATAGTTGTTTCTATGCGATTTTAGCCGTATCATACATAATTTCCAAAATCTACACTGTACGTGACATTTGGTAGGTGTTGGCGTGTGTTTGGTTTTTACCAACCATGTTGCTCTAAATTATTGGCAAATATGTTTCCTTTGGTCCCATCTCTACACAGGGCGTTGGTATGGCAGTCCTGTATTTAAATCCGATGCGGTTATGTTGATTCCTGCTGGTATTTTACTTTTATTGAGACTATGTTTTTTTTCTGGCAACCCTTACAAGCCACCAATGCTTTTCTGTCTGGTTCTTATTGTACCATCATTAAAGCTACTTGAGATTTGTAGAGTCTGCCATACAGCTCTTGTGTTTTTCATAATTTCTCTGAACTCTGTACTGTCTGCCTCTGGGGTGATTTTTTCTGGGACATTAACTCCTGGTAAGATTGTCATCTTCCTACACTTAAATTGTTTTTAAATGACCTTATAATCCTCCTCTGATTGACGGGCACCAAATATATTTTTTCTCTTAGTTCGTTGCTGATATATTTTCTCCCTGCCGTTGTGTTAAAACAGAACTGTATTCTCCAGACCAACAAATTCAATAAAGTCCTGATTTTAGAGATGGTCAGACTTGCATATATTAAATAATCAAGTAAATTTGATCAGCCTCTAAATACTACTTTCCCCCTGAAAACGTTTTGAAACAGGACAGCTGTATTTAGTCTTTCCTTCATGTTGGAAAAGTAGTTCAGTTACATATATCACAAGAGTTTTTTTAAACTCATCATGCTAAAAATGCAGTTTCTTAGATTAGATTGTAGTGCTAATTTGAAACGTTATGCCTTAAATACTTACATCATAAATTGGGTGAAAACCTTTCTTTACCTAACCTTACAACAGATGGCGCTACAACTTGCACACCATCTTTCATCCACCGTTGACATAATAACTCTATCACTAATATATTTGTGTCAGTGTTTGAGGGAGAGATAGCTATGAGTGGGAGGGAAGCATTGTGGTGTTTGGGTTTAGCAGCTCGGGTGTGTGAGGCATTGTTTCCGGCATTCTGTCACAGTGCCAGCTTTGTTCTGTCCCTGAGCTAAGCTTGAGTTATGAGGCTGTCTGGCTGAGTGAAAAAAGTGAAGGTGAGGTTCAACCCGACCAGCCAGAGAGGGGACTTTTCATATAGGTGCAGGCTGTAAACAACAGATTATGCTGCTGGTTGGCACCTCTGGATAGTCTTCCAAAGCCGGCTTCAGGTTTCAGGTTTCAGTCTGAGGCCAGTGAACCTAAAGGCAGATTGGTTTAGTTTTAGGTGGGTTATCTTTTGTGCTTTACGATCTTTACAAACACCCTTGAAAGAATAAAAACAAAATTTCAGATTATAACCTCAGCTTTCCTTGAATTTATTTGCTTATGGGTCAGTTTGTGCCAGTTTACCTGCACATTACAAAGATTAGAGATTGGCGATTTAGGCATGAAACTGGCAACCTGGCTGTGACTTTAAATTAATTTAATGAAGTTTGCAAACAGGAATGCAACTAATTTTTTCTAGTGTTTTCTCTGACTTCCTCTCATAGTCCAAAAATATGACTGTTAGGTTAACGGATCTCTCTAAATTGCTCTAAGGTATGATTGCTCGTGTTTGCGTGTGTGTGGTTGTTTGCCCTGTGTGTCTGTGTTGCCCAGTGATGGACTGGTAACCTGTCCAGGGTGTACCCCGCCTCTTGTCAAGTGACACTGGAGATAGGCACCCTCTCAGACAACGGATGGATTAAACATCAGTATGATTCAGAACCGATTTTTTTATTTCTTAAAAGCCACCAGAATGGATGTTAATGCCAGGTCCACACAGGGTCCGAGCCTTTTAGCTACTTTCTTACTTTACCACTGAACAAAAGATGATGTGAGTTTTTTCTTCACAAGCAGTGGGCCTCTTCTAATTGCATTGTGCCTCTTATGATCTCCCAATACCTTAGAGTGTATGTGTCACTTTGCTTCTATTCTATTCTATTCTATTCTATTCTATTCTATTCTATTCTATTCTGTGCCCTCACTGAGGTGTAGTACAGATTGATGGTGGAAATCTTGTGGCTCCGTTATTCTAACAGCTCTGTGATTGATGAGGAACCCTCCTTGGGAAAGCTCACTTAGCATTTCTCTCTCTTTCATTTGTTCTTCACCTCCTTTCTTTCCTTTCTTATTCTCCCCTTCTCTTTCTACCTTTCTCCTTACCCCTTCATCTCCTCTCCCCTCATCCTCTGCCCTGAACTATTGATTAGTTGTCTTGCTGGATCTTGTTCTTGCCCTCCCAGTGCAGAAACGTGTTTGCGTGTGTGTGTGTGTGTGTGTGTTGGAAGTAATCTAAAACACCTGTCTTCTTGACAGATAACAAACGCAGCATTTTCCCTCCCCCGGTGTTTTGTACTTTACCCATGTGGGACATAACAGTGCACATTCACACAGCAGTCTCAGATTAATCAGCAGGTTTCACTAGCTCCTTTGGAGGAGAATAAATGTTTTGACCAACCGTAGGACCTTTCTCATATTTTCCTCTCCATTTGTCTGTCCTAAATTGAGTCTTAGTAAAAAAATCTTCAAGTGCAACAGCCTTAAATTTTTAGCATCAGTTATGATTGATTTGTACTGAATTTTTAAATTGCATTGGGATTTTTGGAAATGTTTCTGTTTAATCAGATGCAATAGCACGGAAGCTATCTCTCATTAGTAATAGAATGTATTCCTTTAAAAGATATAGTTCTGGTATTGTATTGCCTAACTTTTGTTTTGTTTTTTTAAAGATCGAAAGGTCTGGATTTTTTATTTAGCTAATGTCCTGATGTGTATCCATCCTCCCAGCCATCCAAAAGTGTAAAATGATAACATTAAAAATATGTCATAAAACTCTGCTCAAAGTTTGTGAACATTCTACAGTTTCTTATGATTGAAATACAATGTGTTAAAGAAAGTTTACCAAATGTTTGTGCCACGGCAGTGTCACAGAAAAAAATTTGATCACTGCTCAAAGTCGAGAATTAGCCTTTAAAAGGCAATAATTTCATAATAATGGGTACATTCTTTAAAAAATGTCAGGACATCTGGTTATAAACTGAATAGTAATATAATTTGGTTCATAAGGCAGGATTATTGCAAAAACTGGCTAAAAAAGACTTATTTACATACTTGGTCCATCTAAACACTAGATGTGCAACTTTAAATTGCTTTTCTGTGTGAATAAATAAGCAGATCTGTTCTCCCAGAAATTTTGAGAAAATCTTATGGTTCGCTACATTTTCGTTACACTTTTATTCTTTACACTGTATTTATGAATAAATATTATGTAATGCTCAGTAACTTTAAAACGTTGTTCACATCACTACTTTTGGGACCTGAAATAACAGCTGCATCCCTCTATTTCTAATGAAAAAGAGCCGGTAGCAGGGCAGACACACACCCTAATATACACAATTAGCATGGGATGTGATTATGCTTATTGTATGTGAGGAAATGAAAATCAGCCCCGAGTCATAACCATCGATTTACTGGGAGAGAGTCACTGTAGTGCAACACAAAGAAGCAGATAAAGAAGGGTGAAAAAAAGCCGAAAGTCAACAAGCAAATTCCTAAAGTTGAATTTGTCTTCTTATACAAACAGGTGGACCTCCATACTCTAAAGGTCCTCACAGGCATCGCCACTCAGGGCGCCATCTCAAAGGAAACTAAGAATGTTTATTACGTTTCCACCTTCAAGCTGGAAGTGAGTACTAATGGAGAAGACTGGATGATCTATAGGCATGGGAAGAATCACAAGGTGAGCGCAAAAAGTTTTGTTTGTGTAAATGTGTATTTAGTCTGCTCTTTTTCACCTTTCGCTACATTTCAAACACTAACAACGGCACATTTTACATAGATTTTAATTGATAGGCACCCACAAAGTTGCTCATAAGCCCTTTCCTTTCAGTCCAATACCCTTAAATAAAATTTGTTATATCCAATCGCCTCCAGAAGTCACCCAATTGTTCACCCTGACTCTCACCTAATTCAAAGGGCATCCTGGGTCAAATGAATTTTTACTGTAAATGCAGCTATGCTATGAAGGTCTCAGAGGTTTGCAGGAGCAATGAACACACCAAAAAGGTCATGGATGTAGTTGTGCAAAAGCTGAAAGCAGGGTAAGGTTCAATGTTCCATTCTTCATCTGGAAATGGAAGGAGTATAACACAACTGCAAACCTACCAGGACATGGCTGTCCACCTAAACTGACAGGTCAAGCAAGGAGAGCATTAATGAGAGAAGCTGCCAAGAGTGGCTTAGAAGGAGCTGCAGTGGTCCAAAGCTCAGGTAAGAGAACCTTTTGACAGGACAATCATTGGCTGTTCTTTTATAGAAGAGTGGCCAGAAGAAAGCTGTTGTTTGAAAAAAATGGCACTGACTAGTCAAAGTCCAGACCTCCATCCAACTGATATATGAATCTGTGGGAGGACTTGATAAAGTGATGCTCTCCCTATCCAATCTGATTTAACTTGAGCTATTTTGCAAAAAAGGGGCAAACATTTCTCCCTCTAGATTAGAGGTCAGGCTAGACATGTCATTTTGACCGACATGTATTAAAAAATCCTGTCATAGACTATTTTTAGCCATCAATTTTTAAATATTGTAGTACTTTAATACATATTCAGTATTTAGTTTTAAATTGATTTTAAATAATATTCAATCCAAACAGGCGGAAAAGAGAACTACATAAAAAAGGTGAAATTAAACGATTGCACCTAAATACCTGCTGTGGCCTGATCGCACAGTCTCACAAGTTTCTCCTGCTCCACATGGAGCTGAAATGCTCACCCATTTGTACATAATCAAATAGTGGGATTGCTGCAGAGGTTGTTGTCATGAGCTATTGGATTTTTGCCTCGGACAGATGACTTCTTATGGGTTTTTTTGAAGATGTTGCTCCATTGGCTGAATCTGCGCTCCTCTGCCACACTAGAGACTGGAACTAAGCACCTCTTTAGCCAAAGTTTTGAAATGAGGAAACATTCCTCCAATTGAGGTGATCAGAAGTCGAAAAGAATCTTCATTTCCTGACCCGTAAACTATTGCTTCAGCGGGAGGAAAGCCAGCAGCATGCGCCAGTGTTTGGCACACATTGGGCTCTTTGGAGAGCGTTTAACCAGCCAAACCGGCCACAGTCAAACTCCAAAGCATCAGTAACTTTTCAATGTGCAGTCAGTTCCCGGTTAGAGAGATGCATTGAATACGGTGTCTGGGTCTGAGATGATGCTCAGATGCTCTCATGGGAATTTTTTTCTTTAATTGATTTATTTACCTGTACTCTTTGTGTAAAGTAAAAATTATCTGCACATTTGCACCAAGTGGTCAGAGGTGTGAATACAATCTGTCTAATTGATGGACAGCCTTCATATTTTTCTGTCACCTTTCTAAGAAAACGGTCAAATACTGAAAATATGCCGTTAACTCTACCCCTGCTCTAGATCTAAAGAGCCGGTAAAGACATACCTCAAACGACAAAAAGATTTTTCCTACACAGTATTGAATCAGGAATAAAAGATATTCAACACTTTTCAGAACTTTATTTCTAAATATTTTGTAATCATGTGTGCTTGTCCTTCCACTTTACAATGGAATGTAAATGCCCTACATCACTTGCAAGGCACCATAGGCAGCTGTAATTGACCACAAGCTCAAAATTTTAACCAGTGTCTCCAATTAAAGCTGTTCAACTGGCATCCATTTGGTGCTTTTTAAAGGTTTACAGCCAAGTCTGAAAGAGAGAACTCATATCTCCAAGCTTGAAGCTGCTTTGACTGTAAATACATTTATGCTTTCTTCATTCTGCTTTTCACATCACATCTGTTTCCTGTTACCTTCTGGTTAGAGCTCTGCTGAATGGAAACATGGCTAAGCAGGTCCCCGGGATGTTTCTGCCAGAGGTGTAAAACCTTCGGCGAGCTTGCTGCAGTCTTGCGGTTTCAAGGTAGAAACAAACCAGGCAGTATTTTAAGTCTTAATGGTTAAAAAAGTAATCTAATTAGAGGAGTAGTTCAGTGGCTGCGGCTTCTTTTTTTTTCCATTGCAGCCATTCTTCCCCATCTCTGTGGTCACACTGTGATCTATGGCCACGTCTAGCCTTGCGCTGTAAACTCTTATTCCTTAACGAACACTAATGAATGCTCATACGAGCAGATGCGTGTATTTTGCTTAGTGGACCATCTGGGGTCTCTTTGTGGACTTTAGATCCCATAAGACTCCCAGAGAAATGATAGATGGATAAAACAGTATAGGAAATGAAACATATGAGAATGACTGAGTGAAAAGAACCTAAAGAAATTCCGTCTCCTGCTAATGTGTTCAGCAGCTTGATGGGAAGAAAAAAAACTATTCAATGTTTTATCATCACGGTTAAAATGAAAATATTCGCAAAAATTGCAGGATTTTCCTTGCAGTTAGGATTTACGAAACCTGTAAATGTCTTACATATCCAGTTTTAATCTCTGTCATTGAGCAACTGCAGTTTAATGGCATGCTGACACCAGACTATGGTATAAAACAATAAAAAAAAATCCAGTATGCAAAACAGATTAATGACCAGTGTTTCCAGATTAGTCGCTGGTGTCACCATCCGTAATCCCCCTTGATTCCCCAACAACCCTGGAAAGGCATGTCGATCTGAATGCCAGGAGATACACAGAATGGGAGAAGTGTGTGTGTGTGTGTGTGGGGGGGGGGGGGGGGGATGTGTCTAGAATAAATCAGCAGCAGCTTGCAGTCAAAACATTTGGTGCTGGTAAGGATGTTTTAACCCTTTTTGCTCCCTGGTGCATCAGGCTGTTCAGTAAACTAATGATCAGGATTTTCAGTCACTTCATTGAATCTAGGTCAGAGCATTATCTTATTGTGAAAGTATGGATCCAAACCAAATATTTAAAATTACAGAACTGTTTGCAGCTTTGATATGAATCTTTTTACCAGCTGGTGTAATGACCTGAATGTTTATGGTTAGGATCAAATGGGAATGTATGTCAGAGAATTTGAATCTGTCTAAATTATTGGACTGAACTGACTTCTTAATTCTGTTAATGCGTGCTGGAAAACTAATTATGGTATTTGTTGAGACAACATTTGTTGTAGGCTACACTATATTAGTAAAATGAATGAATGCTATTTCATCCTAAAAAAACCTGCTTGTTCTCTCTGAAGATGACAGAACTCGCCTTTGCATGAAATACTCCAAGCAATTATTGTACACCCCTGCTTTTGGTTATTTTTTTGGACTATTTGTAAAAACAGGAAAACTTTACTGATGTATTTAACCTTTAAATCCATGTTTTTTCTTCTCTCCTTCACTGTTTCTCCTAAAATCTCTCCATCCATCTGACTTTACATTTATTCCATATCTGCATTCCCCTTCTTGTTCCACCTTCTCCATCCCTTTTTGTTTCCGTTCCTCAGCACTCCATAATTTATACTTTCTTCCAAGACTGTGTCCTAGAAAGTCATCAGCGATTGCTTTTGTCCTAGAACACAATGATGCTTGGAGGTGTTTCAAATTAACTATAGTACTTAGTGTTTAAAAGCAAAAATATTCAACTGATAAGAGACACCGTGATAAAGAAGCTTTTAAATGTGCAATTCTGTATAGACAATGCATGTCATGAAAAAATTAAACATGAACACTCATAGATGGGTGTGTTTCCAACCGATTCTTTCTTGCATGTTAACATTTGTCTCAGATGAGTGGCTCTTAATAAACCATCCACTTCACTCCAGTCATTCACTTAAACATCTGGGAGGCAGCCCATAGGGGTGGTGCTGCTGTCACACGTCATTCTGATGATTTGTGTGATCTTTAATGGTTTTGATAATGTCATTTAATGCCTGTTTTGAACCAAAAAGAACACACTTTTATTTACACAGGGTAATATTCAGACTTATTTAGGAATGCTGTACTACCAGGAAAAGTACCGCCATTCAAAATACAAAGCATTAAAAACAAAAAAAAATATTGGCTAAAATACACAGAATAAATATTTTTACAGTTGCACCTCAAGATAGATGGGTTTTTTCTCTACAAAGTATAAGAACAGAGCTGCAGGACCAAAAATGCTGTCACCAGAACTGAGAATGACCAAAGCTAAATTTCAACGCTAAAGCACATAATTTTTTATAACACTTTTGTAAAAGTACTAATGGATACAATAAAACGCAGTGTTTAATATTGACAACATGGCTCATTTCCCATAGCAGCACAGCCGTGGGGGAAGCACAAATCTTGACGTATAAGACTACCCCCCACCCCCCTCCAAAGAGACAAAAAAAAACTATAGGCCTACGTTTTCTATTGCTTATTTGAATATACCCTGTTTGTATTGCACAGTGTAAGCTGTATAAGAAATGTTTGCCATACAACATGAGTTGGAAATGTAAGTTTTGGGGTGTTTAAGGAGTCTGGATTGTTTTAAAACTCAAAAAAAAAAAAAAACTCCCACTGGTCCAACCTGAACTAGGTGGTTCTACACAGAAAGTTTTGAAAATACAGTTTTCACGCAGGAACCTGTACTTGATGCTGCACTGCCGGGTGCTTGTGCATAACAAAAGACAATGTCAGAAAAAATTATTATAATTATTTATTTACTTTATATACTGTTGGCACAGTTGGTAGCACGGTTGGCTTGCAACATGAAGGTCATGAGTTGAAATCCCAGCCAGGGGGGCTTTCTTCGAGGAGTTTCCATGTTCTCCCCTGTGCATGTGTAGGCTCTTGCCGGGTACTCCAGCTTCCTCCAATGGTCTAATAACATGACTGTTAGGTGAACTGGTCTCTCACAATTACCCTTAAGTGTGTGTGTGTGTGCATGCATGTTTGTCTGTTTTGTGTGTTTCTGGTTTGCCCTGTGATGGACCCCGCCTAATGACTGCTGGAGATAGACACCAGCCTCCCCACGACCCTGTAAGGATATAAAAACAAACAATCATCTTTGCAGATGTGTTTGAAATACCCCACACTGGAGGGTCTTCCTGTGTGAAAGGCCTGTTTGCATTCATGCCACAGTCATCTCAACTGGAATCTAAGTCCATCCCAAATAGCCACTCTAAAACCCTAATTTTGTTGATGTCTTTATTTGTATTTTTTCACCATTCTGGTGTGCTTCAGATCATGAAAGCACAATCTTCTTCAGGACTTTCTGGAGAGAGTAGAAATCCTCCAGGTCATGAAAGAGCAAAGGAGTCAAAGACCTTGTTATTGATTGGCATTCACATAAAGTTAGAAAACCTCAAAGATAAAGTCTTACACTGAGACATTCAGCTTGCATCTTAAGTAGTTGGAGATATTCTGCAGACTTTCTTTTTTAATAAAAGTTAAAGCAGTCCAGTTGTAATTATGTCGTCCTCAGAAATGCTGGCAGACCTGTCTGTGTTCATTGCACCACTGGACACAGGCCAAGTCATAAAAAACCCCTTTATTCCAGAGGAACAAAGATGGATGAAGAAAAGCAACATGAGAAAGGAGGAAGAGGTACTTTGAAATGAAAAACAGGAACAATATTTGGAAAACAGAAAGGAAATACAGAACAAAATGTTAGGCTGTCAAGTATTAAGCTGATAGAAAGAATGAGCTGTGAAGAGGGCTGAAGAGAGCTGGAAGCCAGAGGGAGAAAAACAAGGTTCAGAGGGGAAGAGGTGAGTGAAGGGAACAGGCTGACAGCGGGAAGAAGTGTTCATAAGGGAATCACAGAGCAAAAGAGAGAGAGATGGATGGATGAATTGAGGCAAGAAGGAGAGCGGGAATAATGAGAATAGCAGACAGGGGTGTTGACCACAAATCCCTCTGGATAAATTGGAGGTCTCAGCAACACAGCCTGGAAGCATGTCAGGAGGAGGAAAGAAAATAAAACGACTGAGTGGAGAGAGAAAGGTTGGGAGGTGAGGGAGAAGCAGAAAGAAGTGGAGAGATGAATCAGTGACAAATGAAGACAGAAAAGCTGAGCCCAGAAGAGAGAAACAAGACAAAGGGAGATATTACAAAGGTGCCAACTGTAATTTAGTCTCAGAGACTTGTGTGCTGTCTCTGTCTCTCCCTCTCTCTCTCTCTCACACACACACACCTGGACTTAGCTGTCACAGAGAGGTAACCTCCCTGAAGTCCCTGAAGTGCGTATTTGTCCTGGTGTGAGGAAATGGGAGGAGATGTGGGAGGCATTTTACTATTTTATAACTTGATGCACACACATGCATGCAAAGCACAGTCAGCACGGACATTTGCATAATTCAGCAGGTCTCTGTGGGTCGACTCTGGCTGAATGATTGTGGCCCTACAGGCTCCCGCCACACACAGACACACACACACAGTCACCTGTTCTTCAATATAGCTGAAAAAAACATTTCCATTTCTCATTGTAGTTTTCTCTAGTTATACACTCAATACCATTAGTCACCCATTTGCCCGCAAACTAGAATAAAATTCACTGAACATACAGTACCTTGGAAGTATTCACACTACTTCATCTTTTTCACATTTTGTCACAAACTTTGTCACATCAGTTTTCAAGCTATGCTGCAAATTCTCTATTAGATTTAGATCTGGACTTTGACACCACACATAACATTTCGCAACAAGGCCAGGAAAAGCTATTTTGTTTTTATTGGACTTTAAATTCCTTTTTTCAGATTATTTTTAAAAGATCTAGAAATCATTTTACTTCTTCCCATCTGTGTACCAATTTATGTTGGTCTATCACATAAAATCAGAATTAAACATATCAGGTTTTGTAGATGTAACTGAAAAATGTGAAAGTTAAATTGGTTTTATTACATTTGGAAGGCTGTGTCAGTAAGTATCTAGTTACTGTCCTGGTGTCAGCTTCCCTCGTCCCTTTTTTTAAAACCGTGGATGCGTAGCGAGTGCAGACAGACTTGCACAGGCAGTTAACAACCTGAGCCAGGTCACAGGTGTAGTTCATTAGCTAATTGCTACAGATGCCCTTTAGGAAGAGACTCTTAAAAGTGAATTTAGGAGTTCAGACCCTCAGGGATGCTACGTATCCTATTACATCTCCTCTCTGTGGATTCTCACTCCAACCTGGGAGCTAGCACAAGTACAAACAATGTTTTTTTCTTTTAGTCAGCAAAAACAAACACCTGCAATGTCTAAATGTTTACTATGTATTTAATTTCTGAAGAAAATCTCAATATTGTGCTAGAATAGCTTTCGTTCTCAATAATAAATGTAAATATTCTGTTTGTTTGTCTGTTTGTTTAATTCAATAATGTGTAATAAAACCCCCACTAAAATGTACCTTACTTAGCTCAAATCAGTGTAACATATATCTAGGTATCTACTCTTTGATTTCCTTTAGTTTTACAACAAATTCCAGTACCACTCCCATAACCTACGGTTGAAGAAAAGCTATGTTGTTGGTAATGCAAACTATAGCTATGTCTCAGTTATTATACAGTTGCATGTGTGTGTCTGACATTTGCTCTGAACATTTTTCTTCTGTTTCAGAATGCAACATTGCATCCTGCTTTACTTTGAACTGTGTCCCACTTGGGCTAACAGTGGGAGCTAAGTTCAGTTCAAATTGTGAGACACATCTAGGGCTCTTTTGGGTCTCACTGGGCCCCCTTTAGTTGTGGGCATCAAACTCATTTAGGAAATCAAAATATTATCTACACACAATCCCATTTTGCACCCATTTAACAGCCCATAACCTACCTATATGGATCCCATTAAAAAATTTTATGTGTAAGTTTTAAAGATCTCTGGTCTGCCTTATGCATCCTAGCTCCAACTTATGATAGATGTCAGGAAGACCGAAGATCAAATATTTAAAAATAATCTTGGTATTTGTAAAAATTGCCAGTATGACTAATTAGTTGCTTTTTTAAAGTTTTTAGTTCATTTGCTAAAGCTAAGATACTTAGATACTCAAGATGTTTCTTGTAAGTATTGCAGACCGTTAACCAAATGCTGGATTCAACTTCAGACCCAAAGTGTCACCAACATATGAAAGAAAATTTATTGGGATGTTTGAAGCAACCCAGTATCTACCAGAGTTCAAACATTTGCATCTCTTTGGCCCGAGAGGTGGCCAACCAAGGAAGAAGCCCTTCCTCCTAAACTGATCAGCAGCTGCTGATAGGGACAAGCCAAATGCTTCTGAACAAACATTTTCCAATTGCTGATAAGAGTCAAGATGAGGCTTTCAAAGGTGCACTGTACCAGCTCTCAAGCATGGTGGTGGTAGCATCATGCTGTGTTGCTATTTTAGTACACAAAGTTAATAGAATAATGAAGGAGAACTATCATATCCTAATTCAGCTCAATTTTGTAAGAACGGTGAATTTCAAACCTTCCTGGGTGTTCCAATAGGTGGTTGGCTGTTTTTCTCATAACTGGGTTCTCTACCAGAGGCCTGGAGCTTGAGGGTCCTTTACAGTGTCTTTGCTGTTCCTAGAACTGTGCTCCTCTGGACTGAGATCTCCAATGTTGTGGGGTTTTTTCAGTATGCCAGTTAAAATAGTTGTCACGTCAAGTTTATTTGTATAGCACATTTCAGCAACAAGGCAGTTCAAAGTGCTTTACGTGATTAAACATAATACAATAAACAAATAAGAACAAAAATACATCACAGTGGCAAAATGAAGAGAGGTTATAAACAGTTACAATCCAGACTAGAATTAATTATTTTCCCTTGATTATTGATCAAAGGCAGTTCTGAACAGATGGGTTTTTAGCCTCAATTTAAAAGGAACTCAGTGTTTCAGCAGTTTTGCAGTTTTATGGAAGTTTGTTCCAGATTAGAGGAGGATATAAACTAAACTGAATGCTGCTTCTCCATGTTTGGTTCCGAGTTTGGGAATCCAGAGAGACTCGATCCAGAAGACCTGAGCGGTTTGAAAGGTTGATACAGTGACAACAGATCTTTAATGTATTTTGGTGCTAAGCCATTTAGTGATTTATAAACTAACAAAAATACTTTAAATTCTATTCTCTGAGCTACATGGAGCCAGTGAAAGGACTTTAGATAACCTCATTCAATCGGAATATTTTTAATTATGGTTAAAAGTTGTGTCCTGGCCAGAGAACCAACACATTTTAATACACTCTACCAGTTTTACCAAAAACAACTGTTAAACATGGAGCCTATGGTTGACGTGCAACTCTCTTGAGGGCATTTAACTAAGTAATAGTGGGGGTGTATGTATACATATGAGCATGTCTAAGAATGTGTGTAATTTGGACCCAGATGGAAGTTAAACAAAAAAGCTACTATCGCAGAGTTAGTTGTGTTATATCAGACAGAGTAGCGGCCTGGCTTGCAGCTCTGTTTGTTGACCCTGAACATAGCAAATAATTTAGAAAAAAGGGACTTCAGATTCTTGTCAAAGTGAAGCGTGTATACAGCACTTAGAGGCCGTCACGCTCACTGATACACTACAGTTCACTTGAAAGTTGAGAGCCTGTAAAGGACAGCAACAAGGATAGACCTTCACACGAACATACAAGTGCACAATGACTCAATACAGTATGTAAGTGTGTGAGCATGTGTACATGTGCTGAGGAAATGTTTCTTTGTGCACCGAGGGAAATCAGAAAGCACCCAGCAGCTCTAAACTCCTCAGAGTGAGACCTCATAATTACACTTTTACACATCGACACACAAACCGACACACACTCTCACATTTGTAATTACTGCCTGTACCACAATCCCATTAATTCTTGTATGGCCTTTAGGCGATTTTCCATCGTTGAGGTGGTCACGGTTTCCAGTACGAGGGCCTTCGTGGGGACATGAGGTCACAGGGGGTGACTTTGCAGCATTCACCCACTGGGTCACGGGTTCAGTTCCCAGCTGGCCCAGTGGCTTGCTTTTGTTCCTTCCAGTCAGAGACTCTCTTCATCCATATCTTGCCCCCACCCCCCGATGGGTCCTGGTGTTTAACTGATGGAGAAAAATAACTCCTGAAAACAAGCAAATAATTAAATGCCCTTTGGCTCGGTTAAATAAGACTCACATTTCTCTGTAAGAAACATTACCTTGAATCATCAGCTTAGTTGTACAGCATCTTTTAAAATCAGTCAAACTCCAGATATATTTTGACATTTTGTCTCAATACAACCACAAACTCAAAAAGGTTTTATTTAGATTTTATATGATAGACCAACCCATAACTGAAGTATAAAAAGATATTCATAGTTTTCCAAGTTTTCTATAAAAAAAGTGTGGGATGCATGTGTGCTAGATTACTCTTATACCTCTAAGTGGAACCAGTCTTACTACAGCAGTAAATGGAATCCACCTGTGTGACAGTAAATTGAGAACAGGACAACTATTATTCGTCTAATTCACAAATCTGGTGTTTGTTTGTGGAAGGGCAAAGAGAAGAAAGCCACTGTTGAAAGTTTTCAAACACTGTTTGCGGTTTTCCACAAGACATGTAGGGAACACGTAATCATAGCAAAAGACGGTGCTCTGGTGAGATGAGACCGAAATTGAACTTTTTGTCCTTCTTTGCAAATTTTGCAATTGAAAACTGAGACTTTGCATCACTCTGAACACACTATAAAACATGGTGGTGGTAGCATCATGGTCCCGGAAAGCTAAATAAACAGTGTTCCTGGGAGAAAAGCTGCTTGAGGTTGCAGAGGTCAACGGTTCACCTTCGGACAATGACTCTAAACATGCAGCCACGGTTACAATGGAGCTTTAGATCACATCATGTGATTAACCCAGTAAAAGAAAAGGCTCAAGTTTAACTGCACACCACACTAAATTGTTAAAAGTAGGGGAGTCCTTTCTGTTTTATTTTGCTGTTTCTTTTTATAGTTGCGCTGCACTCTGAGTTCAGCAGATAAACATTCTGCATGTGTTCAGGTAGAAACTAGCTGTATTTGTTCAGTACACCTGTTTGGGAACCTGAATGTAATGTGTGCAAAATTTTCTTTCCACATCACAATTATTTTCAACTTTGTTTAGGTTTATAGAAAAGATCCCAGTAAAATATATAAAAGTTTTTGTAACATGATAAAATGTGAAATGTTTCTAGGGGTGTGAATACTTTGGCAAGGCAGAGTAGCACTGCACAAAAGCAGCCTTCTTTTACACTTAAATTTACTGTAGTAAATCATCTAGACAGGGAGGAAGATAGAGTTGTCAAAGAGACAGACAGAGCGGAGGGCAGGAAAGCAGAAGCCCAGCTGTGTTTTGTAGCGGAGATGGCTGCCAGAGAGAGAGAGAGAGAGATGGGGGGGGACTTGACACTTTGTCATATAGACGTAGATATGAAGTCGAGATGTCAAGAGACAAAAAAGGGTGCTTCTGGTCATGTGCACTTGCATTCAATTTCCTTTTTATCTGTATATGAGCGCACTTTCAGAGGAAATCGGTTTCAGCGTGCTTGTCTGTGCGCTGAGACTCCGAGGGCAACATGCAAGGAAAGGGAAACTGTCTGTGCGTGAGCAGCGACCATTGTGTCTGGATATAGTGCGGCGGTGTGTGTTTGTGCACTGAAGGGTGACAGAGTGCGTTTATCTTTGCACTGTGTGCTTGAGGATTTAGAGATGTTTTCCTGCGTGTGTGTGGTTGAGTCAAGAGGACGTGAGAAGAGGTTTCCTCTCCACATACTTACATCTTTGATTTATCACACACTGCGTGCCCTCAGACTATAGCGCAGGAGTGTGGAAGTAAACCTTTGAGCTCATTCCTCCCTTTGTCAACAGAGTCCATTCATTTCATGTATTTACTATACAGAGGGTGTTTAATAAAGGGAGAAGAAAGACTGTAAGTCATGTAAAATCATATATTTTTTAGATTTTAACCAGGGTTCTGATCTCATGGCTCTCCAAATTTTTATGAATACACTCTGATCTCACTTTCATGTGTAACTCACAGACATGAGAATAATTTTGATGTTATCCTGCCAAGTTTGAAAAAAGAAACAAACAATTCTGTCCCCAAGATGGAGAACTTTCATGGAGGGTCACACTTTTTTATCTCCATAGTCCAGAATACCAATGTTTTGTGGATTGCTGCTGATAGTATTTTAGGATATGAAAACACAGCAATGTTCTCAAGAATACAACGACGTGCCTTAAAGCAAAGCATAATAAAACTGAAAACGCATACAACATCCTCATTCTGTATAAAATAGAAATACATAGCTAGATAATCTGGTTCAGTTGGTGTTCAAGCCTCCAGCTGTCCACAGCCAACTGTACAGAGGCTAAGATTGGATGGATGGATGGATGGATGGATGGATGGATGGATGGATGGATGGATGGATGGATGGATGGATGGATGGATGGATGGATGGATGGATGGATGGATGGATGGATGGATGGATGGATGGATGGATGGATGGATGGATGGATGGATGGATGGATGGATGGATGCCAAACAAACCATAACTGTATCCTGGTCATGCAGAAGTTAGGCTGGAAGAACTAGTGAATGTTAAATCTGCGCTGGTAAGAAATTCTGCATCAGGTTTATAAAAGTGGTGGGGACACAACCGTCAATAATAAATATTGCCGGTGATAAGACCCAGCTAAAAATGACGCCTATGTATACGGAGTTGTTCAAACATTAGACACTTCCTTCAAACTTTGGAAGATGAAAAGGTCGACTTCTGTGTCTATGTGTGAAGCTAGCATTATCATCCTGTCCGTCAAAGTATCTACTCAAAATAGTATGTTGTCATCTCTGACTGAATTATTCAGAAGGAAGAAGGAAATCTGCATAAGCTCACCGACTAATTCCTGCAGGGAAGCCATTTTCTCACAGGCAGTACTTAACTCTGTGAGAAGGCCCAGGCAGGCCAGAGCCAGAAAGTATGAATATCTGGGGAACTGATTGGTTGACACTGATTCTCAAAGCTGACCAATCATGGTTTAAGCCAGTGGTAGAAATGCCTGCCTCATTACCATATACACTTGAGGGAAAAAAGTGTACGAAAAATGAAAGCTATAATGCAAGGTTCTGGAGTGGCCTAGCTAGTCTCCAGACCTCAATCCAAAAGAGAATCTCTAAAGGGAGTTGAAAGTCCATGTTGCCCAATGACCGCCCAAAACATCAAAGCTCTAGAGAACTTCTGCATGGAATAATGGGCCAAAATATCAGCTACAGTATGTGCAAACCTGGTGAAGACCTACAGGAAACATTTGATCCCTGGCATTGCCAAGCAAGGTTACTTTAAAAAGATTGAAATGGACTTTTGTTATTAGCCAAATACTTATTTTTTGCACCATTATACAAATACATTCTTAAAAAATAATACAACGGATTTTATTGGATTTTTTTTTACATTCTGTCTTTCACAGATGAAGTGTAGATATGATGAAAATTACAGACCTCTCATCTTTTTAAGTGGTACAACTTGTGCAATCAGTGGCAGCCCCACTTTATTTATTTATTTTCACATTTATTTACCTATTTCCAATTGTATTACTAAATTTATTAATTTATGCATTTATTTCCACATTTATTTATTTATTTTATTCATACTCTAGCATCCCGAAACTTTAAAATGGAAAACCTGTCCATACATGTTAAGTTTTGTGAAACATAACATTCATCAAACACATATATATGATCTTTCAGAAAAGTTGACAAAATCAAAAACACCATAATTGGATTTTTCTTGCACATGTTGTATGTGCACAAAGCATTTTATTCATAGGTGCAGCTAAATGCATAAAAATCCATACCTCAGGCAAATTCAGATTTTTATTTGTTTTCATTCAACCAAGAAGTATGTTCTGACAGAAGATGAGACAAGCATCTCTAGAAGATAATAAAACAATGTAAATGAATTATTAATTTTAATTAATACTAAGTTAGTTCCCATCTATGTTCAAAAAACACAAACATGAAGTAGAAATGTGTTAAAATGGTTAGGACAGGTTTACGTAACAGCAGAATGACAGTGAGGAAAGATGCTTTACCACAATAGATTTGCTTTAGCTAATCAGTCCTGAACCTTAAATGAAGAAGATTCAAGATCGAAATAATCTTTTAGCTCCTTTGAAAAAAGTCCCAGGAGATTGAAGTCCTAGTGCTTTTGGTTGAAATACAACTCACACCACTCCCTCATTCCCACCCCTTACTTAATTAAAACAGCTCCTAATTAAGAACTGCAGTCATAAACTGGATATGAGACTTGTGTTACTCAATAGTTAACTAAAATCTAAATAAATACCAGTAGAGATTTTTGCTCATTGAAACACTGTACAGAATATACCAATCTCACAAAAAAAAAAAACATATTGTCACACTGGACATCTCCAAGAACTACAACGATAACCATCACAGTTTTTGCATTTTTCCAATACATGATTTTGCTTTATGAAACTTGGTGTTTGCATTCTGTAATGGAGTTAGTGAAATGTTAATATAAACTGATCTGTTATTATCTATCCACACAGGTATTCCATGCCAACACTGACGCCACAGAGGTAGTCCTCAACCGCGTCCCTCAGCCGGTCCTGGCACGCTTCGTACGAATCAGACCTCAGAAGTGGGAAAAAGGTATCGCACTACGGTTTGAGCTCTACGGCTGTCAGATTACAGGTAATACACTACCACGTCTCTGCTTTGCATTTACACGACATTAAGAGATGTGGCTTTAGGTAATGAATGCCACTGCCTCGCCTTCCTAGACATTTGATACTGTAGCATGCTGGATGTGATCTCCAGCAAAGCCAGTTTGCAGCAGCTTGTTTTGGACATGTCAAAAAGTTCTGTGGCCTAAGCTTCACAATTTTAAAAGATAATTGTGCCATTTGTATTAATTATCACAATATTGACCGTGTAATAACGCTACTTAACCCCATGCTATGCTATGCATGTGCTTTGTTTACAACAATGAAGATTCACTTATGAAATCAGCTTATCCAGCTTTGGATAAGTCTACAGTGGACCCTTGCTATTCATGGTTCAGTATTCATCTATTTTTCTGTGCAATGTGACTAAATTAGTCATGGAGAATCTTCTTATTCGCAAATCTTTTCGTAAAGCATATCTAAAATATCACAAAGAAAATGCATCTTGAGAAGCTATAATGCCTAAATACTAAATACTTGACACGGAATTGGCTTGTGCTTGCAAAGCAGCCAATCCAGGAGCGCCATTTATTTTATTTGGTGCTGATTGTCTGTAACCCCAAGGATGGTAAAAAGCAGTGTAGATGTTAGCTTCTGTGGTAGTGCTAAGATGGTTTCCACTGTGTGTTAATTGATATGAAGGTATATTTGGTGTTTGAATTGTTAAAATAGGCAAGAATTTTTTGAGGTGCTCTCAAGTATTCACGGATTTCAGTTATCCAAGGGTCCAGTGTATATATCTATACTTAAATTATGTCCTTTTTTCTTAATTTGACACATCACCACATTAGCTTTTGGTTTTGTAGTTTCTGACTAAGAACCCAGAAAAGCAGTACACACTGAAATTAAGAAAGCCCCATGTTATTGCCTTTTTGGCCCCTCAACACTCTTAAACCTGGAATATAAACTAGACACGTTGCTATTAGGCAGGGTGTGGCTTAATCACTGTGCAAACATAATTTATATTTTATATATATTCACAACAGATCATAGGTGAAACTGTGCTTCTAAAGAATCTGTTTAGCACACCTGTTCTAACTTGAACTGTTCTAGACTTTGAAACAGCGCTGCTTTGAGTTAGAGCAGATGGCCTCTCCCCAGAAAAAAACTGAAATATCTCTGTATCAAAAGTAGGGCTGGACTATAATTCAATAACAATATATATATCAATTGATAGATGAGTGGTGCGATAGGGAAAAGAAGGGCGATAAACAGTTCAATAGTTTCCTTTCCTTTTTTCATTATAGCCTATTGGGTAGCTTAATAATACAGTCATTACTTACTCCAAACCAATCACAAAGGCAGACCCAGGCAGCTCCATCACCAAGCCCTTGCTCCTCTCAGACCACAAAAGAGAGCAACTGACTTGAACTGCAAAAGATGTTGCAGCAAGGAGCGTCAGAGGAAATTCCCCCAAAGGAAGGTTTAAGTAGTTCACCAGCAGTTGAACCGATACGGGATGCTAAAGGCAACGACTATAAACAAAGTGAAAAATACTACGGTTGTCGTGGGGACCCCCACCCTGGCCCGCTGTGAACCGGTGCTGCTGTCATGGTTGCACAGAGACAGGCTCAGCACACCCAGTCCATGCTGCTAACACCAGCCATGGCTTTAAAAATGTCCACCCGGTACTCCACCACTTCCCCAGAAGCAAAAACGGTTTCAAAAACACAAACATGGGTGAAAAGACCTGCTGGCTTCAGCACTCGGTCACTGATCTGGGCTCCAGTGTTTTCGGCACCGTTGGCACCATCGACACTGAGCCAACTGTGACTACCTTGTTAGCTGTAGCTTCAGCAGCTCTACTGAATTAGAATCAGCTTTATTGGCCAGGTATTTGCACACAAACTAAACCAAAGATCTGAGCCATTAATAAAATAAAGTGTAAAAAGCATCAAGATAAGCCTACAATTTAAATCAATAACATTATTAAAATAATTTTTTATCAATAACATAATGGATATTAATAATGCTTACACCATTGAACTTTCATCCCCAGATGGTCAAGCAATGATTGCGTAGTAAAAAAGAAAAAACAGAGACAGTGATAACATGGCAAAAATATTTTTTTTCAGTTTCCATTGTTGGTGTCATTACAAACAGAATATATGTACCGGTAATCATTTATGAGAAGCCTATGGTTTAGAAGTTATATAAAAAGTGTTTTTAAGATAAGTCAACATATTTTGATACACAAGAAGAAACCATGGCAGCAGTTTATGAAGCTAATTTCTGTTAAGCCTCCTCTTGAGATTCATGTGAAAACACAAACAGTAAGCCACAGTTTGGTCAGAGGTTGGGTCAGAGCAGAAATGCCTTCCCTAGAAAATATTTCCTGGAACAGAACAGGTAAAAGTGGAAGGAATGTTCCTTTCTTCTCATGTGTGTAATCTAATGAAAATTCAGTTCGTACTTTTATCTCTTTCTCTCTTCCACAACACACCCACTCTTGTACACTCACACTCTTGCCCTTGCTCTTTCATATCCATATCCCCCTTCTCTGACTCCCACTCACGGATCTCTCTCACACACACAAAGAGACACACTTGGTCCTAATAGAATAATACTAGAGTGTCATGTGTGGGTGATAACATCAGAGAGTAACAGGCTCTCAGCTTTCATCTGCAGCCCTGGCAAACAAACACGATTTCAACCAGCATAATCAGCTCAATACTATAAATAGATGAAACTTAATTATGCAATCTTTGTTTGTGTGTGTCGAGAAACTGTGAAAGATAGGATTTTAAGTCATCTTACTGGGCCCATCTGTGTGTGTCTGTGTCTGCTCTCTGCTGTATCATTATTAAGTTAGGGCCTCTCCCTGGTGCCATTGTTGCGACCATTGAGGGGTACAGATATGCTTTTATCCAGGAGGGCTATTTCAGCACCCACACAAATCACAATCACACCAAAACAATATGACAGAGGAATATATATATATATATATATATATATATATATATATATATATATATATATATATATATATATATATATATATATATATATATGTGTGTGTGTGTTTGTGTGTGTGTGTATATATATATATATATATACACACACACACACACACACACACACATATATATATATATATATATATATATATATATATATATATATATATATATACCTTACAGTTTGCACCATTTTGAGCTGTGAGATCGCATCCAACACTTTTTTTTCCCAGGTCATTTTCATGTGTCCATCATGGAGCTGAGCAGCTATGCATAGCAAGTTCTCACATGCCCTGAATTTTTCCACATAGTTTTGCATTACAAACAGAAATAATTTGATTACATTTGAGGTTTATGTGACAAAGAAACACAAAGTTGTACAAAGTTGTATAGAAGAAAAATTATGGGTGGTTGTCAAGTTTTTCCAAAAATAAAAAGCCTGGCATGCAGTTTGATAGACAGCATCACTAAAAGGCTCAGGTAGGTAGTTGTTAGGTTGTAAAAAAGCATCCTAACCTAAGGCTGAGAGTAGACTCACCTACCAGCATGGTTACGACCCTAAACATACAGACACAGCTGAAGGAAATGGTTTAGATCAAAGCATATTCATGTGTTAGAACGGCCCAATCTTAAAACCTAATGATAATCTGTGACAGAAGCTAATAATTTCTGTCCTCCATCCAGTGTGACTGACCCTGAATTATTTTATAAAAAGGGACTGGGGATGTGCAGAACTAGCAGAGAAATCCCCCACCCCCCTCCAAATAAAAAAGTCTTGCGGATGCAAGTGCACCAAAAGATAGGTCAAAAATGTATTGTCTCAATCCCTAACAAAACAAATAAACTGTGAAGTTTGTTGTTTTCATGTGACAAATTGTGAAAAAAGTTCTAAATACATTTGCAGGGCACTAAATGCAACATCTTGACAGGTTCATCCTGCTTGTGCTTCTGTTATGAGTGACGGGCTTTGATAGTTAGGAGGTACACATCTGCAAAACAGCCAGTTCTGCTGCAGTAAAATGTATTTTTCTCCACTTTTATAACCTAACATATCTGCTAACAGACATTATGTTCCTGCTCATAGACATGCAGAGAAGCGCGCACTCGAACACACTTCCACTATGTGATAATGCCCCACACAGGCCTATAAAGACAGAAATAAAGCAGTCAGTCAGTGACATGTCATTAACTTAAATCACACTTTTATGTCTCCTGCTCTGCTTCTCTCACCCATCTCTCTTCAATGTCTCCGTGATTTTTTTCTCCTTCCTCCTCATTCTGGCTTCCCTCCCTCTGTCCTTCTTTCGCCTTTGCTGACAGCTTCCATTGCCGCTTCTCTCCGTCTCGCCTTCCTTAAATCTTCCTGGTGCCTGCCTCGTTCAGCGGCCCCTTCCTCACCTTAATCCCATTTTATTTCAGCACTGCAGCTCTTTATCAATCACTGCTTTTCAGTGCTGGTTATTATTTCTCTCACCAGGCCTGTGAGGCGCTCGTGTCCAGTCAGGTAGACCTCAGTTGGCTGTAGCGATAGCTGGTTATCAGGGGAAAAGCTCTATGTGTGGGTGAAAACAGAGCATACGTTGGATGAAAGTTGGCTTCTGCGCATCTGTGAGACCTTGACTGTTTTTGCTGTTGTACATGCATCGTTTTGTGGGAGCATGTGAGTTTAAGAGCTCTCATGCTGGTGTGTTACAGCTGCCTGTTTTTGCTGGGATGAAAGGAGATGATATTCTTGTCGACTCCCACTGCACTCCTGATTTAAAAAAGGCCAGCAGCTAAAGCACAGAAAATGCAGATATAGAACTTCACAATTCTAGACCTACGGCTAATAAGTTTAGCTGAATGGTGTAGAGCTTGATGGGACCTCATGGAGCCTGTCGCTGTTTGTTGTTGATGAATTATTTACCATACTGAGGCACTGTCGCAAACGTCACTGCATTAAACATTCATTTCCTCAAAGACCTGAAGAATGTCACCATCAATCACTGTCACCCCGCTTTCTTTCTCTTGCTTCCATCCCTGTCTACCTTTCTATTCACTCACTGCTCTGTCATTCCATCCCTCTTCTTGACCTTTTGTCCATTTCCTTAGCTGTTCCTTCTCCTTTGTCCTATATTTTCCTCCTCTAGTTATTTAAACCAATTTTTTTTGTTTTGAACCAATATTCCCGTAGTACATCTTCAAACAGAAGTGGTCACATTGTTTGGTTCACTTTGTTTTCCATCATTATTCATCACAGTGCTGTTTTTTTTTGTAGGTTTATTAGATTAAAACTCATTTGTCTCTGTAATAAACAGCATTGCTTTAATCTGCAGCATGCTTTCATTTAGTTTTTTTTTTTCCATTTGGGAGAACTCTGGCTCAATTCCCCACACAGAATCCCTCTTTGACTGCTCGGTTAAAGTTACGTGTCAACTTTTCTGCCGCTGGATGGGAAAATAATGAAACAGGACGAAGATAAAACAGCGGGAAGAGGCTCCAGGGTGTAACAGATCAGTTGATGTCGTAACAAAATCGTTTCAGGATCAAACAAGAATTTTTTTCTTCTAGATTAGGCCTAACATTGACTCTTAATGATTTTAGACCCGTAAGCTTATTACATTTATGTTTAGGTGGAAACCCTTTAGAATGTTATTATCCCTCTTAACTAGGCCAGAATCTCTTGATGTTGTACAGTTGTGCTGGAGGACAGACTTACCAAATTTCTTCACTGCTACTTCCTTTTCTACTACTACTCTCCAGTTGTATTACAGTACATTCTGTTATTTCAACTGTTAACTTTGTGTTCTCTCAGTGTTTTTCTCTCCATAGAAGATAAACCTGGTCTGGTATCCTGCTTGGCTGGAATGCCCTGTTGGACGGGGGGCATCGACTGGGATGATGCTTCCAGTGGCTGAACATCCACTGTGTCCTGTTATCAACTTTTTACTTTCTGTAACATAGAGTACTCTTATATCGGATCTTCTGTTCCTTCTGTCTCTGCGCTGTCTTCACAAACCCCCAGACGGTCGTGGCAGATGGCCGCTCCTACTGAGCCTGGTTCTGCTGGAGGTTTCTTCCTGTTAAAGGGGAGTTTTTCCTCTCCACCGTTGCTACATGCTTGCTCAGTATGAGGGATTGCTGAAGGATTGCTGTGGTTGGAAAGTCTGCCCAACCTCACGCCCAATGACTGACGCAATCTGCTGGGATTCCTTAAATAGGAAACTTTTTAACTGATTGGAATGTTTGTATAAATGTATTGAAATGAGTTCTTGTTAAGTGCCTTGAGATGACATCTGTTGTGAATTAGCGCTATATAAATAAACTGAATTGAATTGAATTGAATTACAGTTAGTCATCACAAAACTGTGTATCTGCCATGTATTTTAATGGTGTAGGGTGACATGACATATAGGAGAATAAACTCTGGCATCGCCTTACTACGTATTTGACAGCATTAAACAGTTAGATCACCAGATAACCCAGGTTGCCAAAGGTTTTTGGGACATGTTAAAACTCACTCTTTATACACATTTGCACCACTTCTACTGAACTGACAAAACTGCAACCTAATTATTGCAGTAATGACCCAGCAAAGACATTGTTTGATATCACACTACACTGCGTTGTTTTCACTGATAAAACGTCTTTCATCTCAACAAGGACGATGCTTTAGGCTAAAAGTGAAACTGACGGCATGACCTGTTTTTTATTAACCCTGCAAATAATAATCTGACCACTTGGTTGTGATCAGAACATTTAATTTTGTTTTAAAAAGCAGTCAGAGGATCCTAAATTATGATCTAAAAATAAAAGAAAGAAATTGTTTCATCATTGCAAATGTAGCCTGTCCTGACACAGCAGAACAGTGGAAAGTCTGGTTATGATCCCAATTTACAGACACTATTCAGAACAAGTGTGACGCATACTTCCGAGATGTGACCGTACTAGATGTTGCACCAAAATCCCTCTCGTTTATTTTACATTTAGAACTAGGCATCACATGTTTTTCAACTGGCCAGCAATCATTGCAGTATGAGAAACATTGTGAAAGCGGGTTTTTGGTGAGAAGCACAGTTTACTTCTTAAAGGGGGGGTATTTTGCAAAATGGACTTTCTGAAACTTAATATCCTGAGAACCTGTCTTTTCCTCATCAAAAACATGCCTGAAGTGTTGCTCTGACCCATTCACTCATGTTAGACTAATCTTGGAGTCTCTGCTGGTAGTTTTCTGGGTTGCTGAAACGCCTGTTCCCACCTATCCCCACCTTTTCCACCCATCTCCTCCTCCGAGCTTACGTACTCAGCCGAGAGCCTCGCCCCTGCAGAGCTCCCCCACCCATCCCCACCTCACACCACTCCGGCTGAGTCACAGGTGCAGTAATTATAACACACCAGCTGCAGCTGCGCGTCTTTTGTGAGATTTTCTTTCCTATTCCGTGCATGCTGCGATGATGCACGGTATGTGACGAACTGAACGGGGAGTGTCAGAAAGAGTAGGAGGGTCTTAGAGAGGTACAGGCGAAAATCAAGGCTTCCAATACGGAAGTAAATTTCTTTAAGGTAGATTTGGATATATGACAGACTTTTAAAAGACTTAAGGTGACAATTTAATTGGAGTGTGCTATAGAAGGGTAATATGTGCCTGGAAGAAGCATAATAAGGTTTAAGGCTCTCTTTTAACAATTATAGTAATCCCACTGACTGCCAGTTGCCACGGTTTGCTTGTGAGGTCTCAGATCAACAAGTGTGGGATCTATAGATCATAAATTAAACATTCTATAAATTAAACAATCTATCATTAAACAAGCTATAAATGTTTGAAGAGTTTATAAAACAGTCCTTACAAAACTGGGTTAATAAAACGGGAGTGCTATTTACAGCTGTTACTTTGTGAGTTGAAGCAAGCTTAAAGGTTTGAGGGCTAGAGCTATAGTGATAAAAAATATGACATTGTTTGAAGCATGAGGTGTAACTCCATAGCTAATGTGAATGAGACCACTAATAAAATCAAAGATAACCTTGCTGCCAAGAAAATGTCCTCCCAAAACAAATTGTCCTAATTTTTGGAACTCTTACACCTCATGTCCTACATATTGCAGTGGATGTCCGGTACTCGCGGGGGGTTAGGAACCATAGCCATATTAATATTTTAATAGCTCAAACACCAATCATATCTTAACATTCATTAATACTCACGGTGGAATCTGTCTGGGCACTGTCCTTTCAGCAGAAGGTATGGTATTCCTTGTTTCCGCTTTTGAGGGTAAAGCCAATAAGCTCCAAAAAAAATTAATGGTGCTCCCGAATTGACTGCTTTGCAAGCACCAACTAATGTCGTGTCAAGTAGCATATGGTCTTTGGAAACATCCATAACTCCAAATTAATCGTGGAACATTTGCCTATTCATGGATGTTTTCAAAGACCATATTTAAAATATTAGGAAACAAATACAGCTTGGGATGCTAAAATACATTTTCACAGAAAAATCAGCAAATAGGTGAATCTGCAAATACTAAGCTGTATCCATCCATCCATTTTCTGTACCCGTCATTCCTATGCAGGGTTACGGGGGGCTGGTGCCTATCTCCAGTTGTCATGGGGCGAGAGGTAGGGTATACCCTGAATAGGTCGCCAGTCCATCGCACGGCAACACAGAGACACACAACCAAGCACACACTCATACCTAAGGGCAATCTAGAGGAACCAATTCACCTAACAGTCATGTTTTTGGACTGTGGGAGGAAGCCGGAGTACCCGGAGAGAACCCATGCATGCACAGGGAGAACATGCAAACTCCATGCAGAAAGACCCCAGGTTGGGATTTGAACCGAGGACCTTCTTGCTGCAAGGCAACAGTGCTACCACTGTGCAGCCTAAGCTGTATATATGTATATATCTGAATTAGAGCTACAATAAGATCTTGATTTGTGGCTATTGTGCTTACCTCTGTGTCATCAGCTTTAGGCAAACCTCTATACTCAGTTGTTTTCATATTAATTTTATTTTTTCATTAGTTTTACAAAAAGGTAGACAGAATCTTACAGAATCCTACTCTACAAGCAAAGAATAAAAAAATGCTATATGTAGGAAAGGCACACATAGTGGTGATATCTAGGCTCTGACATGGCAAAACCTAAAGTGACCATAAAGTCAATCAGTATTTTTTTCTCTCTCACAGTGCCTAAACACTGCCCAGCCTTCAGACTTGTCTTGGGACTTTACAGCTTAAGTAATTGGCAGACCATGTTGTCCATTTAAAGTTCTCATTAAGCAACTATTTGTATTGTAAATCACTGGTCTGCACACTAAAAAATAAACAGCTGAAAGTTTACAGTGCATTGAAGTCTGACTGCATGCTGGGTGTTATCCAGTTATTGACTGAACTTCTTTGACTCATAATTATTCCAGTAATAGCTCCATTACTGGTAAGCGTTAATTTCATTTGTCCCTTTGATTTCATAGACACGGGGTATTATAGGCACTCAACTACAAACAAATATTACTTCAATTTCTGTTTTCCTTTTATGTGTTAGCATGACTGTTTTGGTTTTAGAAAATGAATCCTAATACCGTTGAACAAAAATTACTTTTCTGATCATTTTGTTGGATAAAAATGTCAAATTGCTGATTTTATACTTAAGATATTCTGTCTCTTTTTCCTTTTTAGATGCTCCCTGCTCAGAGCTACAAGGCATGCTGTCTGGGCTTCTTCCTGACTCCCAGATCTCAGCATCCTCCATGAGGGACATTCACGGCTCGATGGGGGCGGCCAGACTGGTTGCCAGCCGGTCAGGCTGGTTTCCTAACCCGACACAACCCATAGCTGGAGAGGAGTGGCTACAGGTCTGTGAATTTAACTTTAGAGACCAATATGTATTTCCTGTATGCAATAATAAGGGCTTTTGAACGCTATTTTCTGATTCAATCTACAGTTTTGCTCTCTAGTCTGTCAGCTAATATTACACTAGCAAGTCAATTTGTAAAATATTTTTCTATATAGAATCCCTTTTAGGTTAATTCTCACATGGAGTTTAATCTACATCAATGTAAGTTTCACAGTGCTTATAAAAAATAAATGTATAGTATATCAATAAGGTGAGGTGATAACAAACTCTTCTAGTATAAAGCTTTACCTGATAATACAGCTTTTCCAAATGTTGTATATCTATGTGGCACTTAAGTCTTAATTCTTAAGTCTCATTTGTTTAAAATGTTGAACTTTTGTTTACTACTGTTTCAATATTTAACATGATTTTGAAAGGATAATGTAATGCACAGAACAACTACATGATACCAATATTTATATCAACAGTGTAATACAATATAAAACCTGACTAACTTTAAACACCCATTTTTTTATTATTTTTAGCTTTGTTTTTTCCTTTTTATGACATAATCAACCTTGTCCTGAATTTGCTTAAAATCATGATGCTTCTTGGGTATTTTGTGTAGAAAGCACTGTATCAAATCAAATCAAACTTTATTTATAAAGCGCTTTTCAAAGTGCTTTACAGATTAAAAATGACCCACAATCCCCCCCCCCCTTTCCCAAAACCCAAAAATAAAAAACATCACCACAGCTATACCCCCCCCCCCCATCTCCCATGCACGCACACACATAAAAGCAATAATAGACAAAAGCAAAATGGGCTGAGTACAGATGAGCCAGGAGACGTCATCATGGGAGCCATCTACATCGGCAGCAGCGGATCAACAGCAACTGTAACAACAACTGTATCATCCACATACAATTTGACATTAAAAAAATTTGCTATTTTTTTAGCTAACTATATACAGTATATTACATGTTTTATGCTGGTACTGTAAAACAGTCTACATATAACTGTAAAAACCAAACATTTTGATCATATTTTAACATGTGTTTACACCTTCTCTGAGTTATCAGTACATTCAGTGGGTACTTTGCTTTTACTAATATAGGAATGAGCAATACATGGCCAGTTGATATTACTAGACTGATCTCTGACATGAATGTAATTATGTGTATGAAAACAGTTTTTGTGTTGAGGAAACTAGTTTTTAATATAAAAATGTATCCTTTTTTTGACAACTTTCCCAAAAAATAGATGCTAAAGATCACCATCCCAGCCTGAGGAGCCCAGAGTCCCATTTAGATCTATAAAAGAAGCATTTTACTTTTCTGTTTTGCAGGTGGATCTAGGTGTGCCCAAGATGGTCCGAGGCATAATAACTCAGGGTGCCAGAGGGTTGGAGGGCAGCACAAGTGCGGACAACAGAGCTTTCGTAAGGAAGTACAAACTAGCACACAGCTTAAACGGCAAAGACTGGAGCTACATCATGGACACCAAAACCGGGTTTGCCAAGGTAAATAAAAATACACATTATCTTGCATAGATGCATGCAAAATTAATGATCTTTCCTCTGAGGTCAGTTTCTCTACATTTACTTTATACCCACCCTTCATAAATCTCCCACAGAATTCTCCTCTCCTTTCTCACTTGCTTCTACTTTCTCATCATTGTTTTTTCCAGCAAAAAAAGCTGTTTAATTCCAACATCATCTCTGAAAATAATTGGATTTAATCACCTCAGTCCTCTTGTTTCTGTCTCCACCACTAGCCCTATTTCCTTCACTCTTTCTGTCTCTCATCCACTTGTTCACTCATTCCCTATTGTCTCTCATGGGTGTTAATTAAAAATGTCTTTTCTGCATCACTACTCAACACTGCTGGCAGTCTAACGCACCGTGAGACAAGGCTCTTCATTCTCCTTTCTGAGACTGTCTTAAAACGCTTTAATAGCGCTACTGAGTGCCGGGACTTTCTACTGATGTTAAAAATCCTGTTCTCTCTCATCTGCCTGTCTTTTTAAATGAGCATCCTGGGAAAATCATCAAGGTTCTTTTTTTTCTTTTAGTTTAGAAATCTTAAAGACAGAACATACAGCTTAATCCATGAAACCAATAGTAGTCTTGTCTAGTCTCATCTAGCTCTAGGTTTGTAATAAATCCTCCTTTTTATGTTTTCTTTTCCTTTGCCAGAGGCTGCTGCCTCAAAGAATATTTGAAAATCAAAAGCAACACACTTGTTATTTTCTATGACACATGTCACACTGAGACGAGAAACAATGCTGATTAGCTGTGCTGCATGACTTCAGACAGTCTTAGTGTTTCTTTGTCAGTGAAAAAGGAGATAGTAATTTACTTCCATCTACTTGAGTTTTTCTCTTAGTATTTCCAAAATTTTGGCATAACAGCAAACAGAATCTGATTTCACACCTACTGAAATCTTCTTTGGACAAAGTGTTTTTTAAATCTTTAGCATTAAAATGTAATGATTTTTCCATCTGTTCACTCAGATTTTTGAAGGGAACAGCCACTACGATACACCAGAAGTGCGGAGGTTTGACGAGATTGTTGCACAGCACATCAGAGTTTTTCCGGAGCGATGGTCACCTGCTGGGATCGGTATGAGGATGGAGGTTCTCGGCTGTGACCTGCCTGGTAAGAGTGCACACACTTTAGCAGAAGGCAGAGCATGATTTACGAGGCTGGACTGTTTGGGTCAGGTCTGTCAAACTCAAGTCCTCTGTGGCTGGTTTCCAGCAATTTTTATATGTGTCCCTGGTGCAACACATCAGAACCCAATGTTCTGAATTGCGCTGAATCAAATGTGCATCTAAAAGTTACAGGACACAGGCCCTCAGGGACTGGAGTTTGAGACCCCTAGCTTAGGGTCTGCTTGCTGTTCAGAATTAGCGCCTGTCAGCCAATATCCAAACAGCAGAAATATATTGTTTTACAACGTCCAAAATGTTATCTACCATATGTTGTGTAAGACGGTACAAAGTTGTTCTCATTTGTACCTGTTGGATATACTTTGTTCTGTACATCATGCTGTGTGTACATCATCATTTTTAAGCTTTATTGAAGAGTCAGATTTGAGAAACTCCAATAAAAGGATATCCTAGTAGAGAAAATTTTAAAATGTTGATATTAATTTTCCATATTCTGAAGTGTTGCCAATATTAAGCTTAAAACTAAATATTTAGCTCTGAGCTACTTTAGTTTGAAGCTAAATAATTAGCTTCCCTGTTAAGCTTGCTAGCTAAATATTTAGCTATAAACTGAATATTTAGCTTGCAAGCTTAGTACTTAGTTTGAAGTTAAATATTCAGTTTTTCGACTAAATATTTAGTTGACCAGCTAAATGTTTAGTTTGAAGCTAAATATTTAATTTGTTTACAAATTAAATGTTTGTTTACAAATTAAATTTTTAATAAGTTTACAAACTATTTAACTTGTTACCAACATACGTAGGTTGGAGCTAAACATTTAATTTGTAAACAAAATATTTAGCTTGCTAACTAAATATTTAGTTTGAAACTGTGACATTTATAAATTAATAAATATCATGGACACAAATATGACTTGGAAAAATGAATCCCCATTTATTTCTCTAATGGCAGGCTAAATAACACAAATTACTGCTGTTAACTTTTGACTGTGTAATGTTATAAACGGCACCCCATAAGGCAGAAAGTATTAGTCAGTTTTGTATTCTCTTGTCGCCCATGTGTCTATATATTACAGGTCAAAGTTAATAATCGTACTCCATGGGAGGCTTTTCAACATGTCTGGGCAGGGATTAAAATGTCTAGGTCAGAGGACATTTACTCGTAGCCGCCAGCTGTATAATACATTGTATTCACAGCCCATTTAGTTAGTAACAGGTTTCTAGAGTGTAGCAATGGATTAGGTGCTGTATAGTTGCTGAGCTTGGGTATTTGGTACATAATCAGTGCTGTTAAAACTTAAAATCAGGATTTTTCTTACTTAGCTTGAAATATTCTTCTACTTTCGGATTAGTGTGGAAGGAGAGGTCATTTAGCACAGTGATGAATGTGCGCCATCAATCTACATGTTACTTTACTGAGCTGTGAAAGTACAATTTATTATAATGCACCATTGCTGTATGGACCACTTTAGCTGTGGCAAGCAATTCTTTTCCCTGCTGTGCAATCATTTTAAGAAATAAAGCAAGCCATTGTAGCAATGCTCCTGCATTTATGACCTAACGTGCACAATAACAATGCGCTACATAAATTCTTCAGCAAATGAACCAGAGACAATGGATATTTTGTCAGTAAATCTTTAATATTTTTTCTTCTTAATGTGCTGTGCTGTTTTATAAAATAATCAGAGCTTAACTTGTTCTTCATTGGCTCTCTAAAAATGCTGCTGTTATGGCTCACCTCCTGTTTTTTTTCTTCTTTGCCATCTGATTTTACTACTTTAGTCCCGTTGTGGCATGTGACAGGTGAAGACATGAACAGGAAACGACACGTACCTTCTCTCAGTGGACATGATCGGGGCTGTCAGCCACAGCTGACGGATACAGTTGTGTATTTCTGAACTTGTGTGTGCATGTGGAGTGAGAGAGAGTGCCCAAAGGGAAGCAATATATCCCAGATGTGTCAGGCCCAACCAGTAGGCTGTTTATGATGGGGACACTGGAAGAACAGGAGAATACGGTGCTTGTTTTACCCCGAGACAAAATGTTACTGGTCACATTTTTTGGCACCACAACAAAGATGTGTAAAAAGCCCTTAAGAAAATGCATAGTTTATTGAAGCAGCAAGATTTCATGAACAATTTTAGAAAATTCCAACTTTTAATTTGAGTACATTTGCTCAGTGGGGAAAACACATTAAAAATAACTGTTTGAAACCAAAACCACTTGAGGCACAATTACTGGTTACCACTGTTGCTAATTCTTAGTATAACCTCCTTTTGTAAGACAGCACTTACTCTTCTCCAATAACATTTCACAAGGTTTGAGCATTCAGAGAAAAAGATTTTTTTTGTCTTAAATTCTCGTGCTTATCTTTTCTTCACTTCAGCTCACCTCACAGGTTCTCCATAAGATGCAGGTCTGAAGACTGAGATGACTTTGTTTTGGTTTTTCCAATAAGTCAATATCCATCTAAAATATTCAGCAATGAAACATTTTCAGTTTAGTGGCAGAGGCAACAACACGTTTAGCTAAAAATGCTATGTACTACAAAACAGCAGTATTTGAGTCACCAGCGATTTTGTCAAAAACAATTTATTTCTCCCCAGAGAACAAATGTATTTAAATTTAATGTTGAATTTGTATAAAAATGCCAGTGTAAGATTATTCAGCTTGAATAAAAGATTCATTTATTTTAAAGCTTTTTACACATCTTTATCAGAGGTTCCAATAAATGGGGCCGGCACAGTATGAAGGGTCGTCAGTGAAAATATGACCACATTGCCGGTTTATCTGCTGTTATTGAGGACAGAATTATAGCCGTAATTTCAATTAAGAAGATCGGAACGACCCAGTAATGTATGCAATTAAAACCAATCAATTCTGCATTTAATTATTATAGTTGTTGCTTTCACAACACTAATTTTCCTTTATTTCGGATGAATAAAATCCCTACAGTGCAAACAGATAAGCACACATTAAAAGACAATTAAAAAAATAGTTGTGCCATTATGAAAATGCAAGCTATCAAAATGAATTTTTTATCTGTATGCCTTGCATCCAATGCAAATCACAAGCAATCAGTTGTCATTGGTGTAAAGATCAACATCTTTACTACTCCATGGCTGCTGGTCTGGCTGTCTGTGTCTGCTCACCAGATGTTCGCCCTCTGGATGTAATCTGTGCATTAGACATGATAACAGTTCATTTCTACCTCACTTGAACACCATAGCAACTGCTCCTGCTACCAACCTATAAATAAAGCCACACGGTGTGATAAGTGTACCTTTAACTTTAACTTTCGCCATCTGCTTTTGATGATGGAAAATAGCATTACCTATGAAGTCACAATCATTTTCCTAGAGCTATAAGTGACAACAGAAGTACCTCTTTCCTTTCTGTTTGTATTTTTTTTGTTCTAGAAGAAGAGATGAAAAATTCAGCAGTGCATCATCCTCAGTCCACTGAACGCAGCTGTTTACTCAGAAGAACCAGCTTGCAAAATAAATGCAGAGACATTCAACTCTAGTGGGCTTAAGTGGGCTTCTCCTATAAATTCACTCATACACACAGAGGGGGCTGTAGATTGGAAGAGATATGCAGAGTTCAACAAGAGGAGGGCCACGACATTTGATCTCCATGTTATTTGTTTCTCTTGATTCTTTTGATACAGCTCGGTTCATGCAGTCATTAGGTACATGAAAGTCCTGTATTTCATAATTTTACTGCTGCAAATTTCTTTTTAATACAACATGAAACTTGAATGATTTTGAAAAACAAGAAGTTTGAATTTAGTTCAAATATTCTCTAGTTCAAAAGTCCCGATTTTGGGGTAAAATGTCCCTCACCAAGCTTTACCGCAACAACACTCGTTTAATCCATCAACAAGGTTGTGGCATAATTCAGGATGGACATCTGACCTCTCCTTTTGGCAGAACTGGGTTCTGAGTTTTCCTGCAATAGACCTGGATCTCTAAACATGTTCCACAAATTTTCAATACGGTTGAAGTTGAGGCTTTGGGAAGGCAACACTGTAAGCTTCATGTCAACCAGTTTTGATGTGTGTTTGGGATCATTTTCCCACTGGGATGCCAAACTGTATCCAAATATCAAGCATCTGATGTGAGATGCTAAGAAAATTGGTAATAATGTCAAAGAACCACAGAGGCTTAAGCCTGCAATGACCTGGAAACTACTCGAAAACCAGTGTTACTGCCCACATTGAAGCCAGCTGAACACTATTGTCAGTTAAGAGAGTGCAGATGAAGAAACAAATACCTGCTCTAAAACTGACACTTTCAAACACAACTGAAAGTTTTAGTTGTCTGCTTGGTCAGCACAGGCAAAATGCATTTCTGGAGAAAGGTTTTAGGGTCAGGCGAGATAAATGTTGAGTTCTTTGGGGGAAATAATCAGAAATATGTTTAGAGGAGTCAAAGTGAGTCTTTCACACCTAGGAGCACTATGCCAACTGTCAAACATGGTGGTGGCAGTGTCATGCTGCAGAGCTGTTTAACTGCCAATGATCGTGTATTGGACAAAGCGAGTGAAATAATGGAGACTGAGACCTCAAAATATTTCTATGTTGAAGCTTGGACATAACTGACCGCTAATCGAACACCAAAATATTTTTACCAACTCTTCCATTTTAAAAAGGAAGAGTGGTCGAATATCAACTCAAAATCATGCCAGAAGCCTGTTGATGGCCACAAAGAAGAGTGTGCTTTCTTTCCAATCTTCTAATTTACATTTAACATTTAACCAAAAATTGAATGGGGTGTATGTATATATTTCAGCTTGTACAGTATGCATAGTTTTCACAACTTGTCTGTTCTGCTTATTTAAACTGGTGCAGCCAATTCTTGTTTTTAAAAAATCATTAAAGTTGTCTTCTGTATTATCATCCCGCTCTAAATTAAGGGGTACAATAATACATAAAAAGCCAAAAATTATTATGGCAATCATGATTGTAAACTTTTTACTTCCGATTATGCCCTTTTATCGTAAAATGGTTATATTATTAGCATTTTAAAAAAAAATATATACATATTTTTAGGAAAGGAATAGAAATTATGCAAAATTCCCAAATCTGGCTAATATTTAGGCTTCTTATCATTGTAACAAATGTGAAATAATAATATAGACGTTTGCTTCTGGCTTGACTTTGGCACAAATAAGAAACAATTTATCCTCCCAAATTACTGATCTACTCTGAAAAACAAGCAGAGCAGTTAATCATGTTGTTTACTTTATTTACTATTCAAATATACAGGCAAAGAAATTGCTTTTCCATTACCACCCTTGTATTGTTTTCATTTTCTACAATCAAGTGCGCTGACCTAACAATTTCCTCACATGAGCGAGACAATCCCAGCTCCAGAAATCCAATACAAATAAAAAAAGAACAGATTCATGGGTTCTTCGGGGGATGCACAACAAAATGTAGTTTAGCATCTCATTATTGTGCAAAAACCTTCGGTGCAAACGCAGAAACAAAAGCCAAAAGATTACTGCTCATTTCCAATCATCCACGCTAGCTACGGAGGCAACGTGTAATTTAGGTGCTGTAACCTCAACTATTGGATGTGAACCGAAAGCTTACGAGCTGCCAGTTCCTATCGTGTTTTTAAAAGAGTGAGCTATCAGAACATCTGCTGCGCTCATGTCTCTTTCACTCCACACCTAGTTGTTGGCAGGCATGCAGGCAGGCACAGATGTATACACAAACACACAGTCACACCTGTTTGGCATAAAGGTTTTAAAGGGTTAGCTCTTAGTTGTGTCAATACATGCTTCTCATCTGCATTGACAGCCACAGCCCTATTGCTAGAGTTATTGAGGAAAGTTACTGAGAGACAGCAACAAATAAAGACAGAGTGAAAGCGCCTTGCATGCTGAATCTAATAGTTTTCTCTTTATTCATATGCTACTGCTGCACCTAGAATCATGGAAAATGTGGGTTCTGCCAGCCCAATTCTGAGAAACTACATGTCTTTCTGCCTCATTCGTCCAACAAAACCACAATGATGTGGCTAAAAGAGCTCTGCAGTCATGCAGCTATTAGTTTGCATGAGTCAGGGCTGATGGGTCGTTTCTGATGACTTCCTAGTGAAAAGTCTTAGAATAAGGCAGTGATACAGTGTCATGAAGTTTCTGTAAATAAAGCATTGTCAACAGTTCAGGTAAAGATGTGTAACAAGTCTTAAAGAAAATGGGCCACAATTATTGGCATCCTCAAGAAATGCAATAAAATAAACATGATTGAGGCATTTTTGGAATTTGGGTTGATTTAGTGTGAAGTAACTTTTAGTTAGTAATCCACAGCTTTTTGTTTCCCTGAGATATAAAAATAGCATTATTTATACCTGTTTCTCTTGGCTGCTCTTTGAAATTGGAAATACAAGAGAAAATGCAATTTGAAGTAAGGAATAAGTGTGTGGTTGATATCATGTCAGGAAATAAAAAATAGTTTTTTGCTTAATTTTGTCCATTTTTACAGCCAGAGCAATATTAAATAGTTTAAAACAGCTTGAATATTGACAAAAAGAAACTGCACATGGACATGAACCTAAAATTAGTTACTCATTGGACTTACTCTCTGCGTTCTAAAACTTTTGCTGAAGCTTATCTGGATTTTAATAGGTACTTTTCCAAAACCTTTTGGATACTTTCTAGATAATTTCGAAGACTTAAACCATGTACACAGGTAGCGGAGTTTTTTTTGTAAACAAATATTCTCACCAGATTGTTTAAAAAAAATCTCTGTCCACACCTAACCACACAAGTGTTGTTAAGCACATTCATAGACATGCCAAACTAGTAGGAGGCAGTAGTTCACCCAAATCCTATCCACTCAAAGTAACTTTCTATGTTCTAACTTCTACATAGAGCAGTGATGGAGCTTGTAAAAACAAGCAAACAAAAAGCGCTTGGACAATCGATGATGCAGACAGCTCTGAAAATGCTGTTTTTGAGTGTAAACACGGGTCGCACAAAAGATGTCGGAGCTTTTTTGTCGCGGAAAGTGATGTGTCGAAGCCGAAAATTTCGGTTATTTCTTACCACACGCAAACGCTTAAAAACGCAGATCTTCACTTTGGCCTGAGTATTTAAAAAGCTTTGTTTTTGGTGCCATAAATCTGCGTTTACGTGTGGAACCGTAGAAAAATATCTCCGTTTGGTGAGATACTCGGCATTGTGTGGACAAGGCATTAGGCCTGGTTCACGCAGCAAGATTTTTTAGTCGATTTCGGGCCGATTCTCCCCTTCCGACAACTGCAAAGACACCCTCATTATCGGAATGAGTCCCAAGATAACCCTAGCAGATATTCCTCCCGTGTGTGGTGTGTTCAGACAGAGCACTCTGGTCCACTCAGAAGGACGTCGGGACCGGTTCGATCACAAATCCGTGATATTCAAGATGTTGGATTGTCTTATCCCAATATCGCAGCGTGTGTGGTGTGAGAACAAACCAGCATGAAGCCAGTTGAATGTGACATGTAGCCAGTCAGAAAGCAAGGTTACAGGCAGCGATACGCCTAGCGTCTATTATTATTTCCAAGTGTCGGCTCACTTGACCAAAGTCCACAAATGATATAAACAGAGATCAATCAGAGCAAAGAGTGCAACAGCATTTCCTAGTGAAAAAAAAACAATAACTCACCTCTATATCCTTGTATAGCATGTAGAGCCCCTGTTCCTGCTGTCTCTACTCCTTTATGCAATGCAATTTCTTTTTGTTTAATTGTTTTCTCTGTTAAAACTAGTCCACAAACTATTGCCAATGTCTCCTTCTCGGCCGCCATGTTTATTTACTCCTTTGACTTTACTACTCTCATGAGGTTTTGTGAAATTTCTCGTCTGAGCTCAGAATGTTTGTAAGTAAAATCTGTTTGTGTAGGAAAAATATATCCATCATTTTTTATTGCCATATGTGTGGTCTCTCAAGGTTCGGAAATCGTACAACCATTTAAAAATCAGTGTGAACCAGCCTTTACATTCTGCTTTCTGGAACTTATCAGGTACATTGGTCAATCTTTTATTAAACTTATTGGCTGCTTTCCCTAACTTAACAAGAGGCTATATTAGGCAATACTACCACAGAAATCTGTAAAACTTACTGCAGTAAACATTGGCATCTTGGACTTCTCCAACTCTTCTTAACAACCATTTATTATAAGAGTCTTTTTACACCAGGGGTGCCAAAAGCTTCAGAGAACATTTTACTTTAGAAACTTTGTAAAGAAATAAAAGTTTTGCTGGGTTTATTTTTAGCAGATTGAATGGAATGATATTTAGAGCAAATGTAATTATTTGAGGTGATATTGAGATGTTTATTCTTCATTATTATAAAAGTGTGCGAAGGAAAAGCAAAGATCTTTACCTTGTTGCTTTTTTATCTGGACAAAGTTACAAAGAAAACACATCTCTCTACGGCAGCCTTGAGGACGTGCTGCGGATAGTTTGAGAACATTCTGGAGCTGTTCTGCTGCTCCAGGTTTCCAGCCAATCATGTGACCCTTGCCAACTGTTTGTGCGAGTTTGTGCATGTGTGTTGTTGAGTGTCAGGTCCAGCTTTGCTTATTACTATCACATGTGAGTTGTGGCTCCAGTTCAGATAGTCTCATGTGATCGGTTGGATGTGTCCTCAGTTACACCCACCAATGTTTCTCCTCTGCTCCTCACTTCTGCCTCACTTGCCAATAACATTTAAAGCAAAGTGTCAGTAAAAGCACAACAGGGAGCGGTATTAAAAAACAAATTTTAATTTATTATCTTGATGAAAAATATGGTGTTAGCACTGAATTGAATGATGAACTGATTGACTTCATGGAAAGCTTTGTTTAATGAGGTAATTTTTGTAATGATCAATAGTTTCAGGTTTTTCTAAAAGTATTTTCTGTGTAATCCTGCTGCTTTTTCACTCATCTGTTTTGTACAGTTCTTCTACCTGCATAACAAAAAACTATATTTTACAAGGTGCATTTAAAAAAGGGGCATTCCTAAACATATCCATAGCATATAAACAATGCTGTGAAAACCTGGCACATAGAGAGATATATCATTCCTTAGTTGATCATCAATCATATGTTCTATATCTACTGTTATATTTACTTTTTATCATAGATTAAATAAAATAAATGTGTTTTCAAGGAAAATTGTTATTAATAAAGGGGGGAAAGCATCCAACTGAAAGCTGGTTCCTTGAGTTTTCTGTTAAGTTTCAAGAGCCCTTGTTCATCTCTTTGGTTTAGAAGATTTATGCCTGCAAGTGTCATCGGTTAAAGATTGGTGGCTTCACAAAGAAAACAACAATCTTTTGCACATGATAAAGTACTAGACATGAGGAATAATTGAAAGAGCAGCCAAAGTTCAGAGTACATTTTTTTGAAAGACCTTCTGAAAGTTCAAAAAAAATAATTTGCAAGATCTTATGACAGTAATTGTATATTAGTGCATTGTATGTTGCTTTATTTTTCTGTCACCATCCCACGTTTGGTTCTGTTGCTGTTTGGGTTACTTTGATGCAATGTGATGTATTACGACAATTGACCAAACCAAAATAACTTCATGATAGAAGGTATTATTCATTGTGGTCATATAACCACATTTCCTTACAGCAGATTATGAGTCAAATATAGAAAATTGCTCTAAATCAGTTGTTAATGCGCATCCAAAACGTCCCTAATTGCTGGCACGAATTGAGACATGGCCAGTACCAAATGTCCCACAGTGGACAGCTCCATTTCACAGTGAATCAGCAGCAAAATGAGAGGCAAATAGAAACGCCCAACAGACACATTAACGACAATCATAGCAAACAATAAAGTAAGAATGAAACAGATGTAAAATAAAATGTAATGATATTATTTGTATATTTAGTATTGTGCAAAAGTAGCCTATGTGCAAGAATAATGAAAGATTGTGCAACACAGCGTAAATGTTAATCTTGTCAAGTAACTGTGGTCAGATAAATACTTCACATAGACTGAAATGTTATGCGGTTAGAATCTGTTGTAGTTTTTTTATTTGTTTCGTTTGGAGCTTTGCTGGTTATCAGCCTAACAGCTGCTGGGAAGAGAGATCTATGTTAGCATTCCTTTGTGCATTCAGGATGTTGCAAACTGGCTCTAAAGGAGTGCCATTAGAGTCATATCTGGAGTAGGAGGCATTTTATGTTTTTATCATATGATGACATCAGCTCTGTTAAAGCAATGTGTACTGACAAAAGACTTAAAAATCTCAATGAAGAAGTTATTTTAAATATAAATCTAGGTAAAGGTTAACAGGCTGCCAAGTTTCTGATGTGAAAAAAAATATGTATCTACAAGTTAAAGTCATCTAAGACTGCTGCCAAACTTCATCACAACAATTCAACATAAACTCTTTGCTTTACAAGATTATTAGAAATTATATAAGCGCTGCTTTTTCATTTAACTACCTTAAAAAAACAAAGAAGTCAAAATAAAATAGTTAATTTAATATCCGAGCTACAATGCAATATCCTAGTACAGTGACAAAAGAAGTCAATTGTGTCCTGCTCCCGGCTTAGATTTGTTTTCCTGCAGTGACAGAGCAGCATGTTTCAGGATGCTTTGGTGATGAGTGAATGAAATTCAAACCAACCAAAGCAGATAAGCTTTTTGAACCTTTTACAACAATGTTTAATATACTACAGGACAGTCTAGTAGATCTGTTGCTTCCCTTCCCCTTGTATTATACCACACATGGAAGCACTTAGAACAGGGCTAAGGTTCATTGTGGTTACCTCTGTTTATACATGTCTGTGTGCAAAAAAGATCAAACTTTTCCAAAAACAATATTTCGCTTTGAGTTGCCTTGCCTTTGTGGAATTTCCCAGATATCTGCCTATATTTTCCATTTATTTTCCATCCTTTAATCCAGTAATTCGTGATTTTTATATATCTCATGAAAAACATAACTCTAGGTCCTACCTCGTATAATATATTCTGATGGGACTTTCCCTGATTTGGAGAATAAATTATATTAATGAATCACTAGGACCTTTTGTAAAGCATTTGTGTTTCTCTATTGAGGTGTACTGTGAAAAAAGTTAAATAAAGTGGAACTTTTTTTGTGTAGCCTGGCTTAAAAAAGCCAAAACTAACCTTCAGCAACAACGAGTACTATGATGGTGGTTATGATGGTTGTTTCTACTCAAGAAATACATAGCAAATAAATAAAGTAATGAGAAAAATAAAACAGAAAGGAATTAGAAACCTACACCATATAATTATAAAAAATCTGGCTGAACACAGTTGAATGTAGCCTGAAAATGATTGTCTATGCTGACGACAGACTGGTGTTTGTCCAAGTTTCAGGAAGAGATTTTCCACATATTTTTAGACTTTTTAAATAATTTGGAAGACACTTAAAAAGCTATGCTTCATTTCACTGGGGAAAAAACACCCGGACGTCTCTGACTAAAAGTATGGAGAACCCATTAAAATTTTTAATAGGAGCATATCACTAATGTTTACATAGTTTTACTTGCAATTTCAGGTATAAGATGCATATTTAAATGGCTTTTTCCCCCTAACTCTGAATGGACCTTTGATAGTGACTGTAAGGGTGCCTTCACACCAGCCTTGTTTAGTCCGCTTTAATTAAACTCTGTTTCCTTTGCCCAAAAAATCTGACTTGCTTGGGGAGGTGTGAATTCACAACTAAACTCTGATGAGGACCAAAAAAGTGAACTCTGGTCCGCATAAAAACCTAGATCTCGGTTCAGTTGATGAACTCCTGTGCGGTTTGATTGCACAAATTAATGCCAAGTGGGCTGGGGGCCGCTCCAAAAGCAGGAAGCAGAGTATAGTCCAGGGCATTCTGGGTAAATACAACCAGAACAATCGTTCTCTGCTCATGCTGAGCTCATACCTGCAACGTATTTGTCAGGCACATTTGCCAAAGACAACAGAGCAATCCTAAAACCATTAAAATCTGATGTCACTCCATGTATGTTTACATTTCACAGAACAGGAAGTGTCCCTGTGTTCAGTGCTTCTTTGTGCAGCGCCACTACAGGCGAGGAGGTAAACAAGTTGCTTAAAAGGTTCGTTTCATTTGACAAAGTGCAGTGTGCAAGCGAAACCACCATCTAAAAAAAAAGCAACAATCTTGCCATTTTGGTCCCCAGTCGAACCGTGTCTACTGGATTATCAGAGGTGAAAACGACCTAAGAGGAGACCCTGGGACAGATGATTACCCATCTGAACTTTTCTTATGAGTATAAGTACAAAGATATGACAGCAGCTTGTCTAAAGAAGCCTTATACCAGTATACAAGTTTTTGTGAACTAATGATAAACTGAGTTATAAATTTCATCTCAATAATCTAGGACAGAGACAGGAACGAGGCTCTTTTTGGTCTATAAATCTATATGTATATATAATAAACAAACAGGATTTAATTCTTAAACAAAAACTTTCAGTTAGGCATTTTCACTGAAATTTGAATATAAGAGATTAAAGAGAAAGAATCATCAAAAAAGCCTAAACATATGCATTGAGACATGCTCAATCTGTAAACTGAAAGGCGGTAAGCTTACGTGACTTAGATTTTCAAAACAACAGATTACTTTTTTTTAGAGTCTGAAATAAATTTCAAGTAATGACAAAAATAGTTTTACGGCATAGAAGGCAACCTGCAGCTGAACGTTAGGTTGGGTGTGGATACCAAACTTTACCTAACTATATCATCAGCCTAAAAATAAACATTTTAAGTTGTGATATTACAGTCCACATTATTAATGTAGAGAATTAAAGGGAGTGATCCTTAGAACAGCTCATGAGGTACACCATTAGCTACAATAATAGAATTACAAGTGAGACCATCTGCCTGTGTGCATGTAATGTTATCAAGCCAACCAAAATTCAAATTCAAAACAAATGCCTCTCTGAAACATTGTTTTATTTTGGAGAGCTTCAGTGGTAATAGTTATTACTTTTAAGGCCTATGTTATTATGTTTGTCTTGTGTTTTTCCCCCTAAAATTAGATTTAAACATAAGCAAGGATTTCAGTTTGTTTCAATTTGTCTAACTTTACTTTTACAATTTGAACCAGAAGCTAAATTGCCTCACTGTATATGTTGTATGTTTTCTCTCATTATCAAAATTTTTTTAGTGTTTCAGAAAAATATTCATTCAACATTTAGAATATCAAAATATATTTGGGGAGGACCTTGGAGAAATTCTGTTATTCTAAATAATTATTAGTGTGGTTAAAAAAAACAGTTCTCTTCGCCAGAGATCCTGACGACACACTTAGCTCACTTTTCTTCAGACTTAAGCTCATTTCCTTTGTAGCTTAGATTATGTTCTTAGCCATTCATTGCCAGAAGCCTCATTTTTATCAACTCTCATCTCCTGACACTTAAGGCTACAATTACAATCACAGACTTTGTGAGCTAATGAGCAATTCACTGCCGGTAGTTTTCTGACATAAACAGCGTCCTCGCTTTTTACATCTCTGCTGTCAAGATCACGGCTTTTCGCCTTTAGCCACACTTAAAGCTTCATTATTGCTGCCTTTTGAACCACTGTCACATGCTTATTATTAGGTTAGATACAGAAACTGTGCTTGAAACCAAGCATAGCATGTTGTGGTATGTTGCAGATTCGGTTTCACATTGGTTTCATGCTGTACAATAAAGTTCTTAGGCAATTAGCCTTTAAAAAAAATGCCCCGTAAAGAACTGATTTTCTCAACCACTCATCTACCAAAGCAGGAGTCACGATTATGTCTGGCACTTGAAGTTACATACAAATCAACCCTGCAGATATACTTCTTAGGAGCAGTTGTCTGATTTGCCATTCAGACTACCGCCATGATTTTCATCCAGAAAAACACTCAAGTTTTCCACCATCACCTCACATTTAATGTAATACAGTAACACTTAACTGCTCTGTTCCCTGCAGTGCCATTACTATAAATGTTTCCAAGTTTCCTGTCTCTAAAAACTATGTTCTGCCTTTGTGTGCTTCCAAATGTGTTACAAACTTTTAGCTGCACATAAGATTTTCCAAGTTTAAAAAAAGGATATTTTTTTAACATAACTACTGCACACGTCGTAAGATAGTAACTCTTGTTAATGAGTGCTGCTACCCCATTTTTTTGCTAATATTACAGCCCTTGCTCTTCCTTAATAGGTCACCATACAGAAGGGACAGATCTTTGACTATTACTCTTTGGACAATCTCTCGAGATCTCTCTCAACATCTCTCCTCTTCAGCTCATCCCAGAGGTTTTCTTGTAGGATTTAGGTCCGGGGAATGACATGGCATTGGAAGACAGTTGATTTTGTGTGTGGAGACCCATTTCTGTTAGTCGGGGCTATATGTTTCTGTAGGAGCCAATATTGTTTTTGGTTTAGATTATAACTTGGTTTAAGTTTGTTTGGGTAATGCTTTATGTATACTTCAGTGCTATTGCACTGTGGCCTATATTTCTTTCGACCGCTGGTGGCACTGCGGAGCCTATATAAGTGGAAAGGTGGCAGTGCACTGATGTTTTTGGTTGAAGCGAAGTCACATGGTTCTTACCGATTCATTTGGTTTCACCACATAACAAATTTGCCGTATTTATTTCATCATTTGCAGAAATTCTTGCCATAAATCGTCACTCTGGACTTTGTATTACTGATTATCAAAAGTTGACATTATCAATAAATGGGAACACAAACCCAATTGCCTGTTTTGCCTGGACAATATCCTTGAAGCGAGTTATTGCCTCCACCCGCACCCAAAGGGTGACTAAAAGTAGGACTGGATAGTCACTACAGTTTCGAATCATTATCTGTTTGGAGGATGTAGTGATAAGTTTCAGTTTTCAGGCAGAGGCCTCAAGATTATTTTAAGTAATCCATGATGTCATGCACCTGGACAAGATTTCCAGAGTCTTTGGAAGAAAAACAGACCCACCGCATCATAGATCCTTCACTATACTTAACAGTGGGGCTTTGCTTCACACCAGAACCACCTGGAGTATTTGTTGCCAAAAAGTTCAATCTTAGTCTCATTTGACCAGAGGACACAATTCCGGTTCAAGTCCCAGTTGATTTTAAACAAACTCCATATGTTTAGGTTTGTGATGGTAGAACAGAGACAGCTATTTTTTTGGGCATCCTTCCATAAAAACTGGTTGACATGTAGATATTGTCTAATGGTTGTTATGGAGGCTTGTAGATTCCACTGTGAATAGTTTTTATGCTTACTGTTCATGGTGGCACAATAAGCTTCATTGAGCATTGGTTGTCATAGTTACAGTTGTTTTAAACCTATTGGTTTGCTCTAGCTGTAAGAATGGCAAATTTAGGTCAACAGATATTCATCTGTAACCATTTCCTGATTTGTGATGATAAACACACGTCACCTTTACATGAGTGACATGTTCTTTTGCCATTACCATAAAGAGTGGATTGCATCATGAAAATGACAGTTCGTGGAAGCAGGAAGTCATTGATTACTAATTTATAGTTCGTTGACACTATGATCAAATTATAAAAGTAAAGCATGGATTAAATGCATTAAATGGGCGACTGTGGCTCGGGGTAGCGTAGTCGTCATGCAATCCAAAAGTTGTGGGTTTGATTCCAGTCTCGTACTGTCTCAGGGCAAGGCACTTATAACCAAGTTCCCTACTGAATGGTGTATTAATGTTTGTGAGTGTGACTGGAGTAAAGCACATTGATTGGTCAGTATTCAAAGCACTGTATAAAATTCAGAATATAGCGGTTTCTTAGGGGAAATTTTTTTTTTGCACCGGTGAGTTTGTTAAAAATAATTCCATGAGATTTTTGTCTATACTGAATAACTCTGCTCATATTTAATCAAACCCCAAAAATTTGAGGTTAAAATCCTGTTGGAGCAGATGATTTTATTTTTCGGGGGGGTTATCACATCTTTTATAAACTGGTGTTTATTAAGAGCAGAGGACGCTTTAGATCTGTTGAATATCTGACTATGAGGCACAGTCCAAATACCTTTATGTGGGAGTTTTGTGTAGAATGTCAGTTCACTCGAAGGAGTTTGTTAAAGTCCTGTACAATATGTCTAAGAAGTGGAGCAGTTAACGTCACACAAAAATAACTTTTTGGTCTCACTTTTTAAAGTTGCGCTGCAGAAAGTTGTACTGCACTGTCGAACACTTGTAACGCCACACCCCAGTAAAGATGCTAAAATGACATCTTTGTTGTTCTTTCTAGATGAACTAAATGTGTTTACAAAATTTGATACTGGTGAGTGCAAACCTTTCGGAGGAGCTGTCCTTTAGGGGGCGCTATAAAGTTTTGGCAGGTCAATTCGTGGGACCTTAAAATGTGAAAACCTTCACCACTTTTGAAGATTCTTTCACATTTCAAGCCTTTTAAGGTAAAAATTACAAATTTTAGTCTTTGGTGCTTGGTCCTTAATGTGGCCTAATCTGGTGAGATGACTACTGTATGGCATGGAAAGCTGTCCACTGCTGCTAATTAACACAATTATCAGTGAAGTGATTTAGGCCTGCAGCAGCCAATAATGTAATAATGGCTGCGTATGCATTAGGTACATCTAAGCATGTTGCAAGTAATTGAGTAGCAAGAACGTTCTCCGTCTTCTCCACTAACACACAGTCACTCAGTGTGCCACCAGTCATTATTTAGGCTGACACAGGTAGATTTACACTCGGAGCTCTTTCCATAATTGAACAGATTGTTCTGTTTCCGTTTCAGCCTGCTCAGTCAGCAGCTCCACAATGAGCCAATGTGCCTGTGACACTTTTACACAAGAGAGTCAAACACTAAAGGCACATTGCTGTAGCTGATCACAGTGACCCATTTAAGCTTTTATTTTATTTTCTTGTGCATCAATAATTAATTCCTGGTAATAATTCCAGAAGAAATGCAGCGCAGAAAGAATTTAGACAATTTTTATTTTATTTTATATAATCTTACCCCCACAGATAATGATAGAAAATGTTGAAGTAACTTATTAAATTGACTAGGTTGACCTTTGCAGTTATTACAGAGAGGATCCTGATGGATAGAAAGAGGACGAGGGATGCGGATGATGGAGCCAATGAGGAATAGAGGAAGTAAAAGGGGCGGGTAGGAGAAACAGAGTTCAAAACTGGATTTGACAGGTGAAAGAAAGATGGAAGCAAATAGAGGAGCCTTCCGGAAGCTGTGTGGTCACTAATTAGGAAAATGGTTCCACAGGGTGAATTGGGTCATGTATCCTTTTTTAACTCTTCCTGTCTCCCTGCCTCCTATGGGTGAGTGGGGGGGTTATTACAGCAAGTAAAGAGCACAAGATGATAACATGTCAACAGCTAAGAACCACTTTGCACTTTTTATATACATATTTTATCTGTGTAGTATTTTTTTATTCTCATTCTGTCTCATTACACATTAAATAAAGTATTTTATTGGGAATTAATGTGAGAGTCATAAAAAAATGTGCAACTATGAGGTAGACTCAAAATTGTGCATGTTTTTCAATGTTCTTTTTAAACAAAAATCTGAAAAGTGTAGCGTGCATTTGTATTTAACCCCAATCACTCTATTAATCCTAAATTAAATCCAGTGCAATGAGTTGCCTTTAAAATCAGCTAATTAGTTACACAGGAGTAGGTTTGCTGCACTTTGTCGTCCTTCACGTGCTCCAACACCACTGAATTACCTCCACAGTATATCATCAAATTATGAAGCGGACTCATAATGAACCCTTCATTTGCTTTAGGTGTGTTGAGCCAGAGGAACATTCAGAACATGCGGGACACCGGCTCTTGAGGACTGGTATTGACCACCTCTGGCTCTGTCATACACCCAGGGCTTAATTTGAGCCGGATCCTGCCGGAACAGGATCCCCCACCTGTTGATTCTGACCTACCTGCGTTCCGGGACCTATTTTGGCTGATCCGGTACCCCTCTCATGCATAAAATATTATATATATATATAAAAAAAACTATTTTAAATTCATTAAATAAAATAATAATATGTGTAGGCATTCATAGACCAAATCTGGAGATTGTAATGCTGTGGAATGTGTGTTTTATTTTTTGTAAGCTCAGAATTAAATACGTAATGGTTTATGCCATGATTATGCGTTAGTGTTGTTGCACTGTTCAGGGGGGTGGGGCACTGTTCTGCAGGCTGTGCGCGGGGGAGTGCGCAGTTGGGTGCCGGGGAACTGGTGTGTGTCTGTAAATGGAGCTAGACAGACAACCGGTTTATGTGAGAGTTCTTTTGATTACTGTTTTGTACAGCGTTATTGCGGCCAACAGCAGTCGGCATTAAAGCATTCGATTACAACCATTGTCTGCATCTATCGGAGAACATTACAATTTTTAAGACATTCAGGCCTGTAAGGCCCACATCATGTTTTTACACTTTTTTTTCCCGCTACCATTTACTGTGTTCCGGGACCTGTGCGCGTCTCTGGTCACGCCTGCGCTGTCATGTACTTTGCGTTCCGGCACCTAATGATTTACAAATTAAGCACTGCATACACCCAAACAAAGTAGTAGAGAAGTGAGAGATTTAAGGAAAATGATGCAGGGGTTTTCAAATTTAACATTTAAAAAATATGAAAAGTGAGATGTACATTTGTTTTTCGTCACCTTTTTAGTCAGAGACCCCTAAAGAAATCCATTGGAACCAAATGCCTTTAGATGTCAAATAATTAGTAGGTTGTTTTATCAGACATTGGTGAACTAACCCCATCATGAAGACCAGGAAAACAAGCAGACATTGTCAGGGAGAAAGCTGTCGAGAAGTTTAAAGCAGTGTTAGGTTAGAAAAGAATATAGCAGACTTTAAATGGGTCCTAAAAATCAAAACGGCATTTACCTTGTTGTAGAAAATAGGCAACTTGGGATGTCAAATTTACCATAACCAAAAAGCCTGTGCCGTCTCCATCCTGCTTTCCTATGCAAATTTGTAATTTTGTTATTGCCGTGGAGAAACGGATTAGTCTAGGCAAAGCTGCAATGACACATCATAGGAGCTGTAGACACGCTCCCTCCACGCCCACTTCAATGTCAGCTATATATAACTGTTAGAGGTGGTAATGCACCACATCGTAGTGTGAACAACACTAGCCCGAGCTACAGCTAATGTCTTTGTACGACGAGAAGAAAACAAGGAAGAATGTAGGAGGACACATGTAACTTACCACTCTGGAACATTCATTTCCAATCGTTCCTCAGCATCGGAACCTTTTTCTGACTCCAGTTCAAACATGTACGATTCAATGCCAGATAGATCCATAGCTTGCCAATTCCGAGTAATCCGGATAGGCTACTGTGCATGGCTGTACACAGAGTTTCTAGCTTCAGGTAGCGTCATAGAGCCATCGAGGTAAACCAGCCAATTAGCACGCACATTTTATATTTATGTCCTGACCAAGTGGACGGGGAAAAGCAGTCTTCTCTTTGTTGGCCTTTAATATGAGTTTGTATTTGGCCATTTATCAGGGCTCCTGCGGCCATTTTCAGCCCCAACAATGACCGCAGTATGATATGAAACTTTGTTCCTTGACCCTCTGTATAATATCCAGTAGTCAAAAAACGTTGTACTAGAACCTTTATAAAGATCTTTATAAAGATCTTACAGAGCCCTGTTCAATCCATCGCTTGGATGTAGAAAATATTATGACACAGCTTTGTCATAATGTGTGCAATTTACCTAAACATAATTTCCTACAAAATAATGACAGACTTGGCATGGAGAGCAGTAATCATTGAAGCATCCAAGATGCCCATGGTAACTAGAGGAGCTATGAGATCCACAGCTCAATTTTTTTTCATGTAACTTGCTCCACAACCAAACAAGAGGTAAATCAACAGCAGTCACAGATTTATTGAGCTGGTGGTGAAAATCTTTGAAAAAAGAAGTAAAGAAACTGAGGCATCTCATATAAAGCAGCGCTGAAAGGTCTAGGAGGAAACAAGAGATCGCAGAAAGGAGTAAGACAAGAAACGCAAGAGAAGGAGATTTGTGGGCATATATAAGCAAAGGAGGGAGTGGAAATCAAAATATAACTCAAGGAATGTGACAAAAGGAGAGTGAGAGAAGGAGTTATGAAGAAGAAAATTGCAGCTGTGGTAAAACAGAAACAACACTTAGATAAGATTTCACTTCTATAGTATGATGGCAGGGAGGCGAAGAACCTTCCTTCTGTGTGTGTATGCGTGTGTGTGTGCGTGTGTGTGTTAGGTAAAATCTGTGTTTACGTGTGCAGAAGGAACTCTTTTTCGGGGGTTTTGATTATAGTTTTGTGAAGCAGAGCTGAACAGGAGTTGCATATATGTACACCGAGAGTAGAGACAGATTGGGTGTGCTCAGGAGAAAGTTGGAGTAGTTGAAGGGAGCAATGAAAAGACGTAAAAGACAGGAGTAGCTTCGGAGACTAATTTGGCGAGAGGTTTCTGGTGTTTTTCGCCACACAAGCCAGAAAATGTTCTATTCCATTACGTCAATGAAAAGACACTAACTTTCTCCGTGGTGTGAGTTGATGTGTGTGTGGGAGAGAGTTGCTTAAGGTATTCAAGGGAGTTTTTAAGACTTGTAGCTAACAGTAAAAAAATTGAAGCTTTTTTTGGACCAGAGGTTTGCAAGGTTTTCAAATGATTTCACTTACTGAGAAGGAAATCAACCTTGCAATATGCGAAAACTAACTGATCCCTAAACCCTAACAAGTTGTGCCACCCTTGGCGGCAACAACTGACATCAAGCATTTTTCATATTTGGCACAGAGTCCATGGATAAATTTCAGCCCACTTTTCTTTGCTGAATTCTTTTTAACTCAGCATCATCGTTGAGTTTTTAAGCATGAACAGCCTGTTTAAGGTTATGACAGTTCTTCTTAATCACATTCTAGTTTTGACTTTGACTAGTCCACTCCAAAACCTTTATTTTTTTTTGTTTTTAATTATTCAGAGTTGGACTTGGTTTGCTTTGGATCATTGTCCTGTTGTATTGAGCTTAAGGGTTCTAAAAGTGATGGCCAGAGGTTCTAATCTAAGTTTCTTTGGTAGAGAGGAGAATTCATGACTCAATCATTTATGGTAAAACGTCCAAGTCCTGGAGAAGCAATGCACCCCCTGACCATCACACTATCACCTCAAGAGTTGATCAAAGTTTCTCTTTGTCTCCCTAGTCTACATCATATTTTCCTCAAAGTCTTGGGAACATTATTGGAGTTTTCCTGTAGATGTCATTTTAGCCCACTCACTTTCTAATTGTTTTAATCATGAGAACCGGTCTTTAGTGAGGCAGCTGATGTCGGAAGTGCTATATTTGTTGCTCTGTGTTCTGTGACCTCTTCAATAAGTGAGTGCCCTTGTGGAGTACTTATGGTTGGTCAAACTTCCCAGGGGGGAGGTCTGACCTCTGTTCCATGTTTTTATCAATTTGTAGATACTGGCTGTCCACTTTTGCTGAAGTCTCAAAGGCTTAGAAATGGCTTTGTGTTATGACCTAGCTCAAAGGCCACAATAGAAAGGCATACACAACCATGTCTAAATTCTGAAATTCAAATTTATCCAACACAAACTAAGGTTAAAATCAAATTTTAGTGTTGCCATGTAGAGAGGTTGTGCTACATTTTTTTCACTAGTATTTGATTTTCATTCATTTTAACTAATATTCAATCCGAACAAACTGAATAAAGAATCCACATCGTGCCATCACACATCGACCAGATGAATTGGCTACATTAATGATGAACATCTCACCTGCTGAGTGGCGTGAACGCTCCGCATGGAGATGAACTATGAATTGTGATTAATGGAGGCTGAATCTGCACTTTGTTGCCACATTGGAGACTGGAATTGTGAGCACCACTTCAGCCAAAGTTTTAAAGGCGGGGAACATTTCTCCAATTTAAGTGAATTCAGAATTCAGTAAGACTCTCTGAACAAGGGCTTTTCTGATCGCTTCAGCAGGAGGAAATCGAGTAGAATGCACTCCCTTCTGCATCAGTGGCTAGGCTGCAGTGATCTGTCAACGCCGGTCTGTGTCCGGTGCAGTCAGCTCTCGGATAACAAGCTGCATTGGGAAAGGTGTCCAGGTCTGAGATGATGCTCAAATCCTTTCATTGGAATCTTTTTTTTTATTTAGTTACCTGAACTTTATGCGTAAGGTTGAAAATGTCTGCGTGTCTGCACCGAGTGGTCAGAGGAGTGAATTGCAATCTATCAAAATGACCGATGGGCTTCAGATTTTTTCCGTCCCCGTTTTAAAAAGTCGGTCAAAAACTGAAAATATTCCTTTGACACAACCCCTTGGCATTACAATCAAAATATTCTGCAAATCAGAAAGCACCAACATAAATGTGGAAGAGAGCAGAAACAAGTTAGGTATCAGTCAGGGTTTAAAAGACTGAGGGACTCTCCAGGTCCTTAGTTGTCTCAAATCAGCAATGTGATAGTTGAATACCCAACCTGCTCACAAAGAGTTTTATCTGTTGTTGAATCTTTTTAGATCATTGCATGATATTTTAGTCTTTGAGCTCTTTCAGCCTACTTCTTGTTGTAAGGTTCTATAAAAGAGATGAGTCAATAGGTCTTTCAGTAACCAAGCCTGGGTTTGGCTTTTATAGAAAAATAGTAATGGGGTAATTCATGATTTAAAAAGAGGAGCAATCACACTTTTACATTGGCCCAGGTTGGTTTGGAGAATTATTTTTATATTTGGAGAATTGGTTTGGAGAATTTTTTTTTTTGTTTGATCTGAAACATTTAAAAAAGAAAAAGAAAAACAGAAGACATCTAAAGCACTGTAAGTTAAAACGTCACCTCATAGAGTGATGGTGGTGTAGTTTTGAAATTGTTCCTTATGCTTTATTCTTAGGTCTAGAATTTCATGTTATTCTGATCATATTAATAAATATATAATTTCTTGACAGAAATCACCACTCTTCCCAACACGGTGACCCCCACCACTCCCAGACTGGAGCAGACAACTTCTGCAATGAGATCAGGTAAACACACAAATGTTCCTCATAGCATCAACACTTTGACAAATACAGATTCCTCACACATGCATTCATTTCTAACGGAGTTACATCCACAGCCATAAAAAACCCACACTTACTCTCTTAAGGTCAAAGCCATGATGTCATTGTGTACCACAGAGCCTCTGGGCTTTGAAGTCTGTTACATTCACAGTCCCACAGGAAGCTCTGTTTGAGAGCAAAATAAACTCCCACAACCAGAGGACCTTAACCTCCTCATACACACAGACACACACTGGTATATGATTTCACAGCTATAGGTCAACTGACTGTCAGGCAAGTAGCCTCACTGGAGTTTATCTACAGCATTTGCCGTTGATGTTGAATAATTTATCATCTAATTTTCCATCTTTCAATCTCTTTTATGCTTTTTTTGTCACTCAACCTTTACTTTATTGCCTTCTTTTATTTTCTTAGTGGTACCTTAGTAATCCCAGACTGAATTATGCCTTCACCTGCTCTCCTACTTTTACATTTTTACTCGCGTCTATCCTTTACCCTTCCTTTTTTTGTGAAAATCTTTTTAATGGTTAAACAAATAAACACAATGAATCCCCCAGCTTAATCAAAACAGAAGAAAAGAAAATAAGAAAGAAATTATTTTAAACTCAAGAGAAATTCAGTAGGACTGAATGAAATAGAAGATGATCAGTTTCTAAAACAAGGCACTGAAAGTGAGAAGTGTGAAGAATTCTTTCTTAAGACTCTGTGACTTATTCGCATGGGAAAAGATTTTCTGTACAGACAGACAGACAGTTTACTTGAACCAATGTTTGTTTTCTTTTTGTGTTTGTTTTGTTATTTCTATCAAATAGAAAATCAGCATTTTTCCTTTCCAATGTTTTTATTTATTTATTTAGCTTAATAAGTTTAATGCGTTTAAATGGTTTAGATGTTTATAGGGGTGTAACGGTCTACAAAAATCACAGTTGGATATGTTTTTGGAACACTTTAATCAAGAAAAATAAATGCAAATGTGCATATGACATTTTTTTACTTTTTACTGATCAGCATTAAACAAATAACCTTTTTTCCTGTTTTCCTTCCTTTCAATTTCCTTTCTTCCCTTCTTCATGCGTATTTATTCATGATCGGTCTGTCCTTCTCAACTTACAGCCACAACGCCATCCCTGTCGGCCGTGTGTGACTTTGAGCAGAGTTTGTGCGGCTGGTCGGCTGATCCCCACTCAGGTGTGAGCTGGTCCCTGCACACAGCCAGCGGCGGATCAACAGGACACAACATTCATGGGACATGGCAGGACCTGTCGCTGGGATCAGACAGTAAGAACAGCTCGAACTCTGAAGAATATCAATATGAAAAGCAAAGCACCGCAATCATTGCTTTGACTGAGATGATCACAAAGAAAAAAACTTAGGATATTTATGATTATTTATAATTTAGAGCATCCCTACTGTGACTATTATCACGTGGCATGAGGTTTGACCACAAACAAAGCTTCTTTTTCATCACTCCTGCTTATGGCTTGGTATATAAAAGCTTTGATAATCAAAATCTCTGAATGCTTGTGATATACAATAACTCAAGAAAACCTTGCAGACTTGCTTTGAGGGAGTAAACTAAATAAGTATTCAGTATTAGGCCTATCTGCTCAAGACCTCCAGTTTAGCGTGCTATAAAGAAAAGTAGAAGGCGACTGTTAAAATAAGCGACTCAAATGTGAAAAATCTGAATTTCATCTAGTTTTTTGTTCCTGATAGCAATTACATTTTCTTCATTTTTCTTACTAAGCTACTGTAATTGAGACTATTTTAGCTGCTTGACAAGTGATTTGATTTTTCTACTCTTAATCTTAGCCCCTTATTATCAAAACAAAAAGTTTTAAAGCATAAGATAAGTCATTTGTATTTGTACATTAAGGATTTGGGCAGCAGTGTAGGTGCAATGGGTGCTAAGAAATGATCTATTGTATAGGTAAGGTCGGTGTTTTGGAGATTCAATGCGGAAATTTGAAAGGGAATGGGAAATTATAAACTTGAAAAGTCAACTTGAGCTTAAGTTCAGTATGGCTGCCCCACATATAACGTCGCATGAATACACTGTTTTTGCATTTCTGACTTTTTCTGTCTCACATAAAATACTTTACTTACAATCTCTATTGTGACTCTGTTTTGTCCATGTTTAAATGCATAGACTTGATTTAAATATGTTATCAGCAGTAAATCCCAATGTTTTTTTTTCCTACTTTCATCTTCAGCTTTGCTGTGTCACCTTAACCATATTGAAAACCCTCTGTTGTTTACCCTAATCACTGTGTTTTCTCCAGAAAACATGACTGGCAGAATTGCATGTAAGTTATAGCTTACATGCTCTGTATCCCTTAGACTACTTTTTCCATCTTTTAAAACCTCTGCAGAGGTTAAAACTTTAACATTAATTGTAACAAAACAAAAAAATACTGAAATGCTCAATAATATATTTAACTCTTCAAGCTGTTTGCAGAGGTTCTTTATTTCAAGAAATTTCTCATTTTTTTCAGACAATTTCTAAACAAATGTTTTTTAACCTTTCTTAGAACAAAGCTCTCTTGAGCTAATTAACATCAAAGTGTTTGTCTGGTGGAGAAATATCACACATCCCAGTGCTGTGATGAACCACTGGAAGCAACCATGATGCAAGGATTTCTTTCTTTATATGCTGAAAGTGTGTAGAATGCCTTAATTAAAGAAATAAAAGAAATGCTAGGTTAAGAAGTTTCATTGTCTATAACCTTGTTTTCCCTTTTCTTTTTCACAGAGAATTGTTTCTGACTCTTTTAGTTGTGCTCTTTGCACAAATTTTATTTCTAACTTTCTTTAGAGTCTTTTATACTTTATTGGGTACACTTGCTCAATGGCTTGTTAGCACAAACAGCCTTTCAGCCAGTTGTAACAGAAACTCATTGCATTGTATCTTCAAAAAGTCATGGAGACTTTTTGAAGTTTAAACTCAGCATCATAATGAGAAATAAGGAAACAAATGGCAGCAGTGTATGCATCTTCTGATAGTTACCTCCAGAAAGATAATGCATCATGTCACAGAGCTCAGATGATGTAAAGCTGGTTTCATAGACATGACAATGAGTTCACTGTACTCCGGCGGTCTCCACAGTCACAGGATCTTAGTCCAATAGAGCACCTTTTGATTGTGGTCAAATGGAAGATTAGCATCATGGATGTGCAGCTGGAAAATCTGCTTCATGTGCTATGTCAATATCAACCCAAATCTATTGAAGACTATCTCCAGCACCTTTGAATATCCATACCACAAAGAATTAAAGGTGTGCTGGAAGAAAATGGGGTTCAACCAGATTCTAGTAAAGCTTAGTTAATAAAGTGTCTAGTAAGGGTATAGCTTTGCTCCTTATACTGATCTGGGTTTTCTGCCCTTACTCTGCCTTTCTTTTTCCCCTGTTAACCATCATACATTTTACTTTTCACTAATGTCCTTAAAAAACTCATTCTGTTCTGGTTTCATTTTTCCTTGTTCCCCTTACGGCATTATGCCTCCTTCAATCCATCCCTCTGTTATAAGCTCTTCACCTCTATTTCAACTCGTATTACTTTGTATAATTTTAGCATTTTCTCTCCATTTTCCACCTCCAGCCCTCGTTCTCCATCAGTCGGATTGCCGCCTTCACTCTTCACCGACCTCTCTTCCATTTCCCCCAGTGGTCTTTGCCTTTTCTCCACACGTGTGCATCTTTAATAAGAGAGCAGGAGAATAACTAAGACTGTTTTATCAATTACACTTACACGTTATCATAAAGCCTACACATCTATAAGTTGCATGCACATTGCCCCAAGTGGTCAGATAAGTCAGTTGATAGCTTTGACAGAAGTGCTGCGTTTACTCTCTGGCTCTACTCAAGGCTCCACACACCCATCCACTCCATAACTTTAACCTCTCTGTGTATTAAACACTCGAGGTTTGTGGGTTCATTTCCTTCACACACATATATGACCTTGCTACGTAGCAAGGTTTTACTTGTATCTGTTGAAACCATCAAGGTTATGGTTGACTGGGCAGCTCCTTCATAAACAAGCTGAACCGTGACACAAGGCAAAGCTGGAACGCCTATCTGTCTGGTCTTGGCTGTGCTGAGGGTGTGTGCGCGTGCGTGTGTGTTTGTGTGTGTGCTTCCCAGTACGTTTACGTGATGATGTGAAATTGACTTAGCAGCGCCCCTGTCTCCATGTTTGACAGCAACATGACATTAAGTCTTGTTCTACAGCAACATTAGCGTGGCACCCCGTCTGCAAGCTGTCTGCATATGCAAATCAGATCTGCAGCCCCTGCCTTTACGAGTCCTGTTTTAGAGATTTAAAAGAAAAAAAGTCAACCAGAACAGATCTCATAGGTTATTTATTTTCTTTTGAAATGTGCTGACATTTCTCACATTGGAGTATACCCATAGCAAAAAAAAAAAAAAATGCTCTTATTGTCATGGATGTATGCTGAAGTAGCCCATTGTTCAAAAGACACAACCTAAATGCACCCAGAATTCTAACACTGTAGTCTGTTGTTGTAATAATAATTAATTAGTCATTTTATTCTCCCTTTTTTGTAGAGTAACCAGTCCCACCTAAGCTACCAGGACAAGTCATGCATTAAAAAAAATACACTAACACTGATTGACATGGTTAATTTGAGGGGTTTTTTTCACACCCCTTTTGCATCACCAATACTATTATCCACTTATGGGAAGTACAGTGGCGACCCGGTGTAGGTACCAGATCTGCTCGGGGGCCCTGCACTAGCCGATAATGTCACACTACGGCAACACCACTCAGACAAACTACATTGTGCTCCACTTTTCACCCTGCCAAGCACTATCTGGTAAAATTTAAAAGGGACATAAATGTGTAATAACAGTTCCTGTGGGGATCATCAAGAAAACTTGACACATTTTTTCTGGTATTGCTCTTTCACAAGAGTTTAGCAGGTTTGTTATTAATAATATTTTGAGGGATTTTCCCTTACGATGGAAAAATGAGAATCCCAGAAAAGATGCTAAATGTTTAACTATACATAAAATCAATATCAGACACAAAATGGCTAGTAAAACATGTACATTTTGGCATGTACATTGTTTATATAACACCCCTGGCTGTTTGTAAGTGTTGAATTCTTCCGTATATTTCATTTGTTCTTATGTTGCATACTTGCTATTTGTTCAAGAAGGTCCTTAAAAAAAATTGTGACCCATATCGACGTGTCAATGTCCAGCCAATCATGTAGCGTAATGTCAGCATACAGCCCATCATGTAATACAACATCAAACACAGGCAGCGACTCCAAGCACATCTGGCACTTACACCTGTATTCATGGGGGTTAGGACCCACAGACACCCACAAATAGATGAAATCCTCGAAAACTTGGAAACCCTCCTTTAAAAAAATGTATAGCTGCCTATTTCAACAGTTCAAATGCCTATTAATATGCATTAAAACGCACAGTGGAAACCGTCTTGGCGCTGCTACAGAAGCAAACATCTATTATGTTCCTTATCTCCACTCTTGGGGTTACAGCCAATCAGCACCAAGGAAAATGAATGGCGGTCCTGGATTGGCGGCTTTGCAAATGCCCGCCAATTGCATGTAAAGTAGCCTTGAGCGTCGGTATTTCAGCTTCCCAAGCTGCATTTTCTTTTGAAGAGCATTTTAGATATGCTTTACGGAAAAATACGCAAATATGATCATTTTCTGAAAGTAATTTGGACAAATGTTCTGCAGCAAAATCCGTCAATAGCTAGATCTAGAAATACTCAAGCTCAGGCGGGGGTCCACTAATTCACCTTGACTGTAGCATGCACCGTTTCATCACCAGAAACGACTTGCTACCAGAGATTTTCTTTGAACATGTTAACAAAATTGTGCCAGGACAACTCTCACATGTCATTTATTTAATCTCACACTACGCCATGCAGGTGCAACAGCAGTTTCATTTTTCAAACGTGAACCTTTAATTGTGAATTACTTTCATATTTAACTTAATTGAGTTTTTAAAAAATTCGTTTTATTTAGGTTTAGGTATTAGTAAAATTAGAATAGTTTGCATTGCTAACTCTAAAGGCTGTCTGTGTCTTCCAGATTGTGAGTATTCCTTACCTTTTTGTCACGGTCTTACAACAGCCTGGAAACATTTCCATATCCCATGAGCTCCATGGCAGATATAGTTTGAAAGCTCAAAAGAATAAACTAATCCAACCTTTTGTAATCCAATTAGCCTTCCTGTTACTGCTTAAACTCCTTGTGCTTTCTCTTTAGAGTTTTGATTGTTGCCACATTGAGTTATCTCCTCAGTTATTATTTACAATAATAACTTGATTTAACTTTAGGAACAAATTTTAGATTCCAATGAATATTTTGTGTGCAACATTCCTTTTGAGCTGCAAGGAAAAAAATACAAGAGTAAAAGCAGCCAACACATTACTATGGAGTATTTGTGGGTGGATGAATCAGTGGTCGCAGTCCGATGTCTAATGTAGGAAAGACATGTGTACCAATACTGTTTCCATCTCTGTCCAAATGCAGACATATTTTAGACTAGTATAGCCTAATAATATTATTTTCAACTCTAAAATGCTCCAAAAGGAGGGATTACAAGGTGGTTACACTTACCTTCTTTTAATAAATGCAAGGTGGAGAATTTTCTACCAATGTGCCAAGAAGTCCAATCAGTTTTTATCCATAATTTTGTCAAATTAAAGTCTCAGCTTTGTGCAGAAATACATGCACATCTTACAGCAGCATTAAATCATTTTAGTATGGAGCTCATACGAATGGGCAGTGATTGATGGACAAACCTGAAACACACAAACACAGATATGAACATATACAAGGAGACCGAAAGTGGGACCAACATTCACGTACAAAAATATTTCCAAGACATATAACTTTTTTTTTTCCTCCTTTCTTCAGAGCCAGTTTTACACCCCTACCCGTTTTCTCCCATGGAGAGTTTTTAATTAATTCCTTCCTCATGTTCATCAGCCAAGATCAAACAAGCAACGACAGAAAAACACTGCAACTTTTCCCTAAGTGTACTTAATGAGGAATGGTAATTTAGGTCCCCCTTTTCTCAGTGCCTCCGAGTGAAGAGCCAAATTACCTCAAATCTAATGCATTATTTATTGAGTGCTGCAAAAACTGCTCAACATTTCTGGTAGGAGTGGATGGATGGATGGATGGATGGATGGATGGATGGATGGATGGATGGATGGATGGATGGATGGATGGATGGATGGATGGATGGATGGATGGATGATTAAAAAGGACTACATTTTTGTTCAAAAATATAAGTAAAACTGTGTCAAAACAATAAGAGAACAGAAAACAATAAATTTATTTTTGTGTAAAGCTTTTGGTGTTTTGCAGGATCATTCGTGGTTAGGCTTCATTTAAAAGAAGGATGCCCAGTGGTGGTCATTTCTTAAATCTTATGCTGTAACTATAACAATGGAGTATGTCACAAAAAAGAAAAAAAGAGAAAAAACCTTTATTGTAATGAATTTTGTCTCAGTGACAGCCTAAGTTAAAATGCCATATTTATAACACAATAAAAAGCTAGAATAAAACCAGTAAAATTTGTCTAACAATTAGCATTTTCTTCCTTATTTATGGTGGATATTAAACAATTATTTAATCATTTTTGGATAAATAAAAAAAGAGCACATTAAAACTTGGATAATCTTAACGTAATTTAACCATAGATTGCTTTAAAAATAATTATATAAATATTTGAAACAATAAAATGACTTAGTTAATTAATTTTACTTTATCTTTACATCAGACGATGAATTTAAAACTATACTAAAATGGTAGTACAATAATTGTTTATTCCCTGTTTTAAATTGATCTTGAGAAAATCCTTTCACTGTTCCACCATGCACAACTCAGCTGTTATGTTGAACATTTTTGTATCATTAAACAAATAAAATGTCTTATCTGTGTTTCTGAATTGATTCTTTTAAATATTTGAAACCACAATTTTATTGAAGCGCTAGATTAACTATAAATCAAAAATCAAAAATGTGATTTTGGTATAAAATGCCTTTCTTAGGATCATTAGTGCATCAAAAAGTGCTTAATATTTTATTTAATTTCACTTTATTAAAATTAAACTAATCTAAAGCTTTGAAATCCTCCAAAATCCGTTTTCCCTGTGTAACTCCATCTATTTCAATCCCACCAGATTTTTCAGGGAACTACCTCCACCTGGATGCAGGAACCCACACCCAGCGCAAGAAAGCTAGGCTGCTGAGCCCTGAAGTAGGGCCAGAACCAGGTCCTCTCTGCCTTCTGTTCTACTACCAGCTCCAGGGGGAGGCACAGGGGAGCCTGCGCGTCCTGCTGAGGGACAGCGAACATGAGGAGACCCTCTTATGGGCGCTAAAAGGCGAGCAGGGGCCCCACTGGAGAGAGGGCAGAACCATCCTTCCCCAAAGCCCCAGAGAGTATCAGGTAGGCGGATGCTGACCATCTTCTAGTCATTATAAGCTTTGAATGCACAAATATAATGGGATGTCTCTTTTTATTTATTATGGTTTTTTTTTTATTAAAAACGTACTCCTGATCAAAAATGGTTTTCAGTGATGCAATTCCAGATTTGTTCAATCGTCATATCATTCCAAATATATAGATAGAATAGTAAAAAGTGAGAAATAAAATCCCAATAAATTTATTACTGTTACTGATAATAATTGTTTGTGGTTGTAACGTTACAAACAGAGCTATAAACTAAGCGCTAAAGGTGCAAGAAAACAGGTCGCAATTTTTTATTATTATGCCATTCTTGGAAATATCTAAAATGTGATGAAAAAATGGTGGGTTCAAAATAATATACGTGCTACTTATTTTTATGTAGCACTGTTCACACAATAAAAAGCTTAACCTCTGCACTGAACATTATTCAAGCAAAAGCTGAAAAGTGAAAATGTAGTATGAGATTGGTCAAAGTTTCTTACTCTGCAAAATATAGACAAGTTTTGAAACAGAAATTTGACGTGTCTTGGCCAGGAAGTGTAAGAATTAACTTCTCACCAAATTGTGTTTAACTGAAATGTTTTCATTAATGGGTCATAAGATATGAGCCAATCAAACTTTTCCTGGTCGTTATTAATTTCTAGTTTTGTTTGAGGTCTGACCTGCCAATTCAATCTTTACCTATTCTGAAGTGTAGAAGATACTTTGATGGAGTAAACCGTCATAAATCCAACAGAACATGAGTAATTATCTGTTATGCATTTAAATGTTTGTCCAAAACATTTATCTAGTTTTTACTAAACTCAAAGAAAACTGCATTAAAAGATATGCTGTTTGGTGCGTTTGTAGATCAAAAATGGCAGAAGGTCTATGTTTTCATGCAATAAATGAAATTGGGGGGGTCTGTAGTTGTATCTGTCTATCATTAACAGCTCTTTGTAATAAATGTAAAAAAAAAAAAAGCTAACAGATATCTAAATTTTTCTGGTATAGGTGGTGTTTGAGGGTTTTTTTGACTACCCAACTCGAGGCCACATCAGGATAGACAACATCTACATGAGCAACAACATCGAACTAGAGCAATGTGCACGTAAGTCCCATATGGCGGTACCTGTTTGTTTTGTGTTTACCTGGAATCTAGATGAAAAAGGGTAAATATTAATAAAACTAATCTAATTTGCACTTGCATGTGTCATAAAGGAAAAAATGTATGTAAATAAAATATGAACGTAGGCGGCAAACGACCTTTAGGCATGGATTTTAATAAATTTTTCATTATATCTCCCTCCATCTTTTCCTGTACCATCCCATCCTGCTGCTTCTTCCTTCCTTTCGTTCCTTCTCGCCCTCATTGTCTCTGTATTTATCCACCCCTAATATCATCTGAAATCGTCCTCCACAGCATGTCAGGCCATCATGCAGCAAAACTAAGCTTGTTTTTCCAGTTTTAGTCATTTTTGGGGGAACCAATCAGACTGTTGTGACTAATAGTGTTATTAGAGCTACTGTATATAAGAATAAAAATAATGCAAAATTACATGTATATGGACGGATGCCAAACTTTCTTGATGCTATAGTGAAAGCTGAAATCTCTTTTTCCAAGAGACAATGTAGGGTTCAACATTTTTTGATAAAATGCAGTTACTGATCCAGTTTTCTACTTGTTTCTCCTCACCTCATCACACGCTTTGACTCCTTATCTTTGTTTTTTTTTCTGATTCCTCTCAAATTTCTCACTTTCATAACAGATGTAGCATCCTCCAGCAAATAATAAACAGTTTCTAATTTCCAGTAGTGTTCCCATGACCCTTTGACCACCTGTACTTCCCAGTCTTCTACTTTATTTCTGTTCACACTGTCCTTTAACCTTTTTTTACCCCATTTTCATCAATTTCCTCTCTTTACTTTGTCAGCATGTTTGCTGACACTAACTTTGTTTAGGAAACAGTAAGAAATTAGGTCAGGATATAAGGGTGAAAGGAAAGAAGAGTGGGTTTGATGAGAAAACAGAAAAGAAGCTGCAATTTCTCTCCTTTTCTTGTACAGTTTTCCTGTTTTGTTAAAGAGTTGGCATCTTCAGAAGGAATTCATGCTGTAAAAGGAAGTTTTAAATGAAATACCCTACTCAAACGTAAATAAAAGAAGACATTTGTTATTTATAACTTCTAGTAACATTTCCTCTGTTTCCTTCTGTCTATTTTACAGAGCCTCTCCCTGCTTTAACTTCAGGCATTCCCAGTAAGTTCTGCTTCTTCTGCATTCGTACATCCTTTTGCCAATCTGTCTGTGCTTCCTGCTTGATGCTAAGCTCAGCCTGTAGCACTGCACTGGCCCAGAGTAACAATTTTAGACCATGGGGAATCTCACCGAACGTCTCTCAACAGCTCCGCTCAATTCCCAAGAGCTGTTAAGGATTTTTAGTTTTTTAAGGTGGTGTGATTTGAGTACTAATGGATTGGTGCCTGCAGCAGAAACAGCAGTCAGCGCTTTCTTAGTTAGTAGTTTAATGAAGGATTTCTGATGATTGAACTGCTCAGAATGGAGCTGGGAAAAAGGTCAATCAAACAACAACTTTACTCCACTAACTAGCTTTCTGCCAATGACCTTTTAGGTGCTGTGCCTACCTTGTTTGGGTAACTTACTGCCATCATACACTACTTATCCAAAAAGTTAAAATAAAGTACGTGTTTGTGTTGGTTTGACATGATTAGAAAAGTAAATAGCCACAATTTAATCACTGCTGTGTCGCATATTTTATTTTGAAGTCAGAATGTCTGTTATCAGAGTGAAAAAAAATCTACATGAATGTCCCCTGAGATTCAGATCCAACCCTGACTTCAAAATCCAATAGGCCTATGGAGCTTTTATGGGTTGTAGGTCAGTGAATCAGTCCCCAATAGCAGCACAGCACAAACTCTGATGTTAACACGCTCCTACAGGGTTTAAATGCAAAAAAGCATCAGATACATTGTGTTCAGCTTGTACTGCAACAGTAGTTGAGCATACAAAATAGACAAAACTGGATTTTCCTAATTTCAACTAGATGATGGTTAAGCAAGCGGTAACGTCAAGCTCTGAATTGTCCATAGTAACATTGTGATCTTAATAATCAATGGCGGTTAAATAATGCAAATCTATTGAGGAATAACTTTTTTTATGCTATTTTGTTGAACCTGGAGTCTATTAAAGAATAACAGTTGCTGCCAGAACTGAGTCATGCAAGAGCATGAATTTCCCAATATGTATCAACCGAATGCTAGCACCTTAAATTAGATCCTAACACATACAGTGAACCCCCCGGTGTTTGGGTTAGGGGCCACACCTGTCCACGAATAGGTGAAATCTACGACTACTTAAGACAAAGAGATAATTAAAAAAAAGGTTGATGGAATGGATCCACTGCATGAGTCCCTGCATGATGGGCTGATGCTCATGGTGTTGCACAGTTTTTATGATGACAGCAGAGAAACATAAAGATGTGTTGTGAATCTTAAACGATAATCAGTGCATCATAGTATATGTATTCTGTGCTGCAAAGTGGTTAATTTTGGAAGAAAGAAGAGAAAGCAATGTGTGATCCAGGGTTAGCTTTCAAGTCCTCGCATTATAAATTACTTTGTTCCACTGTAGATACTGACTTCGTGAGCTTAAACCTTCATTCTAAACAGAGCTGTCTTCATTTTTTACATTCAAATATCTTCATAAAGCTATCTTATTTTATGGTCACAGAGGAAGTAAGATTTTATTTCTTTCACACTGTCAGCTTTTCTTAAACTTTTCTATCCTTTCTGTCTTATCCCTCATTTTATATTAATTCCCTTGGGGTTTTTTCTTCCAGTGCTCTCTCATTTATTTCTCCTCAAGGTCTTGCTTTGTTACGGGTCCTAAAAAGTCTCTGATCTCACCTGCATAAAATTTGGAGTTGATCACCATCCAACTTTGCTTTTTCTTTTTTCCTCCTTTTTCTTTTTGTGTGTTGCTCCTTCATCCTCAAATAGCCCAGCCTGAGAGGAGATAAAAGGCTTAGGCAGATTATGCTCCCGGATTTCTTGTTTTCAAAGTCTGGGTTTGGGACCTGATCCACTGGCTTTGCGTATTCTGTTGTTTAAAGAGCTGACCATGATGTTAAAACATATCCGAACCCTCGGAGAAGAATGTCAGAACTGACTTTTAGTTGTACATTTGTACATTCAAGGGCGAAACGCTCTTTCTTTTCATCAAAGTCCGAGTATTTGGATTGTCTAAGCGGAGCTGACTTCTGTTTCCTACATCCAGATACCATCCCAAAAATAGTAAAAACCAAGAGACAGCTTAAGTCAGCTGAGTCATGCCACAAGTATTTCACCTAATCCTTGCTGAGGTTTTTCCCAGTTAATTCCTGGACAGTGATCATATGATTCTTTTTTTAATGTGCCGACTCTACATTATAGTTTTTATGGGACTAAATGCCAGAAAGCAGGGTTACAAGTCTCCATTAAGATGCTTGTTAAAAATCTGACCTATCTATTGTTGCAAATCTTTAAAGTGCAACTCACCCCCAAATAATTTTTTTTTTTGCTGATAAACTGTATAAATGAGTGTCTAATAGCGCTGTCTACATGTCTGCTCATTCATTTTGGTACTTTATTACATTTTAGTAAAAATATTAATTAAAAGTAGAATGCCCTCTTCAGTTTAAAACTTTACACTGCACTTGAATTTAAATCAGGCATTGCTACTTGCTAAGGCTCTTTGACTGACGTCAGCCATCCTGCCGCTGTGGAGTATAAAACAAGCCAAGTCTCAGCCACTCCTCTGTAGCAAGTTGGAGTTGGAATAACAAGGAAGTGTTGACGCTGCTCAGTCCTCCCACTGTGTCTCCCTCGGCCGCCAAATCTAAATCTGATTAAATTCATCCCACCACATCTAATTAAATTAATGCCATGTATCAATCAATCAACCAACCAACCAATCAATCAATCAATCAAACTTTATTTGTAAAGCGCTTTTCATGCAAACATTCCAACTCAAAGTGCTTTACAGATTAAAATGACCCCACATAAACCACATTCCCATCCCTCCCCCATGTGTGCTTCACAACTCAGTTGCTTTAAAGTACTGTAAAATAATAAACTGCATTTTATCAATAGTAGAATATTGAGGTTGTGTGCCACTTAACCACCAAACATGTTTAGCGCTGCAGTTTCCATTGTTCTGGATGGCAACACACACTTGGTCCCAGGTGGAGTGTCTGTTTCTAGAGATGTACCTGACTCAACAATATTAAGTAAACTCACATATTGTACCTAGTATCCATTTTTACATGGAACTGTTGCCTATCCAAGCGTAAACATGCTAACTATAGCCTAGCTAAATGCAAGGGGGTGGTAATGAGGGGTTTACTAGCTTTTGATAAGACTCAATAACTTTGCTCGTAACATCATTCAGAGGGCTTACAGATGACCAAACACACAAAACCTATGGAAGAAGTTGTTCTACTGCTTCATAAATTTAGTGTTTTGCCATGTATGGAGGACTGATCCTGCCAAATAAATAAATAACTAAATTACTTCCAATTTTATTTACACATTTATTGATTTATTTACACACTGACTTATTTCAAATTATATTTCCAAATTTATTTATTTATGCATTTAATTCCACATTGATTGATTTAGTCTCAATTTTGCCAGGATATGTGTTCCATATACATTTAATTGCTATGTTTCAGGTGTATCCTGGTAACCTCTTCTTATCTGAGCTGAGCCACGAAGCTGCAGTAGCCAATACACTCTTTCAATCTAAATGCCATTTTAAACGGTGAAAAAATAAAATTATTTTCACAATTTATAATAGTTTGGCAACTTGTATCAATGTAAAAAGTCTTTATTTAAAAATCTGACTGTGTAAAATGTAGCCACAATTCTTGCTTGACATAAGCAGTTATTGGGACTTCAGTTTAGTTTGAGACTCGAATACCAATTATTTTAAAAAGTATTCAATCTGGATGTCTCATTTATGAAAGCAAAACAATTTTTAAGTCTGATGACAGAAAATGGAAGAAAAAAAACGCATCCTAGAAACTTGTTTAAACTTATATTAAAGGAGATGCCCTGGTCAAAAATAACACGAATGTTCATTATTGTAGCACTGGAGGCGAAATTAATCTCACCAAGTTCAAAACCTCGGTTTTATCCGAGTTTAAAAACAGAAAGTGAAGTCCCCCCAGCTTCATGACTCGTTTAAAGTCCAATTAGCTGATTGGATGTAGCATCATCATGTAGCATCATCAGCATAACAATGAAAATTTACTACATATAGAAACTGAATTCAGTTTAATTACAGCAATATAGTATAAATAAATGACAAGCTTTCCGTTTCACCTTCCTTTGCTTTCTTAAGAAGACAGAAAAGCAAAACTGAGATTTTTTCACCCCTTGAAATTGCCCTTTGCCCACCACAAAGCCTTTTTGTGTCCAGACCTCACTGAGAGCAGCTTTACAATCAAAGTAAACTCTTAAATAACGTACCTGAACTTTAAAATAAAGTCTAAATGAAGTCGACTGGTTTCCTTGTGATTCTGTATCCTGCTCCATCTTTTCATTTCCGTTCTCTTTCCTTATCCCCAGCTAGTTGTTCCTTGCTTGGGCTCTCTTTACCCTCCATTTCCCTCCACAACAACTTCTCTCTCACAGCAGGTTTCTCTCACACTAAGTTGACAGAGTATTGAAGTTTCAGTCAAGCCCTTTATTGCAGGATTAAAGATATCATGGCAGGATTAGCTCTTTCCCTCCACTTCTTTACCCTCCCACTCTTCTATCATCTCACTTTCTACCGACCCCTCTCTTTTTCATTCCATTCTCTCCAATAATACCTTCTCTCTTATCCTTCCTCCAACCCTGCAATTTTGCTCTCTCTCTCTCCACCCAAATTTAGTTACTCTTGACCCTCTCGAAACATAAAAAACCCAGCTCCATCAAGGCTTAACATTCCCCACTTTTTGTTTAGGTCAGGCAGCCAATCCACAATTGATCCTTTGCATTCTCTGGTACAATTTCAGAGCATGGCATGGGTCTTTGCGCTTCATTGTGCAGCTAATGCTTGTGATGTTTGTATTGATCAAAATAAAATGATACTGGCTGTGTAGATTTTGGACAATGTAGCTCGAATTTAAAAATAAGAGTGTGTTTCTGCCTGATCTTATGTGATGTTTAGTGAAATTTAGTAGGGGTGTAACGGTACACGCTTTCGTATTTGTTTTTTTTGGTACGGCCATGTCAGTTCAGTACGCATGTGTACTGTCTCTCCATGCAGTTGGACAGCTGTAAGACCAATCAGAGCAACAAACAACGTAGCAAAGGAAATCCTTCAACGGTGCAGTCTGCTGTACACCGTGTTTTGTCAGAAAAACTTGAGAATAGCTGGTGTACTGACAACAGGCCGTTCCTGAGCTGCCACCATCTTTGTTGTTTTGCTCCGTCAAACGTAATCACAAGTGACTGGCCCGTCGTACAGTTAGCCGAGCCAATGGTAGACCTACTGAAGCTACAATGGAGCGTGGCTAGACCAACCTGCAGAGCAGAATTTTTGCAGAGACTCTCTGTTCAGTTTGTTTGGAATGAATATTAATTAAAATGAATAAACATTAAATATTACTGAATTTGCCATTATTATCATTTTAAAAATTGATGGGCAAAAATAGATTATGACCGAATTTTTTCGACTGTCAGAATGACCGACAACAAAGAATTGTAGCGCAAACTCTGCATCCAATCAGCCCAAACTCTTTATTTTGTATAAACTCAAGTCGGTGGAATCCCCGTTGATGAGAAGGGGGTTTCCCAACAGCTGCCCATGCTGGATTCAAGTACAGCTGGGGGACTAGGATGTCCAAGTATCAAAACAACTCCAAACTGATTAAAGCATGTTTTATTCTCAAATATGAGCAAAGTGTTATTTAAAGGAGCAGGGGGCAGAATGAAGAAACGAAACTCACGAGCGACGCGGCCGGCGCTGCAAGTAACTGCAGCCAGCCGCACGGGAGCGCGCACAAACGCTTCACAAAAAAACATACCTCTTCACAGTGACATACTTCTTTTTCTTAGTGCCACTTTTTAGTGGGCTGTGAGTCGTCCTTGGTCGTTTCCCAGTTGCAGAAGAAAAGAATCCATTCTCACAATTAAATCAATGGAGGTCTGCGACCATTTTTCTTCCTCTTTTAAAGCTGTCGAGAACGCGCAAGCCGTGTCAATTGATGTCACATCCGTAGGACAGCGCGGGAAATTCGGGCCCCGAACTGCAGCACATTTTGCAGCACACAGCAAGTTTAAGAAAATGGAGCGATACGTGGGTGGGCTCATTGTTTTTGGTTTATAACGCTTCATCACCCAACAGCATTAAAAAACTGGACATTGATGTTTATTTTTTTTTACAAATCCTGCCCCCTGTTCTTTTAAAAATGTCTAAATATTGACGCTGACTGTTTTCAAGTGGTTATATTGTTTTCTACTCTGGCTATGTTTGCTTGTACAATCTTTTTTATTTTAAAAATCCAATCAAATTTCCATTCAGTTCTATATTTTCAACCTTTTAAAGTTATACAGCATAATAAAAACTATTTAATTTTCAAAATTTTCGAATGAATTTAGGTAAAAAGTTATTTGTTCAAAGCTGATCAAAGTAGAAAGAGAAAAGAAAAAGTCATATCCACATTTGTATTTATTTTTCTTGATTAAAATGTACCGAAAACGTACCAAACCGTGACTTCAAAAGCCCAAATACGCACTTAACCGGGATTTTTGTGTACCGTTACACCGCTCAAATGTTGTTGTATTTATGTTGCTTGCAGGGGTATCAGACTTTGGCTGTGCAACGTATACATGAGCAGTGTTTTACTAGCAGCAGAAGGCCGTTAGAGTGCTCTCAGTTTTGTGAAATGGGGCAGTTGAGGCAGTCTGACCACTGGTTTAAACAAAATACAGAAAAACCCATATTTTAACATCTGGAAAATCTAAAATCTGCAGCTTCAATGTGCTTTACTTGTATTTTTTACTTTCATTCTAGTCTTTTTATATTCTGGACATTTCAATAAAACAAAGACAACCATCAGAAACAACAACATCAGCCCCCAGTAAAATAAAATGATAGAATAAAGCATATTTGTTGACTTAGGAATTTTGAATGTGCTCTGCTTTGTTTAAGTGTATTTTCTATTTTACTTTATTTAATTTTTTAACATATAATATTGTTCTTTATTAGGTTTTCTTTTATTTCCTGAACAATTTGTGTAAAATATTATATAATATTATAATATATTTTATTTTGTGTTGATCTTCTGTTGAAAATCATAACAAGGAAAAAACATCTACACAAATGTTTTTAAACTACACATAGTAGTAAATGAACTAAATATTTTTTATTTAAAATAAAATAAAAATTCAACATGAATGTTGATTGATGGAGTGTGTTGTCCAAGCGCATTCAAATTGTTCTTGAATTACTCTCCATTGCTGCCATAAAAAGTCCCCCAATAGTGAACTTTAGGTAGTGTTTTCAGATGTCAAATACAAATAAAGTTTAAAGAAGAATTTCTTGTTTACAGAAATAATATTGATTTGATAATAATATTTAAACTTTGCTAGAGCTTGGAAAACGATATGGTGAAATCACAGGTTCCTCTGCATCTTGCTTGCGCCTTTAGCTTGTTGGATATTGGTGATGCTATGCCTGTGATTTAGTTAGAGATAATGATTTTAGGAAATAAAATACAGCTGTCTTTAATATTTTCCAGAGCTGTATTTCATTCATCATTGATCGTGTATTAAAGGGGTTGCATCCAGCTTTAAGCATGCAGAGGAATTAAAAGCTTGACAGAGCTGCCATGTCCAGATAAACGGACAATCTCCAGCTTTTAACTCTTCAATGCAGTCTGCATGCCTGCCACGCTCCTCCACTGAGCCAACCAGTAATGTTTCCTCCTACCCTCCAGGGGGTGCCATATCTGGGATGAGGCCCACTGTAGACGCAGTCATGGTGCATCCGATCCGTGCCTACTGGTACTATGTGTTGGTGGGAGGCGGCGCCCTCTTGCTGTTGATAGGGGTGACTGTGATGATGATTCTCTGCTGCCAACGCCACCATTGGATGAGCAGGAAGACCAGCAGTGGCCACCACCGTCATCCTCACCAACATTCAGTGATGTACCACAACAACGAGCCAGCCTATCAGCAAGGTTCAGAGAGCTATTACCAGAGTCAAAACCCCAGCTGTAACATGGTCTGCAGCACCAACCAGAACCACCTTTACCCAGGAACGGATTCAAGCTTGGAACCAAAGCTTGTCATAACACTGGAGAAAGATGACTGCTACAACTCCCGCTGCTGAGATGACTGGACTCCAGTGAATCATACAGCTTCAACAGGACAATATGGTTAAATGAAGAGCTTAAACAGGCTGATCCTATTCTTAGAAGAACAAGGAGCTCAGGAACAACAGCTCTGTTCGGCAATGGGAATCTTCATGGCAGAAGTGCTTGGGTGCGCACTTCTGGGTTGGTGCCTAACACGAAGGTCCTATCTGGGAAGATGGAAAAGCTTCAGCTTCCAGTTCTAATGTTTCAGCATAATGAGTTTTTAAGTCCTTAATAGTGTTGTAAGTGTAAATCAGCCTAGAAATTAATTTGATCTTCAATTAATTGAACCACACATTGATTACTCATCAAATAGTTGGAAAGACTCTGCATGGAGATGGAATTAACAATGTCAACAGGTTCGCGGATTTGGAAGATGCATTTTGTTTGAGTATTTCTTAGGGTCTTAATGAAGCTAGAGTTTATAAGTCCCCATTCATCTGGGAATCAGAAATGGAGAATGTTGGTGTGACACACAAGCACTGAGGCTTAAGGAGATGAATCCTGCAATAAAAATGCCAAACGGTAAATGCAGGGACAATCTTAAAAACTGTTTCAAGCCTCATGTGTTACTTTGGGTGTTTTTCATTCATAAAATCTTGGATATGCCTTTAATAAAAATGTGCTTTCACCTCCCCACCCCAAAGTATGAGGTTGTGCTTCAGTGTCAAATCAAAATGTGGATGACTGCCATGTACTGCCTGGATCTTCTGCCTGTTGGTTAATGTTTTAAACTAAAACTCCATGTCATTCTTACACTTGAGTGGAAAAACAAAAAACACTGAACTCAAATGAATGCTTTCATTCTGTTTTATGTGCAACATACTTAATCACGTTTGTGGAATACAAATTTCACTCTGGATGCATATTCACCACAGTTCCTAGGTCTGCTTTAATTCAAGAAATGAGACCAAACATGCTGTGATGAAAAGGACTCAATTCTTTTTCCTATGTCTTAGTAACGCTTATATCAGCGTCCTACTGAAAAGGCTCTTGGCTTAATTGTGTTGTGCATCAACTCAGTGTTGTAAGGCAACCAATTACGTGAGTAAAGACATGAACAAAAGCTTTAATGGTGTCGGTCTGGTCTAGAAATGGAAGGTGAGCACTTGTATTTATATCAGTTATAAGAAAGAGAAGTTTTCTCATATTTAAAAATCGCCACCAGCCTGCCTTTTTCTTTCAGATTAAAGAAATTTGGATCAGTTCCTTTGATAAAGGTTTGGAGAAGGTTTATTTATACATATATCTTTTTATTGTTTACATATAAATACTTGTATGGATATGACAGATCTCTAAAGTGCACACTGTTAAAATCTGGGGTTTTTGTGACATATAAGTCAAACTATCTTGTACAATTTAACTGAAAAATTAACATATCTGCAATAGTGGAAAAGTTCAAATGTGCAATCACCTAGTTGTGTGTGTGCACATGTGTAAACCGATACGTTGTTTAGATTCAGTTTAACCATTCAGTCCTCTTTGAGAGGAGACTATCAAAAGTTACCATCTTGACTTAGTAGGATTCGGAGGCTCAACCTTGAATAAATAAGTTCTCCAAATCGATCGGAGGGCGAGGACATCTCCAGTCTGCAAAACTGACTGGTTTTTCAAACAGTTTATGACAATCCCCTAAATTCAATCTGAAGAAAAGTAACTGCTGAACTTGAGGCTGCCTCCACCATGCTTCACTGTGTGCATGCTGTGCTTTTGGTAGTGCACATTGTTGGTTTTTAAGATTTATTTCATCAGGAAAACACATTCTCTTATGGGGTTTTTAGTTTGCATCCAGTTCATATGTTTTCTTTAAAAGAAAAAGGTTTTCATAATCCAATCCCACTCCTTCTTCTAGACATATGTAGGATAAAAATCCAGTCATCTGTTTTTACCCGTCAATTTTTAAAATGATAAAATGTTAAATAATATTTATTTTTTATGCATTTAATTAATATTGAATCCAAACAAATTGAACAGAGAACTACATATAAACAATGATTAAAATATTGCACTTAAAATACGAACAGTTCACTTGCTGTGGCCTGAACAAACAGTCTCTGCATGGAACTGAAATACTCACCCGCTTGTGCGTAATCAAATGTTTCAAGTGGGATTGCTGAAGAGGTTTTTATCGTGAGGTTTTGGATTATTGCCTTGGACAGATGACCTTTCATGGGAGTTTAGATGTTGTTTTGGAGGCTGAGGCCGCGCTCTGCTGCCACACTGGAAACTAGATTACAAGCACCACTTCAGCCCACTTTTTGAAGTCAGGGAACTTTTCTCCAATTGAAGGGATCGGAAGTCGGAAAGAATATCTGAACCAGTGGTTTGCTGACACTGCAGCGGTAGAAAAGTCTGCAACAAGTGCCACATCTCTAGCGGTGGTTGGCACGACACTGGGCTTTTTCAACCGCGTCTGTAACCAGCCGCACCGTGACAGTCGCACTCCAAAGCTTCTATAACTCTTTAACGCACTGCCAGCTCCCGCTTAGCGAGGGGTATTGACTACAGGATTCAGGTCTGAAATGATGCTCAGATTTTCTCATGGGAATTGTAGGATATTGTAGGACACTGTATTGTATTCTTGATAGCAGGGGAATGCATACTAGACTTATACTCCATAGAGGAGTAAGAAACAGGGGGAGCAGAGTCCAGAAGAAGAATCTAGAAAAACCCAGTTGCTGGCTGAGCCCCGAGGAGGAACAAAATGAGCCAGAGAAAGAGATTTAAGGCTGTTTCGATAGAGAGTACAGGAGACAATGGCCAATCATATTTCCTGCTTGACGGTTTTTTTAGAGCTTTTGTATTAGGGCTTGATCTTTTATTGAATGCACAAACGAAGTGTTTGCTTCTTTAGCTTTTGGATATTCCACTCATCCGAATAAAAGGACCGGGTTGAGGAAAAGGCTTCCCTCCCCTTGGTAAGGGGCGGACCCAAAACATTTTCAGAATCTTTTTTGTTTGTTTGTTTGGTTGATTGATTTAGTCATCTTTACTCCCTGCGCAAAATAAAAAAATGTCTGCCCGTCAGCATCAAGTGGTCAGGGGTGTGAATTGTAATCTGTCAACAATTTATTTGTTTACATCTTCAACTAACAGATTTGGGATTTTTTAGTTTAATTGGCCAGGAAATACATTTCACAATAAAAATTGGAAAAGATTTGATGAATTATTATAGTCTAAGTATTTACATTACAAAAGCCTGCCATTTTAACAGAGTTGTGTACACTTCTTATATCTAGTGTATGATTGAAAGTTTATTTAGCAGTGCCTAATTGTCTACAGATGTGCTTATTGTACTGCATACTCTTACACTTTAGATGGATTTTTGAGTAAATATTACTCAAAAAGCTTTAACTTCCTTCCTGATAAGTTGTTAAACTTCATTTGCAATGCTGAAAATAAGCACTTTTCAATTTTACAAGCTATGCGTTATTTGTAAAACTTACTGTGATCATTTTATGCACACCACATGCTTTATTTACAGCTTCATAATCTTTTTTTGACAAATCTACTGCTGTTAGGCCTGTTCTCTGAGACAATCTGTTTTTCTTGCTTTCAGTTTATTATTTCATGTCACTGCTTACAGTTGGATGCAAGTGTTTAACTTGGATAGCAGTACAAAATGAAGTAAATCAATACTTTTCTTAAATGTATTAATTTGGCGATAAGGAGCAGTTTTAATTGCTTGTAAAAATGCCTGTACTTACAATCAGCATCCCACCTTCTTTTATCTTCTGCTACACACCTACATCACTTTGTCCATGTCTAAATCCCCCATCCTTTTTTGAATCAAAACCTCCCTGTTTCAGTATCATCCCCTTGCCTTTACTGCAAATCCTCCCTGTAAAAAAGACACACAAAAAACCCCACAAGAGAGTAAATGAGAGGCAAGCAAAATCTCTCAGAGGAGAATGGCCCATTAAGCGAGCCCCCTTTTTTCTCCTAAGAATGCTCCCCGAGATGGAAAGAGATGAAAGAAGGGGAAAAAAGGGATAGCTGCCCATACTTTCTAAAGATAGATTTTTCTTTTTACTCTGAGAGGGAGACTAACGGGAAGGCAGGTAGGGGATTGGATTGAAGATGGAGGGCAGGTCGTTTCAAACACAAGAGCAGATGAAAGAAGTCTTTCGGGATAGCTGACAGAATGACGAAAGCAGGCATGATACAGTGCTTGCCTTAGTGAAAAATATTCACACCCTTAAACTTTTTGACATTCTGTTACATTACAATCACGAACTTCAGTGTGGAATTTTATGATAGACCAACACAAAGTGGCATATAGTTGTCAAGTGGGAGGAAAAGAAAATATGGATTTCAATCTTTTTTTAATAAATACAAATCTAAAAGATGTGGCAGAAATATCTGTTAGGGTTGTAAGGGTACACAAAAATCACTGTTCCGTTTTTTCCCCCCTGAATTCCTTCCTTTCAATTCCTGAAATTAATTTGCTTTTATTATGTTCTATAACTTAAAAAAGTTGAAAGTATAACGCTGACTAGAATTTTTTTTTTTTTATATAAATAAAATAGTACAAATAAACATAGCCAGAGTAGAAAACAATATAACCACTTGAAAACAGTCCGTGTTTAATGTTTAGAAATGTTTAAATAATACTTTGCCCATATTTGAGAATAAAACATGCTTGAATCACTTTGGAGTTGTTTTGATATTTTGACAGCCTAGTCTCCCAGCTGTACTTGAATGCACCATGGGCAGCTGTTGGAAAAATCCCTTCTTACCCACAGGGATTCCGCTGACTTGCATTTTTTACAAAATAAAGAGTATTAGGGCTGATTAGATGCTACTGTTAACCATTCCCAAATAGCAGAGTTTAGTGATAGCTGGGAGCCCTTTCTGTTTTGTTTTGGTGTTATTTTTCAAAGTTGCGCTTTGGAACATTGCACTGTTCTCTGAGTTCTGCACATAAACATTCTACATGTGTTCAGGTAGAAAACAGCTGTATTCATTTGGTAAATGTGCGTACCAAACCAACAGGGCTGTAACGAAAAATCCAAATCCAAATACATGTACCATTACACCCCTAATAGATACTGTTCAGGCTGGTTCCCATCAGTGCAGAGTCTATCTGAGTGTAATTTAAATTGACTGTAATCGTATGAGATCCGCTCCTCAGGTGAGAGAATCTGTTGAGAAGACAACCATTTGTCACGTACTCCACAAATCTGATCTTTATGGAAGAGTAGCAAGAAAAAAACATTGAAGGAAAGATTTCCTTGTCAGATGGGACCATAACTTAACATTTTGGCTTGGACACAAAATGATTTGAAACAAAATTCACACTTCTATGAACACTCCATACCCACAGTAATGCAATGTGGTGGCAGCATCTTGCTTTGGGAATGCTTTACATTAGCAAGGGCTACCCATCTATATGCACTGTTTTCTTTACATATTACAATTATGCATGACGTCCGGTGTACAGTATATAACAAATAGTCTTCAAAAAATGTTATTTTGATCGTTTCTGGGTCGCAAACAGAACTAGAAAAACTGCGTATGCTTCTTATGTTTGAGGACTCTTTCCAGAACATGCTTAGCTGGAAATCATAACTGTCACTTAATAGTTTTAACAGATTTAGCAATGCAGTTGTAAGTTTTTCTTAAGAAATGTTTTTATCTTATATCTTGAGTTCGGTGATTAGTACCTTGCATTGGTCTGTCACATAAAATTCCAATCAAATATGTTAATATTTGTGGTTATAGCATTAAAAAATGTGAAAAAGGGGTATAAATACTTTTACAAGGCACTGCATGGAAACCAAATGAACCAATATGCACCATTGTGAGTTAAATCATTGTTTTACGCAATTGTTGTTCTTCGTATTGACTTTTTTCATCATACTTCATCTCACAGAATGCAGTTTTGTGCTTCGGTCAACAAGTATTTTAGTTATTTTGTGCTTGCATATCCATTCTTTGCCTTCCGCAGCTCCTCTTTCTTCAATTTCAATCAGCTTGTGCATGATTTACACATTAGATGACTCATTCCAGCAGCCCGGTGCCATAACCCAATCAATGTTGAGTCCGAATTAAAACCGAGGAATGATATATGACCATATTTATGCTGTGCTACCCAAGCACTTTTCTGTTTTCATTCGTCCTCGCTCTATCAAACTTTTTAAAAGATTTGGAAATCATTTCACAGCGAGCTTTTAAATCAGCCTCGCTTCCCTCCATCATGGACTAATTTGAAGCCATTTAATATTCCTATAATTAGTTAATGGAGCTGATTGCATTCATAAAACCCTGCAGTAAGCATTTCTATCCTCCAAGGCATCCATATATTTTTTCTTCTCTTTCCTTCTTTTTTTTCTGGAGAAATATTATCAGAGTGAACACTCTAACAGGTCCTCAGGCTCTTGCCTGAACAACCAACGGTGGCAAAGAGCCATCCCCATCTCTGCCTGAATGAAAAAAGGCCCCCTTTTGATTTTCTCTTTACTAATTGAAGAGGGGAGAAAAATGGGAGTGGAGTGAGTATTAATCCCCCTTTAGATCCATGTGATAATTCTTCTCAGGATTCTAGCCTGAGGGCTTTAAGCAGCATCATTAGACAGTGTTCAACGGTCATCTAAAGACTGTCCGAGCTTTTTTTTCCTTGCTTTGTTTTTGCCATCTCCCCGTAAGTGATTTAATGTTTTGCCGATGCTTGCAGTGGTTTTATTTGATCAAAGACAAGAGTTTTAGAGCTCAGAGAGACTGCTGTGAGTCAGCGCTTTTAGATATTCACAATAAAGAACTTTAGTTTTCAAGCAAAAACAGATTTCAGGAAGTTTGTTGATGTTTATAATAAGACAAAATAAGTTAGATAAATAACATTTTGTTTACTGAAATGATCAAGGTAGTGCACCACTAACATTAGCAGTGAAACAAGCCCACAGCTTGATGCCACCACCACCATGCCTTTGGCTTATCAATCCATTCAAGCGTGAACATGCCAAGAAAAAAAGCATGGGCTTTTTTTCACCCTCTTAATCCAGGGCAATGTAAAACTAGTTTGATTGTGCACAGTGAGACTGGTGTTCTTGAACATCCTAGCTCATGTTATTTTATTAGCTGGAGGCTTAAACTACTACAATTGGGTGTTCCAGTGGGGCAGTAATGTCAGGTTTTGGCAGGATATTAAAACGGTATAATGTTCAAAATAATATATCTTGGATAAATGACTTGGAATAGTTAGGGGTGTAATGGTACATGTATTTGTATTCTGATTTTTCGGTACGGCCCTGTCGGTTTGGTACGCACATGTACCAAACAAATACAGCTTTTTTCTACCTGAACACATGCAGAATGTTTATGTGCTGAACTCAGAACGCAGTGCAACTTTAAAAAGTGACACCAAAGCAAAACAGAAAGGAATCCCAACTATCACTAAATTCTGCTATTTGGGAACATTAATGCAGCTACAGTAGAAAAGAAAAATGTACCAAACCAGAAGTTTGTAATCGAACCTTTCTTTCAACAGCAATAAGGTACATAAAACGTTCTGCACTGAACTGAAGGACTCACCTGAAACAATGTCAAGTTGAATGCAAACATCACTGATACTAGAGAAAAAACAGGTGACCTCTACATGACTTACCAGTAGCATCCAATCAGCCCAAACTCCTTATTTTGTATAAAACATAAGTGGGCTGAATCCCCGTTGATGAGAAGGGCTCTTCCAAACAGTTGCCCGTGCTGCATTTAAGTACAGCTGGGAAACTAGTTAATTGAAATATCGGAACAACTCCAAAGTGATTTAAGCCTATTTTATTCTCAAATATGGGCAAAGTATTATTTAAACATTTCTAACCATTAACACCAACTGTTTTCAAGCGGTTATATTGTTTTCTACCTTGGCTAAGTCTGCTTGTACTTTATTTTTATTTTTTAATTCAATCAGATCTCCAGTCAGTTCTATACATAAACTGTATATAAAGATGGACGGAGCCTCTATGACATCACCCGTAGGTTTCTGAAGAGCTGAACAGAAGCCCGGTGGGTGGTTCCCACCACCCCCATTTTGGCCGCTTCACGTGTCTTGTGGAGGTGGAGTTGAGAGTGGGGCTGTTAGGGTGGGAGCGGATGATTGACACTCTGAGCCAATGTATCTACGAGCTAACTGAGCTAACCGGGACCTAACCAAAGCTAAGCTGACGGCTCATCTGAGACCTGTCAATCAAAAGGACATGCCGCTTATTAATAATAATAATTTCAAGCTAAAATTACCTCTAAACGGATGAGTTATGAAAAAAATTCACCCCCCTCAGAGTTGTCCTGACAGTAAACTTGACCTATTAAACCTAAAATAGTTTTTTTAACTAATCTGTAAACTTGTTTATTTTGCTGTGAAGTTGGCATTTTTAACATGGGAGTCAATGGGAACATGCTCCTTTCTGCAGCCAGCCCCTAGCGGATGAAGGGGGAACTGCAATTTTCGTTACTTCCGGATTAGCATCACATTTGGTCGGCGGAGTTTGGCCCTTGGTTCTATACTTTCAACTTTTTTACGTTATAGAACATAATAAAATCAAATTAATTTCAGGAAATGAAAGGAAGAACTTCAGGAAAACAAGGTTATTTGTTTAATGCTGATCAAAGTGAAAACTAGTCATATCCACATTTGAAATAATTTTTCTTAATTTAAGTGTACCGAAAACTTACCGAACAGTGACATTAACCCCCAAATATGTACCGAACTGTGATTTTTGTGTACCGTTACATATGCTTTTGATTTGAGGCAAACTTGAATAATTTAAAGGTAGTCCTCTTTCTTCATCATTCTATTCACTCTTTAATGCACCTGTCTCACTGCTAGTGAAATTGGCCCTCAGCATGATGCTACCTCCAACATGCCAAACAGTTGGTCGCATTAAATCTGAAAGCATTACTTTGACTTTAATTTGCCCAAACTGCTTTTTCTTATTTTTTCTGACCATTAAATTTTTTAATGTGTTAAATAAAATAAATAAATAACTTTATCTTTACTGGAATAATCTACATAGTGCTGATTTTTCTTGTTTTAACGCATTATGATGTCAAGTTAGCCAGATACTTCTAAATCCTTGTACTTTTATTCTGTTTTTTGGGGGGGATTATGTGCCTTTACACACTGAGGTACAAACAACTGAGATGTTTTTGAAAACTCAACCCAGATGATGTCACTTTAAAAATACGTTAATGCAATTATGTTTTTTATTTGTTCATTTATTAATAAGTTGGTTTTACTCTGTTAAAAGAAGACTAATAATGTTGGAAAAAGGTCTAAAGAGAATAAACTAACTTGGAGCCAAGCTGTGTCTAGTTTAGGCTCATGTTCATAGGTCCAACCCTGGCTTCAGGGTCGTATTACCTGTAAAAGAAATCCTTCTGCCTCTCTGGAGTATTCGTTCATCCTTCCTGCTGTTTTAATTACTGGTTACATTTCTTCTAACCTGTTTCTTTTAACTCAACCATTAATATTTGGTTCTTATCAGAGGTCTAAACACACTCATGTGCATGTTTGTCATGTTAATTATTTTCACAAGGTGGAGCGATTATAGAGCAAACAGCTTTAATGATCAAACAAGATGTAACATATACAAATCCCCATCTTATGTTTGACAACACATGCTTGGTATCCATCAGCAAGCTTGTAACATTTTTCTGGTTGGATATTAGACTGATTTTCTTGGCAATATTGATCAAGTTTATTTAAATCCTGGCATGAGCCCCACTTTTTAGTGGGGTGGAGTTTAAAGTTTTCCTTTGGGTGTTACAGAAGCTTAATGTAAGACTGCTTTATGTCCAGATTTGTCTACATTTATCTATTGATTATTATTGAATTTATTGAAGTTGAAGAACTTGAAAACATTTTTCCTTCTATTTTCCATCCATTTTCTGCAATGCACCAGTTTTAAAAACGGTAAAACAGGCCCTTAGCATGATGTTGCCATCACCAAGCCAGACAATTAAAACAACATTATCAGGTTTAACAGACTCCTCCAAACACACTTCTCGTTATTTTGGCCAATTACCTCAATGTTTATCTCCTGTGATCATGCAACTTTTTCCTCCAGACGACATTTGGTTGCCCGCTGTCCCAACTGTCAAGCATAGGGGTGGTGGGATCGTGCTAAGGACTTGCTTTACTGCCAGCCATGCTCAGGGTATCCGCGGGGTCTTGAAAAGTATTAAAAGTCGTTAAATTGATTTAAGGAAAATTAAGACTTTTAGTCTTAATTTTTTAAAGTACTAAAGTCTCAAATTGATTTTGTAAAGTCATAAATTTGGTTAGCATTGACATGCTTTAAAAATATGTTTGTCTATAAAAAAATAGATGCATGTAAACTAATAAAATAAAATAATTTTTCGTTATTTTATGTCTGCTGTTTGCTCGGGTTTCCATACCATGTGACTTTATGTACTATCGCTGCCGACGTGGCGTCATCGATGTGACTTATCCCGCTAGTTTATAGTGCAGTGCAACGAAGCAATGCAGCAGTACTGAAAATTCTGTAAATTGGCAGATTCTTTGCTAGAAGTTGAGGAATTCAAACAGTGGCTGAAGCCTATGGCCGAAAACAACATGGACGCTTACTGTGCGTTCTGTAAAAAGATTAGTGTTTCTTCAATATGCATCAACGCAATCAAATCTCACATGAAATGAGCTAGCCACAAAACCGCCGCTGTGAACATCCACAGCAATCAGAAGCCAGTTTTTGTTCTAAAGCTGCTACTGTGGCACCTGTGAGCACACCACTCCCTATAGCGGGACCACGATGACTTCGGCCACGTCGTCTTGCGCATCCAACCTCTTAGTGGCGCTAGGGGGCACACTATTGCAGGAGGATGCGGTGATTAGGTGTTTACCCACAGTGGTTAGCCACCACTCTCCACTTGGGCATATTTTAATGAACTTTGCCCTTGGTTGAAGTTTTATTTGCTCTATGTGCTTTAGGCACAACTCATTATCAGATGTAACCAAATATTAATGCTTATATTTAAGTTTATAAATCCTCTTAATTACTATGAAATTCATGACCTTCATGAGATGATATAAACTTTCCACTAGAAGTGGGTATCAAAGATTATTTATGACACTTTTGACACCAGTTATTACCACTCCACCTAACAAGAACATTTATTTTTTCATTCTGCTGTTATTCTTGTGAGAAAATAATTGTTTTTTATTTGTGTTGGATTTTGCTGATATGAAATATTTATGTATGACATCAATGCCTCCCATCTCATTGAATATGTGCAGGTACATCTGTTTTAATACAGGGTTTGTTTGTTTCCTCTTTTTCTTCAGCTTTCTTTATTAATGTTAACTTTTACAATAGAAATGGTTACCTCATATTGCATCGCTGCAGGTGTCCTTTAAAAGTTTTAATCTCACTGATATTTACAGGTAAAGGAGGACTTGAAGCTTGGAGTTTATTGAATCTATAAAATGAAGATGCCAAACTTGTCTCATGGATGAATGACCTTATCTAACTGAGGAAATGAGGCTCCTTATCTTTTCTTCTGCACACCCTAAATTAAGTTTTCACCTCCTATCTCCTCAATATCTATTACAGTTTCTGGTTATAAAGTGCTTTTGGTGCCTAATAAATGATTATCAGCTGCCCAGATATTGCTCCATTTTTTTAACTTCTCAAATCGAACTGAACAGCTTGTTGCATTTCTCTGGCTTGGTATGTAAAAGAAAAACGTTTGTGGTGAATGTGAAAGTAATAAAAGGGATATTTTTCTATGGAAAAAAAGGTTTTGTGTCTCTTTTTGTGCACTTATCTCTCTTTCTCCTCCCAATCTTCACACTCTCTTTCAATCTCTCAACTTTCTTTTCATTTTTAAGCAAATAAAAAAATGACTGATGCTTATCTTATGGAACTGGTTGGCTTTATGCAGGAAGTCTGTGTGAAGAGCTGAGTAACGCCCGGTGTTATTTTTTTCCCTTGACAGACTGAACACATACCACAATAGGTTTTTGGGAGGGTCTGTTGTTTGAGCTCTTCAGAAAAGTTTAAACAAGATTGAGACCATTGTACCGAGTGATTTCCATCTACAAATGTAGCTGGTGTGTGCTGACAGCATCTGAAATGGACTGATGTTATCGTAGCCTGATCTAAACTCTCGAGTAAGCAAGTGGACGAGGGAGATTAATGCTGCCTTTCTTTCTCTCTCTAACAGATCAGAAGCCTAAAGATTTCGGAAACGATCCCGCTTTCAATCACAAGCAGCACATCAATGGAGGTAAGGTCCTCTCCTCTGGCAGCCAGAGGGTATACTGTCTGTTTCACCCACACGATTTAATGGAAGTACTTCTGTAAGCAGAGGCATGCCTGTAGCTCTTCTTTATACATGCAGTTCCACAAGAAATAAGCCTGTGGCAACAGTCTGACAGGGTTTGTACAGAAGGGAGAATAATGTTACTATTCAAAGGTTTCTGTCTTTTCTCTCTTTGTTTTTCATGTTTCAATGACCCTTAAAGCATGACTGACAGCTCACTCCTGTGCACATAGAAAACATGACTGTAGCAATCACAGTTTCCAGAATTCTCACTAATTCTTGCGTTTTCCAGCCCCTAGACATTTAAAAGAGAATACTCGAAGTTTGTCTTCTAAAATGTCTGTTTGCTTTCTGTCTGAAGCATTTTTCTGTGTGGTTTTTCTCATAAAATGCTAAAAAAACGGATACATTTGCATAATTGTTTTACAACATAGACAAACACGCATCATTCTGAATCAATAAAAGCTGGTTCGACACTAATTGAAAAGCCTAGGCATACACTTACCAGAAGTATAATGCAAAATATTGTATTTTTGTATGGTAAAGTATTCATACAGAGTATTCATTTCAGATTTCGTCACATTAAACCACTGACTTCAGTGTATGTTATGTGGTAGAACACAAAGTAGAGCATAGTTGAGCTGTGAAAAGGGAAAAAAATATAAAGTCCCCCTTTAGTCTGATACCCCCAAATAAAATCCATCAAACTGCCTTTAGAAGCAACTAAATTACTAAGTAAAATCTGCATGTGTGTAATTTAATTACAGCGTAAATCCAGTTGTTCTGTGAAAGCCCCAGAGGTTTGTTGGAGAAGATTAGAGAACAAACAGTCTCAAAAGACAAAGGAAACCTGCAGACCGGTCCAAGAAAAAATTCTGAAGGATTTCAAAGTGGGGTTAGGTTAAAAAAACAATATTCCAAGCTTTGAGGATCTTACTTAGAGCTTTTCAATCCTTGTCTGAAAAACAGTGTGCTACACCTACTAATTTATGTCCATCAACCTAAACTGACAGGCTGAGCAATGAGAACATTAATCAGAGAATCAGGCAATTCAAATTTAAAATTCAAAAATACTTTATTGATCCCAGTGGGAAATCAAGTAATCAAGAGATCCATGGTAACTCTGGGGGAGCTACAGAGAATCTCAGCTCAGGTGGGATAATCTGTCGACAGGGCAACTATTAGTTGTGCGTACCAAACATGAGACTTTTATGGAAGAGCAGCAAGAAGAAAGTCACAGCTCAAAGAAAGCCCCAGTTTTCCACTCACCATGAGGAGGGCAGAGCAAACTTGTGGAAAAAGGTCCTCCAGTCAGAAAAAAAAACTAAATGTAACTGTTTGTCTTATACCCAAAGCACTATAGGCACTTTTCCACAATCGAAACTTCAGGTTAATTTAACCAGACTTTTTTCTGGTGTTTTTCTGGTGTGGTAAATCAGCTGGCCTTGTCCTGTGCCATACAAAACTGGCCCTTTAAGAAATTTGCACAAAGGCCAGCATATCGCAACCGCTTTGGTAGTGAGAGATCGACATGAAAGAAGCAGGGATGGCTGCTGTTTCTATTTGCTATATTGTCATACACTGCTTCGCCAGCAAGTCTTTCAATTTTACAAAGCCGATTGTGTAGTGACGTCTGCTTTTTCCCTCTGAGTTACAACAAATTAGCATGTTTTAACATGACTTAACCACAGCTCCCACCCACCGACTCCACCCAGGTACTCTACTGGGCTGTTTCCGAGTACATCTTCCAAGGCTGGTGCTTGAGTTGGTAACTGAAATGGCCCGAAAAACCCAGTTTAGTGGAGTCACTTGCACAGCGTGAAGGTCCGGTAAAATTACCCTGAAGTTCCATTAGTGGAAACCTTATGTGTGGAGGAAAGCTAACAATTTAAATTACCTTCACCATAGCATCCCCATTGTAATATGCTGTGGGGATGTTTGCCTTCAGCAGGGTATAGGGAAGCTGAAGTTGTAGGGAAGATGGAGGGGGCTACATACAGGGCAATCATGGAATAAAGTCTGTTGGAAGAGACAGAAGACATGGGGCTAGGGTGGAGGTTCACTTTCCAGTAAGACAAGGACCCTAAATGTATTAGATCTAAAAAAAATAGTTTAAATCAGAGGTCCCACTCCAATCAGTTTGTCTTACATACAGTCATGTGTCCCTGCTCCAACTCGATGACCTACTCAATTTGTCATTAGGTTCTGCACAGGCCTGGTAATGAAGCATTTGTTTAATTCTGGTGTGTTTAACCAAAATATGCAGAACACTGGCTCTTAAGGACAAGAGTCGGTCACCCCTGGTTTAGATGAAACCAAATTCATGTGTTACAATGGCCCAGTCAAAGTCCAGACCTGGTAGACCCCAAAAGACCTGCAACTGTATCTGTAGCCTACTAATGAGATTTTCTGCCGTCTTGAAAAGTTGTGGAAGTAGAACAGTTTTTTTTTTCTTCTAAATTTCCTGTTTTGCCTCCAGATTTTGTCTTCTCAGGCTGGCCCTCTTCCTTCTCCACCCCGTCCTCCGACACGGAGCCCTCCTCAGTGACGCTGGTGTCAGAGAAGGACAAGGACAACGCCTGGCTGTACACGCTGGACCCCATCCTCCTCACGATCATTGTGATGAGCTCGCTGGGCGTCCTGCTGGGGGCCGTCTGCGCCGGCCTGCTCCTGTACTGCACGTGCTCGTACAGCGGGCTCTCCTCGCGCTCCTCCACGACGCTGGAAAACTACAACTTTGAGCTGTACGACGGGATCAAGCACAAAGTGAAGATAAACCAGCAGAGGTGCTGCTCGGAGGCATGAGGGACGCCGGAGATCCCCTGAAGATTTTCTTTCCTTATTATTTGGACATAGACATGAAAAAGAAGCACTATGTGAAATTTCAACCCTCCTCCCCCCGCCTGAAATCTTGCTACTGTTTTGCTCTGATGTCAAATGGGGGTAACACTGAACTCTCTATGTGCCGGCAGCGGAGGGGCTTGTGATCTTGCTCTGAGGTCTAAACCGATGGAACGTCCTCATCCCTGTTTCCCCTAAGCAACTGAGTCCCTTTTCTCCTCTGCCTGCAGGAGAAAGCCTGCTCGATTCCAAAAGCCTGTGAATGAATGATTGAATGAAGGAATGAAATAAAAGAATATAAAAGACTGAAGTACCATAAGACACAGCCCACCAACCACTGGAATGAAGCGGACTTCAGCACCCACGACAATCTGGACGTTTAGACCGCAAACGGCAGCACAGTCTGGGGTGTTTTGGTCACATAATTCTAACGGTACTTTGCAGAACGTTAGATTTTTTTTCCCCCATCTTCCAATAATAGATGAGTTGAAAAAATCTATAGGTTTCTGCATCCGATCGCTTGTGAAGACTTCTCCTCCAGTGGTCCATTTAAATCTGGGTACATTTGACCCAAATCAACACATATCAAGTGAATGCCTATCATTCTAAATAGCTTAAAAATTTAACAACTCAAAAAGAATCAAAAAAAATGTTATGGTGAAAAATGAAAGAAGGCGAACTAGGACATTTTCTTTTTCCTTTAATTTTGTTTCTGAAAGTTTCTGGTATGAGTTGTGTGAGTTCTAAACGTCAGTAAGCCTGCCATAGGGCGCCCGCTAGCTCCTTTGTCTGCCTTCGGTCTGCTCTTTGTGAAACCAGTGGCATAGCGAAGTAATGGTGACTGTTTTTGTTCTGTTTTAGACTTGTGTCCACATGGATGAAAAAAGTGAAGAAAAAGCGAGCTTCAGTTCATAGCAGCCCTGTAGAGCTTTTATGCCATTTTTTAGAAGTTTCTTTTTAGTTTTGTTGGACTCCATGGTCATAGCTGTTACTTTAGTCCTTTTTCTATTTTACAATTCCCATTACAGATGATCAGCCTAAGTGTAGGGGAAAGTTATACTCAAGACAGAAAATCAGAGTTTTATCAAAAAATCTAACATGCTGTTATGGAGTTGTGCTTTAGATTCAATATTCTAGAGTTTGGTTTTTTGGTATATATAAATATATATTTTTTTTTCTTTTTTTTCAGACTGTATGATGCCCAAATGATGGACAGACACTGTGTAAACAAAATGTCAGTAATTATTTTATTGCAACCTATGGATTGCCAAAGAGCTGTGTATGTGCTCAGTGGGTCTGAACAAGTGTTAAATGAGGCTGGGTGGACTGAGAACGATGAACTGACTTGCTTTTAAAGCATCGCTCTCAATCCTAAGAGGCCTGTTTGGGGGTGGGGGGAGAAAGATGATTGAAGGAGGGGATTGGGAATCATACCGTTGACTTCTTTAGACACACAATCGAGCCTTAAGCAAATTACAGTATATGCTGTATCGGAGGACAGCCATTAAGGAGGGCCAGTGCTGCTGGAGAGACTGATGATTCAAATGAGACACACATTCCCATTTACACACACATGCAAACATCTAAGTACCTCGGTTTCCAGGACTTTATGTAATCCTCAGGCCCACACCTCAACTTTAAAGGTGGAGTTTGGTTTGTTTGAAGTTATGTAGAGTGGGTATGAGCTGTCAGTGTCTTACCTGCAGTGGGCAGCAATCAGAGTAATATCAGTGTGGAGAACCAAGAAGAAATTCTCCTGGCAGATTAGAGATCTGGGAGATGTAACCAAAAATAGTTTCCCAATGTCTGCTTGTGTTCAGCCTAACTGACTTGCAATAATTACTTTGACATTTTTTAGAGTTTATCGTTTTGAAGGCAACTTTTCTGGGTACAAAATGATGCAAGTAGACATTTTCTACTAACTCTACATAAACTCCCACCCGGTAACCAACAGCTGAAATAATTATTTTTTGTAATCTAAGCTTAGTGTACTGAAAGGAAATGTGGTTACTTGACTACAAAAATATTGTCGGTCGGTTATTTTGATCCGGAGTATAAACCACTTATTTTGGTTTGATCTGGGGTCAAAATCTGCTCTGTTTTTTTATAAGTCAGCCAGCCCAGACGAAGATTAGAAGCAAAATTGTTGGACACAAAATGCTATACAAAGTTTTCAGAAACTGATACGCAAATCAACTTAGAATGGGAGATTTGGGTTTTTTCAGTGGTGATTCATCACAGTAATTAATTAATACACAAAGCTACAAAGAAAAATTTAGATTTACCATGGTTCAAACAAGAAAAGTGGACATTTTTATTTCGGTGGATTTTGTTTGCTTCTCTGGACGACTGTAGCTCAACGGGAAGAGCAGCTTTCTTGCATTTAGAAAGTTGTGCGTTTGATTCCAGATTTCTCCTCTGTAACGTCTCAATGTGCCCCTAGGAAAGGTTTTTAACCTGAAGTTTCCTGCCGTTTCTAAGTGTGAGATGGGGAAAGTGGATCCTAGTGGTAGAAAAGCCCTATAAGTTTCAGTCCATTGATCTTTGCTGCTACCTGTGACCTAGCTATTTGCTATTTGCCAAACAAGACAATAAAAACGTATTTCTTGGAGCATTACTGTAGCTACCGTTATGCATATTATGCACAGAAACCATGTTGGATTTTGAGCTTGGGGTTGGTTGGATTCTCATGCTTTTTTACTCGACATTCCGATATCTGGGACCATTTGCATCTATTTTTCCAACAATGAACAATGAAGTTGAGTGAATTGAGTATTTTACTACTGCTGCTCCCACCAAACGTACTTCTGTATCTAAAAAGAGCAGCTCAAGGATCTCATTTTACCTCCTCGGAAAGACAGACTTTTATATCCTCTTCTGGATTCGATCATTTTTTGTTCTTCTTAGACCAGATCAGAGGAGAGTCTCCTGGCAGATTCACAGGTCTTGATGGGAACTTGCTCTCAGTAGTTGTTAGCTTGACTCTCCTATGACAATTCCTCTCTTATTCTCCAAACTGAGATTGCTCTGACTGCTTTCTAATGCAAATAAGACCCTCACTACTTCTTATTACTCCACACAACCCTACTTAAAACACACAAATCATCTATTTATCACAAAGTAAAGATCAAACACTAAACCTATCCATTTAAACTTGTGTCCAGTATTTTGGTTCTTATGTTGTACTTGTGCATCTTACAATTACTTTGTTTAAATACCTGACAAATAGCTCAACAAAGAACACAGAAACAGATGGTAATGGTTATGTTTACTTGTGAAAAAACAAGTCTTAATGGGTCATTCAGTAGAAAAAGTTAGACTAAAACATATGAACATAATAACTTTTCAGACTCACTTTCCAGTTTTATTCACATGAGGAGCACATGCAAAATCAGAGCAAAAACAAAAGGTTACATCCTTCCCTTGTGGCCTTGTGCTGTTCAGCTGGTGACAGAAAATTCAAATGAGGTGCCTTTTTTGCTTCTCAAAACACATAGTTTAACATTTTATATATCAACAAAATAATTACAGTAAAAATGAACCATGTTTGTCTTGTAGAAAGTAGTTTTTTATGTTTTAAAAAGTTCAGATCATGAAAGATAGAGAAGAATGCTGTGCTGTTATTCTGAGTTTCCTAAGATAGTATTAATTACTTTTCTTATAGGTATGAGCATAGTTTGTCATCGACCAAACAAACGACTAAAAATTAAAAACACCCTGTTAGAAAACCCCACAAATATACAGAATACTTAGAATCATTGAACATGAATGGACTTTCTGACTCTTTTTTTTTTTTTTTTTTTGGATTTAAGGGTTTTAAATACATCAGAAAATGTTTAGGTTCAGGGAATTCATAAAAGTAAAACAAAAATATATCTCATTAGGAGATATCAGGGCATGTTATTCACATTCTTTCTATTAAAACTTGGTCACCCGTGGAAGAAATAATAAATAAATTAAACACTAGTCTAGTGATGAGGAGTGACAATATTAGAAGTAGGCACAGACCTCTCCCTGTTTTTCCGTCTCTCTATTTTCACGTTTCACTCTGCTAGATCATCAGATTTTTGTTGAGTCCTTCAGAGTGTCTCTGTGCCCTCTGAATACGATAAGGATGTGGGTCACGTTGTCAGAAAAGTGGACGTAAAGGGGAGAAACGAGTTGCATCTTTGCCTGGAGCCCATTTGTTCTTTGTCTCAGACTTCCTCTCTCTTCTCCTAACTGTCATAGGCATGTATTAATGTAGCCATGAAATGCACACAGAGAGTAAATGCATTATCAGAAGGTGTTAAATGATTGCCAAAAAAGAGAGGGAGAGAATAAAGGAACAAAAGAGAGAGATGAAGAAATTTCTCTCCATCAAATATTTTTTTTGGACTGTTTTCCAAGTGCCTTGGAGCTTTTTATTTTTTTTTATCTCTGACTCTTTCTCTTTCCCTACTGATGTCTCACTCTGACTCTTCTCTTACACACAGTGCAACCAAAACATCAGTGAGTGAGCAGTGAGTACATGTGCAAGGTTAACCTGTTCTGTCTCCCGCTTGGTTTTGCTTCGTTTCCCTCTGAACACCCAGATAGTATTACCTCTTCTGTCTTTGAAGGCTACACACACAGGCACACACGTTGACTTATGCACAACTGACTGACGCAAACAGTACATTATGACACACCGACGGCACTGGCCAGAAAACTCAAACTGTTGTTTGTAGACTTTGTACAGAAAAATTTCATTTTTTAATGTTATTATTATTTAATAAAGGCTAAATAACAAGTCATCTGTCTGTATGTGCTTTTTTTGTCTGCTTGTCTACTAACCGTCATAATGAATATTCAGATAGTCACCAGGCCTAAGACGTCAAAGACCAGAGAAAGCGGAGCTGCTGAGATCTCGCGAGAGCTGTGCGGCGGGATATTGTTTAAACAAACAAACACAGGTAAAACAAGCCAAAAGATTAGAGCAAAATATAGCAAACGTTTAAAAAAAAACTTATATTGTATTTCTCCATAAAACAAACTGGACGAGGAAGGTTTGGACAGCATGGAGTGCTACAGTACTTGGACGAGTGCTTTGACAACATAGTTATGGGCAAACCACAAAAATCCACTTCTAACATGCCAACAAGCACTCCATCACAGAAATGCACCCGTTCTAAAGCCAGCACCTCCACCATCTCTCCAGGGAAAAGCTAAACCGATGTCCTGGATTCAATTGATAAGAAGCGAGCCAGCCTAGACGCCCGTCTTGCCCTGGTTGAGGTTCTCCACAGAGAATTTCAAGCTCTGAGGGAGTCTCTGGAGTTCAGCCAAGAACTGGTGGCATCAGTCGCTGCAGAAAACCAAACGCTGAAAGGCAAAGTAAAGAAACTCACCGATAGGATGACCGGAGAAAACAAAAGATGAAGGAAACCATCCTGGATATCAAGGTCTTGGGCATACGGGACCACCTTGTCTTCTCCAGGATCCCAGAACAGGCAGAGGAAGACGCTGAAACCACTGTCCGAGAATTTCTTCAACGTCAGCTGAAACTCCTAAGCGTTACGGTAAAAACATCACTTTCCATCACGTCCACCAGCTCGGAGGTAAGAGGCCCAACAACAGCCGCCCGCAACCAATTGTTGCTAAATTTGAGCACTACAAGCAAAAAAAGCAAGTCAGAGGCCGGGGCAGAGACACTTTTATTTGCATAGCACACTTTCAACAACAAGGTAATTCAAGGTGCTTTACATGATTATGGGGTAAAATAAAATAGCTGTAAAACACAGACAAAATCATAGACAGATACATCAAAGCATTAAAAAGCATATATAGTAAAAACAGCAATAAAGCAAGAAGCATACACAAAACATATGAGACGTAAAAGGCAACTCTAAACAGATATGCTTGCTCAGTATGAGGGATTGCTGAGGGATTGCTGAAGGATTGCTGTGGTTGGAAAGTCTGCCTCAACAGGGCCCAACCTCACGCCAATGACTGACAAAATCTGCTGGGATTCCTTAAATAGAAAACTCTAACTAATTGGAATGTTTGTATAAATGTATTGAAATGACTTCTTGTTAAGTGCCTTGAGATGACATCTGTTGTGAATCGGCGCTATATAAATAAACTGAATTGAATTAAACAGATACGTTATTAGTCGTGATTTAAAACAACTCAGTGTTTTAGCAGCTTTGCAGTTGTCTGGAAGTTTGTTCCAGATAAGGGGAGCATAGAAACTGAAAGCTGCTTCTCCATGTTTGGTTCTAATTATAGGGATGTTGAGTGGACTGGAAGTAGAGGACCTGAGTGGTCTGGGGGGGGGGGGGGTGTAGGTATACTGACAGTAGCTCTTCAACATACTTTGGCACTAGGCCATTCAATGATTTATAAGCTAGTAAAAGCATTTTGAAGTCTGTTCTCTGAGCTGCAGGGAGCCAGTGTTCTACTTTCCTGGTTCTAGGGAGGACGCGAGCAGCAGCGTTCTGGATCAGCTGCAGCTGTCTTATTGACTTTTTAGGCAGACCTGTGAGGACGCTATTGCAGTAATCAATCCGACTAAAGATAAACGCATGGATGAGTTTTTCTAGGTCCTGTTGCGACATCAGTCCTTCAATCCTAAAAATGTTCTTCAGGTGATAGAAGACTTACCTTGTTATTGCCTTTATAGGGTGGCTGTAGTTCAGTGGTAGAGTTGTCGGCCTGCGACCCAGAAATTGTGGGTTTGATTCCAGCTTCCAGCTTCCACCTGCTACATGTCGTTGTGTCCTTGGGCAAGACACTTCACCTACCCGCCTACTGGTGTTGGCCAGAGGGGCCGATGGCGCAATATGGCAGCCTCGCTTCTGTCAGTCTGCCCTAGGGCATAGCTTGCTTCCACCAGTGTATGAATGTGAGCATGAATGAATAATGGAGTTGTTGTTCTAAAGTGCTTTGAGGGTCTTGAAAAGCGCTACATAAATGCAAGCCATTATTATTATTATTTATGTGACCCTGGAGGTTCAGGTCTGAGTCCATAACTACACCTAGATTTTGGGCCTGATCAGTAGTTTCTAGTGATCAGGTTTTACCACAGTCTCTATTTATGGGGATGTCATTTAAAACTTTGATGAGGGCAGTCTCAGTGCTGTGGTGAGCACGGAAACCAGACTGAAAAACAGTAAAGCGGTTGGTCATTGTTTACGAAGCTTTTCAACTGCTGAAACAGCTTTTTCAATAATTTTACTGATGAATAGAAGATTAGAAATTGGCCTGTAGTTCTGCAATAACGTGTTGTCCAAGTTGTTCTTTTTTAGCAGTGGTTTAATAACTGCTGTTTTCAAAGCCTGGGGGAAGACACCTGACAGGAGGGATGACTTCACTATTTGAATCAGATCAGACACAATGACAGGGAAAACTTTCTTAAGGAAAGCTGTGGGTAGTATATCAAGACAGCAAGAGGAGGAGCTTAATTGGTCAATGATTTCTTCTAGGTTTTTTGGTTTAATTCATGGAAATCTACTATAAACTTGATTAAGGTAGTAAGTTTACCTTGAACAATACTGAAAAATCAGCTTGCTACAAAAGTTTGCTTCCCCTTCTGCTTTCGGAAACTCAAAAGTAATCATTTACCATGCAGCCTGAGAGCCAAATCTGACCTGATCTTATATTTGATAATCACATTCTATGAATTCAGAATGCTTTTGATGTGCTAAAAGACATTTGTAGCCAGTTTAAGCATTTCAAACATCAATTTGGGCTGCACTGCTTGCATATCATATCACTGCTTTGCCTTGTTGAATGACCTCCCAACACCTTCCCAAGGGCAAACACAATGTGCAACATAAATCTCAGCTTTGTAGTTCAGAAAATATCCAGATGGAAATGGGTGGCGGTGTGCTGAACTGCTTACTGCAGCTGCACCATTTGAGTTAAAGGTGTCTCCAAAAAGCGAACTTAATGTAAACATTTTCAAATCTCTTGAACTATTTCATATTTCTGTGATGTTACATCTACAACTATACTGCAGTTGGGGCTGTAAGTCATCTAGAAAATGAAATGTTTGCTATTTCATATGTATGAAGTAGTTCAAGCTTAGTCAGATTTGGAGAGAATATAAAAGACATTTATGTGAACATACATTTTAAATTCATGCCATAGGTTCTCAATTTAATTTTGGTTTTGCATGTTAATAGGCTATTCTAACTTAATATGCTTTGTTGGCCGAAGAGATTACACTCTCCACAAAAGACTTGTAGAAGATCTGCAGCATCTTGCTACAACCCTCGAAGGAACTTAATTTCCTCAATAAGTACTACTGTTTGCTCTGTCTCTATAACTGACTCTTTGCTTTTTCCCTCAGCAGCACCAGAACATGCTGAGCAAAGCTCTGAAACATGCTCATTTGTATGTTATTATGTGCGCGGCAGTTGCTCTGCCATGCAGATAGAGCTTTGCTCCCACCTCTGCGTCCCCTCAGCTGTGTTCACCGCGGTGAAACAGAAACAGAGCAGCTTCATGGACTTCAGCTATGGGGAGATTTTTCAGCATCAGAACAAACAAAACAAACATGAAAAAATCTGAAGGAAACAAAGAGTCCACAGAGAGTTGGAATTATTAACGGTATTTATTCATGTGCGTCAGATTCACTGTATTTAACCCTAAATTGGGTTTAATTCAGTGTCATTTTCAATATGATTATAGGTAAAAATGTTTGAATAATGATGTTTATATAAGTTGAAAAATACTTTATCAGACTGCTGAGCAGGGATGTATCCAGGAAGTTTTCAAACAGGGCTTAATGGGCCAGTGATGATCATAACCACCAAAATAAAAGACTGAGTGACAGACATCAGACATACACTATAAAGGTCAGAGATTGATGTAAACGTAAATTCATAAAAAGCATGCATAATTTAACTAATTAAAGCTATTTATCTTTCCTAATTTGTCATTAATTAAAATATTATCTACATAAGAAGTGATAAAGGTAGAGATCTTCGTAAATTCAAAATCGAAGGAGCAGCTGCAGAAAGCAGGACAGGAATAAAATCCCTGACTAATCAGAAACTAATTTAAAGTGGACATATTATGCCCTTTTTAAGCTATTTATAATAGGTCGATAGTCTGTACAAAACATGTTAATGAAGTTTTTGCTCAAAATCACTCTCACATAAGGCGATCTCACCAGCTCAACTTCATTTTCAGTCCCTTTCAGAATTTGCTGTTTCTGTCAATTTTCTGCAAATTAGCGGTTGCAGACCACGCCACCCATCTTGTTACTAGGCTACGGGTTTGTCACACATGAAGATGGATTTAGAATGGGCAGAGTTTGACAGGTGACGGTTGACATCACAATAAGACACTTTTTTAAACTGCTTGTAGAAGCACAAGATATTATTTTGCAACAGTTTGCGAAAAACAAAATGGATGGATGGTTTTTTAACATTTTGGCTGACCTTTTAACCAAATCATAATTCACTGCAGCTCTAGAATATAATAAATTCATAATATTTTATAATTTTTTATATGTGTATATATAAACGTACAGATATATATATATATATATATATATATATATATATATATATATATATATATATATATATATATATATATATATATATATATATATATATATATATATATATACGTTAGAGCTAGGGGCAGAATGGAAAGCTTATTATTTTAAAACTTATTTTAGGCTTTTATCTTAACGCACTTGAATCTCACATTGTCCCACATTTATGTGGTCTTTGTCCCACATTTGGTGGGTGAGGCTCTGGTCACCCTATTCCTACCCCTCACTTTCTCCCCATGTCTCTAGAGTGTTCTGACATTAGCTGCCCACAAGAGGCCAACGAATGAGGGATCAAAGATTTTCTGTACTGCCTTAATCGAGCTGTAGAGACTTTCGTCTCATTAGCATGCGAGTATGAAAACATGCAAAGATTGGCGGAGATTAGCTGGCAGATCACATCGGGAAATTTGTTGCTCACTCAACTGATTTATCTTGAAAGGTTAAGAGCTAAACTAAAAAATCTCAATATTTTTAGATAATTAGCATATTGGGAACTGTCTTTAAATATAACTATGAAGAGAGTCAAAGAGAGTCCTTGATAACAACATAAGTTACCTGTAACTGCATATAATAAAGTCCTTATTTTTTATATCAGCCCTCTAATTATCTTTGGCACCAACACCACTGACCAACCTGCATCAGCATTTCTTCACCATTTTCATCTCGTTGTTTCACTTCACACGCATTCATCTGTCCATCATCCCACTGCTCCTCTTCTCCCCAGGAGACTGACCTGGTTCTCACGCTTCTTCTGACATAAAGCAGCTAATTGCGCACAGAAGATGTCTATGCCTAGCACAAGTGTCAAACATTTCTGCACACTCCGAGTTGAACAGAGGCTTACACAACAAACTGGAGCGCGGCGGCGTAAAGCCTGTGGATGCACATGAGCACTTCAGACAGGTCTCTTGTGGTTGGCATTTGCTGAGAGTGTAACCTACTAACACGGATTTTCTGGTCTCTGCTTAGCAGCACAAATCACTGATCAAACACACATGTACACAACAAACTTCAGTTGCTTCAGTTTGCTTTTTATTTGGTGAAAAAAACAGATGAGTAGAATTACTGATATACTGATGATCAAAATCTTTGCTTAGATGAGCAACATTACACCTTAAAACAGAGAAACATTTAACATTTTTGATGGGTTAGGTTCATATTAAAATGTTCTACCACATCTGAAAATAATTTCACGCCAATTGATTCTAAATCAATTAGCACTTTGAGATAGAAAGTTTTTTTTTACAGCAAAACATCATCTTCACTGTCAGTGCTGTTTATCAGGGTCCAAGCTTTGCGTGCGTCACCAAAGCAGATGGCCAAGAATCCCTTTCTGTTGTGACCCCCTGAAGCTTGTCCACGGGGAAACTGAAGTGTTTCCATACCAACCAAAGACACAAATTCTCCAGAGTATCTTCAGTTTGCCCTGGGCTCTCCTTATGACAGAAAATATCCAAAATACCTCCCTAAGGAGAATGCCAGGAGGTATAATACAGCTACATTATAGTATAGTACAACATTTTATCTTCTACTCACAGTCTGAGACAATGACAGAAGTCAACAGTCACCAGTAATCCACAAACTAAAATATGAATGATGGGGATGCCAAGATTCGTACTCCAGACGAAGTTGGCTTTCCACATTTCAGTGGACATTAGGATAACTCTTAATCATAATATAGAGCTTGTTCCAAAGGAGAAGCTGCATGACTAACTACAGAAGAGGCAGCCAACTGACCGAGCAGAGGATGCACGTAATGCGGTGTGTTAGAGGATGGATGCTGGGCAGCGGAGTCCTTAGGCAAGGCAAGGCAAGGCAAGGCAAGGCAATTTTATTTCTATAGCACACTTTCAACAGCAGGGTAATTCAAGGTGCTTTACATGATTTGGTGATTTAAAAAACAACAAAAAAAAGGAAATTAAAAGTAAAAGAAACACACATTACACAGGATACACAATACAGCAAGAGAAAGATCAATAAAGCAAGAGAGCATGAACACATTTCATACATATGACATCAATCATTTAATCGAAGGCAATTCTAAACAGATGGGTTTTTAGTCTCGATTTAAAGCAGTTCAGTGTTTCAGCAGCTCTGCACTCATCAGGAAGTCTGGTCCAGATATAGGGAGCATAGAAACTGAAAGCTGCTTCTCCATGTTTAGTTCTGAGTCTAGGGATGTTTAGTAGGTTAGAGTTGGAGGACCTGAGTGGTCTTGGTGGTTGGTACCGTGACAACAGGTCTTCAACATATTTTGGTGCTAAGCCATGTAATGATTTATAAACTAGTAGGAGTATTTTGAAGTCTATTCTCTGAGCTACAGGGAGCCAGTGTAAGGAATTTAGAACTGGGGTGATGTGCTCTACTTTCCTAGTTCTAGTGAGGATGCGAGCGGCAGTGTTCTGGATCAGCTGCAGCTGTCTGATTGACTTTTTAGGCAGCCCTGTGAAGATGCTGTTGCAGTAATCAATCCGACTAAAGATAAATGCATGGATGAGTTTTTCTAGGTCCTGTTGCAACATCAGTCCTTTAATTCTAGAAATGTTCTTCAGGTGATAGAAGGCTGACCTTTTTATTGCCTTTATGTGACCCTGGAGGTTCAGGTCTGAGTCCATTACTACACCTAGATTTCGTGCCTGATCAGTAGTTTCTAGCTGTATTAACTGAAGCTGTGTGCTGACTCTTGATCGTTCCCCTTTGGGTCCAAAAATAATTACATCATTTTTGTTTCTATTCAGCTGGAGAAAGTTATGGCACATCCAACCATTTATTTGGTCAATGCATTGATTTAGGGTTTGAATGGGTTCAGAGTCACCTGGTGAAATTGTAATGTAAAGCTGAGTGTCATCCACGTATTTATGGTAGCTAATGTTATTGGTTGCTATAATCTCGCCTAGTGGGAGCCTGTAGATATTAAATAAGAGGGGCCCCAGGATGGAGCCCTGGGGCACCCCACATGTGATTTCTGTTCGTTCTGATGAAAAGTTTCCTATTGAAACATAGAAGTCCCTGTTCTTTAGGTAAGACTCAAACCAGCCAAGTAGTGTACCAGAAAGTCCAACCCAGCTCTCCAGTCGTTCTAATATTATATGATGATCAACAGTGTCAAATGCTGCACTGAGGTCCAACAGAACCAGCACTGTGGTTCTTCCACAGTCTGTATTTATGCAGATGTCATTGAATACTTTGACGAGGACAGTCTCGGTGCTGTGGTGAGCACGGAAACCAGACTGAAAAACACCAAAACGGTTTGTCATTGTTACGAAGCTATTTAACTGCTGAAACACGGCTTTTTCAATAATCTTACTAATGAATGGGAGATTAGAGATTGGCCTGTAGTTCTGCATTAACGTGTTGTCCAGATTCTTCTTCTTTAGTAGTGGTTTAATATCTGCTGTTTTAAAGCCTGGGGGAAGACACCTGGCAGGAGGGATGAGTTCACTATTTGAACAAGATCAGACACAATAACAGGAAGAACTTTGTTTAGAAAAGCTGTGGGTAGGATATTAAGACAGCAGGAGGAGGAGCTTAATTGGATAATGATTTTTTTCAGGGCTGTTCTGGTTTAATTCGTGGAATTCAGACATATTCTCTACATTGTTGTTGATTGGGGATGGCACTGGTTGTGGGTTCGATATTGAGGTACAGATTGACCGTCTAATTGTTAGAATCTTTTCAGTGAAAAAGCTGGCAAATTCATTGCAGGCCCTGGTAGAGTTTAGTTCTGGGGCTACTGTCACTAAAGGATTAGTTAGTCTTTCCACTGTTGCAAATAGAGTCCGTGCGTTATTAATGTTTTTATTGATGATTTCAGAAAAGAACGATTCTCTAGCATCTTTTATAGTTAGCTGATATCTATTCAGTCTCTCTTTGTAGATCTCACAGTGAACCTGGAGTCGAGTTTTCCGCCATTTTCTCTTAGGAGGCCACGACTCGCAGCTGACGTGCCTGAAAGAATTCCACCACTTGAGGGATTATTCACAGCTGAGAAACCTTTTTTTTAAATGCTGTCCACCATCTCCATAGCAACACGATAGATAGATAGATAGATAGATAGATAGATAGATAGATAGATAGATAGATAGATAGATAGATAGATAGATAGATAGATAGATAGATAGATAGATAGATAGATAGATAGATAGATAGATAGATAGATAGATAGATAGATAGATAGATAGATAGATAGATAGATAGATAGATAGATAGATAGATAGATAGATAGATAGATAGATAGATAGATAGATAGCATGTAAGCTGCTATCTGTGAGCAATAAATGTGAAAATTCAGCCAAAAAGCAAAACAATTACACATAATTCTGCCATAACGACTGCTGAGTTAACCCCTTTGGAGAATCACTTTTTTTAACATGATATCCTCTACAAATATTACATTTGCATAATAAGCTTCAGTGCACCACCAACAGCCCCAATAAACAAAATCTATTGAAGTATAAACTCGCAATTTACATCATGTTGATCAATATTTCTGCTTTACTGAGGCCCCAATCAGCATGTTGAGGAACACTTTCTGCTTTTTCTTTTCTGTTTCATGTGGGCATGTTATTTTATTTTTCAAACCACACAGTACAACTTGCAGATGTATGCTCTTGTCCTATTTTTCTATGATTACACTGAAAATAACTAATGAACAGTAGCACAACTGTCTCCACTTCTGTTCATATGTATTTTCTTATCAGTGCATTATAATACATGAATATGAATATAATGTCACTTCCATAAAGCTGCACTAATAATGGGTTAAAGAATCAGGACTGAAATTTTTCATTTGTAAACTCTAGTTGAATCCTTTATTTGCCAAATGAATTTAGGCTAAGCGTATGTGTCTCCCTCAATGTTTATAATTCACATCTTTGTTTTATCTTCCCCACCTGTGTGGTTTTCTTTTGGGAAGAGAGAGCCTGTTCGTGGTCTTGGCAGCTTCCAGCATCCTGCTCTGCTAAAGTCCCACTCTCACCGGCTGCACGCTGCGAAATCAAATTACATTTCATCACACAAAAGCTTTTTATTTCTCGATACACATGTTCAAGTTGGATTGTTGTAAATCTCATCACAGCATAAGGTTTATTGCATTCGCCTGTTCAGCTTTTCATGCATTTGGCTGTCGGCCAGATACTCGCACCCGTCCCTGAAAATTTTTGGCAAATCAAAAATTTACACTAAAGCTGTGACGCTGTGACGCTGTGACGCTGTGACGCTCACCGGAGAGGGGAAAAAATTATTATTCACTCCTTATCATTCAGGATTTGGTTGCCTGTCTTTATTTTACACCCATCAGTGTTCTCATTCATGTTTAAAACTTGTTATTCCTCCATTCCTTAATTTCCAACATGCCTACAGGGCTGTGAAAAATTGTTTGCTCCTTACAAACTTCCGTTTTTGCTTTTTTTTCATCACAAATCTTTCATCAGATTATAATGACAAGGATAAGCTGAGCAAATACAAATGTAGGCTTAGTCATAATATATTTTCCCCAAAAAGGTGTGGCTCCTGTTACATCTGTTGGAAAAAGAAACAACATTTCAGAAATAAAAACCTTATAGTCAGATTCAAGCATGATGGTGGCAGTGCAATGATCTGGACCTGCTTTGCAGCTTCAGGACCTGGAAAAAATTTAGTAATTGATGGAATCATGAGTTCTGCTCTCTAGTTGAAGATTATGAAAAATAATAATGGCTTGCATTTATATAGCGCTTTTCGAGACCCTCAAAGCGCTTTACAACTCCATTATTCATTCACTCTCACATTCACACACTAGTGGAAGCAAGCTATGATTATAGCCACAGCTGCCCCAGGGCAGACTGACAGAAGTGAGGCTGCCACATCACGCCATCGGCCCCTCTGGCCAACACCAGTAGGCGGGTAGGTGAAGTGTCTTTGCCGACATGTAGCAGGTGGAAGCAGGAATCGGGGTCGCAGGCCGACAACTCTACCACTGAACTACAGCTGCCCTGAAGGAGGCTGAAGGACTTCAGCCGCCATAAGGAAGAATGTCCAAAGCACGTCCATCTCTGAATGACTGCAATAAAGAAGGTTTTGGAGTGGCCTAGTCAAAGTTGAGACATGAATCCAATTGAAATGGTGTTGTATGACCTTAGACAGGCTGTTCATGCTCAAACACAGAAGAGTGAGCTAAAGTTCCTCAACAGGGAAGCCAATGACTCATTGTGAGTCTTGGAGGCAGCTGTTGTTGCCAAGTGTGCCACAACCATTTATTAGGTTTAAGGGCAATTACATTTTCGCATAGAGACAGGTTGAGCTGGGTAGCTTTTTACCTTAATAAATTAAATAATCATTTGAAAACTGCTTCTTGCAATTACTTAGGTTACTTTTGTCTGATTCTAATATTTATTTGATGATCTGGCACATTTAAAATATCACAAAAACAGAAAAGGTCTGTACTGGTCAGACTTCTTTACAGTGATGCACTTTAAATAATGTTTTTGTCTCTGGAGTAGGCATAGACCAAAAATTGGGCTGACATTAACTGTTTTTATAAATCGGCATCATCAAGCACATCCGTTTTCGTTCACTATGTAAAGCAAACAAAAATTGCCTATTGAAATGTTGTATTCAGACAAAAGACTGTATTTTATATCGTAGAGTTAATAATTACCACATTAAATCTAACATTAAAAAACAAGAATATAAAAATTTACAAAGGATATAGAACTGTCCTTGTATGTAAAACATAAAAACTATTTGGGGTATATTTAGTCATTCGATTATGGTAATTTGGTTTGTAGTTTGTGAGCAAATTGTTAACAAATTGTTGTGTTGTGCCTGTTTTATAATCTTCCTCACTGTTTAATTCTCCTTCATTCTTAAATGTATTTGTTTTTTTTTTGGGTTTTTTGTTTTTTTTAAACGTGTCCTGTTTGGCAGTGTGGAGCTCAGAATTGGTGTCTGAGTACCAAGTAGAAGCCCAACAGATTTACTTTCACAAGCGGAGCAGTACCGCTTTTGCTATAGCCCTCCACTTGATATATGTTTGAAAAATCTTTATTATGAATTGTTGGGGTTTTTATTTCCTGATGTTACGGACACAGAGACGGAAAATTAAGGAGAAGAAAGAAGGAAGATGAAGAAGAGAGGTAGTAAACAAAAAGTCAAGAGAGAGGGTGAGTTGAAAATACAAGAGAGGAAGGGGAACAAAGAAAACACAGGAAGACATTGAAGTCTGCCTCAACACCCACAGGACGGCAGAGAGAGGGGGAAAAACAAAACAAAACACGAAAAAGGAACATCGACAAAACAAAACAAACATGGTGAACTAAGAATCACACAACCACATCACACAAAAATAGATATACACACAACAAAAATATAAACGCAACACCTTTGTTTCTGCTCCCATTTTTCATGAGATGGACTTGAAGATCTAAAATTCTTTCCAGATACACAATATTACCATTTCTCTCAAACATTGTTCACAAATCAGTCTAAATGTGTGATAGTGAGCACTTCTGCTTTGCTGAGATAATCCATCCCACCTCACAGGTGTGCCACATCAAGATGCTGATCTGACATCATGATTAGTGCACAGGTGTACCTTATACTGCCCACAATAAAAGGCCACCCTGGAATGTGCAGTTTTTTGCTTTATTGGGGGTCTGGGGACTCAGAACCGGTCAGTATCTGGTGTGACCACCATTTGCCTCATGCAGTGCAACACATCTTCTTCGCATAGAGTTTATCAGATTGTCAATTGTGGCCTGTGGAATGTTGGTCCACTCCTCTTCAATGGCTGTGCGAAGTTGTTGGATATTAGTGGGAACTGGTACACGCTGTCGTATACGCCGGTCAAGCACATCCCAAACATGCTCAATGGGTGACATGTCCGGTGAGTATGCTGGCCATGCAAGAACTGGGACATTTTCAGCTTCCAAGAATTGTGTACAGATCCTTGCAACATGGGGCCGTGCATTATCTTGCTGAAACATGAGGTGATGTTCATGGATGTACGGCACACCAATGGGCCTGAGGATCTCATCACGGTATCTCTGTGCATTCAAAATGCCATCAATAAAATGCACATGTGTTCTTCGTCCATAACAGATACCTGCCCATACCATAACCCCACCACAACCATGGGCCACTCGATCCACAACATTGACATCAGCAAAGCGCTCACCCACACGACGCCACACACGCTGTCTGCCATCTGCCCTGAACAATGTAAACCGAGATTCATCCGTGAAGAGAATACCTCTCCAACGTGCCAGACGCCATCGAATGTGAGCATTTGCCCACTCAAGTCTGTTACGGCGACGAGCTGGAGTCAGGTCAAGACCCCGATGAGGATGACGAGCATCTCTTCCCTGAGATGGTTTCTGACAGTTTGTGCAGAAATTGTTTGGTTATGCAAACCAATTGTTTCAGCAGCTGACACGGGGTGTGTGTGGAGAATGGACCCAAACGCACTCGCTGAAGGAAGGTGCAGGATGTTTATTAAAGTGAGGAGATCGTGATGATGGTGGTGAACGGAGACACTGGACATCGGGCTGGAACGAAGAGGCAGGAAGACGACACACCATGGGGATGAGGACAACAGAGGACTAGGAGGAAGGAGGACTAGGAGGACTAGGATGAAGGATGGAGGATGGATGATCCGGCCGGGAGTGAAAGGAAGTGAGGAGTCTTAAAGGCAGGAGGTGAGTAGGATCAGGTGTGGATGATGAGACAGACAGGTGAAGACAATGAGGCAGGAATAGGGCAGCGTGACAGGACCCCCCCCTTTAAAGGTGGATTCCAGACACCGTGGAAAGAGTGAAAACGAAAGGGAAGAGAAAAAAAAACAAGCACCCTTGCCAGGGTGGGTGGAGGGGGCCCACGGAAGGAGGGCCCCGAGTATCTTTGGGTACGCCCCTGGAAGTCTGGCGGACGGCCCCGGTGGTGGCCCCTGAGGACCTGGAGGTCGGGCGGACGGCCTCGTCGGCGTCCTCTGGCTGGACGGAGGTCGGGCGGAGGGCCTCGGCGGCGGCCCCTGAGGACCTGGAGGTCGGGCGGACGGCCCCGGCGGCGTCCTCTGGCTGGACGGAGGTCGGGCGGACGGCCTCGGCCCCTGAGGACCTGGAGGTCGGGCGGACGGCCCCGGCGGCGTCCTCTGGCTGGACGGAGGTCGGGCGGACGGCCTCGGCCCCTGAGGACCTGGAGGTCGGGCGGACGGCCCCGGCGGCGTCCTCTGGCTGGACGGAGGTCGGGCGGACGGCCCTTAGGTCCTTTTCTGAGGTTCAGGTAGTGCCATAGAGAGTCTGGAGGCTCGGACGCCTCCCCAGACGGAGAGTCTGGAGGCTCGGACGCCTCCCCAGACGGAGGTTCTGGAGGCTCGGACGCCTCCCCAGACAGAGGTTCTGGAGGCTCGGACGCCTCCCCAGACAGAGGTTCTGGAGGCTCGGACGCCTCCCCAGACAGAGGTTCTGGAGGCTCGGACGCCTCCTCAGACAGAGGTTCTGGAGGCTCGGACGCCTGCTGAGAAGACCGTTCTGGAGGCTCCAGTGACAGGGACGGGTCCTCCCTGACCCTCCCTGGGAGCTTCAGCGACGGGGACGGGTCCTCCCTGACCCTCCCCGGGAGCTCCAGCGACGCATGGGGAAATGTCCATCGCTGGAGAGCCGCCGCTGTGACCCCCAGAAACACGGCAGCCACAACAACGGCGGGCTCATGGACTGGAACGGGCTCATGGACTGGAACGGGCTCATGGACTGGAGCTGGAACGGGCTCATGGACTGGAGCTGGAACGGGCTCATGGACTGGAGCTGGAACGGATTCTGGAGCTGGAACGGATTCTGGAGCTGGAACGGATTCTGGAGCTGGAACGGATTCTGGAGCTGGAACGGATTCACGGACTGGAGCCGAGACGGACTCACGGACTGGAGCCGGAACTGCTCCGGAAGCGGCCCCACCTCGACGGCGTCGCTGCTTGCGGTGAGTCAGCAGAAGCGGCTCATGCCGTCGAGGACCAGTCCCTGGGGAACAGAACGCCAACCTTGTGCCGACGAATGGGGACGGTGAAGGTGCGGCGCTCCGCTCCCCGCTCCCGGAAACAGTCCCGGCGGCGCAGCGGGACCTCCGCCGGCGGACAGATGGTGGAGACGGAGAGGGCGGACCGATGATCCGATCCAACGCCTCCCTGCGAACCCTCTCCGCCTCGCTCCGCAGCGCGGCGAGATCCGGAGCAGAGAACACACTCTGGAAGTGAGGGAGCACTCCCAGGATTTCCTCAGCTCCGGAAACCCGCACAGGAAAGTGAGGAGAGGCAGCGAGTCTGGCCAGGTTGGCCCAGACGTCCTGGCGGAGGGCGGCAATCTCCTGGGCGAGTGCTGGGTCCATGTTTAGGGCCGGATCATTCTGTCACGGGGTGTGTGTGGAGAATGGACCCAAACGCACTCGCTGAAGGAAGGTGCAGGATGTTTATTAAAGTGAGGAGATCGTGATGATGGTGGTGAACGGAGACACTGGACATCGGGCTGGAACGAAGAGGCAGGAAGACGACACACCATGGGGATGAGGACAACAGAGGACTAGGAGGAAGGAGGACTAGGAGGACTAGGATGAAGGATGGAGGATGGATGATCCGGCCGGGAGTGAAAGGAAGTGAGGAGTCTTAAAGGCAGGAGGTGAGTAGGATCAGGTGTGGATGATGAGACAGACAGGTGAAGACAATGAGGCAGGAATAGGGCAGCGTGACAGCAGCTGTCTGAGTGGCTGGTCTCAGACGATCTTGGAGGTGAACCTGCTGGATGTGGAGGTCCTGGGCTGGTGTGGTTACACGTGTTCTGCGGTTGTGAGGCCGGTTGGATGTACTGCCATATTCTCTGAAACGCCTTTGGAGACGGCTTATGGTGGAGAAATGAACATTCAATGCACGAGCAACAGATCTGGTTGACATTCCTGCTGTCAGCATGCCAATTGCACGCTCCCTCAATGCTGTGACATTTTGCTGTGAGACAAAACTGCACATTCCAGGGTGGCCTTTTATTGTGGGCAGTATAAGGTACACCTGTGCACTAATCATGATGTCAGATCAGCATCTTGATGTGGCACACCTGTGAGGTGGGATGGATTATCTCAGCAAAGCAGAAGTGCTCACTATCACACATTTAGACTGATTTGTGAACAATGTTTGAGAGAAATGGTAATATTGTGTATCTGGAATGAATTTTAGATCTTTAAGTCCATCTCATGAAAAATGGGAGCAGAAACAAAGCTGTTGCGTTTATATTTTTGTTGAGTGTAAAAATACAACAACAATGTTACAGAAAAACTCATGGTACCGATTAATCAAGCTCTAGTAATGAGACCCCACATCTATGTGTGTGTGTTAGCATGCTGGTGCATACAAGGCCTCTCCATAAGAGTGTTCGACAGCTGGTGTGAGCAGGCATCAATTCGTCCCCCAGGAATCGATGCAGACATGAAGGAGATCAGAGCAAAGACGTCCGAAGGACCCCCAGAGCCCCAGCAGACCCGGGCGGGGCCGACCGCATCCCCCAAAAGTGGAGCAAAGGAGAACCCCAGGGGAACCTCCAGCGGCCACCACGCAGGGGCCCGGGGGGCAGCAGCGACGAGCCCACGGGCCCCGCCGGCAACCGGGAGAGCCGGGGGACAAGGGGCACCCCACCCCCCAGCAGGGACCCGACGAGGGACCGGCCGACGAGGGGCCCCCGGCACTGCAGGGGCCACGGCCGGCCGCCGGCCAACAAGCGCCGCCTCCACCCTAGGCCAATCCCCACCGCCAACATCCCAGCGCCCCACCTATAGCCGCAGGGGACGGACAGCATCCCCAGGCCGGGCTCAGCCAGCATCTGGACACCAAGTTGGTCCTGATCCCGCGCAACGCAGGGCGCCGAGACCAGGCATCCAACGAGGGCCAGGGCCGGTCCAACCCGCCAATGAACCGGCCACGCACGGTGCGCACAGAACATGTGATCAAACGAGCAGAGATGCTGGATCCGCATCCCGCCGAGCCACCGAGCAGACACCACCCAACAATCCCAAACCTGGCACCTCTAAAAGAGGTGCCCCAACCAACCAAAGGAAGATATCGGCCCAGCGCATTGGCCAACCGACACACCGGCCCCCCCAGGCCCGGCCAGGCACGCACCAGGTCTGAACCGGATTGACCACCGATGCACCGGCAGGAAGGGGCCCCCGTCACCGGCGGGGAGTGACGGAGGGGAAATAGGCCCCCCATTAAGTGTAAGGCCTGAGGTGCGCCAGGCGAGGGGGCAGACCAAGATCCAACCTGACAGGTAGACAAAGATATACAGACACAGTCATACGTTCCCTCCCTCTTAAACCCATACATTCTCACTGACTCACCAAGACACCCAAAAAAATGATGCTGTACCCTCACTCACACACCCCATACACACTTTATGTTCCCAGGTCCAGGTACCAATGCCCCAGTAGAGCCACCAGCCCCCGGACCCGGGAGATGGACCCCCTACCTTCTAGGACGGAGACAAACCAACCGCCAAGGGCCCCACAGTGGCGAAGCAGCCCGACAGCCCAGGACCCCGACCAGACCGCCTGTTCCTCCTCCGGACCCCAACCCCTGATGGCCCGTAGCGAACAGGGGTGTGAAAAGACCCCTAGCCTCCATCCTCCCGCTCGAGTATGGTGTTGATGCGTGTTGTTATAATGTGCATTTAAAACAGAGGGGTGGGATGTGGGGAAGGCAGCCACACATCCCCCAACCCCCACCCCGAGCCCTCAGTGTCTATATGTGGTTTAACAGTGGGCACCGGCACCAGAGGTGAAGCTGATTGAACCGCTCCCCCTCTGGATGCCGAAAAGTGTGCCCACCCCAAAGTCCCTACATATGTGTCGCGTGAGAATGTTATAAGTGGGAGTGTCTAAGTTGTATATTAAAATTGGGACCCAGGACTGCACGGGATAGCGAGGAGGGAAGCCCCTCCTCGCACCCCAGTGATGTGCCCATGCCCCAAGACCCTATATGAGTGGGAAAGTGATGGAGCGGGTGGACAGAGGTGTCCAGGGATGGGGAGGGAGCCAGCTCCCCCACTGACCCCAATAGGCACTGCTGTTCACCGGGATCCACCAGGGGAGGGAGGCCATGGCACGTTCGAGCCGGGGCCCACGGCCACAGCACCACAAAGCCCCACGGACCCCAAGGCAGTCCCCCCAGCCCCATCCCAGAAGGGGAACTAAACCCACCCTGAGATTCGCTCTACTCTCAAAACACAAAAGACACTAGACACCCAGGTTGAGTTCGCCCAAATCCCGCACACCACTCCCCCCCGTCCAAGTGCCCTCGTAGGGGGAGAGCACCTGTCGCTACACAGCAGCAGCCTCCCCGCCAGCAAAGGAGGCCCCCAGCGCCACCCGCACACCGGAGGCCCCCGTAGCCCGAACCACGGCGACGTACCTGCCCAGACCAGGAGCAAACCGATGATCCGGGCGGCCGACCCACGAGGCCGACATCCACCAGCCTCATTCCTTGTGGAGCGACCACTGTTGCTCAACGGCCCGGCAGGAGACCAAACCCAGCGCCCCACCCACCTGCCCTGCACGCCCACCACCCGGCCAGTCCACCCGCAAGTCCGACCTTAAATGTATTTGTAAAATATCTCCTCCGTCAGTGCAGGCTCATTCTGTTATGACATCAGTCTTTCCACTCAGAAGCCTCCAGTTTAGACAAAACTTCTGCTTGGCCACTGACACTTGAGCTTTTCTGAGGTGGCTGCTGACATCAAGATATTGAAACAATCCACGTACGCGGTTTTCCCCACTCGCATGTCTGAGTGCAGGAATCTGTGTGGATGTGTTTTGGTTAATGACAATTGAGATGGAGCAAAATCAGCCAAAGAAATAAACATCAACTGATCCCATTTTAACACAAGCACCAAAAAAAACATGCATAGCACACAAGACAACACACTCTGGTATGACTGCTGACTTTGTACCCCATAAATAGCAACAATAGTCTTCAACAGGCCCTCTTGGGGAGCTTCAGAGTGGTCTGCCATGGAGCCAAGTCTTTCATCTGGGTAGGTGGCACAAGTGCATGTGTGTGTGTGTTTAAAGTGGTGTTGCTGGCACCGGCAGCAAAATGCCTGTGTTTAGCACTCCCTGTTCTACCACACACAGACGGCTAACTTCACTTAACTGCAACTGTACCCACACACACCTGTCAATATGTGTTGGATCAAACACAGCCTGCCTACAGAGCTGCCTCTCTCTCTCTGTAAGCTGTTCTCAGTGAAATCATCACTCTCCTTTAAACTCGGTGTGAGCTTTTTTTTGGGGGGGGGGGGGTTTAGGGTGTCAATGCAAGAGTTTCTTTTTACTTTTTTAATGAAGAGGATCGATGATATATCAACACTGTTTTAAAAAAAATTTTTTTTTAAACCTTCATGCTAGATACAGACAGGGCTACAATTTGAAAATACCCCAAAGCGTGGACGGCCTTTACATGTTTTGTGCAGATCCTATTCACCCCCTACTCGCAGTATGCTCCCCGTTCTATATGATAGTTAATAAGAGTTCCCCAACTGTTACGAGCATTCACAAATTTGAGGTCTAGACTGGGGCATTGGGGAGCTTGACAGAAGCTTAACTCTCCTTTGCCAAGGCTCAAAACTCATCATGCCCACACAGCATCATGCAGGACTTCAAGTAAGCTAAAGCTATTTCCCACTGTAGCTCTGGCTTCAGTCAAAATGATCTCACCATACACCTTCAATACCCAATTCCCACCAATAGGTACTGTGCACATAGAAACCATTTTGTGCTTTGCTCACAGCCTGGAGCAGAGCTCATAGTTTGCAAGCACCTCCTAATTTCTTTGCAGGGCATAATCCTGATTCCTTTACCTTTATTAGTATTTGTTTTATTTATGTTGATGACCTGCATTTCCATGTTTTCTTAACTTGGTCTAAAATGGGCAAAGAACTGAGACCATTTAAAGGGGACATATTATGCCTCTTTTTAAACAAGTTATAATAGGTATATGATTTGTACAAAACATGACCATGAAGTTCTTTGGACAAAATCACTCTCATACTGTATAAACTGATTTCAGCTCAATTCTTGACAATTTCGCTCCCTTTCAGAATTAGCTGTTTACAGGGCTCTGTGAGTTTTACACAAATTAGCGGTTTACACCCATCCATCTTGTTACTACACTGCGTTTGCCACACATGAAAATGGCATGGAATTGGTGGGCGGGGTTTGACAGGTGAGGGGGGGTTGTATGTAAATTCCACTTATTGTGACGTCACAATAAGGCACTTTTTCAAAAGGCTTGTAGAAGCAATTAAAGGATTTCTAACAGCAAAAATTTGCAAAAAAAATGGATGAATGGTTTTTATTCATGCTTGGAGTGTTTATAGAGGCAGCAGAAACCCAAAAGGCAACACAAACGGATTAAAAAAGTGAAATTTGCATAATATGTCCCCTTTAAGTTATTTTTGTTTGGAATAGTGGTTATTTCACCGCCATTACCTAAAGGGTCCACTAGGGGAACCCATGTGCTTTTTTTTTCCCTCAATAGAGACGAGTGAATGGAGGAGTAGTGATCTGATCTGGTGTGATCATTTTTCCTTTGCTATCTTCCTTTTTAAGGTATAACAATTGCACCTATTTGCTCAGGCAGTGCTGGCGGGTGTGAGATTAAAGAAAGCTTTAAGTTTTTTAAATTGCAGATTAAATACAAAACAATATAACTGCCAGCTGTTAAAGGTATTATTATAAAATCCGTTTTTATATGTTTGCAATATTCCCAATCGAACCGGTGAAGATCAACTTCAAGGCTTGAAATCTCAGTTTGAAAAATACAAAGATTTTGGATTTTTAGACTGTTTTTGGACAACTCTGATGACACGCCCAGTGGTGGGCATGTGCTCTGCAGAAAAAATTCCTCTATCTGTATTACTCTATTTGCTGAAGAAGTTGGTAAAGGCTAAAAAGTGCAGGTGCAGATAGCTTCTATGATATCTTTATATGAAGGTCAAGGGAACATAGCGCAGACAGAATCCACGTGGCGGAAGCTTTGTGGTATGATAGCCAGGACAGCAGAATTCAGGCAACTACTAAAAAGCTACCTACATCACGATTGTCTTAACGGCAAATGTGTTCAGAACCAGCCACATTTGAACAGTCACTGAAGTTGTGGAGACCAAATGTGGCTTTGGTGTTCAAGGCACGACCTGGGAGATTTGTTATTACTACACTGTTTGGCATAATGCAATTTAATGGGGAACAGTCATAACCAGTGGCGCCTGGTGAAAAATATTCTTGGTGGGGCTGTGCTTTTTTTTTTTCTTTTTTTAAATCAAACTTGTGCTTTCTGAGCTTTGTGCACACCTCCACAATTTCCTGAATTAAGTACAGCTCTTTTATCTCCTGTCTTACATCCAGGTGTGTCTGACCATTGTTGTTGTGACTACTGAGGTCAGACACACCTGGATTAATCAGTTTGTCCAATACAGACAGGAAATAAAAGGGCTGTACTTAGTTCAGGAAGTAGTGGAGCTGTGCATATAGCTTATCAAGTCATTTTCAATAATCATCCCAAAACAATTGAACATAAACGGCTGGATACCAGCACTATGTGAAATACTGATTATTTTAATGCCAATATTAACAACTTGAGGCATTCTTATACTAAACATAAATACAATATTGCACAAACAAATTTAGAACCAAACTGGAAACGAATAACTTATTAGGTTAACACAAAAATGTTACACACAAAGCTGTTAACTCTTATAGCAGCGCCCCCTTGTGGCAGAGAAATCACACTGCCAATGTCACCACCAGAGATCTTGCCCGTCCTCACACCAGCCTTGGGGCGATTTCTCTATCGCCCTTCAAGCCTCCAAATCAACGACGCTGATTGGATAAATTCCTGTTGCTATGTGCAAATTTCTTGTCAGTGATTGGCTGGCTGCTGCATTGCTTGGGGCGATCTTTCTGTCGTCCCAGCCGCTTAGCAGCGGGAGCTTTTTCTCCGAAAATTATATATATTTTTATATATGATACTTTGTTATGAATTTAAACACACAATTAACTTAGAATATGTGATTATTGTTAAAAAATAAAAAATAAAAATAAAAAACACTTGAGAAAACACTGGGGGGGAGGGGCGGCGCCCTATCGCCCTCTATTGGCCAGCCGCCACTGGTCCTAACAAGCGAGAATTTATTTTCCATATATTTAATAACAGCTTTAATATATTTAACGACTTCGGTCATTCTTTTTAATTTTAGAATTGGTAATATATATATGTTACTGTTTTCTTGAGCAGAGCCATCTCAAGACAAGCTGTGGGATTGTGTTTGTACCACAGAATCTAACCTCTTTCTTTCTGCTGTTGCCTGGCAACTCCACGCTCACATTGTTTGCACCAGAAAGTCCAGCTGATTGCATTGATCCTTACCGGTATGGTGACGAAAGTGGCTGTGAACATCCACCAGCAGAACAGAGAGGGAAACGTAGTATCCAAAGGAGAGCAGAATAACAGGGACACTGATTGTGGAAAAAGAAAATACCCTGTTCTTAATTTTTCCATATTAGATTCTCTATAAGATCCATTCCATTAATATCTTGCATTTCCATTATTGACGAATCAACAAAAAATAGCTACATAAGATTCTGTACTAAAAAAAGAAAATGTATCTTTGGTGTTTTCTTTAGCAATTAAAAACAGGAGTCCAAAATACTGTAACCCTTTGGTATGACCATCCATCAGACCCCTTGTAATCAACCCTACATCTTTCAATGGTTCTTGAGATGGCTTTACAACTTGACTACTTCTATATTTACTCATTGGCCTGTTTGGGTGTGTCAGATGGCAAACCTACATAACATTTTGGGTGCAATGACCATGAGCAAACACAAAAATCTGTTCATGGCCAAATGTAGAACGAGAGCAATACTAGATTTCTACATAGACTGGAGAGTCTCACAAAAGGTCAATAATCAGTGGAGCAATCAAAATTAAACCTTTATGGTGAGAATGAAAAACTCAAGTCTAAAAAAAAAAACACATTAGACTTAACCTAAGGACTCAAGACTTGACTTATACTCATGATCTGGACTCACGTCTCATTAACAACAAACGGTTCATGGTGCTGACCACATCTTGTCTCTTCAACCGAACGCTGAACAAAATTAACTTCCCTACATCTTCTTTGCTAGCCTTTAAGCTAGCTGTAGCATTACAAAAACACACCTACTATAAAAAATATAAGCACTTCTAGTTCTTATATAGGAAAAAAACTTCCTCCTGACAACCCACAGTTCAAATCTGTCCTGTGTGGAGCACATTTTTAAACCCAAATATCTCCTACCCACTTAATGTTACTGAAGTAAATCCTTTTGTGATCCATTACTGCAAGCACATTTTGTAGCAAGAGGAAAAGTAAGTACATTTTAATATTTATAAAGTTCTTTAGACTTTTTATGTTGTTATATTTTACAAGTCTCTTAAGAACACACTGAAGAACATTCTGAATTAATTTAGAAATATTTTACTGAAAATGTTTGTGTGTCTAAGAAATGTCCTACATAGAGGACATTCGTAGTTACGTCCTCTGTTTTGTTCTGTATTTTTCTAATGAGATGAAAAGGATTCACTGTCAGAGGCAGAGAGAATGTTATTGTGAATTGTTGATGGAAACTCAGATATTGAGGTTTCTGATCAGGAAGATCAAGATGTAGTGTTTAGAAAGTCAGAAATCTCCAAGGATGACATTTAGGATGGGTAAACAGGCAGAGGAGTCAGGGCAAGCAGAACAATTCCCATCTATGTTCAATCATTGTCCAGTAGAAATCAGTTCTACAAGCTATGAAATTCCATTAAGTTTGTCAATGACCTTGATGTTTCGGACAATGACCAAAGAATATGTCTTGACCAAAGTAAGGCAACTATGCCTAAGTCTGCCTAGAATAGGGTAAATGGTACCTTTTCCTGTTTGCTGTCCTGTGTGCCAGTATGTACAGGGCAAACCTTCACCAACTGGATTGAAGGTGTTTGTCTTGGCTGCACCAAATGGCCTGGTTTTAGACTTTGCGGTCTACCAAGGCAAAACCACCTTCAAAGTCCCAGAAGAATATGGCAATGAAGAACAAGCTGTCCTTCAATTGGCCGAATCTGTCCCCCAAATCAACCAACTGTACGTTGACAGGTTCTCTGCCACAATCATCTTTCTGGACACCCTGCAAAAGGGACTGGAACTCTAATGGCGAACAGAAAAAATAGTGCAACATCATGGGGTAATAAGCCCTTCAAAAAGAAAAAATATATATTGGAAATACATCATCAGCATAAATGTACAAAATTGTGATTGGAGTTTCCTTAAAGTTAGAAGCAGTGATTTTGAAGTTTCACGTATTCTTATTTGAGTTTTTTGCGTTCTCCTTTGGAATTAAATTTCTACATCAAAGTCCAGGTTCACTTGTATGATGATCTAATGTCCACTGAAGTGGTTGCAACATAGCTCAAAAATAAGAAAATTGAAGAAAATAAATTAAATAATCTAATTACATTCCAAACAAATTAAAAAGTTAAAAAACAAGGATTAGGCAAGATTTTTTCTTCTGTTAGTCAAAAGGGTAGTGCAAAATGTAGGGAAGGTGTGGGCAACATGAACACATGGATTATTAGGTGTTAACAGCATAATTGCAGAGACAGAAGAAAAAGTACTTTGAGTAATAAAGAAATTCCGTATTCTCAGGTGTTAATCTATTTCTGTTATTTTTTCTGGAACATAAAGACACATTTCTCCTTCCAATGGGCTAATTTAAAGGATCTCATAAATGTATATTTTGTATGATGAATTAAATGTGGATTAAAAGACAATTGTTGATTAGTTAACAGGTAGCCAGTTATTCATGGGTTAAATTGACACTTAGAATATAGGGCATGAGGTTACTCCACACTCTGGGATTTAGCCTAAATCTTGACAAAGTCCTATGGATCTGGAAAATACACAATTTAAATCATGGGCTATTCAATTTATTTACAACCTTTATTAACAAAATATGATGCTACCTTAGAAATTAGCATCCTCAGTTCGATGGCTAGGGACAGTTCAGATGGATTGACCATCTGATTAGGAGACATTCTGTGCATCTCCCTTTGGAAATGTCCTGGGTATGATCCAATACTTGCTGGAAGCATTCTACATCCCTTCAGGCTTGGAATTGCCGGGGGATCTTCCTTGAATAAGGGATGAAGAGGATCCCTTGGGCAAGAGAATGTCTAGGATTCCTTTCTTCCGAAACCTGTTTTCTCTGTGATCTTACCTCAGACAAGTGGGAAAAAAGGAAGATTGCATCTTAGTAACATACCATTATCTAATCGACATGTTTAGGTGGCCCCATATATTTGCTCAGGCTAAATGTGTGCTAACTGGGGTTTGGCTCACCTGGGTTGACAAAATACAATCCAAATCAATAAACCAGTTGTGTATGCTGTGTAGGTCCTGGCAGGAAAAAAGTAAGTCATTAAGTAAATCTAGGGCCCATATGGGTCCCACTTTTACCAAGAGTTGACCAGCATCAAACCTTTACAGGCAATAAATTATGTAACCCGCAGGCAGTCCCATATGGGTCCTGTTTTTCAGGCCATTTCCTTCCGATTTAGTCCATTTATGTAAATACTGGCCGGGTAAAGGATGGTTAACCCAGATATTGGAATTTTAACCATTTCTTCCATACTATAAACCCAAATATTTTTTTCTTTTATCACAGCATTTTGATAACTCATTCCTCTAGCTGTCCCTTCCAGATAATTTGTTTTTGATTTCCTCAATAATAATTATTGAATTTCCCTAAAACGTTACATCCTGAGAAGCATGAAATTCTCCACAATATCAGATGAAGAAGTTTTCTTTTGGGTTGTAGACTAAAGGGTATAAAACCCCCCAGAAGAATGACCTGTCAGAAATCCTATCCAGTGCCTCAAACAGTAAAAAACAGACATTCTCATTACTTTCACAGATAGCATCAAAGACAGATTACAGAACCAATGTAGCCCAGAAACCTTCCGTTACTGAACAAACACAGTGCCAGAGGGTGATGAAGAGATTTAAAACTGTCCTCGACTGTCCGAACAGACGTTTTTTACCCTCACTTTGTGTCATTAAGTAATGGTAATTACTTTAAAATGTGTTCCTAATGAACTCCTAAAGGTATTTTAGATGATTTGCATACAAGCCATGAAATTACTATTCCTACCTGACAGCGAGAATTTGCAGTAATAGCTGCCTTTGTTCCCCTTGTTTCATTTCACTTCATTCTTTTCAAATGAAAAAAAGAGGCTTGTGGTGTTCAGTGATGTTTTTTAATGAAAAAAATGACACGTATCCAAACTGAAGAAAAAATTAGCGATGATGTATGAGACCAGATCTGCCATCATGCATAAAAGTTGGAATAATGCCGCTGTTTTCCTGTCCATCACTGTGTGTTTTCTATACCTGCAAGGGATGTAAGTCCACTATCAATTATTTTTTCAGATAATGCCCATATGGTTAAAAATGTGAACAAAGCTCAGAAGCATCAATCACTGTTCAGAGCGTGCCTTGGTGTACTGTAAGTGGTGTTTTGTCTGTGCATGTGCGCAGAGGTTGTTTGTACTTACTTGTGTGGTTCTCTTTGTGTCTCGGTGTGTGTTTTTCTTTTTTTCTTTTTCCCCATGCTGTGCATTTACAAGCAGCTCAGGGCAGTGTGCTTATTGGATTGGTGACAGATTGGTGCATTATTCATCACCTGATGGAGAGTGACAGATGATTCCCTTTAAGAAAGAGTGTGTATTTTGATGTGTTCATTTAAAAAATACATAATGGGAAGGTGGTGTTGTTCCAGTTTTTTTTACAAATAATTTGGACATCAAATATATGTGTAAACATATTTTGTCTCTGTTTCTGCCTATTGTAAGTATACTATGACTAATATTTGAAGTGAGGAAAGACCAAGGCAGTTTTCAAAAATTGAGTAGTGGCTTTTTTCAAATCCAATTCCACAAATCCAACAGGTGGATCATAAAATCCCATTTGGTAAGAATTCTACCTGGAAACCAACAGACTGCATCTAATTTTCAGTTCAAGGCTCTTATTCCAAGGAAGCACAGAAAAAGAATGAAGGATAATGGCCTTTTAAAAAGAAGAAACCTCCCGCAGACCCAGATAGTGGTTTAAGAGGACAGAAAAGAGACAAAGTTAAACACAGAAGCCCTTGGTAAGTGTATTTTCCATTCAAAGAAAAACAGAAAGAGAACTTTGGCAGCCAATTCTGAGTGGCTCCTTGAAAGAAAGTGACAGACCTAAACACAGGGGCACACACCCACAAGTTCTTTCTGGGATAAAAAATAAAGTAGGTACACAAAGTGTTATGATTCTTAGATGTTTTTATTCTTTATGGTAGTTTTTTTTTTTATCTTATCAGTCATTTTAATTTCTCATCATTTTCCTCTGTATTAGTTCTGTTTTACTTTATTTCTCGTATTAGGATTATTGTTTTGCAAATTGCATTCTGGTTATTGTTTATATCTTTATTTTTTTCCTATCCAGGTTTTTCTCCTGCTTTTTCTGTTACCCAAAGTGTTGTATCTATATTAGATCTTATTTTTAGTTGTTCCTTTTGCTCAAGTTTTTCTTATTTATGCATCGCACTAATCTTGGATTAGACTTTCTGTTTATTTGTCACTCTTTGTTTTTTACTCTCTGTTTTCTTCCCGCCATTTTGCTTCTCAGCCCAGCTGCATTACATCTCCAATCTCCCTCTGCTCATTCACTCACCTACCTGCATCTGATCTCCTTGATTAAGTCTCTCTGTTTCCTTTGTCATTTCACACACAACACTCAGTATATAAGCAGATCACATTTGGTCTTACCTCCCTGGTTCTTTTGTCTTTTCTCCCCAAGACATTTCACTTTGTTGCTGTAAGTCGCTGCTCTTTATCCTATAAATTAATTAATAATAACTATTCCTTTCAACTTCAAGATATCTGCTTTTGGGTCCTATATGCTCCACACTATGACACAAAGTTAATTAGAGAAATAGTTTAATCAATGGCTCTACCCAGGATAGAAACACAACTAAACAAAGATGTACTGATTCAGTTGCACTTTATATGGGGAAAAAAGGAAGTACCATACACAAAGTTAATATAAAAGCCATCAATGATTATCTCCAGGAAAAAGACACACCTCAAAAAGGATAGGATTGAGCTATTAAATTGTTAAAGGAAAAACTCAAAGTACACAAAATAAGAGTAGCGTCATCAATGATTTCAGCCATGAAAATATACAGCTGACCACAGAAACACTGGAACAAGTGTACCTCCCACACATTTCAGTGGAAATGAACAGCAACAATGAGTTTTTAAAGATAGGGTAGAACTTTATTTTTCAGAGCTTCTGACTCATTAGAAATCTCACTACAGTATTTCACGAGCAAGGACCGCACTTCAGAGATCTTCAGAGATGGAGGGATGAAAGGTCTGGGGAGATGCGCCGATGGAGGCTAGGAAGAAGACTCAGCGTGGGGGTGCATTCTTCAGGAATTTGTCTTTCCCAATCCTGCTCAGGACTCCCCCCAGGCAGAACCTGAAAGAGAAAGACGTTAGAGGAGGCTAGGACTATGAGTGGACTAGGGTGAGAGGGGGAGGATGAGTGGATGAGGGGATGAAAGGATGAAGGGATGAGGGAGGGGATGTAGGGATGAAATTATGATGGGATGAGGGAGGGGATGAAGGGTTCGGTTTTTGAAGACAAGGCCAATTAGAGGGTCGGGAAGGGTGCAAAAACGATCAAGACAGACAAAGAGCACTAGGCGGGGTGAGTTAATATGGTCCGCAGAGTAATTAGATATGCGATCCAGGCGTGAGAAGCCAGGTGAATCGAGTTCGGGTACATTGCTCAATGGGAAGTGGATTTGGGGCGTGGTCCTGCTCCCGAACTTAAATTAACACATTACCTCAATTTTACTAGTAAGGACCACGCTTCAGAGATTTGACTTTAAAAGTTTATTGTAGGAATGGGATGGAGGGATGAAAGGTCTGGGGAGATGCGCCAATGGAGGCTAGAAAGAAGACTGAGGGTGGGGGTGCAGTCTTCAGGAATTAGTCTTTCCCGAGCCTGCTCAGGAACCCCAAAGTTGGTCTTGGTGAAATTCAACAAAGAAGAGTGTGAGCGCGATGCCGGTCACGCAAATTATTGGGAATTTGAAAGCAGTAAGCTAGAAATGACCAGCGGCCTAAAATTTTGATTAAGTTATCCGTGATGCCTGAACGGGTGGGTGAAGTGGCTGCTCCCATTCGGATTGAATGTATGGAGTAGAGCTCAGGGGTAATACCTGAACGGAACAGAATTTTTTTACGTGTCCTGTTTGGCAGTGTCGAGCTCAGAATTGGTGTCTGAGTACCAAGTAGGAGCCCAACAGATTTACTTTCACAAGCGGAGCAGTACAGATTTTGCTATAGTACTCCACTTGATATATGTGTGAAAAATCTTTATTATGAATTGCTGGGGTTTTTATTTAATGATGTTATGGACACGGAGACGGAAAATAAAGGGGAAGAAAGAAAGAAGATGAAGAAGAGAGGTAGGAAACAAAAAGTAATGAGAGAGGGTGAGTTGAAAATACAAGAGAGGAAGGGGAACAAAGAAAACACAGGAAAACATTGAAGTCTGCCTCCATACTCAAAGGACGGCAGAGAGAGGGGAAAAAACAAAACAAAACAAAAAACGAAAAAGGAACATTGACAAAACAAACTAAACATCGTGAACTAAGAACAAAACAACCACATCACACAAAAATGGATATAAAAATAAAACAACAATGTCACAGAAAAACTCATGGTGCAGATTACTCAAGCTCTAGCAATGATAACCTCAGCCCAAGAATATATCTGTAACCACCAGAGACCCCACATCTATGTGTGTTTGTGAGCATGCGGGTGCATATAAGGTTTCTCCATAAGAGTGTTCGATTGCTGGTGTGAGCAGGCATCAATCCGTCTCCCAGGAATCGATGCAGACATGAAGGAGATCGGAGCCAAGACGTCCAAAGGACCCCCAGAGCCCCAGGCAGACCACGCGCTACCCCCACCCTGGGCCAATCCCCACCGCCAACATCCCAGCGCCCCACCAATAGCCGCAGCGGATGGACAGCATCCCCAGGTGAAGCTCAGCCAGCACCTGGACACCAAGTTGTACCAGCTCCCGAGTCCTGATCCCACGCAACGCAGAGCGCCGAGACCAGGCATCCAAAAAAGGCCAGGGCTGGTCCAACCCGCCAATGAACCGACCACGCACGGTGCGCACAGAACAGGTGATTGAACGAGCAGAGACGCTGGATCCGTATCCCGCCGAGCCACCGAGCAGGCACCACCCAACAATCCCAAACCTGGCACCCCTAAAAGAGGTGCCCCAACCAACCAAAGGAAGATATCGGCCCAGCGCATCGGCCGACCGACACACCTGCCCCCCCCAGGCCCAGCCAGGCACGCGCCAGGTCCGAACCGGATTGACCACCGACGCACCAGTTGGCAGGGGCATCCGTCACTGGCGGGGAGTGACGGAGGGGAAATAGGCCCCCCATTAAATGTAAGGCCTGAGGTGCGCCAGGCGAGAGGGCAGCCCAAGACCCAACCTGACAGGCAGACAAAGACATACAGACACAGTCATACGTTCCCTCCCTCTTAAACACATACATTCTCTCTAACTCACAAAGACACCCAAGAACGCTGTACCTCACTCACACACCCCATACACACTTTTTGCTCCCAGGTCCAGGTAACGATGCCCTAGTAGAGACACCAGCCCCCGAACCCGGGAGATGGAACCCCTACCTTCTAGGATGGAGACAAGCAGACCGCCAAGTGCCCCACAGTGGCGAAGCAGCCCGACAGCCTAGGACCCCGACCAGACCACCTGTTCCTCCTGCGGACCCCAACGCCTGATGGCCCGTAGCGAAATGGGGTGTGAGAAGACCCCTAGCCTCTATCCTCCCGCTCGAGTATGGTGTTGATGCGTGTTGTTATAATGTGCATTTAAAACAGAGGGAAGTGAGGAAGGCAGCCACACATCACCCAACCCCCACCCCGAGCCCTCAGTGTCTATATGTGGTTTAACAGTGGGCACCGGCACCAGAGGTGAAGCTGATTGAACCGCTCCCCTTCTGGATGCCGAAAAGTGTGCCCACCCCAAAGTCCTTACATGTGTGTCGCATGAAAATGTTGTAAGTGGGAGTGTCTAAGTTGTATATTAAAATTGGGACCCAGGACGCCACGGGATAGCAAGGAGGGAAACCCCTCCTAGCACCCCAGTGATGTGCCCATGCCCCAAGACCCTATATGAGTGGTAAAGTGATGGAGCGGGTGGACAGAGGTGTTCGGGGATGGGGAGGGAAGGACTTGGAGACAAAAGGTCTTCCCAGAGTGCCAGCTCCCCTGCTGACTCCAATAGGCACCAATAGTGAAAAGAATTGGTCCAAGCACAGAACCCTGTGGAACTCCACAAGTAACCCTTGAGAGTGAAGAAGATTGATCATTTAGATGAACAAACTGGAATCTGTCAGACAAATATGATTTAAACTAGCCTAGTGCTGTTCCTTTGATCCCTGCAACATGTTCAAGCCTTTCTAAGAGAATATTATGATCAACTGTGTCAAAAGCAGCACTGAGATCTAACAAAACCAGAACAGACACCAGTCCATTATCTGAGGCCATGAGAATATCATTGGTAACCTTCAAAAGTGCTGTTTCAGTGCTATGATGAGCTCTAAAACCTGACTGAAACTCTTCAAACAGCTCGTTACTGTTTAGATGCTCAGAGACTTGATTTGCAACAATTTTCTCATGGATTTTGGATAAGAAAGGAAGGTTAGATATAGGTCTGTAATTCACTAAGTCATCTTGATCAAGGGAAGGTTTCTTGAGTAAAGGTTTAATTACAGCTATTTTTAATTCTTGTGGTACGTATCCGTTTACTAAGGATAGATTCATCATATCCAAAATGGGGCCAGGAACCAAATGGAACACTTCCTTAAATAATTTGCTTGGAATTGGGTCCAACATACAAGCTGAAGGTTTAGATGAGGCTAATATTTTTGATAATTCCGAAAGCTCAACTGAATCAAAACAGCCTAAGCACAAATGAGGTTCTACAGTTCTTTCCGATGCTGCCTCATTTACTGAGGAAGGAGTAATCATGTTTGGGAGGATGCCAATGATTTTATTTTTGATAGAATTAATTTTATTTATGAAGAATCTCATAAAATCAATACGGCTTACAGTAGACACCCAGGTTGAGTTCGACTGATGAACAGGGCGGCCGACCCACCAGGTTGACATCCACCACCCCCATTCCCTTGTGGAGCGACCACTGCTGCTCAATGGCCCGGCAGGCAACCAAGCAACCAAACCCAGCGCCCCACCAACCTGCCCTGCTCTCCCACTACCCGTCCAGTCCAGCCGCAGGTCCCGGATAACACCCGGGCAAACGCCCGACCCCAGCGCCCCGTAGCACACAAAGACCAAGACCCGGGAGCTAAGTCCAGTGAGAAAAAGGACTGATCAGGCCCAGAAATGCCATCCAGCCGCCACGACCACCAGCCAGGCACCCCAACCAGCAAACAAGGCGAGACACCATACAGGGACCGGCGATGACAATCGGCCCAGAGAAAAAGAGAGAGGCGGCCACACATGCCGGCCGGCCCCAACCCCCACAGGCAACAGAGACCCCACGCCAGCCGACCCCCGGGCAGAACTACAAAGTGAGTGTTAAACCAGAACCTGGTAGCGAGGCTACCAGATTGTGTGATAAAGAGCGGATCAAATGGTGAGGCGTTAGCAGTTAATCAGGGAGTAACGTAATTAGAGATAGGTTCGTAGGGGCTGAGGATGGAGTTTAAGCGGAATAGGTGGATTTGAAAGGACGAGTCGAGCTGGTCGGTTTTACTTCTGCTGAGGGTGAAGATGAGGGTGTCCTCACTGTGGATTGAGATGGGGATAAATTGAAGAGTCATGTCTGGATGAGGATGGGGTGAACTCAGAGCAGCGCAGGAAGCCGAAGTAAGTCAGCATGGACTAAACATGGACTAAACATGGACTAAAGTGTTAAGTCGACGGAAGGAGATGAGTAGCCAGAGCAAAGCGTGACTAATACAGACTAATCAAATTGCTTTACACTGGAACCACTTTCACCCATTCACACTCACAAATGCGCACACATTTATACACAGATCAGCAGACAACTTGGGGTTAAGTGCCTTGCCCAGGGACAAATTAATATGTGGATGCTGGATTTGAACCTACAACCTTTCAATTACAAGCCTGTTTTCAAAACGTGTTTGAAGTCTGATAAACTGATTGGATTCATTAATATAATTCTGTATCATGAGCATAGCAATTGAATATACTCCAAGTTCTCTGATATTTTTACAAGAACTCCAAATAAAGAATATTGATCTAAAGACTAAATCTTATGGTACTCCATAACTAATTGTGTTATACAGTGCACCCCAGCCTATTCACGGCTCAGTGTTTGCGGATTACCTATTTGTGGATTTTTCTGTGGAACATGACTCCAAGTTATTGGTTTTTTTGTAAAACATATCTAAAATATGTTTTCTTAAATGCAGCTTAGGAAGCTGTATTCTTTAGCAACTTGACTTCCTTTTGGCTTGCGTTTGCGAAGCAGCCAATCCAGGAGCGCCATTTATTTTCCCAAGGCCCTGATTGGCTGTATCCCCAACACCGATAAGAAAGACTGTAAACATTAGCTTCTGCGGTACTGCTGAAATGGTGTTCATTGAGCGTATTAATGCATATTAAGGTTATATATGGCATGTAAAATATTAAAATGGGCCGTTATAGAGGGTTTTTAGAGGAGGTCTCAAGTGTTTGTGGATTTTAACTATTCACGGGCGGCTGTGGTCCCTAACCCCCGCAAACTTTATAAAGGAATCTGTGAAACTTAAATGATCTAAACCAAAAGTTAATTTTTATGGCTCTTAGACCATGCTCAATCTTTCATAAAATAAATTCTGATGATTTTAAATGTAAAGAAAACGCTAGAGAAAATAAAAACAAAGTAATTACATAACACTTTTTTTCACTTGCTATTTTTCAAAAAAAATTCTGAACTAAATATTTACAGCTACAAATTCTTGAGGGTGAGGTTGAAATAGGTGGACAAATAAGGCAACTAAAATACAGCAAATGTTTGCTTTTTTTCAATTTGAAAAAAAAGTTGGAATTTTTTTTAAAACGTTTATTAATTATCAAAAATGTCCAAAATCGTACCAAGAACTGATAAATGCAGCAACATACTGTACCAAACCTCCAACCCCACTTACGCAGTTATTTGTGTGATTTGTCTGAAATAAACCACAAACACCTAACTCCAATAACAAAAACATGTCTTTTTAGTTCAAAATAAAAGACTAAATAGTGTTGCTTAATACCGTATTAATACTGTAATAAAGGTCAATATGCTTTATTTTCATTTCCACAATAAAAAAAAGATTTATAAGGTGTAGATGTGAAAGGAAGTCCTGCACACCACCACAGACTCAACCTGAAGTAGTCATAAATAAATTTAAAAAATCTAAATATTTAACAAAATGTTTACGGTATTAGGTAATTGATACAATGCTTATACTCAGCACCAGACTGGTTTGAATCATCCATCAGCTTGGTAAAGTGAATAGAGTCAGCAATAGTAGGCAAGGTTCCTATATTTCCTGCTGAGATAAGAGAAGGTTACTTACCCCGAACACCTTCTGCACAGCGTGATGTGTCCTTGTGTGTGTGACAAATAATGCATTTTGTACACTTTCATGCTCCCTTTAATACGTGAGCCTTTGTGTGTCCTTTTCTGGTCTCCGCTCAGCGTGTAGTGAATGACAGCTGGTGATTTTCTGCAACAACTGTTCAGACTTGAGGAACCCCAGTGTTCAGCTGTAAATAAAAAGCTTGTTCTGATTTAAACACTGGCACCATGCCAGTTTGGCCCTAATACATAACTTACGTCCTGCTTACAGCTCAGCAGGTAGATCTTTTCAGTGGGAAGTTTTGATAAACCCACTGTACTCTCAAAAACCAGTAACACACAAAAACAAAGTGAGTCATTGCCGAAGCTGTTGCAGCAAAAGCATAGTGAGACATTTCACTGAGGAGTTGTACTCCGTGGGAATAAAAAGCAACTGTCAAAATGCCAAAATCTTGCTTTATTTAAAAAGCAAAAACAAAAGGATAATAGGACTGATGGTAAATGAAAACAGAAATTTGTTTTAATTACAACATGGAGGTCCATAAGTGCCATTCTTTACCTGGAGTATTGTTGGCTCACTATGTTGCACCTGAATATAATTAGATAAACAACAAATATACCACCTGAGGGTGCATATGCACAGGCAAAGCCTGCAAATTTCCATTGTTGCCAACTGGTAAAAATATGGAACATGGCATTCATTTGTAAATGTAAAATGCTGAATGATCTTTGAACCGCTGAGCAACGTGTCAGTCATTCTTCTTGCATTTGAACTCTGTTTCAAGAGTCTTAACACAAGAATGGTGGTTGTAGGCTATATCTTAGATACATCTGTGTGTGGTGACTCCATCTGCAATTTATGCCATTTGACTCTTCCCACATTGTGTGTTTTTTTCCTTGCTGGTGCATTGTGTTCCACTCAGTTGAAGGTTACAGAGATTCTGACTTTTCCTGGGTTTGGAGGAGTTAACAGTTAAAAACAGTTTTAGGTATTGTTTTGGTGTGGGGCTGCAGCTGCCCATTACTTTAGTAATTGAATAATCTAGTGATAATCCTGACGATTAATTGAGTAATCGGATAAGAAATTTTACCATTTACAGTTATATAAATTTTACAACTTAACCATATTTTAAGAGAAACATGAAAAAAGATACCTGTTGTACGGTATTTACACACATTTATCTGTGATTGGAATAAATGATTTGGGTTATATGCTTTTGCAATGTTGAAAGAAATATCACCTGCTGATTTGAAGTGACAAACTAGCTGGGGAACCCACGGTGTACAAAGGAGGCTTCCTTTCAACATGTTGTATTATTGAGGATGTGCTGTTGTGGAAAGCTAATTCACTCTAGCAATAAACACACTGTACTGTATTTTCTCCCAGGTTAGTTTGTAAGGGTCTTGTACTTTTGATCTTTTTACTTTTGATACTTTTTTGTTTCTGTCGCTATGTTTTTTCTTTACACTTCTCAATGAAATAATTTCTGTTTGACATCCTTTTTTATAGATACGTTAAGCTAAGTTGTTGGGTTGGGTAACTATGTAGGCAAAGGTGTGAGTGACCCTAATTTTAAGGAATACTTGAGGCGATTAATTTGCTTGTTATTTTTTTAGTACTTGAATTACGCGAGTTACTCGAAATATCGTTTCAGTCCTATTTTGGTGCGTCAGAATAAACGACAAATGTTGAGTGGAGTCAAAAGAGAAAATCCACACCAAGCATATTTTTTCCTCCTACCCTACTTTTCATTAACGTGCTTGGATAGCGCTTTGTGAAGAGCCAATTCCTTAAGCAATAAGCTTGTGTTGCTTACCTAAGAACAATTCAAGTCAATCTGTTGTCAGCAGGAGTAACAGCCCTTTAGGTACAGTAGCCTCCTTTGTAAAATTCTATATCTATATCTAAAACCTAATTTGTTCACATTCATTTGTTTTCCTTCCAAGGATGTATATAAGTCCTGTGATGGATTTAAGTTTCTTTTTTGTCTCATACAACTGTACTGGTGTTCCACCAAAGCTCTGTGCTTGGCCCCATCATTTTCATTTTATTTACAGTTTGCTTCTACTTCAACATTTATTGGTTCTGCGATCCGTTATAAATTTATTTGAGAAAACAATGTCTTATGCACATACAAAACGAATCATTTTCTGCTTTTCTGTAAAAAAATATCCAAAAATGTATTGTGTATTGTTTTCAAACTGACTTTTGTTTTTCTTTTTTTCTTTTTCAGGTTCGCAGAATTCTGTGTCAGCTATATTGGTTTTGTATCAAAAGGATAAATTATCCAGCTTTATTTTCTTTGGTCAAGGAACCTAAATTATTCATGATAAGAGTCACCGGTGTGTTTTATTTCTGCCAGCTACCCTTGCTTTTGCTCAATATTCTTTGTCTTTCATGTGTTTTCTTCATATTTGCTTCTGTACACATCTGTCCTCTTTCTCTCCTCTCCATGTTTCACTCCCTACAGGCAATGGCGGCCCTTCTCTTATGAGAACCCTAGATCTCAGTCGCAACTTTTACAGAGGTTTAATATTGTACAATCTATCACTCTGCACTGAGCTGCAGGCAGCATCAGCCTCAGAGGACGGGGAACAAGATTTACAACAGAGGATGACGCCCTGAGTAGGTGGTGGGAGGACAGACAAAGGGAGATGGAGATGCAGTTGGACATACAAAGACAGAGAGGAATCCATGCTGGAAAGTATTCAACCGGGGGGGGGGGGAAAGGTGCTCTTTGGAGATGGAGGAAAAAGAGAAATGGATGGGAAAAAGAATGGTTGACAGAAACATGGATATATGGAAAGAGAAGGCTAATGAGCAAGAGGGATTGAGAGTATAATGATGGCGTGCTAGTGTGTGTGTATACATGACAGATAGGGTGCTTTAAGGCCAATGCAGGGCTGTGTGTCCATAGGTGTTTAGTAAAAAGTTAGGCTTTCAAAATATTTGTGTTCACTAACCATTCGTTTAGGAGTCGTTGATCATTGACTGTAGCTGCTACATTATATTGCCAAAAATATATTCCCTGGTTTACCCTCAAACACATGGAATTGTGTGACATCCCAATACCAATCCACAGGATTTAAAAGTATGTCAGTCCACCTCTAGTAACTTATGACGGTTTCAACTCTTCTGGGTTTTCACCGAGGTTTAGGATAGTGTTTATGGGAACATTTGACCATTCTTCCAGAATAGTGTTTGTGAGGTCACAGACTGATGCTGGACAAGAACACCTGGCTCAAAGTATTTTCTATAATTTGTACAAAGAGTCTTCTTAGTAGCTTGAGTAGAGCTGGGTATCGATTACAATTTCAAAAATTGATTAAATTCCAATTTTGAAGATTTAAAATCAATTACTACTGGCACATGTTTGGGATGACTTCAGAAAGACGTTTGCGAGACACCATCTATCTATCTATCTATCTATCTATCTATCTATCTATCTATCTATCTATCTATCTATCTATCTATCTATCTATCTATCTATCTATCTATCTATCTATCTATCTATCTATCTATCTATCTATCTATCTATCTATCCATCCATCCATCCATCCATCCATCCATCCATCCATCCATCCATCCATCCATCCATCCATCCATCCATCCATCCATCCATCCATCCATCCATCCATCCATCCATCCATCCATCCATCCGGATGGACGGATGTCCAGTAGGCCGGGTTGGAAATGTTAGTTTTTAAATAAAACTTGTTCATTATAATAAAAGTTATATAAAAAAGGTTTTTGCATTCAAGCAATTAATAAACTCTATGAATTAGAAAAATTTGAATTTGTCGTAAAACCTGTGCAGAAAGCAAAGAAAGACGAGATTAAAGCAGGGTGAGAAAGAAAAACAGAGCAGGAAAATCAGCAGAGGCCAGGACAATATAAGAGAATATGATGCCTCTGGTTTTTTAGTCAATATATTAATTATATTGTCAAACCTAGTAGCTCTATAGGTTTATATTATCTGCTCTTATTGAATGTAAAGTATATTCCCTGGACCAGTGATATGAGGTGACATCAGTCAGCAGCTGACTTTTTGTGATATTGTTACTAGTTAATTTTGTTGGTTGATGGTGTGTTTTTTTTCTTCATTAAACCATATTAATTTATATGTGTAATCCAGTGCTTTTTGTCTGCTTTATGGTGGTCAGAATTTGAAAGTTAAGATGCCGCATCATTTAAAGCAACACTTTTTTGCATATGCAAAAAAACTAAAAAAATCTATCAGTCATCTGAGCTAAGCCCTGAATTTGCCCCAGATGTGGCTCCTGAAGTTGGTCGTAGCTCTGCAATACTTCACCTCCATTTGGTAGGCCCTGCAAATCACATTGCTTCTGTCAAGCTAATTTTTCTGTTGGTCTGTTCTGAACCAAAATGGTGCCAGACCACAGCCTAACGCAGGCGTTTTCAAAGCCTGCACAAGGTTAACGGTACCGCTAGTGTCTGACGCAATGTTGTTTACATTTCTTCACACCTAGCGCACATGCCTGAATTCAATGACGTAATAGTGGGTGGGGTTTAAGTTCACAGGGGGGAAACTGTTTTAATCCTTATAACAGCTTAGTCTCAAAATGTCCATCCGGACTCTTGTTTTTTCTACTTTGCCTGTAAAAAGGGAAAACAACATTAAAGGGTTGAATCGATTCTTTGGAAGTATGAATTGATCTTTAGGAATTTTTATTAGAATAGATTTAGAATCAGAGAATTGTTTTTTTTTTTATTCAACACAGCACAAAGCTTGAGGTTATTACTCTGTGTAGGCAATCATACTGTGTGTGTCCGCACCAAACTCACTGATCCATGTCTTCATGGAACTTGTATTGTGCAGTGGTGAGGAGTCGTGTTTGAACATGAAGTAACAAATCTAGGAGTCTGACATTGTTCACTCTGTCTTGGTATAATGAAGCATTAAAGGTCTCCTTTACTGAGAAACAGTGTAATATTTGTTCTTTGTGAAATAGGATCTGAGTCACTGAGCTGCATATGCATGCGGCACGTAAACATTTTCTCAGACCCCCATTGCTTGCATTAGCCACAGAAAAAAACAGACAGCAAAACGAGCAAGTCAGAAAAAGCCAGTCCCTTCTCCGTCACAGGGAAAATTTGTATTCCTGGTCTTGCCTACTTACCGCCCACGGGAAGGCTGATTTTGCAGGATGAAGAGAGCAGAGCACGTCTCTGCTAGTAGAAGCCAAAGCTAACTGTTAGCAACAAAGCTAACTATAAGCAACTCCACAGCATGGCAGAACAGGGACGTGCTTGGTTTCTTTGTGGACATAGCACATCAGCATTGCATTTTTTTACCCAAGAAAGAGGAGCTGAGGAAGAAACTGTTGGAATTTGTCTTAGAACACCACCAGTGAAGTAAGTTAATTATTTGTTTGAAGACAGCATACGAGTTGCATTGCTGTTAGCCAATCAGAGGGGAGAGGTTTGCATATTGTGAATAATAATGAGTTAGATTCGTGGTCCTGTTTTCCACCCTCACCCACTCCTTTGACAAACTGCAATCAGCTGATACAGGAGCAGCAGAGCAATTACTACGTGTAAAACGGCTCACGAGGCATTCATTCATGCTGGAAAACACAGCAAATTTATGAAAAAAAACCAGTGAATGAGACCTTAAGCGTTCCACGCTGAAACTACGGGGCCAAGCCTACTCTTTAAAAATAGCCCCACATCATACCATTCTCTGCACCACACTTTACACTTGACACAGTGCAGTCAGGCAAGTGTTGTTCTCCTGACAACTGCCAAACCCAGACTTGTCTTTTGGATTGCAATAAAAATGTCGAACAAAGAAAAAGCAGTGCTGTCAAACAGGTCAGCTCAAAGTTGCTTCCAGTCAAACCCTCTTCTGTCCAGCGTTAGTCTCCAAGCACTTTTTATTTACCAGATGGAATATCCGGTATTGAGAGGCTTCCCCTTTCTCAGGTTGCTTCTACACTAACACGGCTAAAGTTATACCGGGTATATCCCGCCTAACCTTATACCTGTCCACACTCACACAAAGCATCATTTACGACACCCTCCTCCCCTCCACCCGACCTAGTAGGCATGCGCGAGAAAAAGGCAGACTCACACATATGACATCACAGTCACCTGTTACCTGGAAAAACATCCTCCCTACAGTTACCCGGCAGATGTAAACATTGAAGAAGAAGCAAGAAGCTCATTTCTGATCTGCGACTTGTTGGGCAAAGTCACAGAAAATGGCTGCTCACAAGAAGAGGGATTTCATTGTTTACCTCTTTGTGGTCACTGGTTGTTATTAAGCTGGCTGTGGCGCGTGTTTTCTGATGTCGCTTCCTTACCGAACCCAGTTCTTAAACGCGTAACGAATCCACACCAATCCAAGAACCGGAGATTTAAGAAATAGACGCCCCACTTACCAGTGTAAAAAAATATCCGGGGAGGGGTCAGTCATCTGAGCTAAGCCCTGAATTTGCCCCAGATGTGGCTCCTGAAGTTGGTCGTAGCTCCGCAATACTTCACCTCCATTTGGTAGGCCCTGCAAATCACATTGCTTCTGTCAAGCTAATTTTTCTGTTGGTCTGTTCTGAACCAAAATGGTGCCAGACCACAGCCTAACGCAGGCGTTTTCAAAGCCTGCACAAGGTTAACGGTACCGCTAGTGTCTGACGCAATGTTGTTTACATTTCTTCACACCTAGCGCACATGCCTGAATTCAATGACGTAATAGTGGGTGGGGTTTAAGTTCACAGGGGGGAAACTGTTTTAATCCTTATAACAGCTTAGTCTCAAAATGTCCATCCGGACTCTTGTTTTTTCTACTTTGCCTGTAAAAAGGGAAAACAACATTAAAGGGTTGAATCGATTCTTTGGAAGTATGAATTGATCTTTAGGAATTTTTATTAGAATAGATTTAGAATCAGAGAATTGTTGTTTTTTTTATTCAACACAGCACAAAGCTTGAGGTCATTACTCTGTGTAGGCAATCATACTGTGTGTGTCCGCACCAAACTCACTGATCCATGTCTTCATGGAACTTGTATTGTGCAGTGGTGAGGAGTCGTGTTTGAACATGAAGTAACAAATCTAGGAGTCTGACATTGTTCACTCTGTCTTGGTATAATGAAGCATCAAAGGTCTCCTTCACTGAGAAACAGTGTAATATTTGTTCTTTGTGAAATAGGATCTGAGTCACTGAGCTGCATATGCATGCGGCACGTAAACATTTTCTCAGACCCCCATTGCTTGCATTAGCCACAGAAAAAAACAGACAGCAAAACGAGCAAGTCAGAAAAAGCCAGTCCCTTCTCCGTCACAGGGAAAATTTGTATTCCTGGTCTTGCCTACTTACCGCCCACGGGAAGGCTGATTTTGCAGGATGAAGAGAGCAGAGCACGTCTCTGCTAGTAGAAGCCAAAGCTAACTGTTAGCAACAAAGCTAACTATAAGCAACTCCACAGCATGGCAGAACAGGGACGTGCTTGGTTTCTTTGTGGACATAGCACATCAGCATTGCATTTTTTTACCCAAGAAAGAGGAGCTGGGGAAGAAACTGTTGGAATTTGTCTTAGAACACCACCAGTGAAGTAAGTTAATTATTTGTTTGAAGACAGCATACGAGTTGCATTGCTGTTAGCCAATCAGAGGGGAGAGGTTTGCATATTGTGAATAATAATGAGTTAGATTCGTGGTCCTGTTTTCCACCCTCACCCACTCCTTTGACAAACTGCAATCAGCTGATACAGGAGCAGCAGAGCAATTACTACGTGTAAAACGGCTCACGAGGCATTCATTCATGCTGGAAAACACAGCAAATTTATGAAAAAAAAACAGTGAATGAGACCTTAAGCGTTCCACGCTGAAACTACGGGGCCAAGCCTACTCTTTAAAAATAGCCCCACATCATACCATTCTCTGCACCACACTTAACACTTGACACAGTGCAGTCAGGCAAGTGTTGTTCTCCTGACAACTGCCAAACCCAGACTTGTCTTTTGGATTGCAATAAAAATGTCGAACAAAGAAAAAGCAGTGCTGTCAAACAGGTCAGCTCAAAGTTGCTTCCAGTCAAACCCTCTTCTGTCCAGCGTTAGTCTCCAAGCACTTTTTATTTACCAGATGGAATATCCGGTATTGAGAGGCTTCCCCTTTCTCAGGTTGCTTCTACACTAACACGGCTAAAGTTATACCGGGTATATACCGCCTAACCTTATACCTGTCCACACTCACACAAAGCATCATTTACGACACCCTCCTCCCCTCCACCCGACCTAGTAGGCATGCGCGAGAAAAAGGCAGACTCACACATATGACATCACAGTCACCTGTTACCTGGAAAAACATCCTCCCTACAGTTACCCGGCAGATGTAAACATTGAAGAAGAAGCAAGAAGCTCATTTCTGATATGCGACTTGTTGGGCAAAGTCACAGAAAATGGCTGCTCACAAGAAGAGGGATTTCATTGTTTACCTCTTTGTGGTCACTGGTTGTTATTAAGCTGGCTGTGGCGCGTGTTTTCTGATGTCGCTTCCTTACCAAACCCAGTTCTTAAACGCGTAACGAATCCACACCAATCCAAGAACCGGAGATTTAAGAAATAGACGCCCCACTTACCAGTGTAAAAAAATATCCGGGGAGGGGAACCTTAAACGATGGGCTAGTGTGGCCGAGACGAGGTATTGACTAAATATTTATTCGTTTAAGTACTTAAATGGCCTAATGTAGACAGGGCCTCAAGCTGGGCCAGATCTTAACATCTCCATAGCAATGTCTCTAATAACAGTTGGATGCACTTCCCATACTGGCAGCTAACACTTTTTTTGTGTGAGCTTAAGTTCAAACTGATATCTTTGTGCTTGCTGGTATTGCATATCTGAGCTCGAAGCAATAATAAAAGGGTTGGGTAATGCTTCCCCTTTCAACCAGTACATCCGTCGATTACTATAGACACTTTGGATGCAGGTTGTTGGAGAAATGTTGCTGTACAAGGAGTTATAAAGATTACCAAGAATGCCAAGTCCTTCTGCTTTTTGTGCATCACAAGATGTAACTAGTGGAGCTCTCATTTTGAGTCCTATATGATCTCCTCACATCTGAATGCTTTTATCACATTCTTTATTCCTTTGTGTAGTGTGCTTTTATTCTGTATTTTGGTCCTCTAATCACATGCCCAAAGTAAAAAGGATCATGCTGAAAATCGCATCAGAAGACATTCACTTCCATACTCAATCATCTTCTGCCCCAAATAATTTTGGGTGGAACCAGAGGACAAGTTATCCAACAGTCTTTTGTATGGATTTTACAATTGGCTGAAACTTCATTCATGAAAAAAGGCATCAAATCAAGTTCTATAGTTACTGCCAGAGGTCGCGTTGGACTATTTTGTTGTCATTTTGACCGACGGGGTTAAAAGAAATTCAGTGATCTATTCTTCTACCGTCAATTTTTAAAAGAACATATTAGTTTTATATAGTAAGAACATAAGTATTTATTTATTCAGTTTAAATAATACTCAATCTAAACAAGCTGAACATAGAACTAGATATAAACAATGAAATTAAACGATTTGCTCTTAAAATGCAAACAGTTCACTTGCTGTGGTCTGAACCAGTCTGAACACACAGTCTCACAACTTCCTCCTGGTCCACTCGAAACTGAAAAGCACACCCACTTGTGCATAATCAAATGTTCAAGTGGGATTGCTGCACTGGTTATTGTCATGAGGTTTTGGATTTTAGCCAGATGACATCTAAACCCATGGGGGTTGATTGATTTAGCTAGTTACTTGTACTCTGTGTGTAAAGTTGAAATTGTCTGCGTTTCTGCATCAAGTGGTCAGGGGTTTGAATTGTAATCTGTCAAAAGGATGGACAGCTTTCAGATTTTTCCGTCATCGTCCTAAAAAAATTGAAAATATTTGGTTGACATGACCCTTGCTTACTGCAAAAGTTTTCTCAGTCGTTCTTCATCACTTAAATATTACAACAATGTATTTTTTTAGATCATTTTCAAGGCAGAAGACCTTAGTTTTTTGGTCACCAAAACCTCTGTACTCACCCATTCCATTTTCAGCCAGACAGGTCTACATCTCTGATTCTGCAGTCAGTTTCAGGTCTCGCATCTATACATCTTGCATTCTCAAACATAACATAAACAGACCCATTAATTGCATTTTTTTGTTTTTGTTTATTGGTGTCCATTTTTACCATTGGTGTCTGTTATCGTTTATAAATGTAAAACATCTAGGCAAATACAAGACATTACATAGAAGGTAAAGAGGTGTGGTACATCTAAGTTGATGCAACTGGAGAATTGAAATAAAAAAAGAGAATCCTAAGTCTGTAAATAAAAGGCAGCTAGACTTTGTTGTTTGTTGAAGACATTTAATCTCTCTACGCATGGGTTGAAATCTACACCTACATACAAAGAAGAAAGGTCACACATTAAGAAGGAATAAAGGATGTAAAAGCTGTCATGAATGACAGATGAATTTGAGAAAAAACACATTATAGAAATTAACATCATGAAAGACAGACATGGACAGAGGGAAACAGAAAGACAGAAAGAAGCTAGACAACCATATTGGGTGTGTGAGTATGAGAGAGTGCAAGCAAACCAACCTCAGACAGACAATCACCCCACTCCAACAGTCTGGATGCTCAACTGTTCTCAGCCTTTCCGATATAATTCACCCGTTCCGCCATGTCAAGTTTCCTATCGTGGCTCTGTAGGGCCCACCACGCCTCCCTTTCTCCTCGCTTCCAAATATGGGTATCCTGTCCCCCCATGGAGCTCAAAGGGATTATTATGTTTATGTCTGTGCTGCTCCAGTGACTCTGTGACAGAAAAGAAGAGAGATTGGCCTTGCCATTTCTACCCAGCTTTCTGTGATGGCAAACCGTCTCCTAGACTTCACTGCGGGGCCTGTGAGAGTTTGCGAATAAATATATAGAGAATATGTGAAGAACATCAAACCACTAAAACTTAAGGGAGTAATATGTAACAATTTATACTTCAATATAGATAAAAACAAAAGGTTAAAAATGTATTGACTATGCATTGCTGAAATACAATATGCCATCCCTTTTCTTGCTTTTTTGTTAAGTTCTAGTATTGTTTTTGTCAGTTTTCTTCATTTCTAATGCACATATGATTTTAGTGTTCTTTTTCAACACATAATGACCAGCTTTTTGCTTAATGATAACTAGGAATGTAATGATACATAAAACTCACAAGACTAGACAAGACATGATATTGATTTCACGAGAACGAGACGGGACAAGTTTTTATTATTACTTTGAAGAAAACTTCAAAGATTAAATTTCTGCAACAGAAGACCTTTATTTGACATTTTTATTGATTTTGCTTGAAACGCAACAAACGGATGACTTTTCTCTGATTTATTTTTAACCTTTTAGATATATAGTTATGGTCTACAGTCCCACATTTACCATTTCCCTGTTGCTACTAATGGGGTGCTTTCTGATCCTTAGACATCTTTCACCATCTGAACAACTTGCAATGCTTCCATATTGTTCTTGTCTTGTTTGACACTGTCGCCTTTTATTGTTCCCACTGGAATATGGAGGACTACGGGGGTCACTGGAAAAGCAATAAAGCATTTTGATGATGAGTGCTTAATTGTGAATTAAAAATATAGATTGCTAAATATAATTTCAAATTCAACAATTAATCCATACCAAAAAAAGACAAATTTGAAAAGCATTTTGTAATTACACATTTTAAATTGAAATACTACAGAGGAATTGCAAATTGTATTTATTATTTGATTATTAAATACTGTGATTTGAAAAAAAAATTTCAAATCCTATTTCAAAATGGAGAATTAAATACAATTAATACATGAGATTGTAAATATCTTTCCTTTTCATACATTTAAAAAAGTTATTCCCTTTTCTACATTTGTTTTCTCTTTCCGGCGCCCATTTTCAAATCCTTTTTGCAATTGCATTTCCTAAACGGTTTCCCCTCTCCTTTTAGCATTCGAGTGACCCTCCTGGTCCCTGAACACACTGAAAACCAAGTTCAACCAATCACAGCTGCTCCTCGAATGTAAGCAGCTCTCTCGTTGGTTAGACAGCCACATTTGGGTGGACCTTGCCAAGCTGCACAGCTCGTGTCTAACCAATGAGAGAGCTGGCTAGTGCTCCCGAGATGGCAGTCACCCCAACGAGAAAAATTGGGATGTTTTAATATCACGAGATCTTATATGACGAAATCTTGTTACACCACTAGCTTTGTGTAACCTTACTTTGACCAGAAAAATAAGGAATAATATTTTGTTATCATTAACATTTGGCTATCAACACAAACAGATTTATTTTTCATCGGGTTTTTACTTCTCCCTTTTTTACACATCTGAAAAATATATAACATGACCTTTCTTTGTTGTATTTTTGTTGTATGAAACATTTCATTATTAAATACTGTAAGTTTTGTCACCTAACACTCATTGAGAGAAAAAAGTTTTGGATTTCCAACACATTCATCCTTAAATAAGTTTTGTTTTAATTATTGTGTAACGTGGATAACTGCCAAAGCATATAAAACTACAACAAAGGTGTAAACTGGGTTAAATGTAGGCTACACATGTCAAAACAAAACAAACTGCAAATGTTTAACCCAATTTTAAATGTTACACATTTTAGGGTCTTATAAATACTATGGATAGTTGTGGCATATGACTGCATTGCATAACACTGAATTTTCTTCATTATGTCACACACAGTAGCAACTTTGTTTTTAGCTAAGGGTACATTAGGAAAGAAAAAGATGCAGGATAGCATGACTGGCTATTTCATTAAACAAATAACCCAGATATATGCAACTCACAAAACGGAAATTTAACCAGCACAAAACACCATGCAACTTGTTAAACTTTTTGTCTGTTGTCGTGTTAACAGAGACATAGTTTGTTCAGATAGACTGCAAAACCAACATGGCTGGTAGTTTGTTAGCTAGCTAGCTATTGCCTACATAAACAACTTGGAATTTAGTTGCTGTCGTAACAAAAAACCCTAGCTTGTTTTGCAAGACCACTAAAGCAACAAATTGTTGAGGTGCTTAGTTAGTTAGTTAGTTAGTTAGTTAGTTAGTTAGTTAGTTAGTTAGTTAGTTAGTTAGTTAGTTAGTTAGTTAGTTAGTTAGTAAAACATTTTAGAAATTAGTTGCTGTTCTAACAAAACAACCTAGCTTGTTTTGGCACTGAAGCAACATATTGTGTGTGGGTGCTTAGTTAGTTAGTTCACCTAAACATTTTATGATGGTGTTGTTGTTGTCGTAACAACTATACCTAAATTGTTTTGCTAGACTGCTAAAGCAACATATTGTGTGGTTATTTAGCTAGTTAGTTAATGCACAGCCAAACAGTTAATTAGTTATCTAGTTAGTTACATTTCCACTAAATCCGCTGTTTTCTATGTGACAGCTACAAAATGTTTAAGCAGTGCTTAATCCTTTTGAGAAAAATAAGTGATACAACTGAACACAATTTCCTATTTAACAAATGTACCAGTTGCTAATCTATAGAAATGGACGATCTGTTTATTCATGTTAAAATGCTGAATGGCTTTCCTTTAATGTAACTTGACTACATACTGCAGAAGCTGCAGTTTAGGATGTTTTTTTAAAATGTAGAATAATGTTTGCCAAGTTACTCAACTGAATCCCTGAGAGGAAGAGAATGAAACTAAGAAAAAGCCTGCAGAAATAAATCCCTCCAGCACTCCAAAAAACAAAAAGATAAAAACGGGTCTTTAAAGAGTGTGTGGAAAAGTTGCCTGGCATTGAAACAGACACGCCCCATCACACAGTGTTTGAGACATTAACTTCTCTGCTCTGCTTTTTTTCACTTTGCCATCATTCTTTCCCTCCCTCCCCCTTTTTATCTCTCCATCTGCTCTGCCACAGCACCTGGCCTCTTCACTTTCTCTCACTCCATTTCCTCCCTTTTACTTCTTTTTCTCTTTTCAAGTCCTTCCTCTTTCTTTTCAGTTTTCTCAATTTTACCCGCCTTCTCTTTCTCTATTATCCTTTAGCGAATTAACCATGTTTTTCCTTCTTCAGTGTTGTTTTTCCATCTGTGTCTTTACTGTTACTGTCTCCTTCCTGCCTTGGCTGATTTAGCCATTTACAGCTTCCAACATTATCATCAAATCTGTTTCTTTTTGTGTATCCCGTGCTGTTTGCTTCTTTTCAAGACAAATTACTCTTTTAAAACCAGCTTTTTTATCCCCTTTATTCACCTCCATTCTTTGACATTGTTTTCCAATCTTGACCTAGCATGAGTGGGCCATGTGTGGGCACAGAGTGTTAGGAGTTTCCTAAAAATTCCCGGAACTGTGGCCATATGGCGAAGCATTGAGCGAAAAGCTCTAAACATTCGGACAGACACAACACAAAGTCTAACAGACGCTCAGTGTGATGGAATAAAATGTGTCCTCTGTGGCCAGTAGGCATGTCCACCACTCATTGGTTTCCCATGGAGAATTGATATTATTCTGTGAACTGCTTAGCTTGCCACAGAGCACAACCCTGACCTCATGAATAGGTGGATGACATGTGTGCGAGGGAATGACCATAAGAGTTTAGTGAAGCATTTCAAATGTAATGTCAGTCTCATTAAAGAACAACTAAGATTCACCTTGAATAAGAAAAAAATATATCAGACTGTGTTACAAATGTAAAACTGTTAAATCCAAGCTCAAACTTGAACCGGATAATAACAACGGTTAGAGATGCTATGCTTAGCCAGAATGTTAATTTGTGTTGCCTCGTTAAAGCCTCTGGTGTGTCTGAGACGTTCAGGAAGTGTTATTTGGTGTCAGGTCCTGAGGCATCACCTGCAGCAATATTAGACACCAAAAATAAAGAAAAACAAACAAACAAAGAATGAGGTAACTCAAAGATTAGGTTGTGTTTATGCTTGTCACAGTACAGCATTAAAGAATCTTGTTGCAGGCCCAAGTCCTGAGGGAGCCCCAAAACTATTTCCTTTAACTTAACCAAAGGCACTGCAAGTGCAAAGTTCAAAGGGAAAAGAACCCATGGAAACAGCCAAAAACATTATGATCTGACCACAGGACATTTCAACCTCCAAAGGCGTTTTAGAGAGTTTGGCAGTACATCCAACCGGCCTCAGAGCCGCAGACCACGTATAACCACACAAGCCCAGGACCTCCACATCCAGCATGTTCACCTCCATGATCGTCTGAGACCATCCACCCGGACATTTGCTGCAACAATTGGTTTGCATAACCAAAGGATTTCTGCACAAACTGTCAGAAACCGTCTCAGGTAAGCTCATCTGCTTGCTCGTCGTCCTCATCGGGGTCTGGACCTGACTGCAGTTCGTCGTCGTAACCGACTTGAGTGGGCAAATGCTTATATTCAATGGCTTCTGGCACGTTGGAGAGGTGTTTACTGTTCAGGGCAGATGGCAGACAGCGTGTGTGGCGTAGTGTGGGTGAGCGGTTCGCTGACGTCAACGTTGTGGATCGAGTGGCCCATGGTGGCGGTGGAGTTATGGTATGGGCAGGCGTATGTTATGGACAATGAACACAGGTGCATTTTGTTAATGGCATTTTGAATGCACAGAGATACGACGCATTGTTGTCCATGACCATCACCTCATGTTGTTATCACCACATGATAATGCATGGGCCCATGTTGCAAGGATCTATACACAATTTCTGGAAGCTGAAAACATACCAGTTCTTACATGGCCAGCATACTCATCGAACATGTCACCTATTGAGCTTGTGTGGGATGCTCTGGATCACCGTATACGACAGCGTGTTCCAGTTCCCACCAATATCCAGCAACTTCACACAGCCATTAAAGAGGAGTGGACCAACATTCCACAGGCCACAATCAACAACCTGATCAACTCTATGCAACAGAGATGTGTTGCACTGCGTGAGGCAAATGGAGGCCACAACAGATTCTGGTTTTCTGACTCCCGAGTGGCCTTTTATTATGGCCAGTCTAAGGCACACCTGTGTAATATTCATACCGTCTAATAAGCACCTTGATATGCCACACCTTTAAGGTAGAATGGATTATCTGGGCAAAGGAGAAGTGCACTAACACAGATTTAGACAGATTTGTGAATAATATTTAAAAATAATGGGACTTTTGTGTATATAGAAAATGTTTCAGATGTTTGAGTTCAGCTTGTGAAAAATGGGAGCAAAAACAAAAGTGTTGCATTTATATTTTTGTTCAGTGTACAAATTATACATCATTTGAAAGCTGAGTTTGTTTCAGGGTCGGGCTGGCCATAGGGAGGTCGGGAGTTTTCCTGAATGGTCAGTCTGTTCTAGATCGGTGGCCAGAATGTTTGTTTTTATACTCCAAAAGCAGCCACGGTAGAGCCACTGTCATGATCCTGCTGTGTGTCTGCATGTGTACATGAGTGTGCCATCTTCCTTTATAGAGGATCTTTGTACACACTAGTGGTGCTCCTGCACCTGCAGCTGATTAGTGCCTCTTACTGCTGCACTCAATTCTATAAGATTTGGAACTATTCCAGCATGTTTTCATGTCAACTATTTTAATATTTTTTGCTAGCTACTTCAGTAGCTCTCCTCCACTTTGAAAGAAAGCCTGTCTCACAGGACTTCCAAATATAGGTTGCCTCAGCGCCTGATAGTTTGAAATAGTCATAAAAATAATGTTTTTCTCATCCACAACCCACACGAATTAAAGAAACTTCCAAGCTCCCTGGCTGAATTTCAAAACCAGCTGACCCCTGCTTTTATTTCCAATAATGTATGCTAATCAAGGATACAATCATAACTGTAGACCCAGTAAACACTTTTGTCAAACTACTCAGAAAGCAAGCTAATTTGCAACTCACCGTTCAAAGCACAATCACAGAACCCAGCCATCTTGAACAAAAATGAGTTTTTAAATCCACAAGGGTCCAGTTAATGTCCTCCTTTAAAATAGTTTGTCCCCAACAAGTCTTATGTCAAAAAATCCAACATTGTAATCTATTTTGGGCAGGCCAGATATCTGTCCTATCCTCTGGCGCCTGGCATGCCTCGGATAGACAATCATGGAAAGAAAAAGAAAAAAACATAGGGTAAACATCCTAATTATGGGGTTTTACTAATTTGTATGTGTAGCCCTAGAGGGACCCTGAATACATTTAAAAACAAAAACGTATCAGAATCTATACTGCTGCATATTTTGATACTCCCAGGCTTGGAGCGAACCCAGAACCTTCTTGCTACAGGGCTATGGTCCAGAATCCACCCTGCCCCTTGCCCAGTTGCCTCTAGAGATGGGCTCCAGTGACCCTGCATATAAATCAGGTATAGAAAATGGGTGAATGGATAAACAGATAAACAGCTGGATGGATCAACAAACGAACGAATGGATGGATGGACAGATGGGATATTACATTGATCTAGAACCTATTTTACCTAACTATGGTTATGGATTCTGATTTTGCATTTTCAACATGACTGATTAAATTTTTTTCTAACTTCTCTGTGATATAGCAGTTACTGTCATTCATTTTTGTAGTGACATATTTAGCTCCATTACAGTATGAGTTGTGCCATCAGCTGTGATGACAGAACTGGATTACACAGCCTGGAGTAAGAACTAATGCCACAATGCACTGCATTAAACCCACCTTCAGTTTGTGACATCATATTGGTACATATTTACTGTTTTACCTTTTGCAGTTTTAAGTTTTATTATTCATTCTTCTTTTACTTAGCAGCTAGAATTTACTAGCAGTGAGTTTGTTATTTAAAGTATTTTGACTGGAAAGTTGAATTATTTTTGCTAATAAACTCTCGTATTTTGGAAAGCCGCTATTTGTTATTATATACATGTGTAGTAACTTGCTGTTCGAAAAACACCAGTGTTGAACTTACTCCATCTATTATTATTATTATTACTGCGGCCTTATTAGGCAGGTATTCATATATGACAACTGAGAAGGAACTATTTGGCTGTAACTATTATTTCCTGATTGCAGGATGGTGCCCCGACTCGGTCATTTTGACCTAAAATACTCATTTGATAAATAATTGCTCTAAGCAATTATTCATAGTTATTCACAGCCAAAACAAAGCTTTTGTCATACAACATATGCATGTGTTGATGATGTGTAGGCAATAGAGGTAGTTGTTAATGTCACTGAAATATGAATCATGATGTTGGGGGTTGTGTAAACCTCAAGAGTGTCCTCACATTTGCTCTTTTTCTAATAAGATAATTTTTCATGCTTCTGATCCAGCCCCTATTCAGTGTGTTCCTCATCATTACGCACATACCGACTAAATTAAAAAGATTACTCACTTTTGACAATCTCAGTGTTCCTTTTTACGGCTGGCCCATCTCAGCCACAGTTCATGTAAATTAAAATGCCAGCATGGAACAGAAACCTTTTTTTTCTCTGCATTTGTTGGTGTTTTAGTGTTTGTTGTGCTCGCTGACAGCCATCTGATAAAAGAGTCATCAGAGCACATTAACCAGAGATCAGTAATACAAGCAGGGGTAAACAGCCCTCAAAGGTTCAATAGCATTTTAAGCTGCCCATTTTTTGGCTAAGACAACTCCAGAACTGGCCTTTGGTGCCGTTATTGCAGTTAAAATTTGTGATTTTGGAGGATTCATCTCTCAGGGGGAATTTTAAGCATACAGTGGCTTGCAAAAGTGTTCACAGCCCTTGAACATTTTGGCACCGTGTTAAATTCTTTAGTCTCCAAAATAAATAATATTTAAACTCTAACAGTATATCAAGCAATCAAATGCTGTCAGCTTATCCAATACATTTTGCACCATCTTTATTGGGTGCAGTGAGTCAACCAACTGCCTTATTATATATGCATGCACTAATATTTGCATATGTAAAATTTGTTTGTACGAGTGTCGATTTCAGACTAGTATTAGCTGATGAACAAAGCTGCGGGTTTTAACTGGGGCATCCGAACATAAAAATGAAAACTCGGCAAGGACAGCAACTCTTTGTTCAAAAACAAGCAAACGCATCAAATTCATCCTCTGTGCTCAGCCATCAAAGCACAGAAAGGTACAAAGAAGAACACAAAGCTGAAAACTGAGTCATTGCGCAATAGTCTGTCCTTATCTACAACAGTAAAATGATTGATGAGTAAAAATCTCTGTGTAAAAGGATTAATGGACAATTAGGTATTTATTGTAATAAAAGCGTATTATGGTGGTATGCATATACACAACTAGTTCCTAAGAAGAAAAGAAAAATAGTTTTAAAATGGATGTTCATAGTTCTAGAACATGTTGCAATAATAATTGTTATTCATTTAGAAAAAATTCATGCCACTGACCTATTTACAGCCTCCTAAGAACAATCTAGCTTACTTTCACACTGGATATTCGTGTTTAGTTATGGTTCTTGATGGGAACGGCATAATTTTTGAAATAATATCTTATCCTTAAAATTTAACCTATTTATCAAACGATTTAATGATTGTGGGAGGCTGCTCCGGCATCCTCATTCCTTTGTGACAATATAAAACCAAAAGAATATTAAATCCCACAAAAAAATTTGCAGCTGACACCATTTTCTCTTTGTAACTTCCAAAAGATCGTAAATATCAGGTGAAAAAAACTATTATTTTCAAAGGAAAAATCCACGACTAAATGTCAAATGTGCAGTTCTTCCTTTAATCATGTGGCTCTTTTTAGGTTTTCCTCAAAGTAGTAGCATTAAAAAATGAAAGCCAAAAATTATATGCATCTTTCTTTTTATTAAAACATTGTCCCATATAGTTGGACTTCACCTCTTTAATCAAGTACTTTTATACCTGCCAGGTGTGTTGCTGGGGCCCCTAACACATGTAGTACCCAGTTTTAGGGCATGCAATCTGGCTGCAGAAAGAGACGCCGGGCCTTTACATAGGTTTGGTTCCCATTGTTGTTACTTGCTGTTATCTTGGAGGTGCAGTGTTGGTTAGCTTGTTTGTTAGCCAAGAGCATACCTGGTAGGAAGTGATCCCTGCAGATTGTTGCATTTCTAATAACTGATCCAATCACTTCATCTGATCGCTTGCAAACAAAAACGTCTTCTGTTTGCTTTTTAAGGGGTTCGAGTCGATGGAATTCTAAAGAATTTGCACGTTTAGTTGTTTTTATCAAAGCAATTTGTGCAACCAACACCACAAGACATAATCGCGTCTCTTTCTGCACACGACACGCACAGTAGAGCAGGGAGTGACAGAGACCCATAATCCCGTATGGTGCTTCCTGTTCGCTCCCGTCTGCACCGTCACTTGCCCTTCTTGTGTATTTGAGTAAATAATTTTGTATATTAATTTTTATTGGTGGTAATAACCGGTAACTCATTTGAGTCAGTGGTCAGTAGACTGGATGAAATCTGGTGGGTTTCTTTAGAAAACTTATTTGCAATTGGCTGAATAACTGAACTTTACTGCATTGAATTATAACTAGGATTAAGTTGGAATGTACACTCAACAAAAATATAAACGCAACACCTTTGTTTCTGCTCCCATTTTTCATGAGATGGACTTAAAGATCTAAAATTCATTCCAGATACACAATATTACCATTTCTCTCAAACATTGTTCACAAATCAGTCTAAATGTGTGATAGTGAGCACTTCTGCTTTGCTGAGATAATCCATCCCACCTCACAGGTGTGCCACATCAAGATGCTGATCTGACATCATGATTAGTGCACAGGTGTACCTTATACTGCCCACAATAAAAGGCCACCCTGGAATGTGCAGTTTTTTGCTTTATTGGGGGTCTGGGGACTCAGAACCGGTCAGTATCTGGTGTGACCACCATTTGCCTCATGCAGTGCAACACATCTTCTTCGCATAGAGTTTATCAGATTGTCAATTGTGGCCTGTGGAATGTTGGTCCACTCCTCTTCAATGGCTGTGCAAAGTTGTTGGATATTAGTGGGAACTGGTACACGCTGTCGTATACGCCGGTCAAGTACATCCCAAACATGCTCAATGGGTGACATGTCCGGTGAGTATGCTGGCCATGCAAGAACTGGGACATTTTTAGCTTCCTAGAATTGTGTACAGATCCTTGCAACATGGGGCCGTGCATTATCTTGCTGAAACATGAGGTGATGTTCATTGATGTAGGGCACAACAATGGGCCTGAGGATCTCATCACGGTATCTCTGTGCATTCAAAATGCCATCAATAAAATGCACATGTGTTCTTCGTCCATAACAGATGCCTGCCCATACCATAACCCCACCACCACCATGGGCCACTCGATCCACAACATTGACATCAGCAAAGCGCTCACCCACACGACGTCACACACGCTGTCTGCCATCTGCCCTGAACAATGTAAACCAAGATTCATCCGTGAAGAGAATACCTCTCCAACGTGCCAGACGCCATCGAATGTGAGCATTTGCCCACTCAAGTCTGTTACGGCGACGAGCTGGAGTCAGGTCAAGACCCCGATGAGGACAACGAGCATGCAGTTGAGCTTCCCTGAGACGGTTTCTGACAGTTTGTGCAGAAATTGTTTGGTTATGCAAACCAATTGTTTCAGCAGCTGTCTGAGTGGCTGGTCTCAGACGATCTTGGAGGTGAACCTGCTGGATGTGGAGGTCCTGGGCTGGTGTGGTTACACGTGGTCTGCGGTTGTGAGGCCGGTTGGATGTACTGCCATATTCTCTGAAACGCCTTTGGAGACGGCTTATGATGGTGAAATGAACATTTAATGCACGAGCAACAGATCTGGTTGACATTCCTGCTGTCATCATGCCAATTGCAAGTTCCCTCAATGATTGTGGCATCTGTGGCATTTTGCTGTGAGACAAAACTGCACATTCCAGGGTGGCCTTTTATTGTGGGCAGTATAAGGTACACCTGTGCACTAATCATGATGTCAGATCAGCATCTTGGTGTGGCACACCTGTGAGGTGGGATGTATTATCTCAGCAAAGCAGAAGTGCTCACTATCACAAATTTAGACTGATTTGTGAACAATGTTTGAGAGAAATTGTAATATTGTGTATCTGGAATGAATTTTAGATCTTTAAGTCCATCTCATGAAAAATGTGAGCAGAAACAAAGGTGTTGCGTTTATATTTTTGTTGAGTGTATGTAAAGTGCCTTGAGAAAACGCGTGTCATGATTTGACACTATATAAATAAACTAAAATGGTTTGAATTAGTTCCGGCTCTAATGGTTCAGACACCATAGCAGCCAGTGACTTAACATTCACAAATTCAGTTCAATTCAAGAATACTTTATTAATACCAAAGGGAAATTAAATGTAACTCATAGCATCCAATTTACTTCAACACTACAACAGTAGATTGTGATAGCTTTGGGCAGGAAAGGTCTCCTGTAGCTGTCAGCCCTTCAGTGGGTTTAAGTGAGCCTCTGATTGATGCTCAGGGTTATCCATAACTGTCTTCATTTTGTGAAAAATCATTTGACCATCAGCTGAGGTATCAGAGTGGTTCCCAGAATAGAACTAGCCCTCCTTATCAGTTTGTTGAACTTTTTCAAGTCACTTTTTCAAGGCTTTGATGCTGCTCCTCCAGTAAATTTATTTCACACCTGAATTAAAATATCAGCTAAATCAAATACAATTTCATTATTGTATCACTTCCTATTAAGGGTGTAACAGTACATTTATTCAGATTTTTCGATACGGAACGGCACAGATGCGTAACTGCGTTGCACTTTAATCAGGAACAAACGCGTGAGACAAACACAGAGCAGCCCAGCCTCCTGCTAGCAGAAGTTATGGCCAGCGACTTGAAAGAAAAACACGAGCTTCAATGCCCGGTACTGTCATTAAAGCCTCCTTGTTTGGTAACCCTTTGTCTTCCTGGTAAAGTATGTGAATGGACAAAGGCATGCTACTTTTAATAACTGAACAATATTTTTGTGTTGTAACTTATCCGTTACTGTACAGTAAATATTTTATACGAAATTTCTCCAGTGTGGAACAATAAAGGAAATTCCAACTGTATTTTATAAGATGAAAGCATTGTGCGGCCGGATATTGTTCAGCCGAGGTCGGTCATGCTTTGGGCAGTAAGTAAAACATGTTGACTCATTTAAGACGGCACCATGAAAACATTAATCTCAGCACACAACATTTTTTTAAATTATTAAAAAGAGAAAGGCAAAGTGTTGATGTTGTAATTTCCTGAAAGGAAACTATTTAAACTGTTATATATTATTTATTTTATACTTTTTGTATGCTTTTTTTATGCTATCTGAGAACAGTTGGTTTGAACGTTTACTGCAAATACATTTTGAATTTATATGTTATTCCACAAAAATTAGTTTTTTTCTCCCCACTTTATTCCCTGACCGTACTGAAAATGAACCAAATCGTGAAATCGAAGCAAGGGTACGTACCGAACCGGGGTTTTTGCCAAATCGTTACACCCCTGCTTCCTAGTATATGACATTGAAAATAATAATAATTATAATGACATAATAACTTAATGATAACATTTTCTTAATTTGTCAATTACAGTTTCTACTTTGTTATCACATGGTAATTACAGTTCGTAAAAAGAAAATTGTCTGGTGACCAGAATCTGACTATTTTCTGCCTAACTGGTTCTGACCAGAGACTGGCCGATCAGAAATTTAAAAATCTTATTTTTTTCCAATCAGTGAGCACATCATACCCAAGTGCTAACACACACTCTTCAGTGTAGAAGTTGTTACTGCAGGAAGAATGTACAAAGTGGAAAAAGCAGTTTGAAAGGAAACTGTATTTTTCTGCAAATACATGTTTAAAATTAAATTAAGGCTGCTATAACAGAGGGCTAGATTTTAGTAAGTGCTGATTTCTAACTCCGTTGCAATTTTGGACTTGTACCCAACCAAGAAAAGAAACTAGAAGTTGTTTGAATTGTTGAAAGTGGAAACTTACCTCGATTCGTTGTGAGCAGAAACCAGAGAGACAGAACATTTCACAACAAAAGTTGCTCTGTTTTATCCCTTGGAGCTTTCACCCTCTGTCATGGAATACGCAGGTTTTAAGATTGCGTTACGGTATTGGTCTACACTAGTTAGAGAAGACACACAGTAACTGATGTTTAGAGTTTTAAATTAGTAAATTAGTGTTTTACTGTGACCATGCAGAAGCCTGAACTCTCCACAGACTTCAGTCCCCTGTTTCAATGATGGTTGTTATGAAAACAATGTTTGGTGTGACAGATGCATTCGTGCCAACCGGGGCTGCACAGAGCCACAAGGGACACTCATGGACTGAGACAGTGCTGGGGATAGATAGTGGAACAATAAGACAATCACAATGGCCCCTGTGAGTGAGGACATTGAAATTCATAAAATAAAAAGGGACTATAAATGCCACCATGCTGGCAGGAATGTCTCAATCTGTGATATTTTTCCACCTGAGTAAAGATGTGAAGACTTAATTAAGTGTTAAATTGTTAATCATATCATTCTCGATTCACAATAAGAGGAAGTTTCAACCATAAAATATGACTCAGTCTTTGTTTTATAACTTTGCAGTGTTTGTTGTAATTGAGATGTGCTAATTAGATGTTAATAACTATATATGAATAATTATTGTTACGTTGCACAGGAAAAGGAACATAATTCATTTAGTATTTAGATTATTTGGACACAAGAGGGCAGTGTAGTGCCAAAAGCAATAGATGTGGTTACCTTCTGTTCAAGGACAGTTTGTCCAGTGTTTGGCAACCTCATAGATGTACGACGGAGTATTAGGGCCATTGTAGATAACAGAAAAAATTATAACTGGCCACGGAGAAGTAAATTTCCACCAAAAAACATTTGTGATTAATTTCACATAACTTCACGAAAAAAACGCAGAATTTCTCGAAGGTTAAAAAGTCCGAAAATTGCAAGAGAAATCTCAGAAATTTATATAATTAAAGGCATACATTTTCAATACTTAAACTAAGATATTTTCTGACAATGTAAAGTTAGAAACTTGCAAGAAAAAAAATTGATATTTTCCAAAGTGTGAGTAGTACATGGGGCTCCTTCCCTGGTTCAGAACAACTTCTACCGGGTCCAGACCAGGGGCCTAGCTATGCCAAATCAGATCCTACTATGGACCAGGGCCCATCCAAATAAATAACTTTCCTATTTCTTATATGTCATTTTATTTTGAGGGTTGCCACTTAAAGTCATAATAAAATAAAACTGAATAAAATTGGAGGTGACATTTCCATCTTTGCAAGACTTGCTGTCATTGGCATGTTTTGAATAACATGCCTTGCAAATTCTCCAGACAAGTTGGTGCTAGCTGTGAGATTTATTTGTATAATCAAGTCTAAAATTTTAGTTGTTTAACGAACACTAATTGAAAATATTAGGATCCCTAGCTAACTATTCCAATCGAATTCATTAATTTACAGTGCCATGCATTAAAACAATTGAATATGACAGTAAATTAATGTGCTTTGATTAAAAAACAGTTGGTTTAGACCGTTTCGGCGAAATAACCGGAAAGTCAAACCGCCGCCATTACTGGGGTGACCGCTCCCACTTGGCCAGCCATAGACTACGTCTGACGTGCAGTCACAGCAGAGACATTCAACCTGGCCACCATCTCTTCTCACGGTCACTTCCACATCTCGGTGACAGCGGATGGCTCACTGATCCCTTCAATATGATGTGGTCGTTTTAAAGGCGGTGTAAAATTTGCCCGACCTATCCAGAGTTCAGGTAATTTTGACCCTCGATCAGAGACCTGTAGTTGCCGTTTCTCTGGTCATCAGACGGCAGCCGTTCGATAAAATACTCTTGAATATCTAAAACAAAACACAAGCTTGTGTTGTGGTATTTTTAAAGTTTTTTAAAGGTTTTTAAAGTTGCATACCCTGTCCATAATGATTTAATCTCATGGTTAGCTTGCTAACTTCTGCACGCCTAACACATGTAATGTGCACAGTGTTTATTGGTACAGTCTATTATCTTCCTATTAATCGTACTGTTTATTGTTCAAAAAATGATTAGTTCATAAATTAATATCCGTTTTCATTTAATATACCTTTATCAGTTACTGGAGGCCACTGTCTAACATCATCAATCCAGGTATTCATCATACTGTGAATGTAGAGGGTCGGTTTACAATGACAGTACAATGAATGAGTATGGAAGCTGGTCACCGCAACAACAGCGGCGGTGCAAGATGGTGGCCTCCACAAATCGCTCGCCGAATCGGTCTATAGATTAGTATTCTCCCGCTCCATTTAACTTCCAGTGCTCCCTTCGGTTAGCGAAATTGCCGTGATGAGGCAACATGATTAACAGCTTCTAAATCTACAACTATCTACAGGGTAAACTGCCTTAATATCTTCACAGAATCAAAAAATTTAAAGCATTGGGTATCTGACAGTAGCCACATTGTTATGTTTACACTTCATAGAGTTTTGCAATCAGCATATGACTGCCGCTGATCTGATCTGACATAGGGAAATCAGTACATTGTCTTAACAGTGAGTGAAGCACAATAAGGCTTAAGTAACACCTAAAATTAATTATTGTTTATGTCAGAGAGCTGACATGAGCTACCTGTATTAGGCTACAGCTTTAACATTTTATTTGGTCTGGATGCTTTGTTGTAAGCTGTTTCTGTTCAAAACAGGTTGTTGGTTTTTGATGTTGAATATTAAAAAGAGAGATCACATTTCTCCTGTTTTAGCTTCCCTTCATTAGCTTCCTGTTAAATCCAGAATAGAATTTAAGATCCTCCTTCTTACATACAATGCCCTTAATAATCAGCTCCATCATACATCCGAGATCTAATTGTTCCATAGGTTCCTAACAGAGCCCTTCTCTCTCAGACTGCAGGTTTACTTGTAGTTCCTAGGATTTCTAAAAGTAGAATGGGAGGCAGATCTTTTAGTTATCAGGCTCCTCTCCTGTGGAACCAGCTCCCAGCTTTAGTCCGTAAGGCAGACACTCCGTTTACTTTTAAGGCCAGGCTTAAAACTTTCCTTTTTGATAAAGCTTATAGTTAGAGTGGCTTAGGTCATCCTGAGCTATCTCTGTAGTTATGCTCTATAGGCTTAGACTGTTGGAGGACAGACTGACCAATTTTCTTCACTCTGCTACTTCCTTTTCTACTACGACTCTCCAGTTGTATAACAGTACATTCTGTTATTTCGACTTTGTGTTCTCTCGGTGTTTTTCTCTCCATAAAAGATATACCTGGTCTGGTATCCTGCTTGGCTGGAATGCCCTGTTGGACGGGGGGGCATTGACTGGGATGATCCTCCCAGTAACTGAACATCCACTGTGTCCTGTTATAAACTTTTTACTTTCTGTAACATAGAAAGTTCACTTATATCAGATCTTCTGTTCCTTCTGTGTCTGCGCTGTCTTCCCAAACCCCCACACGGTCGTGGCAGATGAGCGCTCCTACTGAGCCTGGTTCTGTTGGAGGTTTCTTCCTGTTAAAGGGGAGTTTTTCCTCTCCACCGTCGCTACATGCTTGCTCAGTATGAGGGATTGCTGAAGGATTGCTGTGGATGGAAAGTCTGCATCAACGGGGCCCAACCTCACGCCAATGACTGACGCAATCTGCTGGGATTCCTTAAATAGGAAACTTTTTAACTGATTGGAATGTTTGTAGAAATGTATTGAAATGACTTCTTGTTAAGTACCTTGAGATGACATCTGTTGTGAATCGGCGCTATATAAATAAAGTGAATTGAAATTGAAACTGGAATGAGCAACAGTGGAACTTACAAATAAACTTAATTTCAATAATATTTTTTGCTAGGCCCAAGACAGCGATTTTTGGCTACGCCACTGGTTCGGACTGGCAATGAAAGCGAGACTGTGAGGACAAAGCTCCAACATGTAGGCATCAAGTAGCTCAAGTGTGTATTGCAGCATGAGTAACAAGTATTTGCTGCAGATTTAAAATCTCTGAACTCTTGGTTTTTATTCTGTTAAATTTAAGAGTTGTTCTCTTGCAAATTTCTGACTTTACAATGTCAGAAAATATGTTAGTCGAAATATCAAAAACTTATGCTTTTAATCATGGACATTTTTTTATGTAAAATTCTCAACATTTCTGATTTTTTTGGCAGAAATGTACTCCGTTTTTTTGTTTCATCAATATTGGCTCTAATACTTAGCCGTAGAGATGCTTGTGATATATATTTTTACTTGATTTTTTTTAATGACCAAGAAGAAGGAGTATTTGTTCATATCTATTCTGCTTCTACAAGATTATGTTCATAAATATGTTACATTAGGAGGGATTAAAATGCACATATGTAGAATCTCTGTTGGCTTTCGTGCCTAGTTGAGTTCAGGCAAAGAAAAAATGACTCAACATCCATACACTTGCGGTTGTAAAACACAAATTTTTTTAAAAATTAGAAAACTAAAGAATAATTAGTTTATTTAATTTTTAAATAAGCAGTGTGTGTTTCTGCCACTTTGAAAGATTGATTATAAGATTCATTATGAAACTTTTCAGGAGCAGAAAAACAGCCAAACAAAAACACCAACAGAAAGCTTCAGATGTTTTGGCTTTTAGCTGAGTTCCTGATGAGTTGCCTCTGAAAACTACATTTGGGCCACTTTAAAATCAAAAATCTGCCATTATTTCTCGCACTCTGTCATGCACCTGTTTGAGTTGAGAGCACTGATATTCTGAATTTATTCCGTTCTGTTTGCAGTTGTAAGGAAATGCCCTAACAAGAGTCAATATGAGGTAAACAGGTCCTCATTATTTGGTAGAACTCGACGTTATTCCAATATTTTGAGCATTAAAATGTACTGGTTGGTACCTGAGATACTGCTGCTATTCGGGTTTGAACATCGGATCCCTGGAAAAAAGGAAAGAAAGGAGCAGCATTTTTCTTTTTTAGAGCATGTGCATGTGGATACTGCTGCAGATGTTGCACCAGGTGTGTATGCTCTTGTGTGGCTTGTCGGTGTGTGTGCTCTCACTGGCACATGAGATGACTGGGACTACCGGCTTAGGTCCGGCAGATACTCAAGAGAACAACCTCCTCAGAGGAGCTCTGCCAAGCTGTCTGCTCAACAGAAACCCTCTCAAGCTCCCTCTCAGTCTCACAACCCTACAACTCAGTGTGTTCAGCTGTGATTCTTCCTTTGTTGTGTTTTTTTTAACTCGCAAGAAATCTTTCAGTTCTTGGAAGAAAAACATTACAATGCGTGAATGCCCTCTGGATCGTCTGTCAGGCTTCACAGTGGCAAGACACTGAACCTGGCACACTGATAAGCAACGGCAGCCTCATTGTTACAGTAGAAACCAGATATTTACATGCACGGTGTAAAATTTTGCGCAACTTGTTTTTTTCTTACCGTTTGACATAACAAATCTGACTAAATTTCCTGCTTTAAATCAGTTAGGATTACCTATATTATTTTTTACTTTTTTTTACTTTTTTTTATGACAGAATAAGGAGAATTATTTAGAAAATACTTTTTAAACTTTCATCAAATGAAGCAGTTTACATATTGTGTATTTTGTTGGTATTTGGTGCAGTTCCCGTTTAAACTTGGGTTAAGGTTTTTGGGTGTCCTTCCAAAAACCTTTTGGCCCATTCCTCCACGTAGAATTGGTGTAACTGAATCATATGTTTGGGTTGCCTTGTCCGAAAGCCTCTTTTCAGCTTTTCCAAAAACATGGGATCAGAGGATTTGTGATGACTGCTCTAAAATATTGACTTTGTTGTCTTCAAGCCACTTTATAACTAATTTAATGATATGCTTTGGGTTATTGTCTATTTGGAAGACCAATTTGCTTCCAAGCTTCAACTTCTTAGCTGATGTTTAAGTATTCCTTCATACGATTCATTCCCCACAATATATTTTGTTAAGTGCACCAGTCCCTCCTGCAGCAAAACACTCCACAACATAATGCTGCTGCTCCTGTACTTCATAAATGAGATGTTTTTTTCAGGCTTCCAAGACACCCCCCAATTTTATCCAAATTTAAAGATTGTGATGATGTCCAAACACTTAAATTTAAGCTTCAACATGCCATAGAGCGTGGTATTCATAAGGAGGTGTAACAGTGCACAGAAATCCCAGTTGTGTACGTATTTGGGGTTTTAAAATCACAGTTCGGTATGATTTCAGTACACTTTGATCTAGAACAATAAATAAAGGTGTGCATATGACTTTTTTTTTTGCTTTGATCAGCATTAAACAAGGAACCTTTTTTCCTAAATCCCTTTCAACTTCTTAAATTTATTTTCATTATATTATGTATATTAACTTAAAAGTTGAAAGTATAGAACTGATTGGAGATTTGATTTGATTTTTAAAAAATTAAAAAATGGTCCAAGCAGACATAGCCAGAGTAGAAAACAAAATAACTTGAAAACAGTCAGTGTTAATGTTTAGAAATGTTTAAATAATACTTTGCCTATATTTGAGGGAAAAAAAACATGCTTAAATCACTTTGGAGTTTTTTTTAGAGTTCGACAACCTGGTCTCCGAGCTGTACTTGAATGCAGCATGGGCAGCTGTTGGGGAAATCCCTTCTCATCAACGATGATTCCACCGACTTGATTTTATACAAACTAAGGAGTTTGGGCTGATTGGATCCTGCCGGTAGCCATGTGGTTGTACACAGTTTTTTTCTCTAGTATCAGTTATGTTTACAATCAGCTTGACATTGTTTCAGGTGAGTTATTCAGTTCAGTGCAGAGCGTGTTATGAACCTTATTGCTGTTGAAAGATGCGTTTGCTGCCAAAGTTCTGGTTCAGTCCATTTTCCTTTTTCTACTATAGCTGCATGAGAAACCATTAATATTCCCAAATAGCAGAGTTTAGTAATAGCTGAGAGTCCTTTCTGTTCTGTTTTGGCATCACTTCTTAAAGTTGCACCGCGTTCTGAGCTCCACGCATAAACATTCTGCAAATGTTCAGGTTGAAAACTGCTACCGTTCCGAAAAATATGAGTACATGTACCGTTACACCCCTAGTATTTATCCCTTAGTGCATCTGTAAACTGAATTCTCTTTCTCCTCTTCCTCACCGAGTGGCCTTTCAATCCATGTCCGTACAGGACTCATGGAAATGACACCAGCTTCAGCCAGTTGAAAGGGGAGATCCATACTCATATTTGTCACCACAGCATTTTCTTCTCTGGGATACAGAACCAATCACCCTCCTTAGCAGTATGATGGCTGGACATTCCCACAGTGTTTATACCTTCGTATAATCGTTTGAACAGATGAACATTGCACCATTATATCCAATGGTAAACCAGACTTTTAGATGTCCACAACTCTCTGATATCTTATGATTTTCCATAGATCTTTATACAAAAATGATAAAAATGTTTCTGTCTTCAGGTAAGATACTGAATAATAAATAGGACTTCGTAAAGCCCTATATCAAAGTATTCAAAGCATCACTTTAACACACAAATAACACATGACAGATAAATACAAATATTTTCCTAAAGAGACACAAAGTGCTGACATAAAAACTGCTAATTAAAGCCTGTTTGGTGTGTTTCGGTTCTTGTATGGATAATGAGGCTTTTCACTGAATCTGGCACATCACCGTCTCACCTGACAGACTCACACAGGCAGACAGCACACACTCTCTGGCACAATGCAGCCCTTTAGGAATCAATTACCACTCAGTACTCGCATCTTTATCATTTAAATGCTTTGACTGAATATGAATGCCTTCCCCACACTGACCGGAGACACAAACACAAAGGATGTAAACCTGCTTTGAAAATGGAGACGTACAAGCTCATTTTTAAAATGCCAAATCTCACAAAGCTGTCTCCAAACAACACAATAGTCTTTATTGCGATAATGAACAAAGAATCACGTTTGTGTCTGATTTTTCTTCCCTGTTTGCAGAGTTTACCTGTAGAGCTGCAGAACATCTGGATGCAGCAGCTCTTTGGAGAGAGAAAAAAAATCACTGAAAAGCAAAAGTAATTTCAGCTCTCCTCTGTGCAGATGTATCAAATCTAATCAAGGACATTTTTGTTTTTAATCTGATAGTTACAGAAACAGATGTGTGGTTGTCTCATTAGCATCTGTGGATTTCACGCAGAATGTAAACATTTGTTTTAGTCAGTGATGGAAAAATAAAGAATATTTGATTTTGTTCATTATGTGGAGGAACAAAGTATTACATCCTGGCGGTTTTACAGAATAAGCCAAAGGACTTACTGAATGTTGCAACATTTATTATTAGAAATCTGTTTTACTTTTTGTCTTCACAGTTTATATGAATGGTGTGCAGAAATGCCATTAGGTGTGTGGGGTTGTTTTTTCTGTTTTCATTAAAAAACAGAAGGATGTAGTGTTGGATGAGGTGCCCTTTGTAAAGTTACAGTCAAAGATTAATACAAATAATTTGGATTATTTATCTTGTGATAACAGAAGAAATATGGGTTAATTTTTCAGTCATATTTGTGTCCGTGTTGTTTATTCATTTATAAATGTCATTTTCAAACTAAATATTTAGTTAGCAAGCTAAAAATTATGTTTTCAAATTAAATATTTTGTTTACAAATTAAATATTTTGTTTACATATTAAATATTTACCTAGCAAGCTAAAATTGCTAGCTAAATATATAGCTTTAAAGTAAATACTTATTTCAGAGCTAAATATTTAGCTGATATGCAAATTCACTTGCTGATAAGCGGAAGTACACTATCAAAATAAAAGCTCGGGCCCTTGAATTTAGCTTACTAGCTAAACATTTGGCTTCAAACTAAATATTTAGCTTGCTAACTAAGTACTTATCTTAAAGATAAATATTTGGCTTGTAGACCAAAATTAGTTGACAAACTAAATGTTTATTTTGGATCTAAACATTTAATTTGTAAACTAAATATTTAGCTTGCTAACTAAATTGTTTAAAACTGTTACATTTACAATTGAATAAATAACAAGGATGCAAATGTGACTTTAAAAAATGAACCCCCCTTTTTTCCTTAAATATTTAAATATTGTATTGAAATGTCAGGAACTTGTTTTATCCCTAGGATTGGGATGCATGAAACACTTATTTTGCTTGCACACATTTTTCCTAAATTGTCCAAAGCTTAAGATAATTTTATGCGACACAAAGCGAGATTCATGACGGGAAGAGTAGGCAACGGTTTTTAAACTCATCGTCTTTACTGGAACCTTTGGCTTCTCTGGGATGCTATTTTTAAATCCAATAATGTTACCGACTTGTTGTTGCTCAGAAATGATGCAAAACCAAAACACCTGAGGCAAAAGTAATGATCAGCCTCCTGTGGGGTTGTGTTTTACATTAGAACTGGAGAAGCTCAGATCAAACTACCAACCTGCCAAGTGTTTTTTTTTTGTTTTTTTTTCTTCATGGCTACATCTGGATATTTCCAACGCTTATGATTTTTTCCCCTTGCATAACATCCTCTGGGACTTTTTGTACTAGTTGCTCACTTTCAGATTTGGTAGTTTAGCATCCAGTGAGTTACATGTTACCATGCACACTTCAGACTTTCATTACAATTTAGAGACCTGTCATCTGCAGAAATACTCAGATGACTCTGCAATTGTCGGGTGGATCAAAAATAGACAAGAAGCTGAATACAGAGAGCTGGGGGACCGCTTTGTGGCATGGAAACAATAATCTTGCATGGAAAGGAGATGATTGTGGATTTCAAAAGAAAGAGTTAAGTCAAACAGTGAGGTGGTTGAGGAGTATAAATACCTCGGAGTTCACCTGGACCACAGACTGGACTGGAGACTGAACAGTGAAACCGTCTACAAGAAGGGACAGAGCAGACTGGACTTCTTGAAGAAGCTTAGGTCCTTCAAGGTTTGCAGGAAGATGCTGCAGATCTCCTACAAGTCTGTTGTGGAGAGTGTAATCTCTTCAGCCATCATCTGTTGGGGTAGCAGCATCAGAGCCAGGGATTTAAAAATGCTAAACAACCTGATAAAGAAGGCTGGTTCTGTTCTGGGGACGACTGTGGAACCTCCGGAGATGATGCAAAGAAGGGTTTATAAAACTAGGAAAGCACTTGGAGAGCACAGACCTCCGCCAAGGCAGCTCAGTCCCCCCCAGACTGTTGTTTTGTGTATGCTTCTGGCTTTATTGCTGTTTTTACTTTATATGCATTGTCTGTGTTTTACTGCTATTTTTATTTTACCCCTTAATCGTGGAAAAGCACCTTGAATTACCTTGTTGTTGAAATGGTGCTATACTAATAAAATTGCCTTTCCTTGCCCAGATCCCCCTCAAAATCAAATCACTTCTTCCTGTTCCCACTGAGGACATTTCCTCAAAATGTCATCAAAACCTATCCATAACTTTTTTTACTTATGTTGCTAACTAACTAACAGACAAACCCTGGCAAAAACAGAACCTCCTTGGCAGAGGTAATCAAGAAAATTATGTCATGAAACGACAGTGTGTCTACAGTCGGAGGCTTCTTCAGTGCTGCTGTAACACAGACTGCTACAGGAGATCCTTACTGCCCAGAGCCATCAGCATTAACTCTTTGAAGAAACTTGATAGTATTAGCTGGAAAAACACCTCATTTCACACTGTGATCAAAAGGGTATTTTTAAACTTGAGTTGCACAATCCAAGTTTTAATAAAACCATGGAACTTAGTCAGCAATGTCTGTCCACCAGCCTGTGTCCATGGATTTCAATGGTAACCACCTGTTGCCCTTGTTGATGGGTAGTTAGTCTCCCCCCCAAAAAGTTGACTATATTGTAAACTAACACCATGAAGGAAAAAATATTAGAATTGGTATCCGTTTCTTATTGCCGCAGATGATTTAGTGTTTTTGTTATCAAGAATCTGTCAACCTGAAGGTTCAGCACCAATCTGGAAAATCTAAATCGGTTAACGTTACATTTAGGTCACAACAAAATGGTAATAGTTAGCCTAAACTCAAAATCCAAAGCCACTTCTCAGTAGTTTAGATCATTAATAGGGCTTTAAGTCTATTCTTCAAGAAACAGGAAAACTAATAATTAAAATTACTGATTCATAAATAAAGCACCTTATCGCAAATGTTTGATAACATTTGTTTTTAAGTTAAACATAAGCATTAGGAAAAAAAAGCAAAAAAAAGCAACATGGTACAGTTAATTTTCACCTAATGCTACTGACTTCTTGAATTTAACATCTTAAAAAGATTTAGAGATAAGAGGTTCCTGCTAGGTGTAACCAGGACCCACGTTTTTGCCAGAATTCTGAGCATGCTTGAAGCGATTGTGACCTGGCATAAGGTCTGTGTCTAAAATCAATTATTCATCTGGAAGGTGGAAGGGAGGCGGCCCATCTGCTGAGGGGAGCAGTCCTGGTTGACTTATTGAGCTGCGGGACGTTCTGCTGCCTCATAATCATCCAGCTATGCTTCTGCTTTGGAACTTGGGCCAGTCAATAAAAAGTCCCAGCAAAGTCTCTGTTGTTCGCTAGAAAGATTTTCTAATGTGTCTTCATCCTTTTTAATCACTAAAATGTTAAATAGCTTGAAAACCATAATAGTCAAAAATATTTTCCCTTTAGGAAGAGGGGTTGAGGGTGAATTTGTCAAAAATACATTCTTCTCATCAGAGAGACCATGATCATAAATATAGGTTATGACTGATTTACAAACTCGATAAAGTCAGAAATTAACTGGAATCTCAGTTAAAGGCTTAAATTTGATGACTTGTGTCATACACAGATCCAAATTGACTAAACTGTAAACACAGCTTACTCTGAGGTTGCCTGTTTATTTCAGAAGCTATACTACCTCTTAAAGGTGTAAATAAGTACTGCAGTCCTCCAATTGCTACTGCGCTGCATTTCCACCCAAACTAAAGGCTTCTTCAACTCATAGCTGTTTCATAGAGGCCCAAAAAACTAAATATTTTTTTTCAAAACATCAATACATAACTCGATGATTCTGGGTTCACATCTGAAATATAACAGGGTGATCCTCTGAATTCGGTAAGCTTTGTGTCCCACAAGTTTACCACAAAGATTTTTATATAAAGCAAATTACAGAATACATATTAAAACAAGAAAGGTTATGACATTTAAAAAAAAAGTTTTTAAAAGTTTTATAGATTGCTGAGAAGTAAAGGTCAACCAAATAAGCCTGTCCCCGTTTACCAACGTTGCTTTTTCAGTGAATGAAATATATTTGCCTGTCTCCTTTCACCTAAATAACAAAAATAAAAAAAATAATCCGTAAAACAGCACAATGTGACAATAACCATCTCTCTCAGTTTTCTGTCTCGAACAGCGTAAAAATCTCCCCCTTTTAAAAAATATAGTTCCGTTAAACTTCTTCAGCACCCAAAAAGTGAAATCACTTAGGTCTTGTCCTAACAAACATCAAAGAGAGGTAAGTGTAAGTATACTATCTTATTTATGTTTTGTTTTTATCATCAAACTCATGCAGTCAAGCTCAACCATTACATGCATAAATTATACTTGACTGTCTTGGAAAAATATATTATTTTCATGTTTTCCTCATGCTATGTAGCACGTAGCTAATGTAGACTTATAGTTATTCAGAGCTGAAGTTTTCAACACCTAACGTTCAACCCAGTGACATAAAACTGTTTAAACAACCTAAATAAAGATATTCCTAATAAGGTTTGGGATTTTCTTTTTTTACTTGAGGTGGGTAAACATAGTTTATCTGAGGTACAAATACTCCATCAGATGCAAGGTTCAGAAAAACAGTTTCATGTTTGTTTACTTTTCAGTAACCAGAGACCCCATTGTGCATCAAATTCAGACTGGCTAAAACATATTATACACTCGTTTTAATAGCTTTTACAGGTATGACAGCTTGTCTATTGAATCCTTATCATTATGTTGTAATTTTCATGCTGTCTGCATTAAAACCAGACTATGTTTTAATAGCAAAAAGGAATAAAAGTAGCAGTTTTAACAAACATAAATATTGTGTTGCAGTGCCATCTAGTGGCAACAAGGCCAACATACAGCAGTATCAATGTTTAAATTTAACATTTTTTCTTTTTAAATGCACTCCACATTAGTACTCTACTTCATACTAAACATGTCTTTTGTATTAAAGAGAAACCCGACATTTTACCTTTCATACATGTTTTTTCTCTCAAAACGTTTTACTCCCATTTCTTTCTCTGATTTGTTTTACTTTTTGTGTTTTAGAACAATTTATAATAGAAGCCGAGTTTTGCTTTCGAGACACTCGAACAGCATAAAAGCCGAACGGAATGAAAAGGTAAACGCATGGAGAAACAGAAATATGGACGTATGATCTAAAAGTCTGCCGTTTACTTTTTGTAAAACTATATTTTTTTATTTATATATGTACATATTAGACTAAAATACAGGTATAGTTGGCTGGAGGTCAAAATATGTAAAAATTGCAATTTAAATAAATATATTATAAAAACTACATTTTCAAAATTACAATGTAAAAAGAAAAGTTTACATTTTACAAAATCTGAAGATCCAATACTATTCGAAAACACTTTCTTTGTTTTCACCTTCCAACACACACTTTCCCAGACCTGGAAAAACGACAAAAGACCAGGTGAAAGGTGACATTACAGTTGGCGACGATGCGTGTCCATCCCATGTTCAGCAACTCATTTCAGATTTTGGATCAGGGTGTGAAAATCTAAATACTTTTTAAAGCTTTACAGAAACCCCGTTAAACGAGTGTGCATCTACATGATCAGACGCTGCTTTTCAATGCAACAAATGTCGAGCACGGTGGTGGTTGCATCATGAAAGAATGAGTGACAGCCATTTTCTACTGTAGCAAGGCTTTACTGAATCGTGATCCAATACTACCGAACAAAAGGTTTACAGCATTTGAGATTCTACAAGTTGTTTTTCCAGTTTTGTACGTCTGCCAATGTATTTAAGTAAGAAAGCACCCCAAGGATTGGAGATCTGTAGTAATTGACTATGCATTTCCTAAAATATATATATATATTTATGTGATTCTACTTATCTACAGTCATAACCATTTGCTTCAATTCTTAAACAACACAAAGTTTGAACATTGACTAAGTATAAATAATCTACACCAGCTACAGTAAAACCATTTAAAACAGCTGATGTCCGTTTTATCATACAGAAAATAAATGACAACAAATGAGTTACTAAAGTAAAAAAAAAAAAAAGTCAGGCTCAATACTTTGCAGGAGTGTAGCGGTACATGTATCTGAACTAAACTGGCATGGGTGAAGAGTAAGTCAATTACAGGTGACCACTGCTCCCAGCTAGAAGAGGGTGCAGCCATTTTTTATTTTCTCTTTTGCTTTCTGTTAAGTGCAGCAGAGAAATAGGAGATTCTAAAGGAAGCCACACCAAATCAATGTAATAATGGCTGAAGACCGACCTGCCTGGTTTTTGTGTAAAAAAATAATAACTCAGAAGTCCTGTTTAAAGTGACCTGCAGCAGTGAGAAGGAAGTGGTGGCAGTATGGCAAGCTCTTTGATCATATAATTCTGCACTTACTTTGCAGCTTACTAAATGCTCTTATGAAAAGTCATTTTTCATTTATATTAGGTCAGGGGATCTAACGAATGGTAACTTAAGGGTTATGAATTCCTGATTAAAAGGCAGATTGGCTAACCATTAATTGTGGCAGCATTAAACACAAGCCAAGATAAAATTATTTCAAATAAAAACATTGATCAAAAAAAGATAGCCGTTTACCAGTTTAATACAGGGTTCCTACACCTCGTTAGAAAAAGTCCCTACTTTCCCAGGATTTAATTCTTTAAATCTGTATTTTTGAGCATAAAACATTTACCTTATTGGGGTTAATTATGTTTTTGTGGCACAGATCAAACAACTTAAACTGAAGATGGCTACTGATTCAGTAGTAAGGTAAAAGGTTAAGTCACAATTATTTTTCTTTCCTTTTGTGTTGGGCATTTTAATAAACCTTTCAAAGCACGATATGATTTTATTGTAATAGAGATTCTCTAAAGTGAGGCCATGTTTGTTCCATTAGTAAATATTTATAAAATAACAGTTTTAATGTCTCGTTTGGCATCTAAACGAGAGCCATTTAAGAACCCCAGGTCCAGTTTAAACCCTGATCCAAGAGGGCTTATTGGACAAAGAAGCAACAAAATGACCCCAAATTTACCTTTTGAATGATTGTGTATTTATTAGTGAGTTTTCAGTTAGAACCTCCAAAAGCAAAATGGCCAATGAGTCTGACAAACACTCAAGTTGTGATGTACAAAATCTAAATCTTTAGGTAAATAAAAATGTTTATTAAAAAAAGGAATAAAGTCTGGACCAAAAAAATGACAAAAGCAAATTCCATGCGTGGGTAGGAACCCTGTTAATAAAACTTTGTGAAATTTTAAGGCATGGCCTTTTAGTGTTTATTTCAAACTAGATAAAAACAAGGTTTTTTATATTAAAAAAACAGGCAATTTACCTGTAAACAAATCCTGCCTTGCTGCACGTAGCTGGCACTGTCAACTCAACAGTAAGCAGGCTTCAATTTCAAAGGGAAAATAATTTGCATTATTTAGTTTTTTGCAGCTGAACCAGAAAAGGAGCTGTGATTTATGTACCGTTACACCCCGAAACCTCGAGACAAAATCTGCCTTAAATTACTTCACACGTTTCTTTTCTCCTTAGCGGACTACCTGCGCTGTCGTGAATTTAAGACAGAAACATATTTGAACTGTGGCGTTTCCAGCATTCTTAGATGACACGCATCGAATACATTCATTTTACATAAGGCATGAGAGAAGCTACAACGGGTTAAGACAGAGGTCGAGTCCGCGCAGAACCGTCGTCACAGCTTGTCAACAGCTTTCGCTTTTGGCGTTTAAGATGCCCGATTTAGAAGCTAAAACAAGTGGCTGATAAGTGAAAAATATGGAAATTGTGGATTTAAAAAGGGGATGAAATTGTAACAAAAACAATAATACTTAAAATTAGTGGTTAATACAGAGCTTACTAAACTGGATCCAGAAAAAGAGACGCAGAGTTATTTTTCTTGATCCTCCTGGAGCATCCTGGAATGGGCTTTTTTTTTTTTTTTTTTTAACAAAAACAAGCAACAACACAGTAAAACATATTTATAAAATCAACTTTCCTCAAATTTCTTTAAAAAGTCCAGTGTTGCAAAGAAAATCCAGTGAAGCTTTCGTTTCCAGTGACTGCAGCAAAACCCTCCCACATGTTGCTTTGCTTAAAAAAAGTGGTGGTGGTGTGCTACAGAAAGTCAGTCCTTCAATTCAGCATCCTGGAGCAGCTCAGTGGTCCCAAACATCATGGCTACGACTCAAACTTCAAGTGTCTAACCCTGAACCCAGTTCTCAGTCATAACAGAGCTTCTTTCTAATGTCTTCTCTTCTGTTTTGAGGTTTTAGCTCCACCTTCAATGTCTGTTATGAACTTGAAGATGCTGATGCCCCCTGAGGAGATTTGACCAGCTTGGATGGATTCAGTTAAGTGGCAGGCAGATCGATCCCCTCCTAACAAAAACAAAAAACTATATTGCATACCGTTGAGATGATAACACAGGAGCAATGTTTTCTTTACCAAAAAGAATTCATCCTATCGTGAAAGTGATAGCAGTTCATGTGAAACGTGTTGCTTTGCAGCTGCCACAGTTTGTGGGGGGAAACAGTCTGGAAGATGAGTTTTTTCTGACGGAGTCTCCTTGTTTCTTCATCAGAGCTCGGTGGTCAAGAGGCCTCTGGGTTTGGCTCCGTCCTCCAAGACCGGCGGCTGAACGGTAGAGCTGTATGGAAACACGAGTGCAAGGTTATTTATACGATTACCTCAGTGCGCAGGAGCAACTTCATGGATAAAGCCGAAACTTTAAACTGTTTTAGATGTGAAACATGAAGATTAGGGGTGTAACTGTCCACAAAAAAAGTTTGTTACTTCTTTAAAGTCACAGTTTGGTATGTTTTCAGTACACTTTAATCAAGAAAAATACATACAGCTATAAATATTTATTTCTTTTTTTTTTACTTTGATCAGCATTAAACAATTAATCTTTTTTCTTGTATTCCTTTTAACTTTTTTCTCAGTTTTATTTTATCATGTTCTTTAACTTAAAAAAACTGTTGTAAAGTACAGAACTGACTGGAGATTTGATTGGATTTAAAAAATAAAATAAAATAGTACAAGCAGACATAGCCAGAGTAGAAAATATAAAAACCATTTGAAAAAAAGTCAGTGTTAATGTTCAGAAATGTTTAAATAATACTTTGCCCACATTTGAGAATAAAGCATGCTAAAATCACTTTGGTGTTGTTTTGATATTTCGATAGGCTAGTTTCCCAGCTGCACTTGAATGCAGCATGGGAAGCTGTTGGGGAGATTCCTTCTCTTCAATGGGGATTCCGTCAACTTGCGTTTTATACAAAATAAGTAGTTTGGGCTGATTGGATGCTACTGGTAGCCATGTGGACGTCAGCTGGTTTTTCTCTATTATCAGTGATGTTAACATTCAGCTTCACATTGTTTCAGGTGAGTCATTCATTTCAGTGCAGAGCGTGTTAAGAACCTTATTGCTGTGGAAAGATGCGTTTGCTGACCAAGTTCTGGTTCGGTCCATCTTACTTTTTCTATGGAAGCTGCATGAGAAACCATTAATGTTCCCAAATAGCAGAGTTTAGTGATACCTGGGAGTCCTTTCTGTTTTGGTGTCACTTTTTAAAGTTGCACTACGCTCAGAGTTCTGCACATAAACATTCTGCATGGTTATGTGCCCCGACAAAGGGCCGTACCAAAAAATACAAATACATGTACTGTTACACCCCTACTAAAGACAAAAAGAAACAACTTATTTTGCTACATTTCCTGTGTCAGAATAAAATAGGTAATTATGAAAGCCTTCAGTTTCAGTAACAAAAATGTATCTGTTAAAATTTTTAGGATGGCGCAGATCAAGAAAAAAACATCATGAGTTCTTCTCTTGTTGCTTTTCAGATCAGAACTGAAGCAGCTTTTAGGATTGGAAATCTCTTAAAGAAACGAGGGAAGAAACCAGTTGCCTGTACCTAAAAACTGCTTGTATGTTCCAACATAATTTTCTATGTCTCTTTGGTTATATTTGTTATATCTTATACAACAAATAAAAAATGGTTTCCTCTAAGTTGTCTGATACATGTAAACAACACAGCTTCATCCCTTCATGCATTAAAAGGTTCAGTGACCAGTATTAAGGTTAAACAAACAATTATGAAGTACTGAAATGAAAAACATCAGCCAAAGACTTTGAAAGACTGTGGAACTGAAGCTGTTGGTTTTCTTCTTCTTTTTTAATATACAAATGGTAATAATAATAATAATGTAAGCATACGTTAAAAGTTTGATTTACATTTAAATAAAAAAAACGTTATTCCTCCTCCTTGAACATTGATATTTTGTGACAGGCCAAGTTCTGTTTTCCTCCATGCATTGTGGTATGTGATGCACAATTGCATAATTAAGTGCAAGGAAAGAAAAAAAATCCTATATTTTTTTTACAAATAAAAACCTGAAAAGTTTTAATGTTTATTTGTATCTACCTATAAATGCAAACCTTTTGGGGTATGTCTCTGACAGCTATACATGTTTACGTAAAGATGTTTTTGCCTATTCTTTAAAGTTAGACTGGATGCAAAGTGTAAATATTTCCCCAAGTCTTGTCACAGATTCCTTTCTATTCCATCGTAGTTCTGGCTGTTCAGGTTTGTTCTCCTGGTAGAAGGTGAATCTCCAGCCCCAATTTACAGATTTTCTGTCAGGGTTGCTCTGCATTCAGCTCCCTCCATGTCTCAACACCAGCTTTCCTGTTCCTGCTGAAGAAAGGCATCCCCACAGGGAGATGCTGCCACCACCATGTTGCAACTAATATTTTTCTGCCAAATTATGTGTCTTGCATGAAGGCCAGCAAATTTAAATTACAGTCACAGATGATTAAAGTTGTGTTTTGGCGTTTTTCTGGATTTGAAAATGTAGAAAAATCTTTTTTTTTCTTTCCACTTCCCAGCACTAACATTGGAGCAGTATGGATACTTTTGCAAAACACTGAATATATTTAAGGAGGTAAACAGAAAAATGTAGGAAATAAATGAAAGTATTTAAAAAAAAGCATTTTAAATCACAACATATTAAATGTAAATTCAAAGTTTTATAATGTCTCTGTTTTCTGCGGTTTCAACACTCACAGTTGCAGACCACAACCTCAAAGCTTTGAAATTATATTTAAGTTTTTGTACTGGGGTTAAAAATGCAAATAAACCTACCTGGCAGAGATGGCGTTACGTGGGTGAATGAGGGGGGCAGGGGCTGATGGGAGAACTACGCCCCCATCAGCAGGGGGAAGGAGAGGCACCACCTTTGATGAGGCGTCGGCGTCGAGCAGCCCATTTGTAAAGAGGCCAGGAGGCTACATTAGAGGAGGAAGAAACATGGAGGTCAGTTCTTCTGCCGCTTCTACAACAATGTTTACATGCAGAAAGTCGTTTCATGAGTATCCGTCCAAGATAAAACTTCTTATCATTTAAAACGACGACTCACGGCTGTTGCAGGAATGATCCAGCGAGGTGTGAGGAGAGGTTTTGGATGCTGCACTGGTGGCAGCTGGAACACAACCAAAGGACTTATGTTACATACAATTCAGAAACAGATCAAGAAAATGTGTCGTCTAGTAAAAAGCCTGAAAGAGAGTTATTTTGGGCCAGGTTCAAGGTACGCTAAGTGATGGGCTAAAATAACTTTGATTCACAGAAGCCTCATCTGTGCAGACGACCTCGGAAAAACAAAAATGTCTGTTTTACAGAACATTAATAAAAAATTTTTTAAAAAGGCAATGATACTTACTAGAGGAGTCGGATCGGTGAAGTCAATCAGGTTGTCAGACAGGACAGCAATGCTTTGAATATCAAGCTCCTCTGCCTTAACCTGCATGGAAATAAAAACTTCTACTACTCGGTCCAATACTTTAAGTTACTTAATTCTCAGCATGTACTTAGTGGGTTTACTAGAATGTTTTTAGTCGTGTTACATGGTCCAGTTCTGCTTCAGCTTTAATTTCGTTCTGACATTATCTCTTTCTAATTCTGCAGGCATTCACATCAAACAGCAGAGAGAACCTGCCGTAGGTCCTGCGATGATATCTGAGGGTTTTTGGAAACCTGCAGCCTCTTGCGGTCTGCATTCTGGGTGAACTGGCATGTTGGCCATTGTTTTGAATGTCCCCGAATGTAGACTCTTGTCCCTGCATCCGAATGGCCAATTCTAAATTCTTACAAGACTTCCTTCAATTCTTTACCAAGCTCATAATCTGCTACAGCTTTCTTGCTGAAGGCCTCGGACAGCTATTTTGACCTTATACAAGATGCATCCCCTCTTCTTTCAGCTTATCTACAGGATTTATCTTTGGGGACTGAGATGGATATTGATGAAGGTTGATGTTCAGTTCCCTTTTCTTTCTAATATGGTTGGTAAGGACCTTTGGAAGAGAAACACAGCATCACAGACTCTCCACTGTACACAACAGTGAAAAATATGTGCATTTCCACCTTTTTTCCTTTGTTACTGAAAGGTGCAACCTTAGTCTCAGAAAGGAAGAAAAAATTCATATATTTAAATTAGAATCAAGCTTATTAGCCAAATGTGACATGGACACCAGGAATTAGGCTTTAGCTTGTGGGATCTCTCAAAAAAGTAGAGGATATAAAAGAGACAAGATACTTATTTACAGAACATTTACAGCTGTTTTATTCAGTGCAATATTGTAAAAAGTGAACGTAGTATCAGGTATAAGTCAAATATTAACAATGGGGCAAAAAAGTATTTGGCAGCCACCAATTTGTGCCAGTTGTCCTACTTAAAAAGGTGAGAGGTCTGTAATTTTTTATCAAATGTTCACTTCAACTGTGAGAGACAGAATGTAATTTTTTTTTACCCAGGACATCAACTTGTATGATTTTTAAATAATTTATTTGTATACTGGTGCAGAAATTATTTGGCCAATAACAAAAGTTTACCTCAATCATTTGTAATGTAACCTTGGTTGGCAATGACAGAGGTCAAAAGTTTCCTTTAGGTCTTCACCAGGTTTGCACAAACTCTTCCATGCAGATCTTCTCTAGAGCTGTGATGTTTTGGGGCTGTCACTGGGCAACACAGATTTTCAACTCCCTCCACAGATTCGCTATTGAACTAAGGTCTGGAGACTGGCTAGGCCACTCCAGAACCTTCAAATAATTTTAATGTAGCCACTCCTTCATTGCCCAGGCAATGTGTTTGGGATCATTGTCATGCTGGAAGATCCATCCACGTTTCATCTTCAATGCTCTCACTGATGGAAGGAGGTTTTTGCCAGAAATCTCACGATACATGACCCTATTCATCCTTTCCTTAATACGGTTCAGTCGTCCTGTCCCCTTTGCAGAAAAGCAGCCCCAAAGCATAATGTTTCCAACCCCATGCTTCACAGTGACTATGGTGTTTTTGGGATGTAACTCATCGAGGAAGATCGTCAGTGATCTTGTATTTATTCCATTTTCTAATAATTGCTCCAACAGTTGATCTTCTCTCACCAAGCTGCTTGCCTATTAGATCATCCCAGTCTTGTGCAGGTGTACAATCTTGACTCTGGTGTCCTTAGACAGCTCTTTGGTCTTGGCCATGGTGGAGGTTGGAGTCTGACTGTTTGAAGGTGTGGACAGGTGTCTTTTATACAGATAACGAGTTCAAACAGGTGCCATTAATACAGGTAACAAGTGGAGGATATAAGAGCTTCTTAAAGAAGGAGTAACAAGTCTGCAAGGGTCAGTTTTCCCCGCTTGTTTGTAGGTGATAGATACTTATTTTCTGCACCATTATGCAAATGAATTTGTAAAAAACAAAAAAAACAAAAAACATACAATGTTCTGTCTCACATTTGAAGAGTACCTATGATAAAAATTTCAGACCTTTCTTGTCTTTTTAGGTGGGGCAACCTGCACAAATTGGTGGCTGCCAAATACTTTTTTGCCCCACTGTATGTGAGGGATCAGGCGGTTTTTTTTCCAGCTCACTTTCTGATGCTTGAAGTCTTTAAATTCATTAGAGGGGGGGCCACCATAATCATGAATGTCCTGTATGTAAGCTGCTCTAAACCACACAGTGACAGAGGAGCACCGTGGAAATGAACCGGCAGTTTCTTTCGTAGATCAAACGTCCTCTGCTGGGTCTTCATGAGAACAGAGGAGATGCTGGTAGCTCGCTTTAAGTCAGAGTAGACAGTGTTACCCTAGGAACACGAAAATCTCTACAGGTGACAAATTCCTGGAGATTACTGTGCGGATTGATGTGCAGACGTGTCACCTTTCTTACCTTCCTCCTCACTAGACGTGGTGGCAGAATAAACTCTCCTCTTCCAGCCTCGTTTGTCACAGCTTCAGTTGTTTAAAGTATATGATTATTCCACACTTTATATTTGGACAAATGTAGATAAGGGGTCATTTTCTCTTGCAGTTATTCCCCGATTTATGAAGATCAACGCACATCTGTTTTAGGCCAACGGAATGTTCTATTGTCTTTCCCATTTGGAAATTATAAGGAAAAACCAATAAATGATGCAACGGTAATTTGATCTATTTTTAAGTATCTGGGGGAAATTATATAGCTACAATGAGAGACGTTTCTTGAAGACTTTTTGCACAAGTTTACCAGAGGTTGCAGTAATTTTGGAAGGTCATGGATGGGTTCAGGTCTTCGTTTCACAGTTATTATTTACATTTTAAACGAGACCGAGTTACCTTTGGTGCCAAGCCTTCACCGACAGCAGGAATCTTGGGAAGAGAAGGGTTTGGGTCCTCCGCCAACCTCTCGGCACTGAAGAGTAGAAGAAGAGTATACAAAAGGATTTCACATGAGTGTTAATTTCCCTCTGGGATCAATAAATTATTTTTGAATTGAATTGTTAAGAGCAAACAAATAAATAACACGGATCATAATTGCCTGCCAAAAGCAACTAAACTTGATTGGGACAAGGTGAACATCTTAATAATAGAGTGGTTAATTTTTAGTCCAACATCTTGACTGGACCAGAAAAACAGCCTGCAGGTTAAACTGCACCAATGAATCTGGTGCCATGCACAATTTGTGCTCTGTCTGATCAAGCGCGCTTGCATGCAGTATCCAGGCAGAAACCAGACGATGTGACTCATGCGCGACAAAAATAAAGACACTACACAAACAAACCAGCAGATGTCAGCACAGACTGTAAAGAAGATTGTGGATCATTGAGTTGAGTTTGTAATGAGAACAGAGGATGAAAATAAAATGTTAAATATAATTTGATATAACACACACACACAAAAAAGATTTTTTTTGTTTCAAGATGAAATCATCGTCTTCACGCTCCACATATCTACAACCACTCCCTGGCACGTTGTGAATGATTTTTTTGGAGAGATGTAGTCACAACATGAGCCGTTTTTATTGAAGCCAAACTGATTACTTTTCAGAGGTTTGTACTGTACTTGGCCAGAGCTGAAAAATATTTAAATGAATTCCTTAGTTTGGATTTAGTGTTCACTCAGGGATCCTCCCAGAGGCCTAAACAGTAACCCTCTGAGGCTGCTGGTTTTGCTCGTCTGTTCTCCTAGTTTGTCAGAACGTTCTCTTCAAGCGAAGAACAAAGATAGCGACCGATACAATGAGAACCGATCTGAAAGAAAAACAGGGGCAATAAATAAATACCCAAGCCCACTTCCCTAGTGCGAACACACATACCTGGCAGCTGCAGAGGAGGCCAGCGAGGCCGGCTTAAGCAGCTCCCAGGATTCTTGGGGATCTGGTCGGCTGCTAACAGAAAGAGACGAGTTACTGCCCGTTCGGCCCGTGCGACCCTTCAACCTGGCAAACAGACAACACACACCGTTGTTGCAGCGAGCCGCGATGTGTAACGCACATCTAGTCTCATTTACAACAAAACATAAAGGATGTTTCTTACAGGAGGGGATGGAACAGATTAATCTACACTGAGAAAATCTCAGCACAAACATAACAGATTATTTTCCTTAACTTTTCAGCTTTAAACCCGGAAAACGGCAAACACGTAACACCCTTTATGGCTGTAAACAATTTTGGCAAACATACACTGTGAGTTCCACTTTTGTTAATAATTTGACTAATTTCATGACCCACAAAAGAATTTAAAAGTCAAAGTTGTTACCTCCTGGTTTTAAAAGCACACTGTTCTCCCAAGAAACATTACAACACTCAGGTAGAGCTTGCTTTATCACCAGTTTGTAGATTTCAGAACGATGAGCTAATCCTCTCTAAATGTGGTCAAAAAGCTCCTTCTAGAGCATGACAAGAAAAACATTGTTAATGTTCTGTTTCTGAGGGCCAGAGTCTGGAGCCTCTGAGTCCAAATGTGAAGTTTTGTTATTAGTTTGAACTGAAAATGACGTAATGCTTTGAGTGTTGCTGGGAATCGTCATGAATATTTAGGAGGTTAATCTGTTCTAGCAGAGAGAATGTCGTGATTGGCTGAGAATGCGTTGAGAGACTGAGTTCATGACTCAATAGAATAAAAGAGGATTGTCTTCAGCTGAAGGCCAAAGATATATAAATAATAACACATAAAAAAACAACAATGCATATTAATTTTTTGTCAAATTCTGGGTTCCTGAACTATTTTCTTTGCAGCAGTCAAACTTTCCCACAATCGGCCCATGTTCTCACCAACGTGGATATTTTTCATAAATTACATTTTGTGCTGCATATGCGCCTTTTTTCTCCCCCAATCCAACAGTTATTGTTGAGAATATCCACATAACCTTAAAAAATGTTTTACAGTCCAAGTACGGGTCTACTTCAGCCATGTTCACCCTCGCTTTCTGCACTACAATAACTACAGAGGTGTCACCTGACTGTCAACACTAAGGAGCGGCATGGGTATTTCCCTGGAGATGTTTCGACGACCCCAGAAAAAGTTAGGGCCTTAATATGCTCAAATATTTACTGTCTGTTTTTATTAAGTTCAGTTTTGTTTGTTTTTAGTGACATTTAAATTTTATTTAATGTGAAAACAATTTCTCCAAAAAAAACAAAACACGTAGAGTGAAAACTCTGAATAAATGAAATATTATACATCAGGTTTCCATTTTGCATATTTTTCTAGAATACTTTCTCTTATGATTTCCAATAGTTTTATTTATCCGAAGACTTGGCAAATTTCCTCAGTGTTTTTATGAAACGCATACCTTGCAGAGGCTTCCTGCAAGTTACAGATCTTGTCCCCAGCCATCAGGACATGTTCCTCCAGGTGTCCCTGCAAACAAAACAAAGATGAGCTCCAGTAAATGCTATGGAAGAACGAAGACGGATAATCTCACATTTACCTGATAACAGGAACACGGCTGTCGTTAAGACATTTTTCACATTAAATTAGCAAACTGTTTCCCAACCCTGGTCCTAAAGGCAAGGTGCCCTGCAGGTTTTAGATGTTTAACACACCTAATTCAGATGACTGCAGTTCAGCAAAACCCTGTTAATCAGACATCAATTAAAAATCAGGTGTGCTGAAGCAGGGAAACATCTAAAACATGCAGGGCAGTGTGCCTTCACGATCAAGGTTGGGAAACACTGCCATAGACTGCTTTGGGCTTTGAAAAACGTTGTAACCAGTCATTTAACTTTGAAACCAATGCTCTATCCACCAGGTTTACTTTGAAACTTTAGCCCAGAAAGAGTCGACCAAATGACTGGAGCCCTCCCTAACAGATTTATGCAGTGCGTGCATACAGAAACACAGGATCACTGCAGACAGGTGTAACTTATGTAAAACATTTAAGGCAAAAACAAAAGATACATTTCATAAACATTGAGGAACCAGATTTAGGTTTCCTAAATTGTATTATTATACATTAGATCAATTATGTGGATAAGATGAGACAGCCTGAAATAAAATATGTCCATTACTATGAAACATTTTATATTTATGACAAGGTTTCAAGAGTTTTTTTAATCCTTATTGCAGACTTGAAACTCTCAGGTCTGGAGTTAATTTACGATGGGATGAACTAAAACTGGAAGACAAAATGTTGAGTTTCAAACAGACTTCCGTTTCCGATGCTACATCAAAACGAGCCAACATTTCCTTTACATAACCTGTACCAAACATTCCCATAACACAAGCATTACAGAGCTATAGTCTTATGGGAGACTGTTGGACTTCAACACAGCAATACTAACTTTATCCAAGTTCACTTAAAACGCTCAAAACAGTGGCAAATAACTTGGCTTTGATAAAGTTTAGTCGAGATCTGAATGCCAACCAACTGCTAAGCCGAGTTTGTTTGGATAGAATCGGTTCCCGACACCGCTGGGTGAGCCAAGTTAGCAACGTGCTTCCCGTCTCCTCCTCATCGACTCCCCTGGAGTCTGGTCCTCACCTTCAGTGCAGCAGCTTCAGCTTGAGCTTTCAGGATGTTGCTTTTGAGATCCTCTGGGGTGCGCAGCGGCGTGACCACCGGACTACTTCCTGCACTGCTTAGGCCGCATTTCTCTGTGAGCTTCACCACTTCGTCCTGTTGAGATTGAGCTCAGATATTAGCGAGCCCAAAAAATAAATAAATAAAAATGGATGCAGGTATGGATGCTCACCTGGTTGTTCATGGCCACGTTAATGTTAATATTATTTCTAGGAGTGGCAGGAAGCGGACTGCTCTCCAACTCCAGCTGCTTCAGACGAGCTGCTGCTTCTGAACAGACACGACGGCCCACATAAATACACACAAAATTCAATATTATCAATAAGTTACATTGCCTTTTAAATGCTATTTTTCCACATGACTACCTCTGTATGCATGCATATGGGTACTGAATGGAAATATATACTTTAATCTATTCAGTTTAGACTATGTGGTTTGTGCATTTTGTTGTTTATTGATGTGGTCTTTTCTTGGTTAATGCAGGAGTGAAATTTCCATTTTACACACTTTTAATAAATAATAAAGTATCTTAAGTTCATGCAAACAAAAACACTCAAAGTTGTAACAATAAAACTACAAACATCCATTCAGTGCAGCATTTGACACTGTTGATCATGATGTACTATTAGAATGACTGGAAAGCTGGGTCGGACTCTGGTACAGTACATGGCTGGTTTGAGTCTTACCTAAAGAACAGGGACTTCTTTGTTTCAATAGGAAACTTTTCATCAGAACGAACAGAAATCACATGTGGGGTGCCCCAGGGATCCATCCTGGGGCCCCTCCTATTTAATATCTACATGCTCCCATTGACCCAGATTACAACAACCAATAAAATTAGCTACCATAACTATGCAGATGATACTCAGCTCTGCATTATAATGTCACCAGGTGATTTTGAACCCATCCCAACCCTAAGTAAATGCATCGAGCAAATCAATGGTTGGATGTGCCATAACTTTCTCCAGCTGAACAGAAACAAAACAGAAGTTATTATTTTTGGACCTAAAGAGGAAAGATCAATAGTCAGCACACAGCTTCAATTAATACAACTAGAAACTACCGATCAGGCACGAAACCTAGGTGTTGTAATGGACTCAGACCTGAACCTCCAGGGTCACATAAAGGAAATCATAAGGTCAGCTTTCTATCACCTGAAGAACATTTCTAGGATTAAAGGACTGATGTCGCAACAGGACCTCGTTTCAAGAGAGTACACAAAACGCAGAGCATAATATGTTGTATGTCCCTAAACAGCTACCGTATTTCAAGATGGCACATGACTATGGAGGGTCGACCACAGTTTGTGTGTAAAAATGTAAAATTTCAAGTTAATAGGAATACTTAGAACAGACGTTCTAAGTCGTTCGAGACATTCTAAGAATAGAAAAATATTCATGAAAAAGGACAGAACTGTGGAGGGGATACAGAATTTGAAAGTAAACAAGTAAAAATATTACACACCGAACCTTTACATTTTGGCATATTTAAAGTACCTTCTTAAAATATTATAAATATAAACAGAGAGGGTGTATTTGGGGGGGGAATTAATAAGGGTTTGTTGGTCCCAGGAGTCTAACACCTATGCTATAAAGAGTCCTAAGTGAAAATTTGTGTTCTTCAGACATTCATACATCTTCACACCAAGTCCAGTGGGGGGTACGGCTTTTTTAAGCCTCACCAGCAAGACTGAGTTGGTCTTCTGCCAGTAAGCTGGCAGCGGCGTAAGCAGCGGATGGTCCGACCTCTTCAGCAGCTGCGATGGGAGCAATAACAGGAACCCTTAGGACATCATCGATGCACGTCTCCATCAGGTCAGCAACAACCGGCAAGCTGCAGGTATAAGGACAGGGAAATATTAAAAGGACCAGCCCTAAGAAGACTAAATTTAGCAATGAATGAATGAAGGTCGTTAGTCTTTTACAAAAATACCCAGGATCACAAAGCTTACCTCCATCATCCAAAATTAACTCAGAACTAATGGGAAAACTGCTTCATTTATCAGAAGACATTTCAATAACATGCGAGAATGACTCTAACAATACTGAATATAATACAAATAAGCCTCCTTAAAAAAACATTTAATGAACCCAAGTCAGTGTGTGTGGACACAGACATTCAAGGCAAGCAATAACTTCTGTGGGGGAAAAAAAAACCATGAAGCAATATTCTCAGAATTATCGGAGCTTGAAGCAAAACATTTGATACACAGATTTTGTTACAAAAGCTCCTGCAGTGGTCCGGTATCTACCTCATATTTCTGTTGCCTGAAGATGAAACTTAACTCAAACTATGATGCATATTATTGTGCACTGCCCAGAGGGGACAGGAGTTAAAGGATAAATATTCCCACAGACTGAAAGTCCATGTAGAAAACTGTAAATAGTGAGGATGTTTTATAGGAAAACATTGCAAGTTATGAAACAAAGCATTGAGTGCCTTCCAAAACTATTCCCACCCCTTGGACAACTTAACATTTCATAATGTAACAACCATAGGCAGATATTATGTAAAAGAAAAATGATGCATGGTTTGAAAAATAACCCAGAACAACCAAATTTCCTTCAGAGATCCAAATCCGCTCAAATCCAACTAGTAGCTTTGCACTCCACATGTCTGGCCTTAATGGAGGAGTGGCAAAAAACTGTGGAAGACACAGTGAACATTAACAAGAAGGTGATCTGGTCAAACAAAAACAAAACTAAATTTTTTGGCCTATATTCGAAACGTGTGGCAGATAACCAACTGATGTAACTGTGCATCACCCTGAACACGCCATCAATATAGTGAAACATGGTGGTGGCACCATCATGCTGTGGGGGTGCATTCCTCAGGCAATAAGGAAACAGGTCAGAGTTTTGGGGAAGGAAGATGAAACAAACAGGCAGCAAAAGATGTGAGAATGGGTGGAGCTTCACCTCCCAGCTGGACAAACGACCTTAAAGGGGACATTTTATGCCTCTTTTTAAACAAAGTTATAATAATATCAAATGTTAATGACGTTCTTTGCACAAAATCACTCTCACATAAAGCAATCTCACCAGCTCGATTCTTGACAAGTTCAGTCCCTTTCAGAATGAGCTTTTAGAGGGCTCTGTCACATTTATGCAAATTAGCGGTTACAGACCACGCCCACCCAGTTTATTGCAAGGCTGTGGGTTTGACACATGAGAATGGCATAGAATTGTAATAGATGGGCGGAGTATGACATGTGAGGAGTGGTTCTATGCAAATTTCGCTCATTGTGACGTCACAATAATGACTGAATGTAGTGTCAAGCGCTTCGGGGTCCCTTTGGACTAGATCAAGCACAAGACCATACAGCCAGAGGTACAGTGAAACGCTTGCGATCCAAGCAAACTCATAAATCCAACTGAGCATCTGTGGAGGGACTTGAAAATTAAGTTTACAGTCGCACCAACATTGAGCTGTTTTTCAAAGAAGAACGGACAAATTTCAGAATCTTGACATGCAAAGCTGGTAGAGACATACCCCAATAATCTCCCAGCTATACTTGCAGTAAAAAATTGATCTACACAGTATTAACCTTAGGGGGTTGAATAGAAATCCATGTTACACTTTTTAGAAATCCATGCATCTTTTTCTTTCCACTATGTGTTGATCTATCACATAAAACACCAATAAAAATAATATTGATGTTTGTGGTTGTGAAGTACCAAAATCCCCCAAATGTTCAGGTAGTAGAAGTATTTCTGCAAGGCAAGTTACACATACACACACCTTAATTTCTACTAACTAACTTCATGGCAAAAGGAACAACTCAAATATAAACATAAAAACAACAATTTTCCCGTTAATTAAAAACAAAATAAAGGGATTTATTCAGGAAGTTACACAACTGTCTGTTTCCAAACTTTTATTCTTTGAAATTATTTTAAAGCAGTTTAGACATAAAACATGTAAAACAGCATACACGTTTCTAATGACAAATTTTGTTAAACCACCTTCATTAGTTACCTTGTGCAACATAGAATCAGTAGACAATCAGATGTATCCTACCCATACTCAATTATATTGAGCTCTACAATGAATGCATAAAACCCTGTTCACTGTAAGCACTACTTACATATAAACAGCACTAAAACAAGGCAATCTGCAGTTACTTATGATTCAGTAGAATTAATAATTATTGCATTGTGGCAGAGGTTGGATAAGATGACAATTAACAAAAAAACAAAAAGACCCAACACTGGAGGGAGAGACAGGCAGCCGACTTCACGCAGAAGATTAAAAAAAAAACATCTCCCTGCATTTCTGTCAGTGGCGATATGGACCGGATTGGGAATTTTTGGAATGTACCTCTGACAGAGGGAATGTGGCTCGGTGTGTTCATGCCTTAATCTCGTCTTATCAGACTTCCTTTTATAACAAACGGATGCGTGAAATTTTAGAACAATTTTTTTTTTCTTTTTAAATGACAAATTTAAGAAAGAACACTGACTGGAACAAAAAGCTGATCAAACTGCTGCAGCTTAGAGAGAGTTCCTGTGCCAAACACAGTTGGGGACCGTCTGATCATTGTTTCCTCAGAAAGTCGAGACTAAAATGAAATTCCTACGCCTCACACCGATACCATCTGACTCCAGCACGATATATTCATCGTGAGATGGGGAGGAAAGGTCGTGGAAAATAAAGAAAGAAAGCGTTAGGAAAGGAGACGAGGAAAGACAACAGAAGGGGTGAGAGATGGAACATAAGAAGAGTCTGATGCTGGACTTTTGTCTGTGTTTTACCCCATCAGTTAATATGCAGTCTCACCAAGTAGGTTCCTTCATAAATACCAGCAACTTTGTAAAGGGAAAGTCACTTCGATGCAGAGCCACTCATCTTATAGTAGGTAAAGTCTTTAGAACACAAATTTAGTTTTGTCAGGTGGTTGCATGTTTCCAGCTCCTTGTACTGAGCTTGCAGGAAGGATGGATGGATGGATGGATGGATGGATGGATGGACGAAGGGAGATGGAGACCTGATAACACATGTAGAAAGAAGTGGTGAAGGACAAGGGAGCAAACAGGATACGGGAAAAAAAATAAACACAGGGCATAAGTGACTGTGCTCTGAGGGTTAGCAACAATGGAAAAAAATTAATCAGGAAGCGGCGGGCGGGGGGGTCAGAAAGACATGGAAAATGAATATTTTCCCTCTCAAACCTAAAAGACAAGTTCCATTACCCTGGTATGAGATGACAATGAGAGAGATTTTTGGCAGTCTAAACATTAGTGGTGTAACGGAACACAAAAATCACGGTTCGGTGTGTATTTGGGGTTTTAAAGTCCGGGTTTGGTACATTTACGGTACACTTTAATCAAGAAAAATAAATACAATTGTGCATACTTCTTTTTTTCCTTGATCAGCATTAAACAAAAAAGTATTTTTTCCTGAATTCATTCCTTTCAATTCTGGAAATTAATTTAATTTTAATATGTTCTACATTATCTAGATTATGCTACTGGTAGCCATATAGACGTCAGCTGGTTTTTCTCTAGTATCAGTGATGTTTACATTCAGCTTGACATTGTTTTAGGTGAGTCATTCAGTTCAGTGCAGAGCGTGTTATGGAAATTATTGCTGTTTAAAGATGCGTTCGCTGATTAAGTTCTGGTTTAAACCATCTTTCTTTTTCTACTGTAGCTGCATGAGAAACCATTAATGTTCCCAAATAGCAGAGTTTAGCGATAGCTGGGAGTCCTTTCTGTTTTGTTTTGCGGTCACTTTTTAAAGTTGCACTGAGCTCTGAGTTCTCCACATATACCTGTTGCATGTGTTCAGGTAAAAAAAAACACAAAAAAACTGCTGTATTTGTTCAGTGCACGTGCGTACCGAACCAACAGGGCCGTACCGACAAATCTGAATACGAACACTTGTACTGTTACACCCTTAGTAAACATAGTGAACAGGCTTTGAACCTCTATGTTAATCGCTATGCTCTCGATCAATTGCATGGGGGTCATAATAGTGATACAATTTAATGTGTTTCTTCTGTGGGTCTTCCCCATCAAAGTCAGTGGGTTAATACTGCTCTAAAGCAGAATTACTGTGAAGACGACCCGATCTAATGAAAAATGTGTATTTGATGAACACTTTAAACTATAGAGTTTAAATTATTCTACAAAGAAGTCATGAAATAACTGAAATAATCATCAGATTTTACCATATGATGGTACTGAAAAATCTAACTATTAAAAACCATGTCAAGGTACTATTATGATCTGTATATGTTATTAATTATTTATTAGACTTTGGTCCTGTTGGTACAACATGTGTTTTCAGATGAACATGTTAGTGAAGGAAATTAGATCATCAATGACTTCAGGAACACAAATTTTAAACTTCGGGATCTTAAGTAGAGTTCGAGATTGTCAGGTCTTTGTGAATAATTAAATCACAAACTGCTACTTCACATAATACATTTTACACAATATATGAATACTAAAAACTTAGTAGTAATTAGGGCTGTAAAGTCCTAGTCGACTGGTCGACTTATTGGTCGATGCGTTCTGAGTCGACCAAAATTCTGATTGGTCGATTTTAATCCGTGTTAATTTTTGAAATTTGATTGGACAAGAGACATTCTATGAGAGCTGATCGTTGCTGATGTTAGAGTAGGCTACAACAACGCTGCCTCTCGTGTGATATTGCTTTAACAGTCTACAGGGAGATCAAAGAACGTCCACGTTATTCAACGTGCCTTGGCTTCAGTGCTTAATTTGTAAATCATTAGGTGCCGGAACGCAAAGTACATGACAGCGCAGGCATGACCAGAGACGCGCACAGGTCCCGGAACGCAGTAAATGGTAGCGGAAAAAAAAAAGTGTAAAAACATGATGTGGGCCTTACAGGCCTGAATGTTTTAAATATTGTAATGTTCTCTGATAGATCCAGACAATGGTTGTAATCGAATGCTTTAATGCTGACTGCTGTTGGCCGCAATCACGCCGTACAAAACTGTAATCAAAAGAACTCTCACATAAATCGGTTTTCTGTCTAGCTCCATTTACAGACACACACCAGTTTCCCGGCACTCAACTGTGCACCCCCGGCACGCAGGGGGAGTCAGGTCAGAATCAACTGGTGGGGGATCCTGTTCCGGCAGGATACGGCTCAAATTAAGCCCTGTGTGGCTTGCTGAATATTTTTCTTTAGCGTTTACTACAGCAAGTCCTCTACCATGTCAAAGACATCTGCAGTGTGGCAGAATTTGGTTGATTACAGCCCTATTTATTTTGTTTCATTTTATTGCTAATAATAACGAACATATGGTTCCCTTTTATTATTGTGCAGATTTATTTCTGTTTACTGGATTTGGTCGGGTTTTTTATTTTATTTATTTTATTGCCTAATGCGCAATTGCGCCGTGCCCACAGTCTTTGTTTTGAGCCCAATGCACAGCTTTATTCCGTTTGTACTTGTCTTGATCAGGCATGTTTAATAAAGATAATTTTCCCTTAATTGCCTTGCCGTTTAGTGTAATTGCGGTAATCATGGCATATTATATTGCGCGCAGATGCACGTAATGCAAAATGCTGTCAGAACCCCCCCCCCAAATTAGTCAATTTTTGGTCTGAATTTCAAGGTTTCATACGACCAAGAATTTCTTTTGGTTGATTACAGCCCTAGTAGTAATGCATCAATGAACCTGTAAGTGATTAAAATTGTTCCGTGTTACCCTAAAAAAAGTTTACCTAAACAAAGCTTAGGTAAATTAAATCTGGTTAACATTTTAGGCAGGAACAATCATCTTTTTATTGAAGCAGATTTGATTCGTTTTTGATTTCGTTTTTTTAGATTAGAGCCTAATATCAGTTGTTTAAGAAAGTCACATTGATAGCATGCTGCTTCTCTCAACTGAGCCAGTTGTACACAGCAGATGTAACTTTTGGTTAACCGCAACGCTGAGCTCATCATGTTGAAATCATCCTGTTATAGACAGAACAAACTGGAAACTTTAAATCTCATGTCTGTGCTTGTAAAGCCTCGATGGCTCTGCCTTGAGAACAATGCAACATGTTCAGATCAAAGTGAGCATGTGCAATCTGAAGGTTTTGTTTTTTGTTTTTTTTGGTAAAATAATATGCGGAGCGGGGGAACCCAACTCCAGCCCTCCACAGCTACTATCATACCACTTTTCAATGCATCCCTGTTGGAACACACCTGAATCAAAGGGATGGCTCATTACCAGGCCTTTGCAGTACATGGTGACCTGCTGAGGAGCTCATTCAGCTTTGGATTCAGGTGTTTTCTAGCAAGGATGCATCTAAAGGTTGGAGCTCAGCAGCTCTTGAAGACTGGAGTTGGAAATCTCTTATGATGATTATTATATTTTAGTCTGCAGATGTGGTTTTGTTAAGTCTAGTTTTAATCCTACTCGATTATAAAAACCAGCAGCACCAATGGTTGGCTCTCTGATCATTATGGCGCCATAGAATTGTTTTTGCACTACATTAGACAGGTGTATAGTAAATACTGTGCAGTAACGAGGGATTTTGGGTTCCTTTGGGTGTTTTAAAGTAGAAATAAAAAATCTCTACTTTAACGTCTGTCACATTTCTCCCCAGATTTACTGCACAAGGCCTTTCCAGGGTCAAAGTACTCATAAATAACTTGTATGTCTTCCATTTTATTATTGTAACCTTAACTTTGGGTCAAATATTTAAGTTTGTCAAAAGTAGGCCTGGGACAATTGTTATCAGACTATTTCTTTTCAAAGTCTGCCAAAGTTTTAAAAGCTGCTAAAACCTTCTATTACGAGTATCGTGGTAGTTTTAGGTCCTCCTTTTGAGATGTTGGCCTAAAGAATGCTCCTACGTTTTTCCCTGTTTGGAAAAATTTCCAGATTGGAAACATGGAGACTCGTGTTGAGGATACTAAAGAACCAAAACTCGTCACTCTTACTAAGGCATATTTTAAAACTGTAGTTGGGAAGCTCAGGAGCTGGCTGACTGCATGCTCCACCTGAGAGGCCAGACTATTTCACTCTGTAAGAGCAAAACAGCCAAAAGATTTTAGGGTGTGTTTTTCTATATTTTTTGCATGTAAAAAATGTTAAATTATTAAAATGTTGCTATAACTGCAATAATCATATTATTATAGCAGCAGTAGGAATAAGTATTGCTTTTACTATTTTAAAAGTAATTACATCCTGTTACACATTTTATAATATTTTTGTATAACTACTTTAATACCATAAAAACTGTGGTATTTTACTGTTAACATCTCATTCTTACCAATGAATGGTAAAGAGATTGGTTTTAATACAGGAAGCTTAAAATAAACACTTCTTTTTAACAATCATAACAGAGGCTAATTGCTGCTTCCCAAAACACGTACAAGTATTAAGTTTCGCCTTCTGAAGAATCTAACCTTTAACAGATTTTAAAATTATTTACTTTTAACCTTAATTGTAACAAAGAAAAAACGCACAACGAAATCATTTATGAAACAAAGTAGTAGTCAATATGGAAAAACTTGTGAAATATCAAGTTTAACCCAAAAATCCAAGAAGAGTACGAAGTTTATAAAACTATAGAATGATGTAATTTTATTTTACACTGCTGAAGCCAACTTCATTGAAAACTAGTAGTTCTTTTAACATTTAGATCAATCGTATAATTGTCCATTAGAAGATCTACACAAAAGAAAAGTGTCTTCTTTCTTTCCTTTTTTTGTTTTTTACGCAAGTGTATCACATTCACTTGAAAAAGGAAAAGAAAAAACCTCAGTTTTTCTGTATTAAAATCATTTTAAGGGGGGAAAAAATGTTTTTCTCAATTAGATATGTTTTACAAAGAATAAATAAAAGTTATTTTTCTGAATCAACAAGTATATTTTTATTAAAAAAATAAAAAATAACTGGTTTTCCTAAGTTAAAGGTCTCATTCACTCGTTTTTTTCAATGAATTTCCCGTGGTCTCTAGCTCAATTATCTGCCTTGTGTTTCAGGAGGTTGCAGTTTGTCGAAGGAGTGGGTAGTGTGAAACATCGGGATTACGAGCCTACCTCATTATTATTCACGATATGCAAACTTATCATCTCTGATTGCCCAACGGGGTCACAAGCCAAGGTAGGAGTGGCCAGTATGCTTTTCTACGTATATAATATGGCTTCCTCTGACTTGCTCGTTTTCAGCTCAGATTTCTTTTTGATGCTGAAGCAGGCAACAGGGGTGGGACAACAGTATGACGTGCAGCATACATATCCAACTCAGAGAGATCATATTTCCAAAAGAGTGAGTTTTAAATGGTTTCTCAGTGAATGAGACCTATTAACAAGTTAATATATACAAAACAAAATTTTAAAAAGCTCTGTTTTTCTGAATTAGAGATAATTTTTACAAAAATATATTTTTTAAAACACTCAAGATAATTTTTATTATAAAACTAAAAAAATCTCTTTCTGAATTAACGACATAATTTACAGAAAAAAAAGAAAAAGCTTAGTTTTTCTGAATAAACTAGATAATTTTTACAAAAATGTTTTTCTTAAACTCTTTCTGAATAAACAAGATCATTTTATTATAAAACTAAAAAAGCTCTTTCTAAATTAACTAGCTAATAATTACAACAACAAAAAAAAAAGAATATTTTTACAAGAAAAAAAAAAGCTGATACACTGAGGGAGGTAGAAAACAAAAACGGGGGGCAGAAAATCCGAAGGGGCTATACACCAGGCGCAAATTCTTCAGGTTCCAAGTCGACCAGCTAATAACCATATCTACACAGTTTAGAAACGAGTATTTCCCAGTTTCTCAATACCAGAACAAAGTATAAGTAAATGAAACCCAATAAACGGGACGTGCCAGTCCATTGGCAACCAGTATCTTATATCTGCAAGATGGATGGATGGATGGACACGGGACATGTCTGAGTTCCTCTTATTAAGCCAGTTTATAATGCCTGCAAGAATCATCATCTCAACACTGGAGAAATATTTTATTTATTTTTTATTATTAAATATTATTTTTAATATCTCATTCATTTAGAAAAACATTTAACAATGTTTGTACAAATTATCATGTTAATTTATAAAAACAAAGCTTGTTATTTTTGTCAAGTGAATGCAATACACTCACCTAGTTTTTGGCACCATATGTAAAAAATCTTTTAAAACGTTCTTAAATTCGTCAAAATGAAATTGTATCGAGTATAAATCTGTCATAAGGAAACTCTTAATTTGATTCTGTTCTTTGAGATCTTTCCCTTTGGGTGGAGTTCTGTTGTGTATAATTGTTACATTTTCAAGAGAGATGTTTTAGTAAAAGGTTTACAGAGGAGCAGGCAGACAGGATGAGCGGGACATTAAATGACCAGAGGAAAAAGCTACAGTCTAGAAGATACCAAAGCTGTAAATAGAACAGATAAGAAGCTGAAATCAAATCCCATCCCTGATTTAAGCCACCGAAAACAAGACCCCAGCAGAGCCTCCCAAATCATCACAGTTTCCTCCACCAATCAGGTTGGCATTTCATGCTGATTCAAAAGGTGGACAAACAGCACATCACCATGAACTGCAGGAAAACATCAGGATGCCCGCCACTGCACAGCGACTGATTGGTTAAAGCCAAAGCCGAGTTTCAGAGTTTGGTTGTACCTACCGGCCGGCTTCCAGATCAGGACAATTTATCCTCAGTACATGTTAATACTGGAACACACAGGGGAACAATATAGGTTTATGACAGTTAAGTCACTCATATTCATACGCACAGGATTCACATAAATCAATAAGTCCTTAACCAACACCAGTAATAGAAAAAGCACGTCTTTATTTGGTAGCGAGAGGCAGCTAGATAAAAAAAAAACAAATCCAACAGTGAGAGGATTTAGATGAAAACGTGATATATTTAGAAACAACTAATACTGCAGCCCAATACAAATCTGGGTGCAACAACACAACAGGCATCTTTTGTTCTGCTCACTTGCAAAACCTTCTGAAACTTGAATATTCCAGTGTGGTCAAGAAGCTAAAAAAAAATTTTTTAATTACAATATTAAAATGCACACCATTATCCCCTTCCTCTCTGGCTTTGCTCTTTCTCTTTCCGTCCTTTCACTGCTCACAAGTAGACAGGGTCAGCGGATAAGTCCTGCTAAGCCAATCACATGGCATTAGACCATGAAAAACACACCTAGCTATCTGTCCAATTCTATCAGCTCCCAGCAGGGACCGGCCAGCCTGGCCCAACCGCTCCTAATCTGGCTTAGTTTTCATCATCATTAGCGAGCAGGAGACAATTTTAAGATGCAAAAATCCCATTTCAAAATTTGTTAGCTGTTTCCTTATACACCAGTAAATTACTTTTTAAAAGGCCCAACAGATTCTCAAGATACTAACCCTCGTTTTTCCCCCCCGGGACTTCTGGGTAAAGCCTCGATTTCCATTGGCCCGCAGGTTTTAGCTGCCACCGGGCTCACCACAGGCATGCCGGACCAAGCGCCTCTGCCTGAAGAAACCTAAAATACGAGCAGAAGGAAAAAAAAAAAAACAATATGGAAAACCATCCAACAAAAAATTCAAGTAGGATTCAACAAGTGAGCTCTTCAGCTGCTCACCTTGTTTTCTTTGTTGCTGACGCCATTACCAGAAGAAAGTACGCTAAGAGAGAAGAGACACGCACCACATGACAGAGCAACACTTAAAAGCCGACTTAAAATTCAGTCAAAACCATCAAGATGTACTCAACTGCTCTGAAATAAACTGTATTGTTCATCATAACCAAACAATATTAATTAGCAATCTGTTAGGAACTTATTTGCAGAGCAATATAATATTTTATGACTGAACTTATGCCAGAGCTCTAATTAAAAAGCGATTAAATCCAAACCTTTACGACTAAAGCAACCTGTGGGAGATTAGATGAATCTAGACGCATTTTGAGTTTATGAACCAAAAGAACACAGCAGTCATTAAAAATACAGAACAACTGCAACACAAATCTATTGTGTCGAAAAGTATAACGGCAGCAGAAATCTCTAAAACAAATGACATAACTGAAGGGTTATTTGTACTTACTCCTGGGGGTTGAACTGTCCTGTAAAACACAAACAGTATATTGTGAGTTGAACATTTTTTTTTTTTACGCCAAACCTGCAAAGATTAATAGAGATTAAAGGTAAATTATCAACTCCGTAAAGAAATAAACATTTCTTCACAAAATCGTTCATTCACTTACATTCAGGGTTATGTTTTAAGAACCATACAAGAGCGAGCGGTCAGTTGTTGCATAATTTTAGTCTCACTTCTTAAGTTTCTGCCTTCAAGAAAGTGTTCCATGCCACGTTGGTGGTCGAAGAGACGATGCAGCACAACTGCCTCAGCAGCCTCTTTAGCTCTAGCTCTTCATAGCAAAACTAAAGGTCTAAAAATTAAATGGCACACAGGCTAATCTCCCTCAGCTAGTCTTTGACTTAGAAAGGAAGGACAAGTGTACATGCTGCTCAAGTGAGTCACAATGGTTACAAGTAAATCATTTGTACAACTCGCTCATGTCTGTAGTCAGAGCTATAATCAAGTGTTTCAGCTGTAACAAGCAAGTCTGGTTGAGGAGCCACGTTGGAGAACTGACCCCAAGAGTGGCTACTTAAGGGTCAACAAGTCCCCATACTAATTTTGGCTAAAGGTTTTTGTTCACATCTTTACCGAGGGGGAGCGACAATAGTGGAGAAGGCTGCATTGATTGTGTTCACTCTTGATGGCAAAGGACTTTCTGAGGCCTTTATCTGATCTTTTGGTTCGTAAGGTTTCCTTTCTTCTTCCATATTGGTTTTAGAGTAAAAGTGGTTTGGAAAGATTATGGGCTTGTTTTAACTGTTGGCTTCACTGTTCAGATTGTGAAGGCTGTAAGAAACTATTGTTTATAGTGCTCCAATTCAACAAACCAGTCTTACACAAAAAGAATAATTACATAAAGCAGATTAAACTCAGAGTTAGTGACTTTACTAAAATGCAGTTTGCGATTTTCTCTGTTTACATCACCTCTGTTCTGCATGGTTCTTCTGGAGTAGCGCCGACTAGGCCTCCTCTCAAACGAGGCCGACCGCCTCGCTTTACTGCCCTTAGTTGTCTGATATTCCGTCTTTCCACTTGTCAGAAAAAAAAACAGAAAAAAAAAGTTTGTTTTATGTTCACTGTTCCCAACAAAGCCTAAAATCTATGGGGAATTTCACTTTTTTAAGAACTATCAGAGCGATGACCCCAGCTGAACTCTGAAACCATCCAGGCGATAACCTTTTCTAACAACAAAACCCTGCAACCCCTGTGTTAAATCAACACTACCACCCATGCTTATCTCACTGGATAACCTTTAAACACACAGAGTGGAGCAAGCTGGCTTCTGCATTATGTTGACACCGAGTACCAGTGGTGGACTACTTTAAGTATGTAAAGATACAAAATCACATCTGTTGCACAGAGAAAATGATAATAAATGTTAGGATTATGTATTTATATAAAGCATTTTGTTGTTTGAATTTGGACTTTTATGAGTCTTAAAAGTTTAACGTTGCAAATTCCAAGTAAGGCTAAACTTTTGCGTCACATTTTTATTTATTTAGATTTTTTGCAATCCAGCAGTCCTTCAAAATTCCATGCTCTCTTCCCTGTTTTGTCTGTGCTTATCTTACCTGTATCTAAAGCGTGAGCCCATGCGTATGAATCCAGAGCGAGCAGAGTTGTTCTGTACCGGCCCTCTGAGCCTGAAGAAAGCATGGTGCTCCACCGCACACTTCCAAAGATGCTTACAGGCTTTGGGGTGGTCCATCCTGAAGACAAATGTGTGCTCCTGCTCTTTACCCTAAAGAGGGGTTACACTTCAATAAGTAGACAATAAAAAATTCACAGAGGAATAACACTCAGTAAAAGCCTTTTTTTGATTCAGAATGCTGCAGTGTGTGTTCACATGAAAAATAAAATATGCTTTTGTTCCTAGTTGGAGCTCCTCTTCAATGGTTACATGTGTGATTGTCCCAGATGTTCCTAACAGAGCAGTTCACCCTCAGACTGCAGGTTTACTGGTGGTTCCTAGAGTTTCTAAAAAGTAAAAATGGGAGGCAGATCTTTCAGTCATCAGGCTTCTCTCCTGTGGAACCAGCTCCTATCTTCAGTCCGTTGAAGACCAGACTTAAAACTTTATTTTTTTCATAACACTGATAGTTAGAAACCTACAACTTCACTGATGCCTAGTCCACACGTAGCCGGGTATCTCACAAAACGAAGATATTTTTCTACGGTTTGGCCTGTCATCAACACAAAAAACGCAAATTAAAAGTAAGTTTTTGTGATATTTCCTAAAACTGTCCATGTGTCCTGAAAGTAGGAAATTAGATTTGTAATCTGTTTTTAAAAAAAGCAGCTCAATTGGTCACGCCTACAGCCCCTACTGCGATTTGCAAGAATCCACTGCGCCCGGTAGAAAACAGCCAATCAGAGCCAGAGCAGCGTCAGATGGAGTGTCTGACATCTGTCTATCACTCCTCACATACACACCGCGACCCGCCCCTCGCTCCGCTACGCAACCGGCTGCGCAGCTAGGAGTTAGCTATGGTCGAGCAACAGCCACCTAAAGAGAAACCGCCCGTACCGCCGCTGCCAACAACAGCATATACTAGAGTAGGCTTTGAGAGGTGGAGGGAGCAACGGGACCTGAAGCATTTAAAACCGATTCAGAGTTGGCAATGTTTCTGCTTGACAGGTAATTACCCTTGCTTGATTAATATTTGTTTTGTTTTTTTGGTGGTGGTATTACAGTAAACCTCCGCAGCGCGTGCGATCATCCGTGCATTCACAGCTAATATTGTCATATGTGGTTTAATGTTAAAACATTTTCATGAAAGTTTGTTCTCTAAGTCTCGTCAGCTGATTATCTTTGGCAGTTGTTACGCCAGTAGCGCAGCCAAAAGAGGGAGGAGGGCATTGGAGGCGGGGCTTGAGTGCATCGGAGAGGGAGGGGGAGTGATGTGAAGCTTGTTTGGGTTTAAATTTTCAAGCAAAGTCTGCTCTCCTCTCTGAGTTACCTAATGCAGCTTTAACAACGCACTTATGCAGTTAGGTGTGGAGTTTTTTGGGGGGGGTTTTACGAAGTAGTGAGAATATAAATTTTTTTTAAACTATGTGTGTACATGGCCTGAGTTAATCTCCTTTTTATGTATGATTTCAGTTCAGTTTAATTCAAACGTACATTATTTTCCTCTAGGGGAAATAATAGCTATTTGCAATTATTGCAGCAATTAACTTTGCATTTTCTCACTTTGTTTTGTCTTCATTAAAATACTCCTGGCAGTGCTTTGGTCAGATGTTCCCGATAATGGAACTATTAATTTCACTACCTGTGTGTGCTTTATTTGTTTTTATTGCCAATAAAAAGTAGCCCAATGCTTATTTCCTTAGGTTTTCTGAAAGAAGCCATCAACTGAGCCACTGCTGCCTTTAATTTATGATTTCTTTTCATTTTTCCCCTTCCCATAAAAAGTGCTCCTAGCCCAGTGATTCTTTTTTTCTGCGTCTCTTTCTTCCCAATCAACGCCTAGCATATACCACATCAGAAGATTATCTTAATTAAAAATAATAAAACGTTTAGAAATATTTACACAGAGCTCATTTGCCGCCTTTTCAGACTACAATGAAAATCGATGAACTTCTGCCGCAGCAAATCCAAACCCAAGGTTGTACTTTTACTTTGCTTTTTTGTTTGTTGTCAACCTAATTTCTACTATAATTTCCAAAGCAGAGCTTTAAGTAAACCTCCCAATGATACCAAACAAAAGCTAAATCTATATACGCCAAAGTTGAACACACTTTTATGCTAGTAGATCACTTTAAGAAATAAACAGTTTTCATATTTTTTGTTGTTAAAGACAGAACGGCACATTACTTGCTTTCGGTATGAACATGATTAACAATGGGGTTAGGGCTAACAATAAATCAGAGGTGGGATTCAGTCTCAGACAGAAATCATGAGACGTATTTCAGAGCTGGAATGCTGACTCGCCACACCAAGACATCTTAAAAACAAAGAAAAACTAGAAAATCAACATCCTTACGGATTTACTAACAGAATGAAGTTTAGCTTTAGCATTGTAATCGTGTATGTATAATCTTATTTGGAAAACAAAACCTAAAGTATGTTTTTCACCCTTTCATATCTCTATAAAAGCTGAATATTTCAATTTAGAACATGCTAGTGTGACAATATCGCTTATCTAATTTGCTCATCAGTCTAACAGGAGAAAGAAGGTGGTTTTCAAGCTAAAACTGGAAGTGTGTGTGTGACAAAGAAAGAAAGGGGGGGGGGGGGGACTGTGCATTCCAGAAATACCAGAGAGGGCAGTTTTCTTTATTAACCTCACTCAAAGACCCCCTGGACGGACATAAACAGACTCTTTGTCTCTCTTTTACAGTGTTTTTACAGTACCAAATAATTTTTTTTCTCCCCTCACATTGTTACATTTTGTATAACCTCTGAAAAGAACATTAAATTATGTTCAACACAATTTTGGTTGCTGTATCTGACATTTTGTGATATTTCTTTAGATTTATTCCAAATTATGAAATGGTTTCAAGATTACTGTACAAGTCAAAAAATTTGTTCAGTTTTGTTCCAGATATATGGCTGAAAATGCTTGTGTTTTAAGTACCCAATGTGTTAAATAAAGTGAGAAATTTTAGAAGAGTTATTGTACATTATCCCCTTTCTGGAATAAAGCTAAGTTTTGGAGCGTTCCCACTACAGGAAACAGGTTTTTTTTTTTAGAGCTGTCTTTAGTCACTGGGTTTTCATGACATTTACAAGGTTAAATACAGATTACCTGGGCAGATTTTACCATCAGAAAAAGGCCCTGCTAGCCTAGGTAGATACTAGCTAGTATTTAGCTAATTAGCTAGCAGGTAGACATATATAAACATGGGGACACTTTTCCACTCTCAGTCACTGGGTGAGAGTTCTATAAGGTCTGCTGTAGGAAGAGTTAGTCCTGTTTTGGACTCCACAGTGGAAACACTCAAAAAAGAAAGTAAAAAAAAAGGCCAGAGGATATAAAAAAAATGAAATAAAACAAAAAACTTTGCAGGTCCCATTGTCACAATCCGCCATGTGTGACCATAAGTGACTGGAACAAAACAAATGGTGTAGTCATATTCACCGGTGCTTGTTTGGATCCAAACTTTTTTATCTAGCATGCCTAATGAGTGGATAGCCATACCTTTAACATTTTGTCATAAAGTATGTGTTTGTGAGCTTTGGTTCACCTGGTCGTCGTCCTCCACCACCACTAGGGTCAGTTTGCTCTTCTTGAAATCCAGACGAGTTATCTTGGGCCTACGATGGGAAAAGACAAAAAGATCAAATCAGATTTAGAACTTGTAGGGAAAATGAATGAGTACAACGACAAATATATATATATTAAAAAAAAAATTTCGGCAAACAAACCAGAAGAAGAGCCCGATCTTAGTTTGGCCTTCAAACACCAGAACTCCAGTCGGTGTTAAACCCAGACTGTACTCATTACCGTCTCTTGCCTACAGGGCAAAAACAAACCATGACTGACCATTATTGTTCTTTTGCACGTTTCATTGCTTGTTTACAATCAGACAAGCCATTTCTTATTTACCTTGACCATATGCATGTCCACCCCGTACATTTCTAACCACTTCGCTTTATTTAGGTAGTTAATTTCAGCCTGCGCTGGTGTCTGACCTCTGAAAAACAAAGCATGAAATGCAATGAGCCACAAAAAGAAACTTACAAAGGAAGAAATGTCAGGAAACTTTCAGGATCGGGACTGTAATGTTAAACGTATTTTTCATATAAATTCAAGGTCAGTTAAATCCCTACCTGCATTCCTTCCAAGCATTATAGACAGCAAGCTCCATGTCCTCCGTCTGCTCTGGAGAGAACCGAAACTCTGACACCAAGTCCAGATTATGTTCTAGTGGCTCACAGTCACCTAATTCAGCTGAAAAAAAGAAATGAACACTTGTGTGTTTTAATAAGATACCTTTAAGCCGTTTACACTAAAAAACAACAGAAAATTCCAAAAAAGAAAAAACTACGTTGAAGTTCACATACTAGGGAAAAGCAGAATTATTTTAGCAATGTTTAACAAGTAAAATCCATTTAATTTTCATTGAAAAACTAATAATAATTGCCTTAAGTGGTTAACAAAGCATCACCATAAACTTTAAATTAACCAAATAAATAATAAGTGAACAGAACCATCTTTAAACAAGCAACAAGATCATCGTTGCTTCACTATAATGTTAAAGTGTTGCAGTTTCAAAAAACATTTCCCTACGAAAACTAAAGGAACTGAAACTAAACTGACTTGTTTCTTCTAAGTACTTGAGATAAAAAAAAAATTTTTAACCTAGATCTTCACTTTGACTACATCTGAAATTTATTTCAAATCAGTTTCATGAGTTCATTAAATAGCTGACCGTGGGTGCGTTTCTACTGTCGGAACTTTGGGGTGATTTTACCAAACCTTCATCAGACGGTGTAAATCTGTTGGCCCTGTTCTCTCAGCTGTTGTGTCTCCATACAAAACTGGCTCATTACGAAATCTGCTAAGACATCGGCATATCGCGCATATTTTGGCAGTGAGTAGCGTCACTGTTCAGCGCCAAAATGCGCCCACAACAGCAGAGAATAACAGGCGCTCAACAATGGAAGAAACAGGGAGGGTTGCTGCGTTTCTGTTTGCTATGTTGTTAGAAACTGCTTCGCCAGCTACTAACAATTTTACAAAGTCGGCGACGTCGGCTAATATAATTTCCCCCGAGTTACCACCAATCAACATGAGTTAACCGTAAGTCCCGCCCAGCGACTCTACCGGGCCATTTCCGAGTACATATCCCAAGACTGGGACTCGCTTGGTTCATGAAATGGTCCCATCATCCCGGTGAGGTGAAGACACGCACATACCGCGAAGTTCCACTAAAATTACCCTGAAGTTCTGACAGTGGAAACGCGTCCCATGATTACAATAAGAGTTACTCAAAGGATTTCCACTCTCCTTACAAGCTTCTGTATAATTAATCTTAAAATAAACATCAATGGCAACATTAATTAGAATGCAGCATCTTTATTAATTGAAGTGTAAAATGGTTGTTTTATTTGTTAATATCAGGAAGTATTGGGTATGGATGAGTTGAAGGGCTGTTTTTACGTGGAGAAATAACACCAAACTGTGAAATCTTACCCACTACATATTGTAATCTATGATGGCAAATCTGTCAATATAGTATTAATATATGATGTAGTAATGTGTACAGCTAAATGATGTTTTACCATCTCGTCTCTTTCTTTTAGTAGTAGCTTTAGTTGTAGATCACAACTCTGGTCCAATATTCAGAAGGCTACATCTTTTTAAAACGGGCAGAAATTCTAACTTTGCTTTCCAAAGATCAATTTTGGCCAATAAGGTGGACCTTCACAGTCCACACTGTCCCGACTACTGGACAAGAGTGGTGTGGACCCTGGATGATGATTTCAACCACTAACTATGAAAGATGCTAAACTGGCAGCTCAGCTCATCACACAAAAGATGGATAAAAATTCCCCTTAAGCAGAGCTTGTCACCCTTTATGCTTAAAGATCCAAATACTATTTCTAGATAAGGTCAAAAGGTCCAGGATGACCAGGATGTTGAGCGAATACATTTTATCAAGTTAACGACTCTTTGTGCCTACAAATGTTCCTCACCCTAAAGATAACAGGAAATTAAGTAACTTCATCAACCTAAATTATTTTTTGCGCTTTAGCAAATTATATGCCTTTCATTACACTAAAAATAAACAGAATTTAGGGTCTACCTGATTGTCTAAAATATCAACCTTTTTTTTTAATAAGCCAAATTTTCTATTACTACAAGTATTTTTACACACTCTTACACACCTACTTTTTGGTTATCTGAAGGTGATTCTGTAATAAAATAGGAAATCATTGTTTCCCTAAAATAAAACCTCACATATGAATTCTACATTGAGACGAGATTTCATCATTATTACATGATATAGTATAGATTAATAAAAGTAGAGTTCTGACTCATGCATTAATAATGACATTCGGGATGTGTTTTTTTCTGTCAGCTATTTGGGCTTCTGGACTCTCTTTTGTCCACCAACAAAAGGATAACTGGAGTCTCCAAAGCTGCTATCATGTTCTAACACTTTATCTAAATCAGGCATGGAATATTTCTTTCTGAAGGACAGTCTGACTCGACACAAGACAAAACAACGTTTTTGGTAAGCCTGCACCTCACTCTTCTGAGGATCTTTGCGCAGGGAGATGCTTGTTGAGGTGCAAGACCGAGGTTAGCTCCCGTCCACTCTGTCTCGTTTATAATTCGGTTCACAAAACTTTCTTCTCAGGGTTCTAATTCATCATATATGGAAAAGACAAACAGCAGACCTAACACACTGCATGAGCTTCTACAGTAGCCAAAGAAAATCTTAGTTTGTCACAAAATGTTTTAAGATTAAAAGTCTAAAACTAAATGACTGAAGGCAACAGTTACAGTAATATAATGAATCAAAATTAATTTTTTTCTATCTTTACTGCTGCATTTTCAGTAAAACACACCAACTTACAGCCAAATTCAACACACTCATTCCAACTTCTGGCCCCAACTGTAACACTGAGGGGAAAAAAACAGAAAAGGGGTAGAAAAAAAAACACTGACCGAGGGAATGAGAGAAAACAGAGAGGGTGTTGGATTAGGGGGCCTCTGAAGAGGACTGAACACTAATGAGCTGGCACTGAACCCAAAACTAGCTATGTATGTGTACGCACGTCCATCCAAGAGTCTGCTCACGCAATGTCATTCCATAAATGTTTCTACTGATTCTGAAATGACTCTTACAGGTAGAGGCTGTTTTTCTACTAACGAAAGAATATGACAAAAAAAATGCTCTAATTCAAGTAACCTGGTTTGTTTGTAGGTTATTTTGTCAGGTAAACACCTTGATGTGACACAACCTTACTGAGATAACAGAGACCTCAACACCTAAGAAGAGTGCAACAGTGACAAATCAGAATATTATAACAAAGGTCAGATTTAAGATTTTAATGTTTTTCTATCCAAATGTAATAAGAAATGAGATCAATATGGCCAATTTAATGCTAGCTATTCGGGAGATCATATATTTGACATCTAGAATGAAAAGTAGGCACTTTAAAAGTCTCATTCTCTCGTTTTTTCAATTTATTTGGAGGTCTCTAGCTTAAATGAATGCCTTGTCAGTCTTTTTCTAAGGGAAAAAATGCTCTCTCGCTGATTTTTGAAGAGGTTGCTGTTTGTCAGAGGAGTGGGCGGGGGGAAACATCAGGATTACGCATCTAACTCATTATTATTCGTGATATGCAAACGTCTCGCCTCTGATTGGCTAACAGTAATGTGACTCTTATGCTGCCTTCAAACAAATAGTTAACTTCCTTCGCTGGCGCTGTTCCAAGACAAATTCCAACAGTTTCTCCCTCAGCTCCTCTCGCTTGGGTAAAAAAGCTCATGTGCCATGTCCACAAAAAACACAAGCCCAAACGTGTTCTGCCATGTTGTGGAGTTGCTAACGGTTAGCTTCTACTAGCTTCTCCTGGCCACAAATGGGTTAGCGCTTTCCTGTAGGCGGTCGGAAGCCAAGGTAGGCAAGACCAGGAATACTAATTTTCTCTGTGCCGTAGAAGGGACTGGCTTTTTCTGACTCTCACGTTTTTGGCGTCTATTTCCTTTCTCTGGCTAATGCAGGGGATGGGATTTGGGGAAAATGTTAACGTGCAGTTTTTCAGTGAACGATACCTTTAAATGCATATGTTGGTGCAGTGAAGCCAGAAGTTAAATACAAGAGATGCCTTTCAAAAATATTAATTCATTCCTGAAGTTTAAAGACGAGAGCAGGGGTCTGCAGATTGTGGCTCTGAAGCCACAAGTGGCTATTTGGACCCAATAGCTGTTAATAACTTTGGATTAATAATTTTGAAAGTGGATAAAGAACCAATTAATGTTTTTTTATATAAAAAGATCAGATCTATACTTCTTCTCGTAAGGTTAGAAATCCAGCTTTTTTTCTTCTTCTTTTTTTTTTTTTTTTTTTTTACACATTATTTTCCAGAATATAGTCCCATAAAAGATAATGTATCCATCTTCCTTTTGCAAAAGTGCTTTGGGTTTAAGTGCTTGTTCTTTAAAAATGACAAATTTCCTAAAGTGGATATTTAGCAAAAAACTTTTTTTTCCCTACAAGTCAGGCAACATCTTCAGCTCTAAACGAGTTTTATTTAGCTGGACTGAGGGTAAGAAGCTCATTGGACTGTAAAGCCCTTACTAGATAGGAAAAAGTCAGAGACTGACAGAATGGGTAGTTAGTCTTTATTGAGAAGTTATTAAAACATATATTTGATGAATACATAACTAAGTAAAGCGACTGTTTGACTATATGAAGCCTAAACATTTTGTCCTTCATAAAATTACCAAAGACAAAACTTTATGGTCATTTATTCCATCTAACTTTTTAATAAGGCTAAATATCAGAAAAATATTTAAATGTGACACTATTGCTGAAAATTGCAAAGATGGTTTTGATCAACCCATATTTTTATGACAATTTTATTTATTTACCACTACTTGAGCTTTAGCATCGGAGCCATAAAAGATATGGATTAAGGACAGTTGAGATCCACCCAAATGGCCAAATATATCATCCATATGCACAGCGAATGCATGACCTTAGAAACGTAATAATATCTTGAATATTACGTCCAAGCATTCTTTGGCATTTGTGATATTATACACACAGATACTGCAATGATGAATACAATTCCATATTCTGTACACTTCTGCTTTCTACCACAAAAATCCAGGGTTTACTATGACTTTTAAAATAAATGTTTGACTTAAAAACGAACAAAAGCTTTGCTGTACTTACCCTGTAAAGAGAAGGCAGCCAACTCCACCGTGGTGTCAAATGGACATTCAAGCCTAAAAATACAAATATATGAGGAGGTTTACCGTGAAATCATTCTTTTTATAACTGCACAAATTCCTAAAAGATACAGCAAAATACATTTCAAATAAAATTAAAAACGCTGTCTTAAAAAATTGACAAGATTCCACAAGGTCCAAATGAGAAACCTGAGGACCAGACTTAACAAAATAAAACCGTGAGACACAAAGCTCAAACTCCTCAGCTCTTCTCTCCTCAACTCCAATTATAAGGACAACAAAACTGAGGGACTCACTGTCCAATAAGCCCACATGTATTTCCTTCATCTAGTTACACGGAGGACACATTTTAAGGTATAAAACGTGAAACCGGACATAGATTTTTTTAAAACCCCTGAAAGAACAACAGTTTACCATCTTGATTTCTGATGTAAAAAGGTGTTCATGGAAACCTTTACCCTGAAATAGCTTATCTTTTCAGGTCTTCTGAACCACCTCTGAACCTCATTAAGAACAACCACGAGAGAGCTAAAGAGTAGAGTAAGCCACAACAAAATGTTTTAAAATAAAATAAGCGATTCAAATCTGATTTGACTTGCTTATCTTTCTTTCATTCTTTGCTATAGTCAAAAGTAAAATAAAAATGAAACACATACTTGCCACTAAGGAGGTCTTGCTTCAACTGCAACACAAAAAGGTATCTGAAAAAGGAACAACATACACATGGTGATGGATGGCCATGTTAAAGGCATGAGATCTAATCAAGGTCATACGATCATTTTGATAGCTGGGAACACAGAATCCAAGGATATTTTGTGTTTGGATATGGAACTCATTGTACAATAAGTCCAGGATACTACTAAGAGTCACTGTGATCGCTGACAAAACAGTTGACTAATATTAACCTTTGTCTAATAGGGATCACTAACATAAAGAAAATGGATAATTTGTGAAATGTTTACGTTTAAAATATGAAACAACTTTCCTCTGCTGATGAATTGATAACTTGTTAAGAATTCTGTTATTGGGAAGCAAAGGATCAGACGACAATTGGTTATAATAAGGTTTTCAACACCTTAACTTAATCCAGGTTTAAATTTCAGCTAAACAGTTCCGTGGAGGTGTCAGTGTATCACTGATGATTAATTTAACAGGCAAATAGGCCTGAATGTTGATGGCAAAACAGCGAAGAAGAACACTATGCTTCCTAAAGATGGACCAAAGTGGCAACATGTTCAAAATAAACAGCAATGGTCCTTGTGGTGTACCCTGAGGAACCTCAAAATGTAGAGTCTAATGCAGAGGATTAATGCACAAAAGTGACAGAGGAACTCCTGCCTGTAGAGGGAACGAGGAAAGCAAGCAAGCAAGGAAGGAAGAAGGAATCATTTTCCTGTTAAATTAGCCTCCGTCACTATAATCTGTATTTGTTAACTAACAAACTACCGAAATTTAACGCATCTAAATATAAGCCGCACGTTTCATGTCTGGTTAGAAAATAAAACATACTTTAGCCCACCAGAAAAGTTATTGATTGCGGTCTTCATCTTCCTCACTAAATACACTGAAGGGTTCTTCAGGGTTTTTATTTCCTCTGAAAGCTTTTGTTGTCTTTTTACACTGACTCAGTTCTTCCCGCTGCCTCCAACATCTCACCATCGATTCATTGGTGCCAAGCTTACCTGCAGTAGCTCTATTTGCTTATTTGATGGCCAGCTTGATTGCCTTTAACCTAAAAACTGCATTTCTTTGCGTTTTCCATGATGAGGGTGAGTGTATGAAAACTACCGGTAGTGTATTTTTCAGCACATTATCTTTCCCCACATGTCTGCATCACCTTTGCGCTTCCTGGTATAGTGCCCCCTGGAGGCCATCAGCCAGTAAAAACATCTATAAATTAGCCACATCGTTCTATTGGGCGCAGAGTCCAAAGCGTGTGAAAAAAATAGCGGCTTATTGTCCGAAAGTTACAGTAAGTATTTATGCATTTTTCAGTGGTATAAATCAGCCGATGCTACATTTTACAGAATAAACCAGCTTAAATCCAGTTTAAATTATGTTTTTGCTCAAGTATAAATCACAGAGGGAAAGTGTTTCTTGGTTTAGCTGTCCATCCATCCAGTCATCCATTGCTTCCATAAAGTTTCTTAGGTATTATGTACTTGAGGGAAGCCAAGACATCCCTTTTCCTGAGCCTGAAACGCCTCCGCTGATTTTTAATTGACGAGTTTACACCACAAAGGTCTGGAATTCATCTCCAAGTTGTAGTCCGGCGTACAGGAGCCAAGGGTCAGGATGCAGACAAACTGATAAAATGGAGAGCTTTGCCTTTGGGCAGAGCTGCATCCTGCCATTTCCTTTGCATGTTTCTGGTCCAAGCCTCACAGTTCTCCCTACATGTACAAAGACGTCGTTTGAGCTGCAACCCTTCGTCTTACCTAGTGAGTTCTTCATGGAGATTGTTCGGTTCTGAAGAGTAGAATTTGACTCGCATGTGAAGGCAGTACGGTGGACCAACTAAATGAAAACAGACCAAAATATCAGCTTAGTAGCAGTCGTGACAATGTTTAACAGTGGAATGAACTTCTGGAGTTAATACTGGAATCTTTGTTTATGTTCACATACTGAACGTTACAACAACAAACAAAAAAAAACAACTTACTTTTTACTTGCTTTTTGATACTTTTCGTGACGTCGAGCCAATGCTGAAACAACAAACAAGATGGCAATTCAAAGGAAAACAAAACAATATTTTAAACAAGGTTTAGTTGGGAAAAAAATCCATAAATCTCCAACAATGTTTAAGTCAGTTCGGTCCATGTTTCAAACATCTAGCTGTTAATTTAAAGTGCAGTGAAAATCTTTTGAGGTTTTTTCTTCCACCTTTTACAATGCACTATTAGCACTAGCAGTGAAACGGATGCTCAACACGATGCTACCACCAGTTGGTCCAATGGTCTTAGGTTTGAAAACCCAACTTGGACTCCTCCAATCAATGACTTCTAGTCATTGAAGCCAAACAGCTCAATCTTTTTGTCTTCTCTGCCCATAAAACCTCTCCTCAGAAGATAAGCAGCTGGAAACTGCGACCGAGCAAGAGGTTCTCTCTCTGTCACACTGTCAGCCCGGTTTATGACAAGCTTAAGTTTGGGTGGTTCCTCACCTGTAGTTTTAAACAGGACAATGCACTCAGAGACCCGTCGAAAACAGTTTAGGAATGGATAAAGAAGAGTCGTCACGTCACGCTTGTAGAAAGCCCCCCGACCTCAGGCCGAATGAAAATTTAAGCACTACATTTAAAACCTTGGTTTGAACAAAGAAGCAAACCAATATACAATATTCCTTCGCTTCCTCCCAAAAAGAATTGGCAAACATTCAAACACAATTTTGTCCAAAACCTGTTGATGAGTATAGAAAGTGTGCGGAATCTCTGCAATGTGTTAAGCGGGGGGGTCGCAAGTTTTGTTGTCCGTCAGTTTGACGGACGGGGGTCACGTTAATTAATAATATTCAATCTGAATAAGCTGAACAGAGAGCTGCATATAAATGTAATTAAACGATTGTCCTTAAAATACGAACAGTTCACCTGCTCACAACTCCCTCCTGCTCCGCACGGAACTGAAACTGGCACCCACTTCTGCTTAATCAAATCGCTGCAGCGCGAGGAAATCCCGCAGCATGTGCCGCATCTGCACTGGTGGTTGGCACGACACCGGGCTCTTCGGAGCGCATCTGTAACCAGCCGCACCGGTCACAGTCGCGCTCCAAAGCCTCTGTAACTCTTCAGCCCGCTGCCAGGTCCTGGTTAGCGAATTGTATCAACTACAGGGTTCAGGTCTGATGATGCTCAGATGCTTTTTTTTTTATCGATTTAGTTACGTGTACTTAAAGTTTGTACTTAAAGCTTAAAGTTGAACATGTCTACGCGTTAGCATCAAGCGGTCAGGGATGTGAATACTTATCTGTCAAAATGATGGATGGCCTTCAAATTTTTCCGCCACTGTTCTTTGATTTAAAAAAAAAAAAAAAAAAAGTCTAATACGGAAGATTTCGGTTACCGGAACCCCCGGTTTACGTATATATTTTAACCATGTGTTTATTAGAGAATCCACAATTTCAAACTTGTAGGTCAAATTCTTTTTTATAAAACTCATATATGGTTGTTTGCTGTGTAACAAATTCGCTCTGGAAATAACAGCTGACTACTAGAATGCCAAAACGAACAACGAGGGGCATACCAATAAATAACGTCAGGGAATAAGAAGCCACAGATAAATGTTTTTAAAAAATGAAAAAAATTGGATAAAGGTGGTCACCGAGAGGAGAGAACCAGTAAAGGATTCACAAATAGGTCACAGTAAAGCCACACATCCTCCATGTGTCCACTCAATGAGTGGACATAAATTGTAACAGCTCTAATTCATACATGTTCACTAAATAAGTGAATAAACTGAGATCTGTTTAGAAGCTTTCGAATATCAGAATATTTGGCAATCTTAATAAAAATGCCACATGAGGCAATAAAGAAAAAATAAAAAGTTTCCTAACCCCAGCAACAAGTTTTGTATTTTTTTGAAGAACTGACAACACGTTTACCAATGCCGACCAAAACTTCAGGAAACAACATTCTTATTTACTAATGCAAATTAAAAAATTAAAAATAAAAACAGCCAGGGTGGAAGGCAACCTGACGTCTGAAACAAGTAGTTAAACTAAATTGGTAACCCTTAGAAAAAGAAACTGCTACAAAAATTTTGTACCAGTAACATTAAGAAACATGTCACGTCAATGACAATAGAGGATTTTCTAACCACTAATTAGGCTTTAGCATCTGGTTCATTAAAATCTATATAAATCAGGGAAGGTGAAACACCACTGGCCAGATATATTATCGCTACACATGGAACTAGAAATATAATACCTACCAAATATTCATAAATTGAAGACCTTTATTATTGTTATTTGGCACACACTGGTTGCATTAATGGAGAGCAATTTAACATATTGTGAAGCTCTAATTCTTATTTTGATTTCTAAGAGTTGGGCACAAGTGCAGATGTTCCCAGTTATCCACTAAAAATAAATATGTGGGGGTTTGGGGGAAATTCCTCCAACATCTCTTAAAAAACATTAAAACTATAGGTATGGAGGTCATAGAAATTCTTACTTTAGTTAAAACTTAGTATCGCTAAATTAATACCAGTGGCCTGTCTAAGACTTTGTGCTGTCAGTGGCTAGAAAACCATTTTAATGCGATAAAAAAAGAACAAACATAAATGTCTTCTATTTCGATGCTCCTAAAAGCACATAACGTGCGCTTTTGCAAAGTGATGTTTGCATAAATCATCATAAACATCTATATGAAGCCTTCAGAAACACACTTTTGAACCAAGAAAACGCAAAACTGGTTCTATTGGGGGCATGAGGAAGTAATGACCGTCCATACTGGCAAAACATTTGTTTAATTCTTACATTAAATGTTTGTTTTCATTTGGACTATTTTTTTTGGGATTTATGTTGCTCAGCGCTTTGTGACTTTTGCGTCTGTGAAAAGCGCTTTATAAATAAACTTTACTTACTTTCGGACATTTTCATGACATTATTTTGAGTAAAACATTAGAAAATCATAGCATTTTTTTTCCCTCATGAACTTCCGATCAGCATTTACTCGCTCCTGAAATAAATTAAAAAACGCTTATATTTCATGCAACTGAACAGCTGGGTGAATAAAGGTCAATAAGTAATTGTAAAGTGACCTGATATTTTGTTTCCTTCAGGCTGTATGAGGCACAAACAAGAAGGAGATGGAGTCAGAGAGAAAGATAGATAACAGAGGAACTCACAGCACTTTTCTAGTTTCCTCTCCCCCACATTCCTCATTACATCCCTCCCTCTCCCACACTCGCTCAACTTAAACATGCTCTCCACCCTTCTCCTGCATTCATCTCTCCCTGTCCCACTACCTCCCACTAATTCAGTGGCTTTACAGAGTTTCTGTGAAAGGAACAGGGTCACTGACTTAAAACGGTTTGTGTAACAGGACAGCGTAACGGCCAGCGCTGACAAATCTCCCTTAACCAATCCCTTTAACCCGTTCACTGAAAGGGAAGAGGATTAAACCTTTGTACAGATGAGCGAATGATTTGGAAAGAAATCAAACGTTTGACCAAGAAATGCTTCAGTGACTGGTGAACACTGAACATAATACCATAAATACATATTACACATTTCATCATCCTTTTTTTTTTTTTTTTTCACACAATAAATATCTGTCCTAGTTGCTCCACAAACAAAGTCGATGTAACACAGTTCTTACCGGAACCTGTGCAGAGTCCATGAAGCGCAGTCCAAAATAGTCTTTCTCTACAATGTCCAGATGGTACATGATCTGCTCGAACAGTTCTTCACCTTTGGCTTTTTTCTGATGGGAATAAAAACACACACAAAAAACAAAAACAGAACATTTTAGCAGGCTGAAGTCAACAAGAGCTAAAAAACTGATATTTCAAATATAACAAATAATATGAAGGGCTCCTCTTGTTTCTATTGAAATAGTTCATGAATAACTTTTTGCACGATTCTCTGAATCAGGTGTTGGGCTGTCTGATCAGCCCGTACCAGTTACAGCCTGTGTTCGGCTTGGAACTGGGAAATCTCTCTAAACGCTCTCAGTCACATGAACCGACTCTGACCACCTCTGAATTCTCCCCAGAGAATATGAATTTTTCCCGTGCCTCAGATTATATTTGTAATCTGTGCTTTCTTTTCAGCTATCATTATTTTAGCAGAGAAGCACAAAAAAAATCTTCTTTTTTTTTTGCAATTAAAACCATTTTTAAAAATCAGAATGGATAAATTTGAAGGAAAAAAAATCACTTCACCCAATGTAAACAGAAATGTCATTTCCAAGCATCTAAAAGGAATTTGTGGTAAATTCTTAAAGACCCACTCCGATCATCTTTTTGAGCTATTTTAGAGTGTTCTCAGTGGTCTTTAAATTATGATTTTGTCGTTTTTAGACAAAAATCACAAAACCTGTGCCGTTTTCTAGGACATAGCTTCAGAAGAGCGGCAGTAGCTCATTAGCAATTTGCCTCCGTGTTGTGGGCGGAACCGTTGGCGCGGAGGACCCCTCCCTCTCTCCGTTGCTGAGACCTCTCCGTTTACGCTAGCTCTCCTGCTAGTTTACAGCCCCTCACACCCTCAAGCTAGCATTACCGGTGCAACAAAAATGGTGAGAAATATCCAGCCGTACAGTTTTGAGCCAGATGCCAGCTCGGACGATGAACAGGAAGACGTACATAGATCTAGTCGTCTCCAAGTAGATGCATCAGAATGGTGTTGTTTTTGTGATCTGTTGAATTGACTGTATCAGCCCAATAATCCTAATATGTAAGTATATTTGTGGACATGCTCCAAACATTCAGATGAGCCTTTTTGAAGTTTTCATCGTTACAATAACTTTATATCACACAAAGAATAGGAGCAGGCGTTTGTAGCCCATCCAGTGCGGTTGCTACGTCACAAACGCTGTCTGTTTTAGACTGTCTTTTAGTGTCTGCTACTGATTCACAGCGATTTGAAAGCAGAAATACTCAAATGCAATTTTGATCTTCATTTTCTTAAGATATGTCCTCTGGCATCAGAAAAATGCCACAACATGTTAACAACACGAAAAACACGATTTTCATTGGAGTGGATCTTTAAGAATTACAGAAAATCCTCACAACCTTTAATAACATGGTGAGTTTGTTTTTTTGTTCTCCAGAGACAACAAGCCAACAAAGCCGCACGATCCTGCTGTAAAACAGATTGACAAAAAGCTGCAAAAGATGTGCTGCACACATTTATATTCAACCCACTTTCCAAAGAGACCCCAAAATTAAATATCAAACCTTCTTCTGTGACCAACCAATAAGTTCACCTGTGTGTAAAGATGCATAAAGTTATGTTTGTTGTTTATCACAAGCCAAGTAGGGCAAGTATGGAAGATTTTGCTCTGATCAAATGAGATCCAAATGTAACTTTAGTCCCATACTGACTAGGGTTGTAACGGTACATGTTTTAGTATTTTTTGGTACGGACCCGTCGGTGTCGGAATAATGCAGCTGTTTTCTACCTGAACACCAGCAGAATGTTTCTATGCAGAACTCAGAGCAACTTTAGAAAGTGACACCAAAACAGAAAGAACTCCCAGCTATCACTAAACTCTGCTATTTGGGAACATTAATGGTTTCTCATGCAGCTACAGTAGAAAAAGAAAGATGGACCGAACCAGAACTTTGTCAGCGAACACATCTTTCAACAGCAATAAGGTCCATAACACGCTCTGCACTGACCTGAATGACACACCTGAAACAATGTCAAGCTGAATGTAAACATCACTGATACTAGAGAAAAAACAGCTGACGTCCAACATGGCTACCAGTTGCATCCAATCAGCCCAAACTCCTTATTAGTATAAAATGCAAGTGGAAGGAATTCTCATTGATGAGAAGGGATTTTCCCAACAGCTGCCCATGCTGCATTCAAGTACAGCTGGGAGACTAGGCTGTCGAAATATCAAATAACTCCAAAGATTTAATCATATTTTCTTCTCAAATATGGGCAAAGTATTATTTAAACATGTCTAAACATTAACACTGACCGTTTTCAATTAGTTATTTTGTTTTGTACTCTGGCTATGTCTGCTCGTACTATTTTATTTATTTTTTGTAAAAACCCGATCATATCTCCAGTCAGTTCTATACTTTTAACTACTTTTAACATATAGAACATAATAAAATTTAATAAACTTCAGGAACTGAGGGGAATCCAGGAAAAAAAAAGGAAATTAAAGTAAATTTTAAAAAGTCACATTAAAATGTTTTTGTTTTTTTTCTTGATTAAAGTGTACCAAAAAGATACCGAGCCGTGACTTTTGTGTACCGTTACGCCCCTAAAAAAAGACAGTAAAACATGGTGGTGACAGCATCATGCTATGGCGAGCCTTTCCTTCAGCAGGGACAGAGAAGCTGGCCGGAGTTGATGGGAAGATGGATGGAGCCAACCCTGAACATACAGCCAAGCGCTACAATGCAACAGCTTAGATCGAAATCATTTTAATCAGTTAGAATGAGAGTCATAGCCCAAACCGTAATTGAATCTGCACCGAGATATGACAATTAATGTTATCACAGGCGAGTTCCATCTGGTTTCTCTGAATTTGTGCTATTTTACAATGAATAATAAAAAAAAACTAACTCAAAAAGAAGAGAGACAAAGCAAAAGAAACTGTTGAAATGAGTGAAAAAGATTGTAGTAGATCTCATCCCAAGAGACTTTGTAGCCAGCTCAGGGGGGCTGGCCCCATGCTAGCTGGCATAGTTAACAAGGCATACCGCACCCCTACAGTACCCATGGAGAGACAGTACAAAGGGCTTACTGTGTTGTGTGTGTGTGTGTGTGTGTAGGTGTGTGTGTTTGCGTTCTTGGTGTGTGTGTTCTTGTGTTGCTATCCTATTTAGGACCTTTTCTGGCATATTTGCTAACCTTCTGAAGACCGACGGACCTTGTAGGGACCAAATCCCGGTCCTAATATGGTGGACCCCCTTTTTTTGGGTTAGGGGTTAGGTTTAGAGGTATGGTGTGAATTATGTTTTGGTTAAGGTTAGGGTTAGGAATAAACTGGTAATGGTTAGGGTATGGGTTTGGGTTAGGCATAAATGTAGCTATTAAAATGAATGGAAGTCAATATAAAGTCCTAATATGGGTAGCAATACGGACTTGTGTGTGTCTGTGTGTGTGTCTACGTCCTGCAACCAAGGCCTTATTAAAGCGCTTGCACTGTTGTCTACTTTTTGGGATTCTTTCATCCGGCCCCCGAGAAGACAACTTTCTCCCCAAGTCACTATGTCAATTATTTTACTTAAGAGCTAAACAACTAATAATCACAGGTCCAAGAATCCTCCTGGTGCAGCGATGCATTCATCTGCACGAGCACAAACAGCAGACGAAGAAGCAACAGTACAACGCGAAAACAAAAAGAACGTACTTCACCTGGTGGAGTACTACAAACTTTTCTCTCCGCTACAAATCAAGAGTAAAAGAAGAGGAGTGGGGGTGAAAGGGTAAGAGGGCCAGTACCCTACGCATGAGTGAGCTATGAGGGAGTGTATCTAAAGAACATTAAACATTTAAAGGAATGAATTTAGACATACTTCCAAACGACAGACATGGCAACCACTTCCTGCATGCAACAAACTGATACGCAGAGAAAAGCCAGCGAAGCATTTAAATTCCCTCTTTTCTGTCTTTGTGCACGCACTCAAATGAGTCACTCGACGCGTTGATCTTGGATGCTCCAACACGTCTGAGTCGAAACGAACGGCTCATTGCCAGACGCTCGATTCGAATGCGTCGGCGCAGTTTCAAGTCCTCTTCGTGCATCCACTGTCAAAAAAGAAAAGAACATAACATCTGTTCTTCCTGAGGAGGTTTAAGTGGTCAGCTTGTACAGGTGAACGCTATCCAGCTGCACAGAGAAGAACCAAACGAACAAAACCAAATCTGGCGATACGATATGTATTGTGATACTGGGGAGACGATACAATGTATCGCAATACTATGAGTAAGGCGATTTATTGTGATTTTTAAAACTGAATTTAACCATCACAGCATTCTATAGACTCCAACCTGTTTCAACACATCCAGTTTTATTAGTAGCTCTAGGTGATCCACTGGAACGAAGAAGGTGAAAACAGCCAGAAACTACCAGTCATGCTTTGATATTTACTACAAAAAATTCTGTCATCAATAATGGTTCCTTTCAAATCCGGGGGGGGGGGGGGTGTATCAATACAATATGAAGGGAATAGAATATCCCGATATATCGTGTATCGATATTTTCTTACATCCCTACTGGTTACTTATTTATAAATTTAATTTTGCACAAAAACAAAGCTGAACATATTTGTATTAAAAATGTTTACATTTCAACTGGTTTCTTTTCTCTTAAACGGAAAACAGCAATTTTTGAACTTGCAATATGTACTGTAGAGGCAAACACTGAACGTCAGTATGTAGGCACAGCTTGACATCATCAAAATGCACAATCGTAGTAGGCCGGTATGGTCAAAATCTCTATCTTTGGCTAAATTTACAACATTTCTACTTTATACTGTTTATATATCGCCCACTACTACTGACAATACATATAAATTCAATCTAAACAGACAGAGTGGTGGACAAACTGATGGATGGACTAACATAGATGGACAAATGGACAGAAACAGATTGATATGCAGACAAATTAACTCATGGACAGAAGCAACATTTACACAAGCGGACAGGGATTTAACTCTGGAACTGCAAATTCTTTTTTCCATGATCTGTTGTGCTTTTCATCCATACTTATCCAGACTTGGAAAAGACTCACAAGGAAGTTCACACTTTTCCAAACCGAGTAGAAACACTGTGCAAATGTACAACACGCACAACGCTGATTTTATGAAGAATCCTTCCTTGCATTATCATCTCCAGATGTTCAACAGCTGTCCCCAGAACAGAACCAGCCTTCTTTATCAGGTGGTTTAGCCTTTTTAAATCCCTGGCTCTGATGCTGCTACCCCAACAGATGACGGCTGAAGAGATTACACTCTCCACAACAGACTTGCAGAAAATATGCAGCATCTTGCTGCAAACCTTGAAGGACCTAAGCTTCCTCAAGAAGTACAGTCTGCTCTGTCCCTTCTTGTAGACAACTTCACTGTTCAGTCTCCAGTCCAGTCTGTTGTCAAGGTGAACTCCGAGGTATTTGTACTCCTCAACCACCTCCACTTCTTCTCCCATGACGGAAACAGTGTTTGACTTATCTCGGTTTCTTCTGAAATCTACAATCATCTCCTTTGTTTTGTTCACATTCAAGGTGAGACGATTGTTTCCACACCATGTCACAAAGCGGTCCACCAGCTCTCTGTATTCAGCTTCCTGTCCGTCTCTGATATCATTTGAGTATTTCTGCAGATGACAGGTCTCTGATTTGTACTGGAAGTCTGAGGTGTACAGAGTGAAAAGGAATGGTGAGAGTACGGTCCCCTGTGGTGCTCCTGTGCTGCTGACCACCTGGTTTGACACACAATTCTTCAGTCTCACAAATTGTGGTCTGTTTGTCAGGTAGTCATTGATCCAGGCGATTGTTGACGGCTCCACCTGTGTCTTCAGGAGTTTCTGACAAAGCAAATCAGGCTGAATTGTGTTAAATGCACTGGAGAAATCAAAGAACATGATCCTCACAGTGCTGCCTGCTTTGTCCAGATGACAGTGGGTTGGTTGAAGCAGGTGGATGATGGCATCTTCAACTCCAACTCCACAGCGATAAGCAAACTGCAGTGGGTCCTGATACGTTCTTGTTTGCTTACTCGGGGGGGCCAACAGGAGTCTCTCCAGGACCTTCATGATGTGGGATGTCAGGGCAACAGGTCTATAGTCATTGATGACTGATGGGTGAGTTCTTTTAGGTACTGGAACAAGACAGGATGTCTTCCACAACACAGAACCTTCTCCTGAGTTAAGCTAAGGTTGAAGAGGTGCTGCAGAATCCCAGAGCTGCTCAGCACAGGCCTTCAGGACTCTGGGGCCGACACCATATGGACCTGCAGCCTTGTTCTGGTTCAGTTTCTAAAGCTGCCTCTTCACCTGAATTTTGGAGACAGACAATTGAGAGGGGGAGGCAAAGGGGGTAACATCATTTCCTGACTTGGTTGAAGTCAAACTTGTGGAATCAGAAGAGTCCATGGCTGAGGTGAAGGATAAAACATCCGAGGTGTTACAGGAAAGCTGTTGATCAGAGGAGAGTGGGATGTCTGTTTGGCTGGGAACAGGAGAGGAGGATGCTGAGCTAGTTCCTGAACTGAACCTGTTGAAGAATGTGTTCAGTTCATTGGCTCTGTCCAGACTTCCATCTATCCAATCCTTCTTGTCCTTAAAACCTGTGATCTTTCTCATTCCTGACCAGACATCTCGGATATTGTTCCTCTGTAGTTTGTTCTCCAGCTTCTTCCTGTATGCCTCCTTGCTGTCTCTGATCTTGACCTTAAGTTGCTTCTGTATACTCCTCAGTAATTCCCTGTCTCCCTCCCTGAAGGCTCTTTTTTTCTTGTTTAGCAGTTCCTTCAGGTCACTGGTGATCCAGGGTTTGTTATTAGGCAAGCATCTCACTGTTCTCGTGGGGATGAAGTTGTCCACACAGAAGTTTATATAGTCAGTCACACACTCAGTCATGACATTGATCTCCTTTCCATGTGCTTGGCAAAGAGTCATCCAGTCTGTGGTTGCAAAACAACCCTGCAGGGCTTCTTCAGCTTCCTGTGACCATTTTCTCACAGTTTTCTTTGTAACAGGTTGCCTTTGAACAAGTGGTTTATATTCTGAACAGAGAAAAACAAGATTGTGATCTGATTGTCTCAGAGGAGGTCTTGGTTTGGACATGTATGCATCCTTTACATTTGCATAAAACAAATCCAAGGTCTTTGTAAGGGCTTGCTCTACAAGAGAAAACAATGTACAAAAAACCAAAACTTAATATGTAGCCAACAGAGCTACTCCAACATGCACCCACCCAGAGCAGCGCAATTCTAGAAATATGATATAATATCCTATATCCTGCATTTACTCCAATTTCTTCACTGCTGCCAGCTTTTGTTTACCATCTGTGACTCTCTAGGCCAACCGGAAGAATGCCAGCGCGAAAGGGCGCATTTCGCTACGGGGGTCGAGGGAACTTCATTCGATAATTCGATTTTCCGAGTGACGTGTAAACTGGGATAAAGGCTCATATTCTGGTTAAGGGATTAGCTCAGATGTTGCATAAAGCTTGTTGACTTCCTTTGTTGTGACTGGAAACAAACGAGCTGCATTAAGACGTCTTTCTAAAAAACCTTTATGGCTGATTGTGAGCCTTTAATGAAAGCTCACACACAGGAGCCCAGAAGAACTAACATTTTTAAAACGTGGTGTACACTTAGTTTTATCCATTCCGGTTTCAGACTATATCCTAAATGCAGCTTTAGCATCGTTCTGTATGTAAAAGGGAACCAAGCACTCTTAGCTGTCACAGCATGAAACCCAGCAACACAGCGCTGGGTTGAACAGATAAAAAAAAAAAGTGATTCTTTATCAAATGAGTTCAATATTGTAGGAATTTAATCATTCAATGAAAATGTGGGTTCCAATGGCTGGTAAAAAGAGGAATGTATTTAATAAAATGAAATCAGAAAACGTCAATACATCTTCATAGGAGGTTTTGATATTTTAGTAAAATACCTTAGTAGCTCCTTGGACCATTTATAGTCAAATTTGATCGCTTTCTCATTGTAGTACAAACGTAATATTAGACAAATGTCTTCAAGGCCGAAACTGGTTTCAATGTCTGGAGGCGAAGGTTAGGCGAATTGCTTTGACTGACCGGACCCGACTGACCAGCATTTTCAGTGAGTATGACAGAACCTGTCAACAGACTCTGGACTTTATTACACTGGCTTTAACGAAGCGAAGGGCGAGAAAGCTGAGTTGGACAAGAAAATGTGCTGATTACATCTGATTAAAGAAGCCTCAGTAAAGAAGCTCAAAGGCTGATCCAACTGTGCAGAAGATGCTATGAAAAAAAAGTTATTTTCAAGGGAAAAAACGAAACAAAATAGGTTAATAGTTTTCATATTGTATTCACATCGAATCCTGCAGGGTTCGGGTCCCTGAGAACCGAAGTTGTTGGTCCTTGTGAGTTGACGATGACATTTTCTTTGTTTTTACTTTGACATTAAAAAAGGTCAGCTGACTCCTTTCAAGTTACAGCCAGAGTTTGCTTTTATTATCTTGCCAACTATAAGTCACCTTCAGGGTGAAACACAGCAACAATAAACATCTGATTAAAAAAAATGCAGAGGGTCCATATGTAATCGGAAAGAATAACCTGGAATTGTGTCGTACTGCTTCAACCTGTTGACAACTAAGCCATACACCCAACCATGAGCCTTTTTGACGTCACACCAGCCCTGTTGAGTCCGCTCTAATTGAACTCCAATTCCAGAAAGTCTGGTTCGCTTGGGGAGGTGTGAAAGCGTAAACCAACTTGGATGCGGAGCGGGGGAAAAAGGCAAACTCTGGTCCGCCTAAAAACCTATGGGAATAAATCCCTGCCATTGATCAAGAGCGTATTTTGTCAGTTTCAGAGCATTATTTGTTGTTTTTATGCACAGATCTCATGCCTTTCTCCCTAAAAAAAACACTCAAAAAGTTCTTTCTTGCGTTCAAATATATGTTCTTACACTTAAATTGACTTCTCTGCGTTTGAGCTTCATTCCTCTGTGCTCAGATCTCTTCTCTGCACTTTCAAAACCTGCTCTCATGGATTTTTCCTGTGCTCTTGGTCTTGAGGCGAAATGACCCTGCCAAAAGTCTGCCAGCCAGTAGGAAGCCAGATATGATGCCGACCAATGAGCTTGTCTTCTTTGGGGTGCGCTCGAGAAAGCAGGTTTTGAAAGCGCAGAGAAGAGATCTGAGCACAGAGTAATGAAGCACCAACGCAGAGAAGTCAATTTAAGTGTAGGAACACATATTTGAACGCAAGAAGGAACATTTTGAATGTGAACAGAGTGTTTTTAGGGAGAACAGCACAAGATCTGAGCATATAAACAATAAATAATGCTCTGAAATTGGCAAAATACGCTCTTGATTAATGGCAGGGAATAATTCCCATAAAAACCCAGATCTCGGCTCGGTTAAAGTGAACTCCGGTGTGGTTCGATTGCATATGTAAATGCCTACCCCAGTATCAGGCGAGAAAAATAACAAAGAAATAAAAATAAATGAAATGTATGTAAAGTCCGAATTCTGCAGGCAAATTAAAGCTTTTCCTTTTTATTTACAGCTGTTAATATTTTTGAAGCAAGTTTGTGCCAACCTGCACTGGTCAGACAACTCACTCTTGACCAAAGTGCTAGAAATTTTTTTTATAGATTGAAATCAAAGATAAAAGGGTGGGCTTAGTTTGAATAAAACAGACTGTGGTTTCTTTTTGATGGCTAAAATTCGCATATTCAATCTAAACTTGCAGTTAAATACAAAACTGTGCGATTTTCTCTGTTTACATCAAATATAAAGTTTCAATTGTCAATAGGGTGGGTTATATTTTATCGTTCAGTTACAATTAAGACTGTCACCAGGAGTAGATAAACATTATTTACAGCCATTATTAGATAAATATACACTGCTCACAAAAATTAAAGGAGCACTTTAAACAACCACATTAGATACATCAGATCTCAATATGAAGTTGGATATCTATACAAATAACGACAGGGCAATGTCTTAGGAACAAAAGGATGCCAAGTCTTTTAATGGAAATAAAAGTTTTCAGCCTATAGAGGGCCCAATTGTGTAGACACCCTAAAATCAGAGTGAAATGAAGATGTGGCAGGCTAGTCCATTTTTTCAAAAACTTAATTTCTGCAACACAAAATGCTTTTCAGTATCTTGTGTGGCCCCCACGAGCTTGTATGCATGCTTGACAACGTCGGAGCATGCTCCCAATGAGACGACGGATGGTGTCTTGTGGCATTTCCTCCCAGATCTGTGTGAGGGTATCCCTGAGCTGTTGTACAGTCTGAGGAGCAACCTGGCGGCGCCTAATGGACCGAAACATAATGTCCCACAGATGTTCTATTGGGTTTAAGTCAGGGGATCGTGAAGTCCATTCAATGGTTTCAATTCCTTCATCCTCCAGGTACTGCCTGCATACTCTTGCCACATGAGGCCGGGCATTTTCGTGCATTAGGAGGAAACCAGGACCTACTGCACCAGCGTAGGGTCTGACAATGGGTTCAAGGATTTCAGCTCGATACCTTATGGCAGTCAGAGCACCATTTCCTAGGCAGTAGAGGTCTGTGCGTCCCTCCATGGATATGCCTCCCCAGACCATCACTGACCCACCACCAAACCTGTCATGTTGAACAACGTTGCAGGCAGCATAACGTTCTCCTTGTCTTCTCCAGACTCTTTCACGTCTATCACAGGTGCTCAGGGTGAACCTGCTCTCGTCTGTAAAAAGTACAGGGCGCCAGTGGCGGGCTTGCCAATTCTGGTGTTCTTGAGCAAATGCCAGTCGAGCTCCACGGTGCTGGGCAGTGAGCACAGGGCCCACAACAGGACGTCGGGCCCTCAGGCCATCTTCATGAAGTCTGTTCCTGATTGTTTGGGCAGAGACATTCACACCAGTGGCCCTCTGGAGATCATTCTGTAGGGCACGAGCAGTGCTCAGCCTGTTCCGCCTTGCACAAAGGAGCAGGTATCGGTCCTGCTGATGGGTTGAGGACCTTCTAAGGCCCTGTCCAGCTCTCCGAGAATAACCACCAGTCTCCTGAAATCTCCTCCATGTTCCGGAGATTGTGCTGGGAGACACATTAAACCTTCTTGCTGCAGCACGTGTGGATGTGCCATCCTGGAGAAGTTGGACAACCTGTGCAACTTCTGTAGGGTTAAGGAATCGCCTCATACTGCTAGTAGAGATAATTACTCAAGCCAAAACCAGCACGAGTGGAAAACCAGCCAAAAAAGATCAATAGGGAGAAACTTGAAATGACCTCCACATGTAAAACCATACCTGTTTTGAGGGTTTTCTAATTGTTGCCCCTGTAGTGCACCTGTTGTTAAGTCCATGAACACCAATACAGCTGAAAGTGATTAACAATCCCTTCAGCTGCTTAGCCAACGAGAAAATTATCAGACAGGTTTAATTGATTTCATGCCAGGCCCAAATAAAAAAGTGTTCCTTTAATTTTTGTGAGCAGTGTCTATAGAGAGAATATTTAACAATGATATACGTTACATAAAGGGTTTAAAATGGAAATTGGGGGAAATGTTGTGCAATTGTGACATTATCTTTACAATTCATAACTGTTTACTCCTCTGTTTCACGTCTCTGTGCAGCAGGAGGAATCTACAGTAAAATGTCAACCAAAGCGCTGAATATATTCTTAGCAAAACAAATCGTGCATCTATATGCCACCTGAAATATACTGGCATACAAAAACTGCACTCAATACAGTATTTTGCGATAAATCTCTTGTCCAAACTGATGTTGCAATGAAAATGTTTTTTAGAAGAAGTATTATTGGTACTTCAAACAACAATCTACACAAAGAGGTCACCCATCATCTGTTAAAAATGTTTTCTTGATCCGTTTTGTCCTCAAGCTTTGACTGATTTTATTCTAGCAATGACAAAAACAGAGGCTAGGGAGGCAGGAGACACAAACAAAGAAGGAGTGCTTATCATAATCATGAGTTTCAAAGGGAGGCAAGTCAGTATAAAAACAAACAAAGAGAATCAGAAGCCGGAAACAAAAAAAATCCCAAAATAAGGATGGGATTTTGAGCAGATTTAACTATTTAACATGCAAACTAAAGAGAATCAACATTTCTCCTTCCTCACCATTATATTATCCTTTTAGCCCTTTGACTCACTAATGATAAAAGTGCTAGGAGATAAAGACATGAAGCTTATTCTGAAGCCCAAGATAGCTCAGAAGCTAAAATACACTAGGAACGATCAACATTAAATGCCAGTAATTTTTTTTAAGTTACTCTCTGATTTAAGCCAGAGCAAAAGCAACAACTCCATGAATTAAACTGGAGCAACAATTCATCCCAAACGGGGAGAAGAACAGAGAGAAAGAGTTCAAGCTGATAACATTCCAGTAGAGAAAAAAAAAAAACCTCAGTAAGAGTACAATACAACCTCTCAGTGCAAACCATAATGAGCTGATAGGATAAGAATTTGGCCAGTCTCACACTTGACATCACTTGTGGCACATAGGTAATAAAAAGCAGTTTTTAAGCTTGCAGTGCAGGGAGAAATCCTCCCATTTTTCCTCAAACATTTAATATGCAACACACCAAAGTTTAAGGGATGCCTGGCCTCGACTCGGCTGTGGTTTTTGCACCCGCAACTCCAGCAGAGACGAAGTGTTCAGCTCTGTTAGACACACAAAAAAATAAAATGTGCACATTTTCCCAAAAGCATGACGATGGAGCCGTCTCCCAGTTCCTCACGTTTTGTTTCCAAGCTGCCAGACTTTGATCGTATTCGTTTAAACTTCGGGGTCCTTCAATATTTCTCTACTATTTCTGGCGATCTTTCCAAGTTTTTAGTCCAGTATTTATTTGTAGGTTACTCGTTTCTCGTGAGCTTACAGGCAACACAAACGATAGAAATGCGTACATAGAACGCACAAAAAGAAGGAATATTTTCAGACATGTTTATTCAGTGAAAATGCTAACATATGAGCTTTATTTATATTAGTGTGGACATATTTAATACATAGGTGTGTGCGTACGCATTGGGAAATGTGAGCAATTTAGGTCATAATATAATACACGGAATAGAAATGCCCTTAATTGGCTCACAGTGGGGAAATTCAAGCATAATACCAGTAAAGTGACAGACTCACACAGATTTTATACACAAAATATGAAAAACATTTAGGGATAACGGTGTACGGTAGGCAAAATGACAACATTAAAATACTGTGAAGTTATAAAAAAAATAGAAGAAATGTGCAACTGAGTAGGATAATTTGAAAATATTAACATGCCTATTTGTGCATTTAAAGAACAGGCTGTTTACAACAGTGTCATTAGTCAGAGGCTTCTTCAGTTTCGCTTTAACACAGACTGCTACAGGAGATCATTTCCGTCAGCGTTTACAAAGAACTCCCTAAAGAAATGTGAATAGTATGAGCTACGATGAGACTTCATTTTCCTTTGGGATCAATAAAGCATTTTTTTAATTGAAATTAAAAACGGCAGACATGTTATTTGAAATGAGACGACATTTATTGAGTTTGTTGGGAACAGTGATGGCTAAACAATCTAACTATAATAATGAATGTTACAAACTAACTGCATGGCTATTTTTTCAGTTATTGCTCCCCAACTAGCTTTGTTTTGGGTTTCCCATTTTCAATCATGCACATATAAACGTCTCACACTCCTTATGGGAAGCGTCTGTATCGTCGTCAATTATGACTGAAATACGGCGGGGACTGGCAACAAACACGCAGGGATTATCAGAATCAGAATCAGAAAGGGTTTTATTGCCAGATGTTGGGTAGGTTTACAACATTAGGAAATTGCTGCGGGAATTATGGGAATTGTTGTTGGATATAAGGCTAATTACATTGATATAGCAACACTTGGTTATCACAATGGACTACAGCCACTTTGTAGCATTGAGACTAGCTTCCTTCACGCATTCAAAGTTGATCCTCTTGCATTAGTAATGCTCATTAAAACAATTTCCATCTGTATGCTCATAATACTGAGATATACTCCACATATTACCAGATGCTTTATCCAACAATATTTTAATGCTGTACAGCGAACTTTGAATGCTAAAAAGCAAAACATTATTTGTTCATGAACTCTTGAATCTTCCATCTGTAAACCCTCTTCGTGGTTCAGAGCTTGAGTTAGTCTCTGAATAGAATTAGCTAGGAATTTTGATTCATTCTCCCTTGTTCATGACTCGCATCAAGGAGTTGTGAAGAAATAGAAACCTAAAAATGAAAAAAATACGGTATCTACTTTATAATCCAACTTCCTTCCTTCCTTCCTTCCTTTCTTTCTTATGTCTCTGCTTGACTACAGAGATGTGATTTATATCTGAGGTTGTACAAGTTTCAGTGAGTTAAAGATCTTCACGATTCAAATAAAACTGTTTGAACTGTGCTAAACTGTGAGCCAAGAACGAAAAGTTGTCAAAAAAGGAATTAACAAAAAACACAGAAAAATGAGAAATATTTCTTATGACCGCTGTAAGTTTTAAAATGAAGTTTGGCATCTTCAAAATGGAACATAAAGACCTGAGGAGAGACTCAAAAGTGTCTGTAAAGCGCTTCGTTTCAGCACAGACGGGTTGGGGGGGGGGGGGGAGAAAAGGAAAAACTTAAAGTAAAGGGTGTGACATGGAAATAAGGAAGAAGAGGAAGGTTTATGGGATGGGATGATGAGTCCAACATGTCATGTGATGCTGGGAGAGGATCATGGAATTACAGGTGATCAGCAGCGCTAAAACACACACACACAAACTTCAGACGCTTAACTGAGACAGGTACACAGCGGTCACCAGTTTGCCGCTGCAGTTTTTCACAGGATACATGATTACGGCTCATAACTTGAGAGAAAGTTCTGCAAGAGTTTGAATGATTTTTCTCAACAAAAGAAAGAAACGCTAACCTACTACATCAGTCGTCTTCTTTGATTGAAGCATGATCCTGCATCTTATTTATCTGAGTTACACACACACAAACACACACACAAACACGTACGCCTCACTGTCTGGGCACGAGTGAGAGCGACGCCGCTTACCGGCAGGTCGACGCTGACATCTGTCCCGTCCAGCAAGGAAACCCGGCAGGTGATGATGGACGTGGCGTCCCCGGCTGCGGGGATGTGCGTCGTGGCCCGCTGTGCTTCTCGTAAACGGGCCTTCTCTGCGTGCTTGCGGATGGAGCGCCGGCCCAAAGTCCTGCGCAGAAAGCTCAGCATGTTTGGTAAGAGGGAGGGCAACACCTGTTGATGAAGAAAAGATATGTCAGTAGGTTCGCTATGTGCAAAAGTTCCAACAATATTGCACTGAATCTCATTGATCATTAGGGTTTGCCAACACCAGAAATCTACACATTTCAGGTTTCAGAAATACAATTTATCAGGTTGGGTTTAATTATCATGAAACACTCTAGATTGTTTCTGATTCTCCACAAATCAGATCTGTTATAGTTTCATTTGGGATCATTTTAATTCCCTGTTTTTTAACAGTATTCTCTAAATCAGAATTTCCATTCAACCATCTTCTTCCGCTTATCCGGGGTCGGGTCGCGGGAGCAGCAGCTTAAGGAAAGAGACCCAGACTTCCCTCTCCCCAGCCACTTGGGTCAGCTCTTCAGAGGGAATCCCAAGGAGTTCCCAGGCCAGCCGAGAAACATAGTCCCTCCAGTGTGTCCTGGGTCTTCCCCTGGGCCTCCTCCCGGTGGGACGTGCCCGAAACACCTCACCAGCGAGGCGTCCAGGAGGCATCCTGACCAGATGCTCAAGCCACCTCAACTGGCTCCTCTCGATGTGGAGAAGCAGCGGCTCTACTCTGAACCCCCTCCGGATGACTGAGCTTCTCACCCTATCTCTAACGGAGAGCCCAGACACTCTACGGAAGAAAACTCATTTCAGCCGCTTGTATCCGATATCTCGTTCTTTCGGTCACCACCCAGAGTTCGTGACCATAGATGAGGGCAGGAACGTAGATCGACCGGTAAATCGAGAGCTTCGCCTTTCGGCTCAGCTCTCTCTTCACCACGACAGACCAGTACAGCGCCCGCATCACTGCAGATGCCCCACCGATCCGTTTATCGATCTCCCGCTGCATTTTTCCCTCATTGGTGAACAAGACCCCCAAATACTTAAACTCCTCCACTTGGGGAAGGACCTCATCCCCGACCCTTTTCCAGCTCAAGACCATGGCCTCGGATTTGGAGGTGCTAATTCTCATCCCAGCCGCTTCACACGAAAGCTGCAGATCACGTTCCAATGAAGCCAACAGGACCACATCATCTGCAAAAAGCAGAGACCCGATCTTGAGGCTACCAAAACAGATCCCCTCAACACCTTGGCTGCGCCTAGAAATCCCGTCCATAAAAGTTATGAACAGGATCGGTGACAAAGGGCAACCTTGGTGGAGTCCAACTCTCACTGGAAACAAGTCCGACTTACTGCCGGCAATGCGAACCAAACTCTGGCACCGGTCGTCCAGGAACCTAACAGCCCGTATCAAGGGGCCGGTACCCCATACTTTCAATCATGTTTTTTTGGCATTTAAACCACCACAGATGAGGTGAAACTTGAAATGTGGATGAAATTGTCAGGTTGAGTCTTCACTGAATATTTTATTTTATTATATTCAAGACATGTTTTTAGATACTAATCATCTGCTGGAGGGTTGTTGTTTTTTCTTTAATGTTTTAAACCTCCTAAAAGCTGCAAAAAAATATACCAGACTACAGGAGATGGTTCCTGCAACTCACAGCCATCAGAATCTACAACTCTTTAGGGGGGGAAATGTATTTATTACATTCAATTTCCCTCTGGCATTCATGAAGAATGTTGAATTTGAGTTTACAGACTGGGAATCATTCAAAAAAAAAAAAAGTCAGTCTCTAGATCTGCAAGTAGTACGAGCATTTTTTTTTTTTTTACAGGAATCTGTAATCACCTAATAATAACTAAGTCCAGGGTTTTATATGTGACCTGGAGCCTATGTAAGGTAGTCCAGATTCTTTAAAAATAGCTGAATAGCCCTTTACTCAAGTGCCGAATAAGCAGCTGTAACTCGGATGCTAACTTCAGCTTCAAGATCAGTACCCAGCGCGGGTATATGTATTTAAATAACACATCTCTAAACATCAAAAACTCCCAACAAATATCCGCAGATTTAATTGCGCATTTTCCATCTCAAGTTCGCATTCACTAAAAGCATGTCCAACGATTTTGTTATTTCCCTCCCCCAGAGTAATCGAGCTCTTCTTCCCAAAATCTGGAACATTCTCTCACATTTTAATCTTAAACTGGGGCGTCGATGAGGAAACTAGCGCTTAATCCCAGCGACACCTGTAACGATGAGGGCCTGACTGGTACCTGAATGTAAGCAACAGGTGGGCGTTTGTTTTATCACACAGCCCGACGGCTGCGGATTGAACTCATCGAACGGGGGGGAGACTCCGAACGTGCTCCGCTACAACAAAACAAACACCACCGTTAGCTCCCGGAGCTCACTGACTGACTTGACTGACTCACACTTGGATACTTACAAAAAACTAAACAAAAAAAGCGTCCTTCGGTAAGGAAAATTACGGGGAAAGCACGTCCGCCTGCATCGTACTCCGCTAAACTCAAAGTCCGTGTAGTCCCATACTCCGTAGATCGGTTTTATTCTGTTAATTTCTCCGCTTTTTCATTTCAAACCGCCAACCTCCCTCCGCAGGGTAAATTTTCCTCGCAGTCCCAACAAAAAAAAAAAGTAGGAGTCGAGCGCTCCTCAGGAAGTGACATCAGAGCAAATCCCGAACAGAAAAAATAATCAATTAGCATATTTAAAGAGACAGAGCCTCTTTTTCCAATTCAAGCTGTTTAATGAATGTCCTTTCCTAACTACAACCAGGGGTTGGTAGTAAATAGTTACATTTACATTAATAACTTCTTTGTTTTATAAAAAACAAACTTTAAAGTAGATTTACTACAACGTACTTTTTACTTAATTAGGCATTATTATAGAGTATCGCTACTCTTACTTGAGTAAAATCTCTGGATACTCTACCCACTGTGAGCAAATTTAAAGAATGAAGAACAAACCATAGACTGTATATAAACAAAGACGTTTTAAAAGAAAATTCACTAAATATATATATATATATATATATATATATATAGAGAGAGAGAGAGAGAGAGAGAGAGAGAGAGAGAGAGAGAGAGAGAGAGAGAGATACGTGTGTGTGTGTGTTTGTATATTACCTACTGTAAGTAATGGCATTTTATTTAAAAAGGTGCTTTATTTATTAAAAAAATTATTTTGTAATTATGATGGTTTTTTTTCCTTCATTTTAGTTATTTGCCCATAACTAAAAGAAAATGTGTCTGTCTGTCTATTGACATCATTTTTGAAAATATTAAATCAGATGTTGCTCAGTACTCAAGTAGCCTTTTTACCAAATACTTTTTTACTCTTACTCGAGTAAATGTTTATACGGCTGCATTTTACTTTTACTTGAGTAAAAAATATGTTGTAGTGCTACTTTTACTTGAGTACAATTTTCAGGTGCTCTGCTCTCCTCTGACTACAACCAATTATCAGAGGTAGATAGAGAGCCCAGAAATTGTACTCAAATAAGAGTAGTTCTACATCAATATCGTTTTACTCAAGTAAAAGTAAAAAGTAGTAATCCAAGAAAGTACTCAAGTAAGAGTAAAAAATTATTTTGTAAAATAGCTACTTAAGTACTGAGTAACTGATGCCATCAGACGGAGAAAAATATAATTTTATATGCAAATTCTGGTTTTTAAAGACTACAATGAAAAGACTAATGAAAAAAAATTATACAAATAAATATTGTTACAAATAAAAAACCTTTTTCCAAAAGGTTACTCAAGTAAATGTAACTAGTTACTACCCACCTCTGCCAATAATAAAATACAAACACTTGGAAGGTTTGGAAGGTTTCCTGTACGAGGGTTTACTTTCAGCACTATGTGAATGATTGAACAAAAGCCATAACATGAAAAGCTCTACACAGTGCCATGCTTAAAATATTTACAAAATAGAAAAGTGATGTTTTAATTGCACTGAAAAGTATTTTCCTCCATTATGTATTTAATTTTAGCCACAAATGATGTGCATTATCTTCATGTGGCTGTAGCACCTTCTACTGATCAACTGAAGGAATAACTACAGAGATGTCATCTGGTTCATGCCCACAATGTATTAATTTAAATCAGTGCATTGCTCTTTACCCAAGATTCTCAAACTGAACATTGTGCAAGTGGCTGTACCTCTACAGGTACACAGAAGATAGTTTAATATCGATTATTTACAAACGATTCGCATTCCCTTGCAAAGGTTTTCATACCTCCCTTCACATTTTGTCACATTAAAATCACAAACCTTAAGTGTATATTATGGGGATTTCATGTGACAAACCGTCACAAAGTAGAGTTTAATTGTGAAGTGGAAGAAAAATGATTCGCATTTTGTGAAACCTTTTACAAATAAAACCCGAAAAAGTGGGATATGTATATATAATAACCCTATCTGAGTAAGAAAAAACAAAACAAAACAAAACAAAAAAACATATTATGGGGTAGCATCTTTGAGGATAACATTTCTAGTCCTGTCACAGATTCTCAATTAGATTTGGGTGTAGACTTTGACTGGACCATTCTAACAAATGATATGATTCAAAAAAATTCCTTAATACTCTGCCTGTATGTTTAGGGTTGTTGTCCTGCTGGAAAATGAACCTGCATGCCAGTCTCAAATCATTTGCAACATCTAACAGGCTTCTTCCAGCATTGCCACTATAGGCCCCATCCATCTTCCCTGTTCCTGCAGAGGTGGAACTTGTTATAAAGTGTGAGAGTCTCTGCTCCAGATCTAGGCATTGATTTATGTCTTTATTTATTTTTTTTATGTTTTGTTTCAAAGGACTTAGACTCCTTTAATGCAATTGCTCTTTGGAAGCTGATTGTAGGTGATAAATGTATATTTTATGAGTGTTAAACAATCTTAATCGTGTTTCATGTCAGACTCTATGGATTTAAGATCCGATTTAAAATAGGTTTATGTGTGGACACACTCATCAGTCTGAGCTTTTTTATATTTGAAGGATTCATAGGTCAGAGATTAATGGCTTGTAGATGCAGAACCAACAACGTGACAAAAAATAATAAAAAACTTTGAATGTACATCAGAAGGTCTGAAGAAATGCTGATCAATACTGCTTTAAAACATAATTAAAAAAAAAAGACTTTTGCATGTAGATAGTAATGCGTTACATACGCCATGCAGATTATACCAAACAGCCAAAACATTATATCTCCAAAGAGACCAAGTTTGCTGTCAAAATGGAGTCCTGCTTGGAGTCCTGTATCCCGATTTTTTTAACAAAAGCTTAAAACAACACCATACCTCCCAGTCGCAATTGTCAGGCATTATTAAAGAGGTATGAATGAGTTAAAAAAGAATCAATTATATAGCCTATATATATTTATATAGCCAAAACTAATGGTTATATGTCCCACATTGGTCCCTTAGTCTTTCAATTTGAACGGAATATTTTATATTCATGTTACTAAATCATTGTTCTCATTCATAGTTTACCGTTTTAATTTATAAAGAAAAAGTGTTGGGTGGAGTGGCATGCCTTGCAGTGCACAGCTTCCACTGCTATGCGGAAGCTGCAGCAAAACATTTCCCCTTCAGGTCTCCAAGTCTCCACAAGGACCATTGTACTACTCGTCTACTTGTTAAGCAGTTGTTTGTGAAGCCAGGGATGGAGTACACATGTCACGTTTAAGGGACTTGTGACTTGCACTCTGACATGTGAAATTGCTTTTGTTGGAATTGGCATGATGTAGCCGATGCCAATGTTAGCTCGTTTTATTAGATCAGATTACTGGACAAATTTAATAACTTCCAAAAGTCTTTGTGAGTATACAGGTGACATATCACTTATGTATTGTATTGAATTGAGTTTAAGCATGTTTTATTACTTTGCACATGCTAGTGTGTTAGCTTGGTGAGAGCATGTGGGTAATTATATTTTATTAATAATAAAATAAAATAAAAAAGAATGGGTGTATTGAATACAATCTTTTATGTATGACTGCCATTATTCTAGTCTTAAAGGGGACAAATTATGCAAATGTAACTTTTTATAAAATCCTTTTGTGTTGCCATTTAGGTTTCCGCTGCCTCCTTAAACACTCCAAACATGAATGAAAACCATCCTGTGTGCAAACATTTGCTGTCAGAATAAATCCTGTGCTTCTACAAGCGGTTTGAAAAAGTACCTTATTGTGATGTCACAATAAGCGGAATTTGCATATAACCACCAAATCCAAGTTCATGGATGGATATTCTCATACGTTCTATATTGAGGACTGATCCTGCCAAAATTAAAAATAAATACATTCGGAAATAACTACATAAATAAATACATTTGGAAATACAATTGGAAATAATTAAATTAATTTGTAAGTAAAAAATAAATTGTTTAAGCAAACTTTGAAGGAAATAAATATGAGGAAATAAAATGAAAACATAAATATGTGTAAACATATAAAAAATCATTATGCATTTCCATATTTATTTAGTTATTTCCAAACGTATTTTAAAAAATGTATTCCACATTTTTTTTTTTTCAATTTTGGCAGGATCCGTAGCAAACCACAGTAGCAAACCCGCAGCCTAGTAACAAGAAGGGTGGGTGTGGTGAGCCCTCTAAACAGCTCCTTCTGAAAGGGACTGAAATTGTCAAGAATTGAAATGGTGAGATCGCTTTATGTGAGATTAATTTTGTGCAGTTGATAGCACTGTTGCCTTGCAGCAAGAAGGTCCTGGGCTCAAATCCCAGCCTGGGGTCTTTCTGTATGGAGTTTGCATGTTCTCCCTGTGCATGCGTGGGTTCTCTCTGGGTACTCTGGGTTCCTCCCACGGTCCAAAAACATGACTGTTACTGTACTCCTACTGTTTATCTTAATTGCCCTTAGGTATGAGTGTGTATGTGCATGGTTGTGTGTCTCTGTGTTGCCCTGCGATGGACTGGCGACCTGTCCAGGGTGTAACCCGCCTCTTGCCCCATGACAGCTGGAGATAGGCACCCCTATCCGAACATGCTCCTTTACAACAAAACAAACACCACCGTTAGCTCCCAGAGCTCACCGACTGACTCACACTTGGATACTTACAGAAAACAAAAACACCTTACTGGTAAGATTACGGGGAAAGCACGTCCGCCTGCATTGTACTCCGCTAAACTCAAAGTCTGTGTAGTCCCATACTCTGTAACTGGGACTACTTTGACTCGGACTTAACGTTTGTGACAGTGTGATGCATTCACTAAATAAAAAATGTCCGTCCTACAATCACAAACATAAACATGCAGGGCTTACAAAAAGCTACTGGGACTTTGAACTTTCGTCAGATCAAACTAAGATTGAGCTTTTAGTAACAAACCTAGTTGGGGTTTGATAGGGAAGCCCTTCATGTCCACTGCAAAGCATGGTGGAGGATCTGTGATGCTGATGGCCTGCCTGTTTTCCCCCTTTAAAAAGCCCTGGAAACCTTGTTAGGACACATGGTACCCCTAAAATGAGTCGTCAGTGGGTCTTCAAGGAAAGCTAGCAAAACAATTTTGATTCACCAAACATAATCAACTACCTTCCACAACAATCTCATGCTCCAGATCTAAACTGGAGAGAAACACAGTGTTCTAGTTAAAAGGAATATATAAGTGCTTCAATCAAACCACACTGCATTTATGGAATGTGGTCAAATAAAAGCGGGTATAGTATGTGTATGAATAATTTAAGTTTCCAAGAGTAGTGATCCAATCTTTCTCATGAGCTGTTGGATGTTGTCTGACCTCAATTTTAAAGTCTGGAAAAGCAGTGTGATCTGAAGCCACATCTCCATGCTTTGACAGACAAGCTTTAATTATTCAGAATCAAGCTTATAGACATGTCCAAAGCACCGAAAAACCATACCACCAGGTAATAAACGAGCAACTGAGGACAAAAGCTTCTTTTGTATGACACAGATAGGAAATATAACAAGGGTATTATACGGTAAAACAGTTTGTGGTTCAGTAAATATATACACTCACCGTTTTAGATGAAAAAAAAACAAAACAAAAAAACCACATTCTATTACACAGCATTTGTGTCACATTTGGAATCATCCAAATAAAAATAAAACAATTTTCTGCTCACAAATGATTTTCCCTTTTATTTTAAAGTTTTTTTTTCATATACAACATTGTATTTACATGGTCTCGCAATATTTACACGAAATGAACAAGTGGCACTGTGTCATTAGGAGTTCTCTTTGTTCTTTACAGGTGTCTCATTTTCAAAGAAAAAAAAAGAGATAAATTAAGAATAAAAGTATTTATTTTTATCTGCTTTTTATGTTCAGTAGCACTACCTGCTCACTCAGCCTCTCTACAAAGTGCTGTCCCCTTCCCCTAACCAATTAAAACTGATATTAGTTTTTTTTCTTCAAAAATACAACAAAACTTAAACCTCCCCCACATCTCGTCTCCTCCAGACTTTGATCGATCAGTACCTTCAACCCCCACTTATATTATAAAATCCCCATTTCTGTCAAATGACAGATTTTCCGCTTTTGTTCAGCTTCTTTTTAAGCCGATTTTTCAGCTCTGAGCTCACACACAACAAAAACATTTAAAACCAGTTCTTCAGCAAGTCATTGATTAGCTGGTTAAAAACTGAGCTGTGCTTCTGGACCCAACATACTCTGCTCAGATGTGTCATTTGCCTTGAGGCCATGCAGAGAGAGAGTGGGAACTGTGTTCAATGAACCAAAAAGAGAGGAATCTGGGTAAGGGGGGGGGGGGAATGAGGAGAATGGATGCTGTGTGGGCTATGCAGAGATGACTGAAGGATGCCGGGCTGGATTTGGGAGAGTGACACGCTGGAGGGAAGCTTAAGCAATAAATAAAAGTGGAAGAGGATGGCAGCTCTTTGTTCATCCTTAATATTATGATTCAGCTCTATGAAAAGGATGATTGCAACACAGTGTGAACGTTTTCTCAAGCAAGACTCTGAGATGGATTCAGATCAGTTTTTCAATTTTGTGCAACAAGATGTCAGAAACAACAACGGAGGAGCAGGAGGAGGAGGAACCGGCAAGAAAGGAGGTACAGTACCTTGCAAAAATATTCATACTCCCTTAAACTTTTTCATTTTCATTTTTTTGTCCAATGTACAACTTGATGTATTTGGCATTTTATACAGTATTCCAACAATACAAAGTGGTGCATAATTGCGAAGAAGAAAAACGATGCATGGTTATCCAAGTGTGGTTACACATCAAAATCATTTGAAATTGGTGGTGGCAGCATCATTCTGTGGGGATGCTTTCCTTCAGGAGCCACAGTGAAGCTGGTCGGAGATGATGAAACCACATTCAAGGCTATTCTGGAGTTAAAGCCTGGTAAATATAAAGTATAAATACAGCTATTCTGTATTTATTCAGACCTCTGGGGTTTATTAGAGAACGTTAGTGAACAAACTGCTGCCACCTGTTGAAAGAAGGCTGTAAATCAAGCTTTCTTGGTTTGGAAACATGTGGAGAAAAACTAATTCCCTAAACAGATAATCCTCATAGTAAAACATGGTGGTGGCAGCAGAATAAGGCTGTGGGAATGCCTTTCTTCAACTGGGACAATGAAACTGGTTGAGGCTGATGGGGAGATGGATGGAGCCAAATACCAGACACGGTAGACTAGGGCAGAGGTTCACCTTCCAGAAGAACAACAACAACCTTAAAATATACAGTCAGCGCTACAATGGAGCGGTCTAGATCAAAGCATATTCATGTGATAGAATGGCCAAGTCAAAGTCCAGAACTAAATTCAATCGAGAATCTGCGCAAAGGCTTGAAAATTAATTTTCTCAGGGGCTCCCCATCCCATCTGAAAATAAGAGTGGAGGCAAAAAAATATATTTTCTAGAAATGCAGTGGTAACTGCAAGGAGAGTAAGTTATAGTATTTACTCAAATGCATACAAATAAGCGTCACAAGACAACCATGCATCCTTTCCTTCAATTTCACAAGTACACATTACTCTCTGTTGGTCTAACCACATAAAATCCGAACAGAGCACACCAAAGGTCATGGTTGTAAGAGGGCAAAAATTGAAAAAAATAATAAAAATAATGTTTTTCAAGTTTTTGCAAGAAAGGAGAATTCACACACACACATACACAAACCCCAACGCAGCACGGAGCTGTAGGGGTTTCCATAAGAATCCATGGGTTTGATGGAAGAACAATCAGTAAAAACGGTATCAAACGCAAGAAAATCTAGTGAGGTAAAACTAAATCATTCTTCTCTTTTATCACTTAAACATTATTGATGTAGCAGAGAAACTGGAGATGCTCAGGTAAAATAGTATGTTTGCTTTAAACCAGCTCTAAATTACAGGTAGAATTTCAATACAAGTCATTTTCAGATCAGCAGCTTTTTAAAGGCTGAGATCAGCTTACTGAAACTACTTCTGCTGAAGCAACTCAAAAACAAACAAATTCTGATTGCATAAAACTTGTAGCAGCTTTTCAACCACCTCTAAAACGAAAAAATGAAGAAAGAAAGCATGAAATATTTGGAAATATCTGTGTTGCAAAACTCATTCTAATCACAGGATTTGTCCTCTGGAATGATACAGGGCTTTACTGTTGGTGTCTGGCTCAAGGACACTTCAGCAGAAACACTGAACAGAATAAAAAAACAAGAACGGAAGTGATTCCGGTAGTTGATTTTAGATTCTAGCTGCGGTAAGTTTCGTTTTTCTGTCTGTCAAAGCCTGCGAACTCCTGTCGGATGTCTGAATTTTGCGGGGGAGAAAAGAAACATCTCCAATAAACAAAAGGCCCTGAGGATTGCAAACTATGAATATGTATGTGTGTGTGTCCAAGCTCAAAAACACAGCACAGAGAAAGTACCCAGCCTGGCAAAGGGTCGCGTAAAAGAGGCAAAAAAAAGTGCTTTCAGCGGTCCGCCTGTGAGTCTATGCTGTCAGGAACATAGACAAGAAAGCAGAGAAAGGTTAAACCAGACAATAAATTAAAATACTGCGTATTTTTCCTCTTAAAAAACAAACAAACAAAAAACAGCAGGAGGAGTAACACAAATTCACTAGCTAAGATTTAATTGGGAAAGCATGAAGCTCTGGACTCGCACAAACAAACAGAACATACAGCTTTTTCTTTCGTTTGTTTTTTGTTCAGTGGACAGGGTTTGACACGAACTAAAACACAATAAATACTCTGAGGAACAAATGATAAGATTTCTCTCTCCATCCGCTAAAACGACTTAAAAAAAAAAGGCAGGTCCGTCTGGCAGACTCGCTCTGAAGGGGACAGGGCGACCCTTTGGTAAAAAAAAAACGGGAAAAAAAGGAAGAAGGGCGGGGGAGCTTTTCTTCCAGCCCCTCCCCTTCAGACTTATGGCACTACAGCGATTTCCTGATCCAAACTTTATTTTCTCATACTTTTTTTTTTAATTCTTTGTACACTTGTTTTCTAACCCTGATCATAAAACACCCCTTCACTGTACCTATTCAACACAGCTGGATTTCTGTTTTTTGTCGTTTTTGTTCATAAATTTCACGTTTGTTTGTCCTTTTTTTCCATTTTTCTCAGCATAAAGTGCAACAGTGCTTCTGTTTTCTCCTCCTGGTAACCTCCGCCCTGAGGTCAGGCGTCGGCAGGAACAGGATCCGCGCTGGTCTCGCTCGTCATGCTGGTGCAGCTCGCCACGCTCGGCTCCTCCTCCTCCTCTTCCGTCACTTCCCCCACGTCCAACACCTCCACTTCCTCGTCGTCATCCTCGTCGTCTTCGTCCAGGCCTCCGTCCAGCAGCTCCACCATAGACGCCTCCGCTTCGTCTTCCACTTTCTCAGGCCCTTCTCCGTCCTCTTTCTTCTGCTCCTTCTTCCTCTCCTCCTCAGCCTTTTCCTCCCTCAGCTTCTCCCTCTGCTGGTAGGCGGCCGGTGTTTGGGGCTTGAACAGACCTTCCTCGTACACTTTCAAGATGGCCTCGCACACAAAGCGGTACTGGCTCTGATTGAGTAAAGAAAACACAACTAAGTGTTGATATTGCAGCACATTTTTAATGTAGGAATTCCGGACTTTTCCAGACTTAACTTTCCAGAGCTTTCAGTCAATTTGGGTTCATTTTAAAATATAAAATACTACATTTCGCAATGAATTTCATAATCCAGAAACTGGGAAGGATGGAAGCACAAAAGAAGAAAGATGACTCAAAAGGAATGAAGCAAAGAAGAAAAAGAAAAGATCTAAAGGAAAAAGAAGGGGAAACAAGAAAGAACACAAGGAAGGGAGGAGGGTAAGACCCAGGGAAAGGTAGGAAGGACATAAAGAAGGAAAGATATGAAGGAAAGGCGTAAAATAAGAAAGGGCATAAGGTAGGTAGAAAGGAAGAACACAAGGATGGAAAGGAGGTACGACCCAAGGAAAGGGGGAAGGACACAAGGAAGGAAAGATATGAAGGAAAGGCATAAAGAAGGAAATAAGAAAGGGCATAAGGAAGGTAAAAAGAAAGAACACAAGGTTGGAAGGGAGGTATGACCCAAGGAAAAGGGAGGAAGGACACAAGGAAGGAAAGATATGAAGGAAAGGCATAAAGAAGGAAATAAGAAAGGGCATAAGGAAGGTAAAAAACAAAAAACACAAGGTTGGAATTGAGGCAGGACTCAAGGAAAGAGAGGGAGGACACAAGGAAGGAAAGGCATAAGGAAGGAAATAAGGGAGGGCATAAGGTAGGTAAAAAGGAAGAACACAAGGATGGAAAGGAGGTAGGACCCAAGGAAAGAGGGAGGACACAAGGAAGGAAAGATATTAAGGAAAGGCATAAGGAAGGAAATTAGGAAGGGCATAAGGTAGGCAAAAAGGAAGAACACAAGGATGGAAGGGAGGTAGGACCCAAGGAAGAAAACAAAGGAAAGAATAAAGGACGCAAAAAGGAATGAAAGGAAGGACATAAGGAAGCAAGGAAGGATGTACTTTGATGGAAGCAGCTGCACGGTCACGTTTAGACCAGCAATACTCACGGGTGTTTGTATCATCATGGCCCTCTGATCTCTCATGGTTCTGACGATATCCAGAGGATACACGGGCTGACTGCACTCCATCAGACACAATGCCGTCTCCATGGTGATCAGAACCCCTGTTCGACCAATGCCGGCGCTGTAGAAAAAAGAAAAAGAAAAAAAAACACGGGATGGAAAAGAAAATAAACTCTTTAAGTTCTAACCTCAGAAAAACAACTAGAGATTATAAAATAATGTATTGCTTTATGGAATAAATCTTCCTAAAATGAAAGAGCAGTTTGTAAAAAGCAGGAAAAAAACAGTATATGGGACGACCAAAACAGCAATAACCGGACTTGATATTTGACTATATGACCTCTTGAGTTGCACTAATTTAAACGGTTAATGAAAAGACTGTCAAGCTTAAACTGTTAGACAAATGACCTCAGATTTGACTGTACAATAAACCAAGCCCAAATCATCACTACTCCACCACCATGCTTGACAAACATCACACATTTTCTGTCAGGTGTATTATTTCCATAGAAGTCTGAGATGTTTTGTAGTTCATTCAGATGCAACTCTGCAAACCTAAGTGATGCAGCCATGTTATTTTTAGAAACTTTTATCCTAATTGTACCAGCATTTAACATATTAACTAAGCCTCTAGAGTTTTGGACAATATCTTTTTAGCACAGCGTGTTTATCTGCTGAAAACATGTGGCTGTGTGATCTTTCAGATCATACAGCTGAGATTGTGTAATCAAAGGGGCGTGGCCTTAATCTGTGGGGGATTTCCCCAGCGCCCAGCCCACCACCACCATGCTATAAAGTGTTGAAGCCGTTTGGTTTTTGTCAGACATGCCTTATCTTGTCCCAACAGCATCTCTCTGTTGTAAACTTTGTAGAGAACATTGTTCCCAAAGTTTTATGGTTCATTAAAAAGCAAATTTGCAGTCCTAAGCTTTTTGCCAAGTTGTTTTAAGAAAACTCTGGCTTTTCCCAGGAAACCATTCCAAAAAGCCATGATTGTTCAATCTTTTTCTCTTAAACTTTTATATTTAACATGCTACGGATAATGTGCCAGAAGTTTTGTGGTTCATTCAGTCGCATTTTTGCAAATCCAAGTCGTGCTGCCATTCCTTACCAATCTTTTTTTTTTTTTACATTACACACTCTCTCCTTAGGATGAATTTGCAAGAAGGTCAGTTCTGGAATGATTATTTATAATCCTGGTGGATTTTAGATTGTTTGTAATGAGCCTCATAACCCTTCCCAGATTGATGGGCAGCAACAGTTGCCTCTAATATCTTTCCATTAGGATTGCATTAATATACACCTATATGTTTCTTTGTTTGTATGCTCCTGACTAGCAAACTTCTAAAATGTCAGCTTTTACAAAAGGTGCCCACACTTGCATACATTTCAAATGCTTTTGAGTTTGTTTGTTTTTCAAACCAAATTTGCATTTAAGAAGTTATGTCAGAAAGAAAAGGACTTCTGTGATTGAAGATGAAGGGCATCTAAGCACAAACTTGAGATATTGCTTACCTGCAGTGCACCACCATCGGCTGGTCCTGTCCGGCACGTTTGCTTCGTACCAGAGCCACAAAGTCCAGGAAATCGGTGGAGTCATCAGGAACGCCGTGGTCCGGCCAAGCCAGGTATTGAAGCTGAGTGAGTTCTCTCTGCTGGTCACTCTGGGGTGGAAAAAAATAAACACAAAAAATTACTAGAGAAACTCAGAAGACTTCATATGTTTTTTAGGGATATCTTGCATAGAGATAAGAGGAGATACAGCAGATAGAGTTTAAAGTTCTGAACCAATAAAACATCTAAATACGGTAATGAACCCAACTTTTAATTTACATATTCCCTAATTTGTAAATAAAATCCTCCAGTGTGACTGACTGGGATCGTTGTGTTGTCCTGGCAGCCAGAACCCACAGCATGAGGCAAGCGCTCGGCAGTGGGGATCCAGAAAAAGAACAGCCCACACTGGTCACTATGGCAACACACCTCTTCGGGGTCCTCGGCAGGCTGAATGTATCTGGAGCGGAGCCTTTTATCTCCACTGTCTTCGCAGCTCTTGCTCTGTTTGGTTTGATAAGTATGTGTGTGTGTGTGTGTGTGTTGGGTTACCTGTGTGTGAATGAGAGTCATCTCCCTGACCAGGAAGGCGGAGTTGCCCTCTTCGTTGTGGCACGTGACTTTAAAGTCTCCGTAGGCGGCGCTGCTGTCTGGGTTGGGCCAGTACTGGTGACATTTCACCTGTAAGCACAAGACGGTGGATTCTGTTCGTGTCTGCACGTTTAAACCGATCAGACCTGGGCACTCATTCTAAAAGCTTGCAGGTCCCAACACTGCCTCTGGGGCTTTTGTTGTTGTTATGTAATGCTGCCTGCACTCGTTCATGAGTTTGTTCCAACGAAACTGAATGAATGAATGAATGAAGCACTGCAGGAAAAGATAAAGCTGTTGTCTCCAACTAAATATTTTGGTAAAAGGGAGTAAAGAAAGGAGGTATACTATCCAACAGGAAAAGGGAAGGAGGGATGGGGATGGATGGATAATAGAAAAAGGGATGGAAGCATGGATTGATAATAGAAAAAGGGATAGAAGGATGGATGGATAATAGAAAAAGGGATAGAAGGATGAATGGATAATAGAAAAAGGGATAGAAGGATGAATGGATTATAGAAAAAGGGATGAAAGGATGGATGAATAATAGAAAAAGGGATCAAAGGATGGATGGATAATAGAAAAAGGGATAGAAGGATGGATGGAAAATAGAAAACGAGATAGAAGGATGGATGGATAATAGAAAAAGGGATGAAAGGATGGATGGATAATAGAAAAAAGGGATGGAAGCATGGATGGATAGCAGAAAAAGGAATGAAAGGATGGATGGATAATAGAAAAATGAAAGGAAGCATGGATTGATAATAGAAAAAGGGATAGAAGGATGGATGGATAATAGAAAACGAGATAGAAGGATGGATGGATAATAGAAAAAGGGATGAAAGGGTGGATGGATAATAGAAAAAAGGGATGGAAGCATGGATGGATAGCAGAAAAAGGGATAGAAGGATGGATGGATAATAGAAAAAGGGATAGAAGGATGGATGGATAGCAGAAAAAGGGATAGAAGGATGGATGGATAATAGAAAAAGGGATAGAAGAATGGATGGATAATAGAAAAGGGATAGAAGGATGGATGGAAAATAGAAAACGAGATAGAAGGATGGATGGATAATAGAAAACGAGATAGAAGGATGGATGGATAATAGAAAAAGGGATGAAAGGATGGATGGATAATAGAAAAAAGGATGGAAGCATGGATGGATAGCAGAAAAAGGGATAGAAGGATGGATGGATAATAGAAAAAGGGATAGAAGGATGGATGGATAATAGAAAAAGGGATGGAAGGATAATAGAACAAGGGATGGAAGGATGGATGGATAATAGAAAAAGGGATGGAAGGATAATAGAACAAGGGATGGAAGGATGGATGGATAATAGAAAAAGGGATGCATGGTTTAGATAACGGGAGTCTAGAAATCCATAATTTTTTCCACTCTAAATTCTTTTTCTACACTTAAATCAGCTTCTAGACATTTCTGTTATTATTTACACTGAAACCTAAACTAGCTGAAAACAGTCCTCCACAGGAAGTGTCACGGCCTTTACGGTGAATGATTGTTTGCAGCTGTTGAAAAAAAAAAAAGTGTTTGGAAGTAAAAAGAGTGGTGTTACATACCCGCCCTCTCTCCACATTTGTAGTCAGCATGACCACCATAGCCGAGCCCTGCTCCCAGGTCATTCGCCAGAAGTCAGGGCAGGTGTTGGGCAGTGGGCCCTGGCATGCTATGTAGCGGTTTATCAGGCTGGACGCGGGAATCTCCATCTGCACAGAGGGAATCATGCAGCAGATAATCTTATAAAGAACGTCATCTCGCCTCTCCATCACAGGAAAGCCGCATAAAAGCTCATGAAAGATAAGGAGGGCCCCACTTTTGACTGAAGAGGAACAAACTTACATTGATGTAATTTGCATTGATGTAGTCGTCTGTGCTTTTCAGTACGACCCGCGTGGCATCATCTGTCGGCAGAGAGCGAGAGCAGTGAGATCACACAGAGACCAGCAGGGAACACAGAAATTTAGAGCTTAAGATGAAAATAAGCAGAGAGAGGAGAGAGTGTGAGGCAAGGCAGTCCCGTACACGGAGAGATGTCTCTGTAGCGGTTTTTGGAGACGTTCTGAGGTAATTTGGCACACAGCATGGTCATCCCCGGCCTCTTCCTGTACAGTTGCTGTGGGATCAAAGATGGAGATTATCAGCAGGATAAGCCTTTCCTTCTCCAACCAATGCAGTCAGTCTCGAATTTATGAACTTTGCCCTCCTCACGTCAAACTGGGCCAGAATGGCTCCACTACTCAGCCCTTCCTTCAGGACCACCATGGAGTCCCTCAAGGCGTGCTGGTCGAGCTGGGTGGGATCCTGCAGAGATTTCTCTGGGATGTACTGAAATTCCGGCTCCGAGTCCACCTTCTCTTCCACCACATCATAGATGGCTGAAACACACAGTAGATCGAGAACTGAGCAGGTGTATAATAATAAACTTCAAAACTCAGATGTTTGCATTAATAGGCACTCGGAGCTTTGATCCCATGTGTTTTGGGATAAGACGGAATATGATGCAAACAGCCAACAATTTCTTGCTGTTTCCAGCAGCACTGACAAGGTACCGGGCGGTTTCTGTTTCAATGTATACCAAGGTTTAAAAAATTAAATAAAAAAATCAAACATTTAAGGTTTACATGTGTTTTTTATGAGATGACAGAGGAAGTTCTGGAGAGACGAGAGTTTTTTCCTGTATCTATCACTGAATGGTGCAGCACTACCCCACCTCCACCTTTTGCTGCACGCTGCGGGTTAGCTAGCTGAAATACGGCAACAACACCTTTGCAAATTCAGCAGTTCGGTTCCAAAACACACAATCATGGTGTGGAAACTACAGACGCACCATCCATCAGTACTACTAGATTCATAACTACTGCTGGCAACATGTTAGACTGCAGGCCGGCTACCTGACCAGCTAATATCATCTTGTCTGACTTCCAGTGTTAACCCAAAAGAATTAGAAAGATACAACCAGCTAATATTTTTCAAGAGTAGCACGTTTACCTAAAAACTACTCATATTCTAGATTTATCTTTGATTATGCCTTTTTATCAAAAGACAATACGGAGATAACAACCATAGCAATTAGACACATATTGTTAGAGACGCCATTGACTGGAATCAGCTCATTTACAGCTTAATTGGCTCTGACCAGTGACCACAACTATCTGACAACACTCTTTGGTCAGTGAGCTTTTACTGCAGGAAGCTATCTGCAAGGAAACTAGAGATAGGTCTGTAGTTCCTTTAGGCTGTAAGAAAGAAAAAGAGAGAGAGAGAGCAAGACTTAAACCAGATAACAGGAAGGTTGAATGCATTACAGCACACTTGTTTTGTTATAATCTCTTGAGGAAGGGCCTACAAACACTACCTTGCTTGCACACGCCATTTTAGATCTTTTTGGCTCAGTTGAGATCAGGACTTTGTGATGGCCACTCCAAAGCAATTACTTTGTTGTCTTTAAGCCACTTGGTAAATAATTAACAACAGGCTAATGTCTTAAGATGTTGCTTTAATATTTTCACATAATATCTAGTTGTCATCTATTTTGTGAAGTGCACCAGTCCCTCCTGGAGCAAAACACCATTTCCACTACATGATGCTGCCACCATCTATTTATAGTTCGTTCATCACTTCATAGTTGGGATGGTGTTATCAGCCTTGAAAGGTTGAATGTAACAATCTTTCAATATGTGAATTTAAACCCAAATATCTGGTTGCATTTGTATGATTGCATAAATGTAATAGATTATGCATTCATCATGATATAAAGTACTTTTTGAACATCACTAGCCTCGCCACCAACAGCACTGTCAAGTTTGACTGGTCTTTCTGATGACCTACTGCTACCATCCTTCCTAACCATTTTCTATCAACTACTTTAAGTGTATAATTCTTTCTTTTAATCTGAGCAACAAAAGAAAAAAAAAACTTTAATGTCACCATATTCTTCCAGTACTATTTAAGGATTTAAAACTTTTATATTTACAGCAAAAATATTTCAAATCTGAGGAATTTACCGTTCGGCCTGACCAATAGGATCAGCTCCCCAGAATGGCTTTCACAGCTGGCTTTGATGAACATCACCACCTGGTCATGGGTGTGGTCAGAGATATCCCGCCCATTTATTAGGACCACCTGGTCCCCTTCGTTAAGGCGAGGCACGCAGAGGTCGGCCTGAAAAGGACAGACGGGGTTGAAAGGTGAGGAAGGAAAGTTTTATTGTCCTGAAAAGCCTCCCCTGCTGCAGGCTCGGACATTTTAGTGCGCATCGTTGTGTGTGCAGTCATTAACTTACCGAGGTTCCCGGAGCCACCCTAGACACAATGATGGGCATCTTCTGGTCAGCTCCACCCTGGAGATAAATACAAACGTTGAAAAAGGTCCAGTGCCTTGCGCACAGGTTTTTTTTGAAAGACCGCAGACTACGAAATGATCTGATGAACCACAGAATCAAAGCTCACCTTTACATTGAAGCCAAAACGTCCGTGTTCATCAGGCCTCATCTTGATCAGCACCAGATTATCATGAGGAACGACTCCGTTAAGCTGAAAGCACCCATTAGAAACAACGGCGTCAGATTTGCATCCAACTATGTCCCACACACAGACCTGCATTCATAATAAACTGTGAAGATGTGGGATCAAAGACTTGAAAGAATCTGAGTTGACCACCAGGGGGCAAAAAGTGACAAAAAAGCTGCAAATCCATATTGCATGACTTTTTTGTAGCAGTAAACATTTACATTTTTATTTTTCAACAAACACGAAGCTGTAGCTTTAACACTTGAAGCTAACGCACAACTATGATGTATGATTGCCAGTTAATTTCAAAGTATAAACAAGCTCTGGTTCGGCTGTAAATACAGAATGGCTCAGTGTGTTTTCTTTGTGCTTGGTGATTATTCACAAACAAACGTCTTAAGCATTCAGCATGGAATCTGAACAAGATATATGTTAGCATTCCAAAGAAACTCGAAGTCATATAAAAATCAGGTATTTCTTGTAACATATTTGCCATCATGTAACAATAATTGCACGGCTGATGAGTAAATCATTTTATGAATAAAAAGTAAAAGAAAATATCGTTACGTTGATATATCGCGATATTTTATGTCACAATATTGTATCGATATTCAAAATCAATGTATCGATTTATTTATTTATTTTATTTTTTAGAATTTGAATGGAACCAGGAATCTGTGATGCTGTGGGCCTGTTTCTCTTCCAAAGGCCCCTTTACCCTTCACAGTACGTTGCATCATGAACTCTGAAATACCAGGACATTTTACATAAATAAATAAAAAAATCACTGGGTCTCTTAGTGGGATAATGATCCAATAAATACAGTATTTCAAAAGATTTACCAGATGAGACATCAACCTTCTTAAATGGACAAATCCAAAAGAAATGAATGAGCTAAAAAGGAGAAAGCTAAAAAGTAGACCAAGGACTGTGATCTATTTGCTTTAGCCTTGTCCTGTTGGCAAAATGGTTCAAAGTATTTTTTTTATTTTTTATTTTTTTTACAATACTTACAATAATTTCTTAACATTGATTTTGTTTGCCAATCCTCAAATTTAAAGGTTGGATTTTTATTTTTTTCCACAATGTGAGATCATGATATGATTACAAAACCACATTTATTTTTTTAAAAGTTGTTTACAGATCCTTTCTGGTGCTTCCCTAAAATCTGCAGATAAACAATGCTCTGTCAGACATAAGCAACATTTTGATTGGTCTCACTGACCGTGGTTTTGTCGGCGTTGACGGGAACGTCGTACATCTCGTTGAGGTGGTTGTCCAGTAGGCTCTGCTGGGAGTGGGCCTGGATGATCTGGCTCAGTGTTTTCCTGCTGAGCTGCTTGGGGGGCAGAGCTGGAGGTTGGCCATCTACCCCATCGGGAGACCTGAAGAAGACAATAAACGTTTATATTGCACTAAAAGAAATAGATGCAGAGGACAAAAGGATGAGGGAGGGGAGAGGTATGCTGATGTTTCTTTTGCATGATATGGTAGAGCCTTTCTTTATAATACAAATTCACTTCCAAACATATTTGAAATTTGTTTAAAAGGTAGAAAGATAAAAAAGAAGTTTGAGCAAAAATAGAGACAGAAAGGGGTAATAACTGTTTGTCCCAGGGTATTAACCTCAATAAAAAGGCAACAACGGGAAGGAAAACAACCACCCTTAATGGTCCATCTCCATCAAGCAGACGGTAAAAAGACCGTTAGTGTGCAGGGAGGGGGGGGGACACACAGCATGGTCAGTCAGTTAAAGCTTTCAGCAACGTCAAGGCTCAGCCCTTTGTGGGTAAAAGCCAGTACTTTCAATGTGTGTGTGATTCTGTGTGAGGCTACGAAGCGGCATTCCTTGGGGGAAGGAAAATCAGTCAAAGAGCATTGCATTTGTTTTGGCTGCTGCAACTGGTGCCACTTTGTGTCTTAAACAGACTGACATTTACTACGGGTCAAAACCAGGTCAGGCCAAGATGGTGTGCTCAGCAGGATGGAGCCGAGACGGCACATCCACCTCCTTCGCTCCGATCGCTTGGGCGCGAGGCAGACACGTGTAATGGATCTGCAAGCATCCTCATACCTTACATCTGCTCTGGAAAAAAAAACATCTTATAAAATATAATTACCTCTTACACGTTTCTTCTGCTTACTTTATACATTTAATGCTTCAGATCAAACAAATGTTTATATCAGGAAAGGACAAACAGATTAGGAATCAAAATTCAGCCATTAAAGCCAACCTGTCCCTATGTGACAAAGTAAAGTTTAGTTCCAATCGTCTCTCCGGGACGCTAACTTGGGTCCAGACTTAGACTAGAACCTTGCCAAAGCCTGTTTTTTTTAACCATCCTGAGATGAACTTGATTGAGTTTTAGGGCAACAATAGATGGCTGAACATTCTCCACTATTCATGGTTGCATTAAATCCAACAAGTCGTCCAGGTCTTAAAGGAGCCCACAAACAACCATACTACTACCACCATGTTTGACTCCGAAATGCTGTGTTAGTTTTACACTAAGAAATTCAAGCTTTGTCTCATCTGTCCACTAAATATTTTCCCAAAATTCCTCAGGATCATCAAAAAACTAGTTTCTGTGGCAAATGTAAGGCGGGCCTTTGCTTTCTTTTGGGTCAGTACTGGTTTTCACCTTGGAACTCTCACATAATGGTGGGCGATATTTTGTGATAAATAGGATAAAAGTGATAATAAAAAACTATTTCTTGGCCCGGCGCCATTCAGGTATTGGATCAGCCTGGGGTAAATTGAGTTACAAGCATGCAATGTATTGACTCAAGACCAGCAGAGGGAGCTGTGGACTTTTGGTGGGAGAAAAGAAGATACTTTAATACAGTTGTATTCCAAAATGGACATAAGAGCTTGGCTTAATATAAACAAGAGCAAAGCTAGCACAACCAGGGATGATGCTAATCACCAGACTTCGAGAGGCAAGCGCAAAGTGACATTCTGGTCCACACTCCATACCAGTCGGTGGCGGTAATGCACCAATTTGTTGTTTGGCAAATGCCAATAAACATCGCAAAGAAGAAGAAGAAGGGTGTTGTGTTATTTTTAGATTAATATAAGCATGCTAACGGTACTTATGATGAAAACTTTGTGAGAAACACAAACAAGAAAGAATATTATGAAGGTTTTCAGACCTGTTGTGGAGCAACTATTTTATTGGAGGACATTTACTTGACCCTTGTGGATATAAAAAAATACAGTTTTTGTTCAAGATGGCACTGTTCTGTCAATGATATGTGGCTTCGAACAGTGAGTTGCTCATTTTTTCCTTTTTGAGTAGTTTGACTAAAACGCTTGCTACAGTTATGATTGGCTCCTTGATTGGCATACATCATTGGAATCTCATGAATCTTAGCTTTCCAATGATGTTCAATATGTATATATACATAGAAAGGGTGTCGCATAAAAGGCAGATTTAAAGAATGTAATGTACGGGATGTAAAAACGCTAAAGGACTGCTTACTGGACCCCCAAAATAAGCCCAGCCCCCCCCAGTTAAATATCTCCGGCGTCGGGTTTGCTACAAGTTAGTGATTTCTACAACCATACTGCACGACGCAACTGCAAATAATCATATATCATATCAAATTCATCAATTCTCTCCATAAACAATCAGTAGAGAAAATATTACAAATGTTGACAATTCAGGCAGGTGTTGGGAGTTATTGATTGGAATTTATCTTTCATATGATACGTCAAAATCTTTTTCATGGTAGGAAAATCTGACATGGATGGTATTTTTAACCATTCTCTTTCCAACTGTTGCATCATGAAATCTGGGCTTAACTGAGACCAGCGAGGGCTTCTTTAGATCTGGGGATGATTTGTTGGTTTTCTAGATCTTAACACCAACTTCATGTTAACAGACAGCTTGGAATTCAGGGATTTCTTGATTCTACAAGTCTGGCATTAATCCTGTATCTTTGGCCGATATCAACATTTGATCTGAAACATTAAAAAAAAAGTGAGAAAAAGCAAAAAGACATCAAATCTGTAACCCTTTCACAGGACTGTTGAGCAAGTTGGGTTAGAACAGAGTAAACTGAGAAACAGATAAAGAAAACCAAACTTGCCAATAAAAATTAGAAAAAAACAACACAATTTCAGCAAAATAACACAAGAAACAGTCATATTTAGCACTTAAAATTCAATTTCACCATATTCAACTAAAACACAGTATTATATCTAGATTACTGTGTTACTGTCTGCGTGAATTACAAAGGGAGCTGCTGTTTTTACTGCAGAGGGAATTGTAGACTCCCATCAGAGAAAATCAGGGAAAACCGTTGGGAAGATCTGGATTATAGGTTTGAGTAAAGTGGTGAACCAGGAAATCAGTCAGGATGGCAAATCTGCAGCTTTATTTTTTGTCTTTTTCCATCAGGAACATAAATTGTCAGAGAGGAAAAAAGGCAGCATTATAATCTGCAGCAATCAGATAGTTGTTATGAAGGAAGTGGTTCGGGACCAAATCTTTTCCCCAGACCTTATAATGGAGCTGGTGAAAGATAGACATTAGAGCCACCAAAGCTTTAAAACATCAAAAAAACTTCAATTTGTTTCTTCGGTTCAGGTTTTGGAAATTACAACCGTGGCGACCTTTCTGAAAGTTTCGCAGTCTAACAGAAATATCCGATATGGGAAAGAGTCAAAGCGGATGTGAGCAGCTGAAAAACAATCATTTGTCACTGTTACGTTTAGCGTGGCAACAGTGACGACACCTAGCACACGACTGCTTATGCGTGGTTTAATCCGTGTAATATAAGGCATTGATTGCACAACAGCAAGAGAATAATTATGGCTACATTAAAACAATCTTTAAAGCAGAAATCATACGTTAAAAGATCATAAAACCAGGAGAATCTATAAAAATGCTGTGTGTTACAGTGCCACTCAAGGTTATTTGCATCCCCGCTAAACAAATGTAAATAGACCTTAAAATAATTTTTTGTGCGTTTCCTTTGATCAGGATTAAACAGAGAAATTTTTTTCCTCAATTCCTTCCTTTCAACTCCTGAAATTAATTAGATTCGTAAATGTTATTTAACTTAAAAAAAGTCAAAAGTATAAACCTGACTTGAGATTTGATTGGATTTCTTTTTTTATAAATAAAAAAGTGCAAGCAGACATAGCCAGAGTGGAAAGCAATTTAACCACCCGAAAACTGTCAGTGTTAATATTTAGAAATGTTTAAACAATATTTTAAAAAATATTTGAGAATAAAACATGCTTAAATCACTTCTGAGTTGTTTTGATATTTGGACTTCCAAGTCTCCCAGCTGTACCTGAATGCAGCATGGGCAGCTGTTGGGAAAATACCATCTCATCAACAGGGATTCTGTCGACTTGCGTTTTATACAAAAAAAGGAGTTTGGGCTGATTGGATGCTACTAGTAGCCGTGTGGACGTCAGTTGATTTTTCTCAAGCATCAGTGATGTTTATATTCAGCCTGACATCATTTCAGGCAAATAATTCAGTTAACTGTAGAGCGTGTTATGGACCTTATTGCTGTTGAAAGGTGAATTCGCTGACAAAGTTCTAGTTTTGGTTAACTTTTTTTTTACTGTAGCTGCATGAGAAACCATTAATGTTTCCAAATAGAGTTTAATGATAGCTGGGAGTCCTTTCTGTTTTGGTGTCCCTTTTTAAAGTTGAGCTGCAGAACGTTGCACTGCATTTAGAGTTTGTACATAAACATTCTGCATGTTTTAAAGTAGAAAACTGCTGTAGTCGTTCGGTACACATGCGTACCGAACCGACAGGGCCGTACTGAAACATCTGAATACAAATAGATGTACCGCTTCACCCCTAGAATAAATAAATAAGCTTTAGGGGAAATAAAATAAGGATAAAGGAACAATATGTTCATGTATTTGTGGTCAAATTGTTTTTTTTAAATAAAAGAAGGTGCAAAGATGCTTACTTTTGTTTCACAGTAAAGTATCTGACTACTCAAGCATCAGAGATATAGCCTGGGGGAAAAACTGTCTGTGTGGCAGCTGGTTTTTGAAAATTGCACTCTGTAGCGCCAGCCTGAAGGTTAAAGTCTAAACAGTTTGTATCCAGGATATGTGGGGTTTGCAGATATTTTAGCTACTCTTTTCCTGACCCTAGATCTGTACAAGTCCTGGATGCCATTCAGTCTTACAAGGTTTCTCAGGAGCTTAGGAGAAAAAACAAAAAAGGCCCACACCATCACACATCCTCCACCATACTCAGCAGTGGGCCTGGGGTGCTTTTGCACAGACTTTGTTTCACAGCTGATCCCCCTGGGGTGTTGTAGCTCAATCTTTGGGCGCTAAACAGCTGTTAAGTCCAGAGTTAATTTCCTCGGATAGTCTGCCTAATAAAACGTTATAGGACACACTGAACAACATAAAACAAATAAAGTATAAAGAAAAATTTGTTCAACTCAGTTTATGTCTTAACTGGTAGGTGGCCGATAATTATGGCACTAGCCTAGGACAATTATTTCTTAATATGTGATTTTCAGTGTGAGATTATTCTACTGCAATGAGAGATTAATATACTTTAGGGCTGTTTCAACATCTTTACCAGGCGTGCAAACAAGTATGCAGGGCGCTTTATAGGGAACAGAGCAGGTGATGAAGTCATATTTTGGCTCTGGGTAAGAAGCCACTTTGGTTTGATTTCAGGGCTCTGAAAGCTGCTGCATCGTCGCATCTCTTTAATTCTTTACCCCCCCTTTAGACTTTAAAAACAGCAATTTGGGACTTTTAAAAAAGTTTACCAGATATTTTATAGCGTGTGAGCAGTTTGGGGAATGTGCAGCGAACCCAGATCTACTCAAATCCTGTTGTTCAATCTCCTCCACCCTGCTCTGCTGCTATAAACATATTTTACTGGCTGTTTTTCAAAGGACTCATCTTTCCAGTGGGGTGAGCTAAGTGACACTGGGAAAGGGTGTGAACTGCCAGGAGAAGCCACAGACACCGAAAGACGTTTAAAGGAGTAAAAATAAACCCGTTAGAGCAGCAGAACAGACAGACAAGACGAACGCCGATGAGGAAAATGTAACTGCTAAATTAAAGGCTGGCTGTTGCGGGGAGAGGTTTTACTTATGAAGCAGTGACATTTCCTCAAGGAGAAAGACGCTGTTTTGAAAAGAAGCAGAAAGGAGAACGAAAGAGATGGAAATGTTACAAACGAGAACGACGCTTAGGAAAAGATTTCTACTAACGGTGTGGAGTCCAGGCTGATGCTGTTGGCTTGGGTGGATGACGCCGACTTGTGATTGGAGGAGAAGACAGGTAGGCTGGGGGAAGCGTGGATCACGTGATCGACCAGGTGGCCGACCGACGACGGGCGTAGCCGTGTGCCGTCTTGTACAAACAGCGAGTTCCTGATGAGAAGACACAAAGGATTGCAATGTTTGATTCCACTATAAAGTAAGTCTTGATGTGTCACAAAAGTTCAAACTTAATTTAATATTTGCCATTTTTAGATTTCGGTTCTATTGGTTCATGGTTAATTTTAAAGGGAACATATTATGCTTCTTTTTAAACAAGTTATTATATCTCTATGGTGTGTACAAAACATGTTAATGAAGTTAATGAAGCTCTGAAGGACAAAATCACTCTCACATAAAGCGATCTCACCAGCTCGATTCTTGACAAGTTCAGTCCCTTTCAGAATGAGCTGTTTAGAGCGCTCTGCCACTTTTATGCAAATTAGCATTGGCAGACCGTGCCCACCCATCTTGTTACTAGGCTACGGGTTTGCCACACATGAGAATAACATTGAATTGTAATTGGTCAACGGAGTTCGACAGGTGAGGGGTGGTTATATGCAAATTCTGCCTATTGTGACATCACAATAAGGCACTTTTAGAAACAGCTTGTAGAAGCAAAAGATTTCTAAAAGGAAAAATGTCCAAAAGATTAATGAGTATTTTATGTCTTGAGTGTTTATAGGAGGGAGCAGAGACCCAAAATGGCAACAAAAAAAAACAAAACAATGAAAAATAGTTACATTTGCATAATATGTCTCCCTTAAATTTATTGTATCATTGTTATGTTTTTATTATGTGTAACCTATTATTGTACTTCATAGTATATAACTATAGGAAAAAGATTAACAAGGGACAGTGCCCTGCAAAACCACTCATTTCGCTTGAACCTCGTCACATTCCAACCACAAATATCTATGCACCAAATAGCAAATAATCTGCAAAGCTCTGTAAATTCAAACCTAATTCATTCTGGCATCTAAAACATCTATAATAATCTGCACAGTGGAACATGGTTAGGCTAATTACTGTGGAACATCTTCTTACAGAAACTATAAATGACTAAAATTTTTCATGACTTACTGGTTAGGTGTCCCAGGTGGCGAGCGTGTGGGCAGGCTTTGGGTTTCCAGTCTCTCGTCTGATAGGCTGTTCCTGCTTACCGACTCCCAGTCGGTCCCGCCCACCAACTTCCTTGCCAATGGCTTGCTGGGAGACCTGCTCAGAACAATAAGGCATTTTGGTTACAACCAAACAAAAAAACAAAAGTCTCGCTGCATTTTTTGTGGGGTTTCAACTGTAACATGCAACTCAACTTGCCTCCACTTTAATTACAACAGCTACCTGCTACTTTGCTTTATGGTTTCTATACTGCAATGTCAATGATGTAGGCAGGATGTTGAAACCGCCATTGAAAGTAGCAAAATAGGAAACCAGTGTTGAAAAAGCGGGAACCTCAAAGGAGAAAATAAAATAAAGACTAGCTGCTATTTGTGAGTTTGTGAAAGAGCTGGGTACCGTTTTAAGAGTAAATACCCTTTTTTCTGAACCGTTAGTGGCCTGAAGTGTTTTTGCACTTTAAGGTCGCATTTTTATTCATAGTCAAAGCAATTTTAAACTGGTCTTCTGATTCACACAAGCACTTCTTGAACCTTTGTGTCCCAGATGCATAAAATGAGGCTAAAAAAAAAACCGTCTACTTGTTAAAACACCGGCAGATAAGAACAACACTGCCAGGTAAAGATTTTAGACCAGACTAGATGTTACTAGTCCTACATGTAGGCCAGGAGCTAAAAAAAAGTGGTTAGGAAGGAAGGCCAGTACGTTTTCCATACAGAAATCCAAGCGAATGCAACCAGAACGATGTTTCAGAGTTTGTTGCATATGGCAGTGAGTAGTTGGACTGGTCAGTCGAGTCGTTGGAATATGGCCCAGTTTGATAAATCGGTTTCTTTAACATAATTGTGATCGTGACCATGGAAAGTGACCATGGAAAGAAAATTATGCACAGCCAACAAAGACAACCACAGCCAAAGCCCATTCAAGTTGTGCACTGCTGCTGCAGTCAACACTTCAAGAGTAATCGCACGCAGACGTGTCCAGGACATAAGGTACATCTGTCACATTCCTTGTGTTAAGCCAATCCTGATTTCATTAGTGTCTTATCTGGGCTAAGAAGAGAAAATCTGGACTAATGCTCAGACGTCCAAATTCCTATTTTCAAAAGAGAGTAAATGTAGCTTTTTATTTGCAAATCAAGGACCCAGAGTCTGAAGGCACAGTGGAGAGCCACACTTTGGTTGAATCTATGGAGTATTGTGAAGAGGAGGATGCGAGACACCAAAGGCAACAAAGAAGGCAAGTTGAAGGCCGCTATTTAAGCAACTTCGGATTCCTCAACACCTCAGCAGAACCACAAGCCGATCATCTACCTGTAATGCCACACTGATTAAGAAATTCATGCAAAAGGAGCCGCAACCAAGGAGTGTTTATACTGTACAGTAGACGGACATACTTTTCAGTAGACCCACATTTCTGTAATAAAAATTCTTTCTTTTATTGTCTCCAAGTATTCTGCTTTCTAAAAAAACTGGAACTTTTGAAAAATATCAATCTATGTATGAGTTTTGCTTTTTGAATTCTACTTACTTCAACTTAGTGATTATATTCTTTGCATTATGATGCCCCTGTATTTGGGAAAGGCATGACACCATGTGAAGGTGAGGAGGAAGGGGGGGACCATTAGTTGCGATTTAGTCTTCTCCTTAAAAATTATTATCTGCCAAAAGTCGATCCAGTGAGCTTTACCGCACGTTTGCCTCCAAAAGCCACTTTGATATAAAAGTGGTTTAAATACAGAAAGGAAGAATGCCAACAAAGCACTGTGTCTTACAATATGTGCAGAAACATTGGTAAAGTTGAGAGTAGAAACAATGTCTTTCATGTTTTGAAGAAAATAGAAAGCTGTGGGGCGCGAGGAAATGAAGAAGTGCAAGGAGGAGACGGAAGCAGCTTTAGGTGCTCGCTACAGGTAAACAAATAACAATGATGAGGAGGTGCACTCTGAAGGACAGGAAACAAAAGGATGTTTATGGTACTTACTCGAGCTATTTCATATTGTTTGGCTAAACCCTAATTTATGCTTCTCCTTTAGCAAGTTTGCACCCACACACACACGTATTGACGGAGACGTTTTCCTTTTATACTTCTCTTGGTGTGTCAGTGTTGCAAAGCAATTCCCCACCAGGACAGCAGGGGTCTGGCAGGTCTGTCTACCATTGGAGTGAGGTCTCTGGTCAAGACAGTTTATTTACTTCAGCTTGTAAACACAAATCCACTCAAGGAGCAATGGCCGACAGAGAGCGAGTTTTGATTGAGCTGGAAAGCTTTTTACTAGAAGTGCAGCTCATAGAATGTTATAAAAACGCATGTAAACAAACACAACGGTCTGTTTTGTGGTTCTCTACCCCTCCTTGGTGTTCAGAATCGCCAAAAGACCATATTAGACAAACTGGCCAATATAAAGCATCTAGTGCCCAAAAGCTGCATTGACTACTAATTACATCAACTATAGATCACCGTTGTGGTGAAATGATCTGGGGCTGATGTTGGGCTGACCAATCGCAGATGTGCGCTCTCCGTTGTGTTCGACGGATAGTTAAAAAGATTGGGCTCTACTCCGTCCGTCCTTGCGTGCCTGTCTGAGTGTCCTTGCGTCGATGGATAATGGTGCTGCGTGTCTCCGCACCTCAGCACATGGAGAAGTATAAACTAGGCTTAAGACACCAATGTCTATAGAGCATTTAGTGGCTCTGAAATGTGTACATATTCCTGGTAAAACGCAAGGTTTCAGGATGTGACATAGTAACACAAAGATGAAACCAAAGATGGTCAAAATCTCCCAAAACTTTAAAGGGAAGATATGAAGAAACCAAACCAAAGGACAAAATGAACATCATGCACACAGTAAAACACTGTGGTGGCAGCATCATGATCTGGTACTACCTTCCTTAAGATGGGACTTGGTTTTTAAGAAGGTGTGTATAATTATGAAATACTAGTGAGTTCATAAAACACCCAAATCAACAAAAGAATGGCTTCATGAGAGGAAAATTAAAGTACAACAACAACTACCGACGGCATGTGCTGCCCAGGTCCATGTGCATAGATACCGCAGAATGACACACTGGTACATGGTTTAACAATGGAGTCTGATACATGAAGGAGTGGAATCTGTTTACTACATTCAAAAAGTCTCCAGTTTTCAACACAACGGCATTTGTGATTTGTTCTTTAAAAACAAGAACTATCAAGGAAGAACAAGGTCTCACAACTTCCAGGAACTGAAAGATGAACCGAAACCTTTATGCGTGCGAAAATGTGTCGGTTAAACGTGGAAAATAGTAAAGTGGGAGGGAAAAGAAGGGCTGGTTTGGAAATATTTGGAACAATTTCTCTGGTGTGCAGGGTAAAGTCTTGGCAAATGAACACATTGGAGAGTCAAACTGATGCCCTTCTGACTGAAACACTGAACGCTTGTTTCATGTCGATCATTGGGTGGATTGACGAGCCGTTAGTAAATGCATGCTACCAGGATGTGCACACAGAGCAAAGGTGAGTACAGTGGAGTCAAGTTGAGCCGTAAGTGGAAACAAGGCTGCCTCCACTTAACCACAGAGGACAGAAGGCTTTTACTACCTAGCAAAAACTCTGTCCTTGATCCCCTTCTCCTTTCCATACTGCACAGATTGCACTTCTGTTCGCCCACTAAAGAGAAAAACAATGAAAACAGGTGATTTAAAACACTTACCAGTAATAGCTGTTCAAAACAGTTTTCAAATTAGAAAAATCAAAGATTTTTTAGTTTTACAAGTGTTTAAAATCTGTATTAAACCAAACAAAGTCAAAGCAAAAGAACCAGTCACACAATAATAACAACACATATCCTCTTCTCATTCGCGATAAAAACAGTAGTGATTCAAAAGATTATCTTTATAGAAAAGTGTGGTGATATCCTGAGGGCAAAAACACATTTGAGCCAAACATCAGACAAGGCTAGCTCACGTTGCATCACTGCTACTCAATAATACATCAAAAGGCTCTTTTCATTTTTCACAGCTGCCTTTCATAGAAGAGGGAAACGAAAAAGGTTAGCAGTGAAATGAAACGGAGTTCACATGGGGTGAATTTACTGGGAGGATAGAAGATGACACATTTCAGCTAATAAATAGGACTTGCATCTGAAGGGAGCAGAAGCATCATTGTTAGTCTGTGAACTTATCAGAGGCTGAGATTTTTAAAGAACAGAGAACAATGTCTGCACAGCTTGGGTGGATATTCTTTGCTATAAATCAAAAAGAAATAACAGGAAGAAAAAAAATCAAGCCTGTGCTCCATTGCTCCTATGGGAGCACAGGTTGATGGTGATCCTCCTACCAGTATCTGAACTTTGAGCCCAGGCTGAAATAGTGAGCAAAGAAGTTCTTCTGTGGAGGGATGGGCCGGTCCAGCCTGAAAAAGGTGTGGTGCTCCACGCAGGCCTTCCACAGGTTCTTACAGGCCCGGTAGTTGACCATGTTGAAGCCCAGCAGCGTCTCCCGAGTCTCCGTCTGCACACAAGAAAGGAAAAGATCCGCTTATGGGGGGTGAAAGGGATGAACAGATCGATGATGGTCAAACAGGTGGATTAATTGGATGGATAAAGTTTGGATTACATTTTTCAAACTCATCCTATCCCAGAAAAACCTTAAAACAAATCTCAGACTTTTCTAGACTGCATAGGAACTTTGTTCTGAAAACTTTTACTCATGAATATTTAGTGAAATCTCTCCGAAGAGATTTAATTTTTTAAGGTTCAGCTACTTCTAAGCCAATGATTGAACAGTAAATATTACAATGTTAACAGTTGGGAGCTCACGGTTTTGTTACATTTTCTCCTAATTTACCCATTAATTTCTCTGACTCAAAAAGTAGATAATAGCCTGAAAGGGAACATGTGGAAAAGATTTTTCATCTTTAATTTTAGTTGTGTTAGGACTTGTATCCCATGGCTGTTATATGTATTCCTCGGGTTGTTGAACCGTCGCCATTTGTCCTACAACCTTGTTATATGTGGTACCTCATCGTCCATATACAGCAGTGCAGCAAAGCAATGCCGTCACAGATTGTCACAGCATCAGAACATTTTTAAATTTAAAAATTGCTCATCTGCTTTGAAAATACAAAAAAGCCAGACAGCAAATTATTTATGTTGCTACTATTAGGCTTTGTAGGTTTTCGGGCACCAGAATATCATTAAATATTCCCTTTAAACATAGGATTGGTTAAAAAAAAAAAGCATAAAACATTTACTGATCATTCAAAAGACTGACAGAAAACAAAGATTCAAATATGAAACAAAAGATTTATGAGGGGTATTAAAGCATAACTGTTAGGATCTTTACAGCAGGGGGTTAATCTGACACCTAATTACACAAACAGATGCAGACGCTGCACAGCTGAAATGTTGTACCTTTATAAAGTATATAGGCAAATTCATACAATAGGCACAATACATAGTAAAAAAGCAGTGTATGAACTCCAGCTGTTTTGCTACTGAGCAGTGGGTGGAAGAAGGTGGTGTGTACATGTTTGTGTGAGTGGGTGAGCATGTTTGTGTGTGTAAACCCACCGCCTCTCTTCTCAGCTGGATGAAAAACTGTTTGCACTTGAAAGAGATTTTCACTATTTTCAACCTGGAAGTTGGAAAAGGGAACATAAAGTCAGTTCTGGCCTGTTTTTAATCACATAAATGTCACATTTTAAAACCTGACAAAAATAAAAAAATCCTCTGCACCAATACAGAACCATGCGCAAATACATTTCTGACCTTGTTTGATAAGGTTCAAGTCTTTTGAGAAAGCTTTCTACAAGGTTTAAAGTGTGTCCATTTGTGAGGTCAGACGGTGATATTGGACGAGAAGGCCTGGCCAGTTCTAATTTATTCCAAAGGTATTGGGTTGAGGTCAGGGTTCTATGCAGACAGGTCAAACTCAATCATCCAGGTGTCGGTGGACCATGCTTTGTGCACTAGAATAACAAGAGACCAACCTCTAACCTACATGGATGAGTGTACGAAACTGCCCCAAATGGCTTGGTGTCCTTGAAGTACAAATAGTTTATTTCCCTAGAAACAAGAGCCCAGGTCAAACCTAGGAAAACAGCCCCACACCATAAACCCCGGCACCAGACAACCCCCAAATCCAAACTCATCCACTGGAATGTAAGACAGAGAGGCATGATTCGTCACTCTAGAGAACATGGCTCCATAGTTCTAGAGGGCGGTGGTGGCGCTGTACATGGAAACCAATTCCATGAAGATCTCCACCCACTGTTCTTGAAGCCGCAAGAAATATGGAGATCTGCAGGTATTGTTTCTGTAGAAAGTTGCACCTCAACATCCATCCCCACTGCCAAAAGAAGAAAGGAGGACCAAGGCAAGGAAAAGAAAGAAGGGAACTTATAGACAATTAAATAGTGAATGAAGTCTGGAAACAGAAATATGTTCCCTAATCTTATTGTTTTTCCATATTTATTAGGATTGTATTCAGATTTTTTTCGGTACGCAGGTGTAATGAACGACTACAGCGGTTTTCTACCTGACTACATGCAGAATGTTAATGTGGGGAACTCAGAATGACGTTCCACAGCCCAACTTCAAAAAGTGACACAGAAACAGAAAAGACTCCAAGCTATCACTAAACTCTGCTATTTGGAAACATTGATTTCTCATGCAGCTACAGTAGAAAAAGAAAGACGGCGCTAACCAGAACTTTTGTCTGCGAACTCATCTTTGAGCAGAAATAATTGAGTATGACTGTTTTCAAGTGGCTATATTGTTTTCTACTCTGGATATGTCTGCTTGTACTATTTATTGAAATAATACAATCAAATCACCAATCAGTTAAACTTTTTAAAGTTATAGAACATAATAAAATCTGATTAATTACCAGAATTGAAAGGAGGGAATTCAGAAAAAAAAGGTTCTTTGTTTAATGCTGATCAAAGTAAAAAAAAAAATAAAGTCATATGTGCATTTGTATTTATTTTTCTTCATTAAAGTCTACCAAAAATGTCCCAAATCGTAACTTTAAAACCCTGAATACGTACCGAAGCGTGATTTCTGTGTACCATTACACCCCTAATACTTATCCTGTACTTTCCATACTTATTTCACCTCAAAAATACTGAAATCAAATTCCTTAGTCCTTACTTCCTCACCGATCTCTCCTCGTGTTCTCCTGGGGTCTCAGACCGCCTACTTTGCAAATGACACGGAGGAGAGTTTGAGGAAATCCTTTCCCCAAAACCGCTCAGAGAAAACCGCTACCTGTACAGCTTACTTGAATAAAGCCTGGTTACTGAAAGACATATTTGTAAAATATCTAATTTAAAGATAAAACTCATATAAAGAAATGTTTTCATAAATAACTTCTTGTAATTTTCTACTTAAGTTATATTTCATTATAATGATGAGCACTATCGCTTCATGTTACCTAGCTATAATGTTAATCTAACTTCCAACCTTCCTCTGCAGCTGCAGGGTTAGACGCTTATCAGAGCAAAGGAGTCAATGCGGTGCGACAGTACATATTTTCCAATCTCACGAGGGTATAAATTATGCTAAAATCAGAGGACCACACGCGAGGCAGCAGTAAGACGGCTGCTGATGAGCTCCAGAGTAACATAATCCCTTCCCAGAGTTCTGCTGCTGTGACTCATCGCTCTCTGCTAAATATATTTTACACACACACTTGCATAGGCAACAACAGCAGAGTGTGAGTCATGCCCCATGCAAGTGCGGCTCATTTGTCAGGCGGTCGCAAACAGAAATAAGAAAGAGGCGAAAATCTAAACGTCGCTCTGCTGTCGTCTTGCCCCATAATTTTACTCTAACATTTAAACCGAAAGGAAAGAAGTGAAAAGGAATAAAAGACGTGAAGGGACATGAGCTAATAAGAGGATAAAAGAAGACAACGAGTAACAGAAAGTCAGTGAAACTAAAGCTGAGAGACGGTGACCGTGATTATGTTCCGCTGTTTTTGTCTTAAGGACGCGTTGCTGAACAGCTGCTGTTGGTCTCTAAATTTAACTCATCTGGGAGGGGGATGAACTCAGGAGTCCTCGGCTTTGATTTAAAAGCTTTTGCATTTAAATGTCGTCCCCCACAATTAAACAAAAACGCTGAGATTTGTTTACAATGGCACTGAATCGCTAATTTATCTTAGTTCAATTCAAAATGAGAAACTTAATTCTATCATATAGACTCATTATCTCTGTTATGATTATGGTTTGCAGATAAATAAACCCCAAAATCCAGTACCTCACGAAATTAGAATATTACTAATAACATTAGACATGTCCTCTTATGGTCTACACTAATTTGGGGGGTAATTGCTGACTTCACAGTTGTCCAGAAGACGGTCATTGACGCCGTCCAAATAGAAGGTAAGCCACAAAAGGTCATTGCTAAACAGGCTGGCTGTTCCCAGAGCGGCGAATCCAGGCATATTAATGGAAAGTTAAGTAGAAGGAAAAGCACGGCAGAAACAGACGCACAAGTGACAGTATTAACTGCAGTCTTGAGAGAACTATACAGTAGGGCTGCAAGATATTGGTAAATATAGCGATTTGATCAATTGCGATATATGCCTGTTTTTTTCCTTTCCTTTCCTTTCCTCTCATTCTCATTTGTGCTTCCATCATCTGTGATCTTCAGCATTTTTGGCAATGTCTATTGTGCCTAATGTGAGACTCTGCTGCCTTGAGACTCTGTCCAACTGGCTAAATTTCGTATTAGCATGTAAAATGCAAGTTAACAACTCTTAGGCTGGATTCCATCAACAAGGTTCAACGCTAAACCCGGATTAAATCATGGTTTAAGCTTAAATTCTGTTGCACCGGAACTTTAAACCCCAGTTTAAACCGTGATCTAGGATTCATTTTATAATGACAATTGAGGAGGTTCAACTTTAGCAATGGCTCCATCTTTGACATGGATTGAGCAAAAACAATGGAGTTCCACAAAGAAATCTGAGAGATGGACTCAGCCCACTTTAGTTTTATAATAAAGATTAATTTTTGGTTAGATACAGGTTCACCAAGAAAATGATTTTAAAGCTGAGCAGGAAGGTTGGATCAGCTGTCAAACATGGCAGTCGTGTAGGCTGAAGAGTCCTGCCTACACTCCATCCATATTTAGTTTCACACGACTCACTAAACTGTCTAGCCATGTTGACGATCGATAGGAGAGGTATATGAAGCACAGAGCACTGGGAGTTGTCCATTAAAGTCCAAGCGTGTTAATCAGATAATTGGAGAAACCCCCATACTGAACTGACGGCCAATTCTGAGGACTGTCATCTCATAGCTTGTTAACTATTTTAAATGGGTCCGGAAGCTTTGCGGTAAAAACAGTAAGCTTTGGGGTGTATCTTTTTCGATTATCTGCACAGAGATGATGTGAATTAGTGATAGCTACAGTGGCTTGCAAAATTATTCGGCCCCCTTGAATTCTTCCGCATTTTGTCACATTACAGCCACAAACATGAATCAATTTTATTGGAATTCCACATGCAAGACCAATACAAAGTGGTGAACACGAACATTTTTTTACAAATAAATAGCTGAAAAGTGGGGTGTGCATAATTATTCAGCCCCCTGAGTCAATACTTTGTAGAACCACCTTTTGCTGCAATTACAGCTGCCAGTCTTTTAGGGTATGTCTCTACCAGCTTTGCACATCTAGAGACTGAAATTCTTGCCCATTCTTCTTTTCAAAACAGCTCCAGCTCAGTCAGATTAGATGGGCACCATTTGTGAACAGCAGTTTTCAGATATTGCCACAGATTCTCGATTGGATTTAGATCTGGACTTTGACTGGGCCATTCTAACACATGGATATGTTTTGTTTTAAACCATTCCATTGTTGCCCTGGCTTTATGTTTAGGGTCGTTGTCCTGCTGGAAGGTGAACCTCCGCCCCAGTCTCAAGTCTTTTGCAGACTCCAAGAGGTTTTCTTCCAAGATTGCCCTGTATTTGGCTCCATCCATCTTCCCATCAACTCTGACCAGCTTCCCTGTCCCTGCTGAAGAGAAGCACCCCCAGAGCATGATGCTGCCACCACCATATTTGACAGTGGGGATGGTGTGTTCAGAGTGATGTGCAGTGTTAGTTTTCCGCCACACATAGCGTTTTGCATTTTGGCCAAAAAGTTCCATTTAGGTCTCATCTGACCAGAGCACCTTCTTCCACATGTTTGCTGTGTCCCCCACATGGCTTGTGGCAAACTGCAAATGGGATTTCTTATGGTTATCTTTTAACAATGGCTTTCTTCTTGTCACTCTTCCATAAAGGCCAACTTTGTGCAGTGCACGACTAATAGTTGTCCTATGGACAGATTCCCCCACCTGAGCTGTAGATCTCTGCAGCTCGTCCAGAGTCACCATGGGCCTCTTGGCTGCATTTCTGATCAGCGCTCTCCTTGTTCGGCCTGTGAGTTTAGGTGGACGGCCTTGTCTTGGTAGGTTTACAGTTGTGCCATACTCCTTCCATTTCTGAATGATCACTTGAACAGTGCTCCGTGGGATGTTCAAGGCTTGGGAAATCTTTTTGTAGCCTGAGCCTGCTTTAAATTTCTCAATAACTTTATCCCTGACCTGTCTGGTGTGTTCTTTGGACTTCATGGTGTTGTTGCTCCCAACATTCTCTTAGACAACCTCTGAGGCCGTCACAGGGCAGCTGTATTTGTACTGACATTATAGTACACACAGGTGCACTCTATTTAGTCATTAGCACTCATCAGGCAATGTCTATGGGCAACTGACTGCACTCAGACCAAAGGGGGCTGAATAATTACGCACATCCCACTTTTCAGTTGTTTATTTGTAAAAAATGTTTGGAATCATGTATGATTTTCGTTCCACTTCTCACATGTACACCACTTTGTACTGGTCTTTCACGTGGAATTCCAATAAAATTGATTCATGTTTGTGGCTGTAATGTTACAAAATGTGGAAAAGTTAAAGGGGGCCGAATACTTTTGCAAGCCACTGTACATCATTAGGTTTCTTTTTTTTGTGTGTGGAATCGTTCAAACCACGGCAGCACAGCTCTGGATAGCGGCTACAGAAGCTCTTTTTCCACACCAGTGTTGTGCACATGCGTTCTATTACCGGATGAAAACAATAGCATTCAACGAAGGACTGGGCGATATGGAAAAAAAATTCTATCAACATACATATCACAATATGAAACAAATCACTATTTTTGTCAATACTTATCATTCCTTGGTATTATTTGAAGATATTTTTGATTTGATTTACAGATCTACTTTCAAAAGTTGCACATTTTATACAACCGTTTCGACCGAAAAATTAAAGGTTTGGTTAATATGGATTTTTTTTCATGCCAAGTTAGATTTTTGATATGAATCGATTTTTTTCTCCCTTTCTATTCTTAGAAAGAAATTAAAATAACAGAAAATATATTTTTTAAACTTGCATTTATTTCAACTGTCACTTTTTGGAGCTGACCTGAATTCAAAGTCCAAATAATAACAGGGTAAAACAAGATGGAAGGTCTTGGGCTTTGAACTGTGGAAACCCAAGAGTTGCATTGTTGAACTTTTTTTCCTCGATATTTTCGATACTCCAAAAACTCGATCTTCATCAAAAGAAAGGTTCGATAAATCGACACATTGCCCAGCTTGCGTACTTGAAAAACGGCATTGACAGTGGCCCAAGTACTGTTCCAAAGTACGGATCAAAGCAAGAACGCTGAGATATAAAAGATTTTAGTATATGTGGTGGATAACTGCAAGTACCAGAATATAAAATACATCATGTTTCTCTGGAAATTTTGAGATTTATTTTGTTAAAATAGGCATTTTATAAACTCTGTCGCCACAGTTTATGAGATCCCACTTACTTGTATTTGCTTCTCACAAATTTTTTGGCGTGTAAATTCGTAGAAAGGAAAAGATATTTCAACAGTACCCCTTAATGATCAAACAGAGCACTGTACACATTTTCCTAAGATTGGCTTTGTGGCGTATGAACTCTTCTATTTTTCTTTGTTTTATACTGACAGCTCTGCAGGAATATAGTTCCAGGTTTGGATGCAGCTTACCAAACGCTCCTAGTGATCTTCTTCACCCCAGTGTCTTGCCACTGTTTTCTTTACAGTTTCATCGTATTCTTTTCAATTTTAAAATTATTACATTTGCTCATGATTAGATAGTCACAGTATCAATTTTCTGTACTTGTCGGTTGATTTTTGTCATTCTAATAAATAAAAAATATTTTGTCTATTTATGGTATGAAAAGCAGAATGTTGGATTTTAATAAACTGTAATAATCTAAATAATCTAAATTAACACTTAAAATCCGTCACTTACTGTGTAATGAATCTATAAGAGTTTCCCTTTTTCAAATGAATGAACTTTTCAAGGACTTAATATATTAAAGTTCAAACACAAACACAGGAGTTTGCATAACCCTTCATGGTGAAAAATGTTCTCGACTTCTGAACAGTTTCTCTTTATCCTCTGCACACAGTGGCATCTATTCTCTTCAACATGCATCAGCAGATTTCCAAGTACCGAGTCACCAAACACAGAACAAGACAAAACGAGTTATAAGAGGAACTACCAGCAGCAAAGAGGTCAGTGAGAGCAAAAAGATTTGAAGGATGTAATGTTTCCAGGAAACACTGTTTACCACCAGGTCACTGCTATGAAAAAAACAAAACAAAAAACAAGCTGGAGTGAAATGCATCATTCTGCAAAAGTTCAACAGGGTCTTGGATATTAATATTCACTGTCAATAACCACTATGTGAGAGAATTTTCAGGCCAGTTCTCTGTAAAACTGTTTCTGGACGCAGCTCAGCTGAAGCTGGCAACGGGCCGATGGACACAGAGGCAGGTTTGTAACAAGGACATCCACAGTTTGAGCTTCCACTTCAGTAGAAATGACAAAGAACATAAATATCAACAAAGAACACTTGTTTTAACAGCGTAAGAGCTTCTCAGCTGTGTTTCCTGTCCACACAGATCCCCTCGCTCCCACCTGATAGCTGCCAGTTTTCTGTTGGCCAAAGAAGACACATGCTTACAAGCATTTGGCTTTCGACAAGTGGGATCTTTGCCTCTGAGCTGTAGGAACTGAAATTTCTGATCATAAAACTCTTTAGCAGAGTCTCTGTAACACATGTTTGTTTTCAGGTACAGAAGTTTGTTCAAAAAGCGTAGTTAAAACAGGGATAAGCAGTTGTTCTGCCTGATTACTCATGTACCAAACTGTCTAGAAGCAGCCTAATTAGTCACGTTGCTGAAAAGTAAGGATGCAAGCCAAATTTCTAAACCAGAACCCATTGATCACTGATAGGAGTGTCATATCAGTCAGAAATTACTTTTACTGGTTTTCCTTTAATGCCGCCGACATCAATTAAAGCTATCCTATAAACTCAACCTTACAAAAGTTAGAGATGACCCGATCAGAGATTTACAGCCGATTTCCAATTATCCAGCTGATTCTAAATTACACAACTCCGATTCCTCTTTTTATGAATATTATCTTAATTGGCAATTAAGCGTAGTTTGTCCAAACTACTCCAGCTATAACGATTTATTTTGTTAGCATTTCCAACTGTAAGCAGCATTCTCCTTGTGTATTCCCTGGAGATTATAAATCTTTAACGCCGAGATTATCAGTTGGTTGCCGACATTTCCAAATCCAGTACGTTTCATGATAGGGAGGCTAAATGATCAGCTCATTCCTGATTTTGAAACGCCCTGAGGTGGGTATGAACTGACAGACCACTTTTTTTGTACCCAACATAGTCAGGTATAAAGAGACCAATAATGCACAAGTATAAACTGGATCCTGTGAGTCTATCTCTATCTGGTTGTAGCAGCCTGAATGAATGGATGGATGGATGCAGAAAAGCTTTCCTCTTCTATGATCCTCTGGCATCCTTCTGAGCACCTTAGTGATAGTAAAAGGAGCCAAGGTTGACTCTTCTCTCACATTTAGGATTTAGACATAGCAGATTAATTGATGAGAAAAAAAAATCACAATTCAAGATTACCTGTTAGGGATAATCAAGCTGAAAAGTGTCCGGTTTTTGCCACCAGGCTTTGAGGATGTCCAGTAAAAGGTGAATTCCCATCCCCCAGCCCGCTCTACCATCCGCTCGACTTAAAAGCCTGTTTGACGTAAATTTTGCCAAGTAAGTCTGCTCATTGGGTTCTGCAAGGGCTCTCCAGAGACACCCTGTGCAGCCAGGATTTGTCACGGCATTGACTGTGTTCACTGACAACAACAATAACACTCCCTTTCATAGGGTGGCGCCAAACCTGCAGCATACAAAGAAACCCAAGAATAGGATCAGGAGCAGAAGAGGAAACAACATTAAAGACTTGTTTTTGTTTTTTTAAGGACGTCCGACATTATCAGCGTAAAATCATTATCGCTCGATATTGGCAGTAAAATGTAATATCGGGAAGTTATACCTTTTTAATAACACGACTTTCATACCCTACATTAATTCTTCCGGATCAAATCTGCCTTTTTCTCAACACCCTTTCAATGTACATATGATAGATTATTAGAAAGCTAAGATTCTTGTGATTTCAAGGATTCCTGCCTATCAAGGATACAATCATAACTGTAGACACAACAAGCGTTTTTATCAAACCACCGACTCGCCATTTGTAGCCTCATATCAGGGCCATCTTGAACAAAAACTGTCTTTTTACATCCACAAGGGTCCGATTAATGTCCTCCAATAAAATAGCTTGTCCACAAGTCTGACGCCGACAACACAACACAATCAGCACAGAAAATTCCTTCCTTGCAAGCATTTGCCACAATTTTTCATAGTAGCTTCCATTAGCATGCTCAGATTAGCCTACAAATTACACAGCGCATGACCGGAAGTGTTAGCCTGATCCAACTTGATCCAATAAGTGAAGGGTTACCCTGCTGTGGCAAAATCTTCAATGCTGGCTGATGGGAGAAAAGTACTTTCCTTATTCTTCATTCGTAGTTCGAACCAATAGCTGCGCAGTATAATGATGATTGATGGAATGCTGCAAACACAGATAACTCACATGAGGGGGGGGGGGCTTTATCGCAGGACTCGTAAATACCAGGCATAAATGGGCTTATCTAAACACAGATGTTAGATTATTACACACAGTTACGCACCAGTAAGAGATTCTTTTGGCAACGTGGCAAAACACACTTCCAAAACAAAATACAACATAGAGGAAACTATGAAGCTTTGTTTGAGAAAGGACGGTTGTCATTCTGACCAGTTTTCTTTTAATCAGAGAGGTACAATGATGTGTTACCCATTCACCCTGGAGAGGGAGCATTCCCCGGAACACTTTGGGAACGTATGGAGCTTTTATTAAGGTCAGATTTGTGTGGACAAAGATAATACTTCAGGCTTTAGATCTATTGTGTTTTTAAGTCCATTACTCCATTCTAAGGCTACTTTTAAAGCTTGTATTTTTAGAAAATAAATAGGCGGGCATATAATTTAATCTTTTCCAGTATGTTCAAGATCATATTACTTAGTAACAATATCAGTTAGACAGGTTCTGACAGTAAAAGAGGAAACTTCAGAGCGTTTTCTTTCCAAAGAGACCCCAACAATTCCTTTACTCAAAATGGTCCAAGAACAGCTTTAATTTTAATTTGGGTATGCTTCCTTAAAATCATGTCAGGTGAAAATTGCAGTAATACTAAGGGTTTTTTAAACTCTTAGATAAAGACATTTTTGTTAATGTGGCGAAACTTAAAATACATCCTGTTGATTTTGCATTTCTGACCCAACCTTGATCATTTCGGTAGACATCTATTGGTGATATCGGTTTGAATCCATATTGGAAGTGAAGATTTAGACTATGTCTGGTATCATCTTGGTCGAAACAGAAACTAACATCTAATATGGAACTACCTCATTGAAAATTATAGAAAGAAAACAGGGAGATGGCTATTGGTACATGTTTCCCTGATAATTAATGGGGTTATTTACTTTACAGAATATAGTCATCTTACATGGTCCAACTCAGCTTAAGATTACATGTAGGCTTCAAATGTCTAAAGCTAAGTTATGCAAAATCAATCCCACATTCAACCCCATGCTTTAGTGTTCTTGAGTGGTTTTTCATTCTACAATATAATGCTTCCTAGACTCAAATTTCCTCTTTCATCATTTATGGCCATTTTCTAACAACTAAATACTGAAAACTTCCTATCGATTTAAAGCAGATGTTTCCGGTAGTCATGTTTTATTGTACACTTCTTGAATTAAAGGTTGGCCACACCAGCTAACTTCAACGGTCTTTCAGGTGTTTCAGTCAGACAAATTGCCACTAGTGTTCAGAATCATAATCATATTGTGTTTGCAGTTTTCTGACAACACTATGACAATGTGAAGAATGCTTATACGAGCTTTTCTCGGCTCAGCGAGGCCAAAACAGAGCTCTGACCTCAACCCCAGCCCTGTGGAAAGAACTCCAGGAAAAACTGCGATCCAGCCTTCTCATCTTCAAATGACCACGTTAAGATTTAACAGCATAAACATAAATGGATTCCTGCTCCAAAATCCTGTGAAAGGTTTTGTCAGGATGGGTGAAAGCAGTTGTAATTCTGCAGGACAGATGTGCATTTGAATTAAAAGACTTGGGGTTTTCTATCTTGACTGTGAGTAAAGTATGTTAAATACAAGATGACCAACTATGCTTTCATTTTTAGTGACTCTTATTCTTTTGTTCAATTTCTTCAATGTTTACTGTTTTCTATGTGTTTGAAAGTTAAATAAAAATACACCAACCATTAATTTAAAAAATAATAATAATAGGGGTGTAACAGTACATGTATTCGTATTCATATTTTTTGGTAATATCAAATCAGAAATGTCAAATATAGGCAAAGTATTATTAACATTTCGAAACATTAACACTGACTGTTTTCAAGTGGTTATATTGTTTTCTACTCTGGCTATGTCTACTTGTACCATTTTATTTTTATTTTTTTTAAAGCCAATCAACTCTCCAGTGAGTTCTGTACTTTCATTTTTTAAAGTTATAGAAGATAATAAAATCTAATTAATTTCAAAGATTAAAAAAAAGAATTTAGGGAAAAAAATGATCTTTGTTAAATACTGATCAAAGTAAAAGTGAAAATAAAGTCAAACCCTAACCCCGTATTTTTCTTTATAAAAGTGTACAGAAAAATGTGACTTTAAAACCCCAAATACGTACCAAACCGTTATTTGTGTGTACTGTTACACATCTAAAAACTTAACCCCATAAATGTCATAGAGGTAAGTAATTTCACTGGCATGTGTTCAGTCTTTGTTTCACTCACCATGGGAAGTAGTTGATCCGTACCCTGTTCTTGTAAACCACAATGCCTGCGGACATCACCCCGATAAGAATCTCTGTGTTGCTCTGGTCCTAAAGAGGGAAGAAGACTCGACGTTTGCATGACGAAGGCAGGCAACAGTAAAACCTGAGCTGAACAGGAGTAAAGAAACAACTTTCTTTATGCCAAATCCTGCTTTACACCTTGTCCCTAATCTGCAGGCATGTTCAATCCAGGGGGTCAGAGTTTCAATTATTTTTATGATGTGGGGGATGCCCTTCAAACAGAGATTTTCTTGGAATCAAAAAGGTGTGAGAGCTGCATTTGTGAATGTGTTGAGCCAGTAAAGCGGAGGGAATCCAAATGCAGATTCTTATTTATAAAAAGAAAAAACATGTATACTTTACGTTCCATTTGACAATTATGGACAACTTTGTGTTAGTCTGTCATAAAAAGCCCTAATAAACCACACTGAATTTTGTGGTCTCAGCGTGACCGAATGTGGAAAAAAGGGAAATTATCTAGTAAACCTGCACATATGGCCAGATTAACTAGCATAAAACAAAAACTGTACTTTGCTGATTTTAAAAGAAAGCAAGATGATGTATTTTAGAGGTAAATTTCATATTTTGAAATCACAAGAGATGGACTCAAAACAAAGAAAGCTGCATAAAAACAAAGCTCGACGCAAAACCCCCCACAGATGTTCTTGTTTTTTTGGGGAGCTTTTTCAGATGGAGGAAACCAAAGAAGTTCAATATTTTCTAGCTGCATCAACTACGATGGGTAACACAAAAAGGCTCATACTAAAAATTAAATCCATCTATAACGCTTCCAGTACAAAACGAGTAAAAAAAATGTAGAAAAAGACAAAAACTGACTCGTTTCTGTCAGTACCGTTCAACTGAATCCATACGTAAGCCTCTATTTACCCAACAGCTTATCTTTTCATATTTCCACCCCATCATGACATTATGGCTGAGAGTACATTGCTCTAATTTCCGTCATGCGGATTCACTCTATAGGATGAGCAGGAAATGACAAGATGAAAGCACTATTCGGTCTTAGAGTGTGGTCATATGACGAATCTTTCATCTATTTCTATTTATAATTCTACATCTATCCAGCGGATGTGAAAAGTATCCCACGCTGCCTTGATGAGAGGGTATCGACGTAAACACTGAAACTCATGTTCTCACTTTAAGTGCAGAATTGCCCCAACTCTGCAACCGGTGGCAAGCTGTATTCCTTGTGGAGCGCAAATTTTATGTTGCCATAAGCGTACAGAAACACATGCAGGAAATAACAGACATCGAATTAAACCTTACTCACCCTTGCATAGTGCAGCTCTACCCCGTAGAGCTCCAGAGAGCGTGCTGTGTTCAGATAATTAAACTCCGACTGGGCAGGAGATAGACCGCTGAGAGAGGGAGGAGGGGACGGAGACAGCCAGGGACAAGAGTGTAGTTGTGAGTGCAAAGGGGGCGTTGATGGCAGGGTGGCGTAGAGAAAAGGAGACAAAAGAAAAAGAAATAGTCAGTCATGGATGAATTGAAGTAATTGCAAGAAAAAGGGTCAAGTAAAGGGCAGCGATGAACGAATGAATCTGTGTGTATGTCAGAAGACGTTTAACGATGTTAGGTACAGATGCTCCTAAAGTTTATCAAAAACATTTCCAAATATGATGGACACGAAAGGGGAATTGTTTTTTACGGATAATCTGTTTATTTAACACATTTCAACTGCAAAAACTCCAGTCCAATTCCCGATAGGTTTCATGCCAATTTTTAAACTATAAGTTAATAATTTTAACAAAATATTTCCACAGATGTCAGGCTGTAAAAACACGGATGGATAGATAGATGGATGGAAATATTTTTCAATTCGCTAATCTTTTTTCTATATTTATCCAGAACTGGAAAACAAAACGAAATCATTTTTCGGATATTTCCAAATTATGTAGAAACTTTAATCTAATCTGGAGTTGAAAACACTCCATCCCCGACACAGTCCGTTCCAGTTGACTCTTCCCGTTTCCACACATATTCCAGATTCAGTGGACGACCAGAAGCCCAAATAGTGAGGGTCCTAACGTACCTGTGCTGCTGGTGATGTTTGGAGACCTCTTTGTGGAAGTCTTGCGGAGGGTTTGCGATGAAGCAGAATTCGGACAGATAGCCGGAAGAATGCTCAGCTTCATTGTAGTCCCCCAACTCGGCTACAGGAAGAGAGGGGAAGAAGGATCAATGTGTGACTTTAATAAAACAAAACCAGAAGTGTGTAATTACATGTTGTATAAGAGGGTTAAAAGATTTCAACAACAAATGCATTTTCTTTCCTCTCAACAAACCGATGGGAAGTTACTTCTGTGTGCATGTAATGTGTTTCACAACATAGCACTATTGGTTATATAGCCTTTATTGTTTTAGGACTTTCTTTTAATGAGAACATTGTTTTGATTAAGAAAAAAAGAAAATCAGCTCAATGGTTTCAACTGGAAGGTAATGAAAAGAGCTGTTTGCGGGCAACAAATGGAACAAATTGCAAGACTCTCGATAGCTTTCAGAACCCTCGGGGATGAGTAACTAAAAGTGGATCCCATTAGTTCACTTGCTTTCAGCTGGAGCTTAAAAACATCAATTCGCTCAAGTAGTCCCTGGACTGACCTGCAAGCCGGTAGCCTAAGCATATTGACCAAACAACTCAATTGCATCTCAGACGCTTATTGATGCGTACACACCATCAGGGGCCTGCGCGGTTCAGCATCAACATTAAAACAAGGAACAGGTGAGGAGAAGAACATTGAATATCTCGCCATGAAGGCATCTGTTGAAAGGGTTTGGCCTTTATATTAGGCAGCAATTAAGAGCCTTAATGAGGTGCATGCAAGTTGGTCAGACAATTTAGAAAGACATGCTAATGATCTCCAGAGATTTTGACCTAAGATTCTTTGGGGTGGTGTTAGACTTTTCAGGGGTCGCGCTAGACTTTTTTTGTTGTCCGTAATTTTTACTGATGGGGTCAAAAAAGATCCGGTCATAATCTATTTTTACCTGTCAATTTTTAAAATAACATATTCAATAGCATTTTATTTTAAATTCAATTTAATCAATATTTAATCCGAACAAGCTGAACAGATTACTACCTATAAAGATTGAAATTAAACGATTGCACTTAATATACGAACAGTTCACCAACTGTGGTCTGATCGAACAGTCTCACAACGTCCTCCTTCTCCGCGTGGAACTGAAATGCGGACCCACTTGGGATTTTTGCCACGGACAGGAGGTTTAGATGTTATTCTAGAGGTTGAATCAAACTAAGTATTGAAATCAAGGAGCGTTTCTCCAACTGAAGTCAACAGAAGTCGGAAAGACTCTCTTAACCGGCCATTCGCTGCAGCGGAAGGAAATAGAGCGTCTCTGTAACCAGCCGCACCGGTCACAGTCGAGCTCCAAAGCCTCCGTAACGCTTCAATGCGCTGTCAGCTCCCAGTTAGCGAGATGTGTCGACTCCAGGGTCTCAGATCTGAGAGGATACTTAGGCGCTCTCATGGGAATCTTTGTTTTTTGTTGATTTAGTTAAATATACTCTGTGCGTAAAGTTGAAAATGTCTGCGCATCTGCAAAAGGGGTGTGAATCTGTGAAAATGACAGACGGTTAATGCATCCCCTGATCTCATTGGTGCCTCTGGAGAAAGGACTGTTACAATATGAATTATAGGCATTAAAGGGTTATTATGAAAATCTTGGTGCCCATCCATCAGAGCTGTTTGGGTAGCAAACCTTCAACAGAGGGTTTTATTGTTACGGATCTATGTGATGTAAACAGCTTATGGCTTTTTTTGCAGAAGAAGTGCTTGATGTTGGTCCTTCTACATGTTTCCAGTGACATCAAATGGCATTTAATTGTGCGCTTCTTTAAGTAATACATTGTTCTTGTTGATTTAGTACTAAAGTTGTTGTTTTCAATATAGGGATGCGGTGAGACTTTAAAGCTTGTTTTTTAATGATGGAAAAAAGCAACAAATAAATACAAAAGAAGAAAAATCAAGAAATCAGCTGGTGACCAGAATCAGTTACATTTATTCCCTTAGCGTTCAGCGAGCGGTGGTTAACTGCTGTGTGTAAAATCCCCAAATCATCTCAGCCCGCTGCTTTGGTGTGCCCGCTAGCCCCATTCAGAGGTTGGATGCGGCAGACGACGAGGCCGAAGTCATCGCTGTGGAGGTGGTCGCGTTGAGGAGTGGTGTACTCACAGTTGCTAAAGTTGCTCCCAGTCACAGTAGCAGTCTTAGAACAAAAGCTGGATATTGATCGCGGCGGATGTTCACGCCAGCGGTTTTGTGGCCAGCTCCATTCATGTGCGATTTGATTGCGTTGATGCCCATTTACGCAACACAAATCATCGTTTTACAAAAAGGCACAGTAAGCATCCCTGTTATTTTCAGCCACAGGCTTCAGCCACTGTTTAAAATCCTCAACTTCTAGCCAAGAATCAGCAAATTTACTCGATTTTCGGTAGCACTGCACCGCTTTGCTGCACTTCACTATAGATTAGCGGGATACCTCACGTCTGTGTCGACACGTCTGTAGCAAAAGAACGTAAGAATCACATGGTACGGAAACCTGTGCAAACAGCCGGTATAAAAGAATGAAAAATTATTTTATTTTATTAGCTTGCGTGTGTTTATTTTTGATAGACAAACGTATTTTAAAAATATGTCAGTACTAATCAAATTTAAGACTTAAGACAAAATTGATTTAAGACTAATTTTTAAGGGTCTTAAATTTCCTTAATTCAATTTATCAACTTTTAAAAGGATATTCCACCCCTAAGTGAAATTTAGTCTGTTGCCATATTCCCCAGAATGAGGTAAGTGAGAAAAAGCATTTTGTAACCAGCCCAGTCATTCTCCTAATCTGGCAGCAGTCTGCTTTAGCTTAGCATAAACAATGCAAGTGAATGATAACAGCTAGCATTTCGCGTGCAAGTCATGAAAATGACTCAATAATGATCCTAATTATTCCTGGTGACCTCATATCGATTGCAAATAAAAAACAATGGGTAACAGAAAGGAATTACAGGAGCTAATTTAGATTCGGGACACATTACAATAAAGCACCGCTGTAAGGCGCCGATCTTTTTCAACTCTCTGTCCCTTAGCATAACCTGGCTGTGAGAACAACAACACTCTTCGATGTGGATAATATTACAGAGTGATGAAGAGGTAAAGTCTGAGGTGTTAAAAACCAAGTTAGAGTTAACATAGAGATGTAAAAAGCTATTTAAGAGCAAACATTATTTTTTACAGTCTTTCAACCCCATTTCTGTGGTTTCCGGCTGAGAGAGGGAGACTTTCATCAGATAACAGGAAGGCTGAAAAAATTGGAGCAAAGTTTGTCTTTTTTTATCCTTTCAAGGTTTCAATATTTCCCTGTTCTGAAAGCCGGGTTCCTACACATACTAGTTTTCAAAACTTCACCCTATTCAAGACTCAAATTTCCCCAGGTGAGTCGCTATTGTGCCAATTTTTCAAACATGAACGCAAAAAGTTCATAATTAATATAAAGCGAAATTTTCTACATTGGCCTGACTTTATAAATGAAATTAGAAAAAAAAAAACAGAGTGGATGGATGGATAAACAGATGAGAATCAGCTAAAGTCGACTGGAAGGTCTAGATGTTACAATGTGGCCTTTTTTTTCCTACAGGTTTTCAGTCAATAATAAAACTGGAATTTAGGTGTACCAGGAGGGATTTCAGCTCTTCTGAGAATGCGAGCTTGAGTGTGAGATTTGGAGTCAGCAGCTCTGGCAGTCGAGCTGAATTAGCAGCATAGCAGCTGCTTCAAGCCATTTTTTTTCTCTCTCCCCAAAGCAAACATTTATCTCCATAATCTGTGTTGGCACTGTGAAGAGTGACAGCATGGACCCAGCAACACAGTATGTGTGTGTCAGTGTAAAAGCCGTAGGGTCAGAGCCACGAAGGTCTAGGTCAAATCTCTAGTTTGACCTATATACTGAGGCTGTGCAGATTCCTGGCTAAGCATGCCAGAGAGGGGGAGACAGAAGGGCTGGATGGGGGAGGAGTTACTAACGCTCAAATGACATGATGAAATCTAGCAACGAATGAAACAAAGCAGCAGGCAAAGGGCTAAAAGGGTGCATGAGTAGAATAAGTAAGAATTTAAGAGGATGGAAGACGGATGAGCTTAGCTGCTAAAATCCAAACTTTAAAAAGCCTTATGAAACAAGACAGAAAATAAAATTATTTGGTCCAATAACAAGATTAAAACAATGTCAACCGGCTTCTTAAAGCACAGCATTTTTGTTATTGTAACCAGTCGTTTTGTACAAATAAGTACTCAAAATTATATTTTTACTAGAAAGCTGAAGAAAAAAAAACTGTTAATTTCCCTCTAAAGGTATATTAGTAAATATAAAAATAATGGATTATGTTTCCAGAGGATTAAGCTTTAACAACCAGACGCTTTGTTTTCCAGACACATAGTGTACTGTTAAGCCCAAAACTATTCATAACCCCTGGCAGACTTGGGTTTAAAGGAATCTTTTAATTTAACATTTTTCTTCTGACTGGAAACAGTATTAACATTTTGGATTGGTCCAGCCAGAGCCTTGAATCTAAGACCATGTACACACGTAGCCGGGTTTTAAAAAACGAATATTCTCATCACCTCATTAAAAAAAAATCTCCGTCCACACCTTAACTGCTTAAGTGCGTTGTTAAGCACATTCATAGACATGCCAAACCTGTAGGGGGCAGCAGTTCCCCAAAATCCTATCCACTCAGAGTAACTTTCTATGTTCTAACTTCTACACAGAGCAGTAATGGAGCTCGTAAAAACAAGCAAACAAAAAGCGCTTGAAAATCGATGATGCCAACACATCTCTGAAGGCATGGTCACTGCACGATCTGTTCCGGAAGCACGATCCGTGTTGGTTTATCTCATTTTCAAAATGCAGTCCATTAGGTTTGCCTTGTGCCCATTTTGTTTTGTGAATGTTATATTTGGCTAACATAATAAGGGTCTGTATCAAGAGGGCAAGATCTTTAGGAATTTGGATATTTTCAAGATAAAATAGTACGTCGCTCTCCTGGAGGCCGATCACATGACCGGCTTTCCTATAAATAATTGCTCTAAATGACTCCAGAGGTTTTTGCTATATGTGCAGCGGTGAAACAGATGAATGATAGTTTCTGGTTCTATATGACAAAAGTCACAGTTGAAGTCAATGTTTAATTAAAATCTTTCTAATCTTCTTTTGGCAGGATATATATTATGGAGAATTTTAAACGACACCTCTTTAACTTTATTGAAGATGCAGAGCCCCTCACCAACCAGCCACGCACTGCCCCAGTTTCTTTCTCCGTAGGCTACAATGAATTCCAGTTAGAAGTCTTAATTAGTCTATTTACTGGTTGAATGAGATTCCTAATGTATTAATTTGTGCATGTTTTTGTAGTGTAGATCAATCTCACCAATATACAGTATATTTTGAAATCTTTGCATCCGATTGTTGAAAGAATTGTTTTTCAAAAAGTGTCGAATTCCGTTTGGTATTGCTTTACAGACTTTTGCATATTCAGTTTGAGAAGTGTCAATTTGATATATAGTTGTAAAGACATTTTATGTAAGTATTTCTATATGTAAGTATTTATTTGGAGACATCCGTTTTATCTTCTTTCTGAAAAGAAAATCCACATCTCCAGCAAAAGTGAGCTTTTCCAGGAAATGATCAAATAAGCTGAAACTATAAAGAGAGACTGAACATCAACTTAGCAGTTACCAAAACTACTCGCCCATTGATCTGCTTCTGTACACTGAATTTATTATTAAAGGTTGACCAGCATGGCATATTACATTGATATAACCAATAGTAATATAAAATCCCATCCCACCACATTGTTTTGAAGAAAACCTCCATGGCTTCACAGCAGCAGCAGCAGCAGCAGCAGTAAAAGCACTCCAGCAACCACAGTCATTGCATTAAACAATGTGTGCAGCTAAGGAGAGCCCTAATGAATCGCCTTTTCATTTTTACGTCTAATGGGTGTACCCAGGGAGCAATACTTACACTGAACAGCATAGGATGCCAGCAGTGCAGCTGTGTTGTGAGGACAGGGCAATCTGAATAATATAAAATAAAACAAAAATGCATAAACTCAAATATGGAAAAGTTAAAGGATTTCTGCAATATTTCAGATGCAGCTTTCCTTACAGAATATAATGTTTGGATTTAATACCTACAATAAAAAATGATTAAAAAAATATATGACTTCAACTCTTACTAACATACTATACATGGAACCACAGGCTCGCTCCCATAGAAATCACATTTTAAGACTCAGATCCCAAAGTACAACATGCTCACCTTCCAGTTAATATATCCTGTTTGATCTGAAGAAAATACTGGTACCTAAGGAGGACAAAACATACCATTATGAAAAAAACAGATTAGCAAACTTTACAGTTGGTTTTGATTATTAGACGTAATAGGCAGTGAATTTTTTTTAGAGAGGGGGCATTTTTGTTTTTGTCCGCCGTCAATGAACACCTTCCAACACCACATTGCTTCGCAGCAACCTCTGCTAGTTGGTTATGAACCTGTTTGAAGGCCAAAACAAAAGAAACATATTTTTTCTGGACAAGGACTACAGTAAAAATATATATAAACCCTAGTGAGCCCCTGCTCCTGGTTTTTCCTCCTCACTGGCAAAGGACGAAGCCAGGGTTTTTTTTCTTTGACAGAGTGACAAATATTTTACATTTGAACTGAGAGCTCACATCTTCTCTTGGGTTCAATTGGGTGCTGGGGTTCTCCCCAGTTGGAGGTCCTACTTTAAAGAACATTTTCATGGTCTGTAAACGCAGACAGATTGTGGGATTGTCTATAGGACACACTATGTGTTACAGTTCTGTGTTCTGGCTCAGATGTATCGGGTCAGTTTTCCTCACTCAACTTAAATACACTAGCATACATATGGTAAGGATGAAATGGTTACTGGGTTTATTGATGACCATGGTAAAAAAAATTGTGTTAATATTTACCAAGTATTGCCATTTTAAAATGAAAATAATATTAAAACTGTACTCAGTTTCCTGACTACTAGAGCACCAAGTGTTAGATGTAGCTGTGTGTACGACTTTTTAACTGCGTTTGCCAGTTTTGGAGGATGTTTATGTCCCCCTTCCATGCAGATGGAAATAAATACAACTAGAAAAGCACTCGAACATTGTGCACTGTTCACGTAGCTGGCATATGTGTTTCTGCGTCTGATAAAAGTCGCAAAGATCCATGGACACAAAAACGTGTTAGTGTTTCAGGACTGGGCCAGGTGTCCATTTTTAGCCATTTTCTTTTACTACTGTTCTGAATTGAAATGAGTTTAACTGGATTTTATCGGAGATTAAATTGGTAAATGGAATGCATTTGTATAGCGCTTTTTCAGTCAGAGGACCACAAAGCGCTTCACTCTACATTCAGTCATTCACCCACACATTCACATGCTGATGGTGGTGAGCTACTGTAGCCACAGCTGCCCTGGGGCACGCTGACAGAAGCGAGACTGCCATACACACAGGCGCCACCGGACCCTGACCACCAGCAGGCAAGCCGGGTGAAGCATCTTGCCCAAGGACATTAAATTCAATTCAAAAATACTTTATTGATCCCAGAGGGAAATTAAGTGTTGGTATAGCTCATATAATTAATTCTTTAAGGAGTTGTTGTAGATGATGATAGCTGTGGGCAGGAAGGATTTCCTGTAGCGGTCTGTAGCCATAACGACCGAGGCGGAGGGAGAGGGGGTTCAAACCAGCAACCCACCAGTTGCGGGGCGAACTCCTACCACCTGAGCCACGGTCGCCCCTAAAGACATTACGTTTTCATGTCTGTCGCTTATTTGATTATCATCCACCAAAACCCATTTAAATTTAAATAATCATTTTATGGGCAAAAATTTTAACTTTTAAAACGTGATTAATCAAGATTATATAATTACAAAGCCTCTCATTAATGAGATTAATCTTTTTAATAGAGTCCCAACCCTACTAAATATATTAAAAAAATTCTAGAAAGCTGGACGCATTTATAGTTCTTGTTGCTGCAAATATGCCCTTTTTATAAGGCAAATGTGCAATACCCTTTTCATATCTTAGATTCACAGAAAAATTAGGTTATAGTTTTGTTTTTGCATGTTTTGTTTTTATTCAGAAGGTACAAAAAAAAAAAAGAAAAAAAAGTTTATTTTGTGGCCAAAGAATATTTTCAACTTGACTATTCTTTCCGAGTCTTAAAAGTTTGGACATCTCTCCTCTGTGGATAAACTGTTGCCTGAAGTTACGCAATACTTTTTTGTTGTCGATCATTTTGACTAACGGGGACAAAAGAATCCGGTCCTAATCTACTTTTACTTGTCAATTTTTAAAATTATAATAATAACAAAAACAATTAAGTTATACAATTCCACTTAAAATACAGCGGTTCACTTGCTCTGCTCTGAATGTACAGTCTCACAACTTCGTCCTGGTCCACATCGACCTGAATTGCGCAGGTAATCAAATGACTCAAGTGGGATTGCTGCAGAGGATATTGTCATGAGGTGCTTGACAGATGAATCCTTCTGCACCAGTCTTAGAGCAAGAGTAACTAAACCCCAAAACAACTTTTTTTTGCTTCTAAACTGTATAAATGGGTATTTACCAATGCAATCTTTCAGTTTCTGGGATATTTTTTACATTTTAGTGTAAACTTGTTTAATTCTACACTTTTTGGTCTAAAAACGTCTTAGTGCTGCCCCCTTAGGGTTGAAGGGTGGCTACTGCATTTGAATTTCCACTTTATAGAATTTTCCAATGTTGTCTAGGGGCGGGGTTAGGATTTTTCAGGGGGTTCAGTTACATTTTAAGTCTTCAACTCGCTGTCAACTCCCGGATAGCAAAATGCAAGGAGTAGGCTACAGTGTCCAGCTCTGAGATGATGATCTTTTTTTGATTCATTCAGTTCACTATACTCTGTGCATCAAGTTGAAAACATCTGTGCAACTGCTCCAACTGGTCGGGGGTGTAAATTGTAATCTATCAAAATGACAGGTGGCCTTCAGATATTTTCCTTAAATTTACCTCTGACTCTTTCCCATCTTAAATTGAACCTGTATAGAGGTAAGTTACAGCTCACATGCACCAAAACAACTGCTGCTGGTCTGCTTGTGTCGTCCTTACATATTTAGGTGCTGCTGTTGAGTGTTTCAATCAAATACCAGAAGAGGCAAACAGAAAGCACCCAGAGATGGCTTCACTTTGCAATAGAAGGAATAAGAAAAACGACCATAATGATGCTGTGGTGTTGATGTCAACAACCTAAATTCTCCCTTACCGTGTGTATTCTTCCTGAAGTTTACTCGGATCAGTCACAAAGAATTTGACTCTGAAGCTTAGGTTATGCGGAGACCCTCCTGAAGAAATTGTAAACAACAGTTAAAAGACGCATCCGACATTTAAATTGGGGCAATATATCATACATTGTATACTAGCTACACGACTGACATTTTCTACCTTACTACAGATTATCTTCCATTCACAAAACTCTGTACAAAGAAAAAGCGAGTGCCATCTTCAGTCAGCGAGTCAATCAACCGAGAGAGAAAAAACAAGAGTTGAAGTACAGTTCAATCATTGCTGCAGGATGGCTGCCGGCTCCACTCGAGCTACTCCTTAATTGTAGCATGTTACAAATTCTATTACTCATTATCAAAAAAAAAGAAGAGCAGAGTTGAAATGGAGTTTAATCATTGCTTGAGGCATTTTCAGAATAGTAAATTACATCGCGGACTCACGTCTTTTGCTGGAGGCAAAGTGTGGATTGTTAAATGTTACAGAGACTTAATCGGAGATAGGAAAAAAACTTTAAAAGTGATCAAGTTGGACTTGAGTGAACTTCAGATTTTCTGATTTGGGTACGATGCAGTGGGTGCAGTGTTGTGGATTTCACTTACTTTTTAACTGTTTCCTGACGGGCTTATTGGGATCCAGCCAGCGCTGTAAAATATTGATAAGAACAGACTTAGAGTCACTCTCCAAAAAGCTGGACCACATCATTTAAATTATTCACCAGTGGCAATCCACACACACACACAGAAACCTGTCAAAGGACCACAATGATAAAAACATTTAAACAATCAGGGTAATAAAAGGAAAAAAAAAAACAATCTGGTCTTGATCGTGATGTTAAAATGAGGTTTTACTGATTCTAATCAGATATACAGATAATATGATAATAAGCAACCATGGGCATCTCTAGAAAAGCAGAAATAGCTTATAATTTGTGTGCATCCAAGTTTATGTTACCAAAATAACAGAGAGAAGACTTCAGAAACTATCTTATAAATTAAATTATTGTTGCTCATTAATCTCTGAGACAATCTTTTGAGACAATTTCTAGATCATTTATGGTCCTTTAGCCCAGTGTTTCCCAACTGTGGTCCTCAAGGCCCACTACCTTGCATGTTTGAAATGTTTCCCTGCTTTAACACACCACATTTAGATGATTGCAGTGCAGTAAAAGCCTGTTATTTAGCCATCTATAAAAATCAGGTGTGCTAGAGCAGGGAAACACCTAAAACATTCAGGGCAGTGTGCCCTGAGGACCAGGACCGGGAAACACTGCTTTAGCCTACAGTAATAAAGATTATTAACAAGCAGCATAGAGTGTTATTTGGTGCGGAGCATCCAAGGTCTGGAGTCGGCAGAAAATTCACACCAAGGTCAAAATGCTCAACAACTCTACTGCCTAAATACTGTAGAAGACATCAAAGTTCATGCCAGTTCAATTAGCAAACAAACTGAGTATAGAGATGGGTTCAAATGCGCAATATCGTATAGTCTTTTGCACGATATAAAAAAAACTTCACATTATATTATAGTTGAACATTGCTTGGATTAACCCAAATGTTCCCCACAACTCTGGTTCTTTCCCATCCTCACATTAGGCCCGTTTCAACTATCGGAACTTCAGGGTAACTTTACCGAACCTTCACCACGGTACGCGTGTCTCCATTTCACCGGTCCGGCCCGAAAGGACCGCTTTGCTACCAGCTGGTCCACACTACAGCCACTGATCTGGATTATTTTTTCCTAAATATATAATATTTGAGTTATTATTGTGGTTTTATTCCTCACTGGAAGCATTCAGATGAGAACTGGTTTAGAAATAAATGCTTTTTACACCCAGGTATGGTATCAGTTTAATAGAAGAATAAAAACACCACACATCTTTTAAAGAAAAACAAGCACACATAAATATATAGGTACTTAATACACACACCTCAGTAACTTCCCACTAACACACACTGCAGACTGAAAACAGAATACTAACTGGTGCATCTGAGCCATCGTCAGCCAGGTGCAGGCCAAAGTAGTCTCTCTCGGTCAGTTCCAGGTGCTTAAACACGGCGTCCAGCAGCACCTGGCCGTGATCCGACTTCTGTGAAGGAGAAAACAAAAAATAACAACGAATAAGCTCGCTGCTTGGTGTGTTGCTTGGCAAACGGGTCTGAGAATCCCATCTCGCAGCTCCCCACTGAAAGGTCAGGGAGGGAACAGCGAGAGAGCCGAATCCCCTTTTCCCACCACAGACATCTGAATTATTTAAAAACACCCTCGCTGCTTCAGAAACATTCCACCCATTTAAAATTGATCTGCAACTTGTCTGTGTTGAGCCTCATTTAATATGGTTCCAACTCCATAAAAGGAATAAATCTGATGAACTCCTGTGGGCTGCTCCTTTTTAATTTATTTCCATTTTTAGCTGAAATATATCACCAAGACCACTAAATGATGGTAATTAATGAACTAAATCCATTGTTTAAAACAGCTCAATTCAAAATGACTAGGGGTGTAACACAAAAATCACGGTTCAGATATTAACACACCTTAAGCAAGAAAAAAGCATACAATATGACTTTCTTTCCCCCTTTTATTGTAAACTTTTATCAGCATTTAAAAAAGAACTCTTTCTTTCTTTCTTTCTTTCTTTCTCTTTCTTGTCTTTTATCAGACATGGAGAAGCTGCATTCAGCTTCTATGCTCCACATGTCTGGAACAAACTCCCAGAAAGCCTCTGATCAGCTGAAACATTTAAATCCAGGTTAAAGACTCACCTGTTCTCAGCTGCTTTTGATTAGAGTTTTATTCTAAGTTTAAATCTGCACGGCTTCTTTTAAGATAAATTTTGTCTTTTTTTTGGGTTTATTTTAAATCTTGCTTTTTGTTCCTGTACTTTTGCTTCTGATATACAAATAAACTTTCCTTGCTTTGCCTTTAAATTCCTAAAAATTATTTGATTTTGCTATGTCCCTATAACCTAAAAATTTTGAAAGTAAAGTACTGATGGGAGATTTGATTTGATTTGATATAGATATATATATATATATATATATATATATATATATTCCACCGACTTGTGTTTTATCCAAAATAATAAGTTTGGGCTGATTGGATGTTACTGGTAGCCATGTGGATGTCCGCTGGTTTTTCTCTAGTATCAGTGATGTTTACATTCAGCTTCACATTGTTTCAGGTAAGTAATTCAGTTCAGTGCAAAGCATGTTATGGACCTTATTGCTGTTAAAAGACGTGTTTGCTGACAAAGTTCTGGTCTGGCCCATGTTTCTTTTTCTACTGTAGCTGCACGAGAAACCATTAAGAGTTTAGCGATAGCTGGGATTCCTTTCCGTTTTGTTTTGGTGTCATTCTTTAAAGTTGCAATGCGCTCCGAGTTCAGCACATAAACATTCGTATGTGTTCAGAAAAATCTGAATACAAATACATGTACTGTAAGATTAAATACCTTTTACAAACACATTTTGGATGGCAGCAACAGATTACTAATTATCCAGCTAACTTAAAAAACATCCAAACAGGAGCTAAACCTGAAAGCACATCTGAATGTAGAGTCAAAAGAGAGAAAATCATTTGAGTTTTGGATGGACTGTAGTGAATTGGATGTGATCCAGAATGCGAAATGTCACACTAATGGCAGAGGGAAAAAACGTAAACAAGCAAAAGTGAATCAAAGAGCGAGTGGAGTGCCACTTATGAAAGAGAGAACGGCTGGAAAGAGTGAGAAATAATTGATCAGATCCGTCATTAAAATCTCATCGTTCTGAGAGCGCGTAGAACGGGCGAGAGGATAAACTGTGGGAACACAAGTGGAGCAGAAAGTCACACCTGATCCTGGAACTTTGAGAGGGAGAAGCGGAGTGTGGAACGCCATCAGCGCTCCCACGGGAGAAATGCCACACACACACACATGCCTACACACACAAACACACACACACACAGTTAAGTGTTTTCGTCCACTTATTCTGTTTGCCCTGGTGACACAGTTACACAGTTTTACAGTGCAGCGTGTGTCACCGAATGATAGTTGACATGTTGACATGGCAGCCCTCAAGGAGAGCTGGCAGTGAAAGTGTGCGGAGACAACGGCTGTCAAAGCTGTATTAAATGCCTGTGTCCTCCTTCCACCTCTTTTTTTCTGCGCTCTATTCTCTTTGCAGCATTTGAATGTGTGAGGCGGTGCTAGAAATAATGAACATAACGGCAATCAGTTCACAGTGACGCTGTCGAATAAAACATACAGAGAGCCATTTCTGTGATCATCAATTTTCAAGTTTTATTAGATTTTTCATTATATATAGGTCTAGACTTTGACTAGGCCATGAATGTGTTGGGAATTAGATCACGCTAATATTTTTCATACCTGTTTTTTATATTTTTATATTTTTATATTACTATTTCACATTCCCTGGTACTATTTAAAGAAATCAGAAGGTTATTTTTGAATTAAAGACTTATTTTCAAAAGTTGAAGATATCATCAGACAATATACAACTGTTTTGCAATATATTTAAAAAACAAAAAGTGCTGAAATGTCAATCATCACTTCTTTAAGTTGACCTGAATTCAAGGTCCAAATAAACACACGCTGTAAAACGTGCTTGTAAAGCAAGATGCTAAGCCTTAGGCGCGCTGACATCACTTTGAACTATGGAAACCCAAGAGATACATTAGTGAATTTTTTCTCTCTCAATATTCCAAAAATGTAATCTTCATAAATAGAAATTAATTAATGAAATTTGATATAATTGATATATTGCCCAGCCCTAATTCAGACCGGTCTGTTGTAGTTTTGGCTGCATGTTTACGGTTCTTATCCTGCCGGAACATGAGGCTCTACCCCAGTCTCAAATCTAATGAAGCCTCAAACAGATCTTCCCCAGGGATTGCCCTTTATTTAGCTCCACCCTTCTTCCCATCAACTCTGAACAAACTCTCTATCCCTGCTAAAGAAAAGCATTCCCACAGCATGATGCGACCACCACTATGTTTCACCATCTGAACCAAAACGTGTCTTTTTGGTCTCGTCTGACCAGAGCACCGTCTCACACTTCCACAAACTGTAAACTAAATCGCCTAAGGACTTTCTTAATGGATTTATTCTTGCTACTCTTCAATAAAATGTCATAAATGCGGTGTGCACAACCAATCCTCATCCTAACAACAGACTCTCCCACCTGAGCAATGCATCTCTCCAGCTCACCCAGGGTTACAATCTCCTCTCTGGTTAGTGCTCTCCCTGCCCGGCCTTTCAGTTGAGGTCGGTCATCTCCTTCAGGGGAAACCCAAGGCGTTCCCAGGCCAGCCAAGAAACATAATCCCTCTGGGTCCCCTACCGGTGGAACGTTCCCAGGACAACTCACCCGGGGGGGATCCTAACGAGATGCTTGAGCCACCTCAACTGTGTCCTCTCAATGTGGAGGAGCAGCGGCTCTAGTCGGTGTCACCTCCCGGAAACTAATTCCGGCCATCTTCACCTTCCTGTTCGCCACGTCGGACCGGTACAGCGCTCGCATCACTGCAGACGCTGCTCCAATCCGCTTATCAATCTCCCACTCCCTTTTTGCCTCATTCCTAAAGTCTGTGGTCTGTTGTATCAAATGTTAATAAAATAGACTGAAGTTTGTGATAAAATATTAAAATTTTAAGGGGTTTGACTACTTTTGCACTGCACTGTAAAACAGCAAATTAGTGGACAATTTAAAAAAAATGCATTTAAGTGCAAAAAAATTTACATTTTTGTGAGGCTGAAACATTTTTTTATCCTTAGATGAAAAAACATTTTCAACCATTTGAATAAAACTTGACAGCTTTGTTAGATAACCAGGATGGTATTGTAATGTATGCATCTTTTGTAAAGTGCTTGAGATGTCATGTGTTGTGAATTGGCACTTTATAAATAAATGTAATTAATTGAAAATGATGAAACATTGCAGCATTTTGCTTTTTTTATTTTTTTTGAAGGTTTTGTGCCCTAGTGGCCTTAATTCATCAGTAGCTTGCTAGAGAGAAGGGCAGAGAGAGAATGGGACGACGTGCAGTACATGACCCAGGACTCGAACCCAAGATAGCCGCGTCGAGTATCGATGTCACGGTTGCAGAGACAGGCACCACACACCAGGGGCAAACAGTGAACAACACCTGCACCTTTATAAAAATAGGTCCAGCCGGTACCTCCACCACGTCGTCAGAAGCGAAAAAGCGTTCAAAAATACATAAGTGGGAGGGAAGACCTGCTGGTCTCAGAACTCCGTCACTGGACTCGGCTCCAGTGTTTTGGGCACCGGCTACAGTCAGTAGCTTGTTAGCTTTACCTTCAGCAGCTGTATTGAATCAGAATCCGCTTAATTGGCAAAGTTTTTGCACACAAACTCAACCAAAGGTCTGAGCAATTAATATAATAAAGTCTCATAAAACTTTTAAAAGAAATCAAAAAAAACAACCAAAGAAATCAAGGTAACTCTACAATTTAAATAAATTTTCTAATCAACAACATATTGGTTAATAACATTAGTCTTTTCTTTATGTTTATCAATATTTAATAAGGTCAGTCAGGTCTCTTTATTTCTTTTTGTATATTATAAACTTTCAGTTATGGTTAAAAAGGTGTTTGAACAAAGGGGTGAATTTCATTCAGCTTTCATGTGTGCGTTATTAAAATTAGCTCATTAAAGAATAGCATAAAAGGGCCATGGCGGCACTTAAAATATATTTTCTGCCCTTTTTGATAGTTGTCAATTATCGATATTGAACGATATGATTTTGCTTTTTATTGATATGCTCTTTTTCTATATCGCCCAGCCCTACTCTGTAAATGCTGCACCCGCTCTACATCTTCTGCTTATTAGTTTTGTTCTGATTCCTTCCTTTAATCTGAGGTAAAATAGATGAAGACTGAACAGTCAGGTCTTTCTGAATGTTTTGCATAAAAAAAAAATACCGCCTTTTCCTCACTTCTTTACCTTCTGCCATCCTGAAGGCTCGAAACACTCTCCTTGGGCTTTAGCGCCTCAGCTCCCGTGAGCATCTAAGGACAGCGAGGATACATCTGATTGGCCAAACATTACTGACATTTAGAAAAGGGAATTATGGCCCTTTGAGATAAAAAAGCCTACACACGTAGTGATGATACATTTTCATGAACTAGTTGTATCACAGGTGAAAGGGAAGTTAAAGTGAAAACACTCTTAAGCCTAGTTTATGCTTCTCCGTCAGCAGGTTTGCACTCACACGCACATATATTGATGGAGACGTTTTCCTTTTATACTTCTCCGTTGGTGTGTCAGTGTCCGGTGTGCTTTGCATGATGAGGCTGTGTGCATGAAAACTACCGGTAGCCTCTTCTTCAGCACATAATCTTTCCTCCACACGCTTGTCTCACTTTTACGCTTCCTGCTATAGTGCCCCCCGGAGGCCGTTAGCCATTAAAAATCTATAAGTTGGTCACATCGTTCTATTGGGTGCAGGGTCCAAAGCCTGTGAAAAAAGTAACGGCTTATAGTCCGGAAATTACAGTAGTTCAAAAATTGGGCTCTACTCCATCTGTCGTTGCGTGCCTCTCTGAGAGCCCTTACGTCTACAAATAACGGCGCTGCGTGTCTCCGCACCTCTGCTGACGGAGAAGCATTAACTAGGCCCTATGCTTTTATCCCGCTGCTAAGAAGACACATTTTTCCTCTCTACATGAGAAACCTAGTGCTTTTCTAATGCTTCTCCTTTGTACGATGCAGCTTTTCAGTTGGATGTGGGAGCCCTCTGTGCATCTCACACTGCGCTCCCTGAAAGCATGCGTGCACACCGAATGTGAGCTGTGCAATGGCAAACAGCCGTGCGTTGTTAAAATTAAACCGAGTCACACCGGTCAGCATGTCTGTCTGCATGCACGCAAGTCCTTCCTAGTACCCTTACGGAACCAGCGTTTGACAAAAGGCTGATGGGTCGAACTCACGAAGATTCACGCAATGTAAACAACTGGAGACTTTCAGAGGCGGAGGAGAGAAAAAAACGAGCAAAAGAATGCAAATGAAAATAGAAAGAGACACTGAGAGAGAAGAGAGAAGGCATTGAAGAAAAGAAGTGATTGACGATGCGACTGGGTGAGACAAACGCTCTTTGTGCCGACTGAAAAAGTGTCTGTGTGCATGAGAGTGAGAAGAGAGGAAGGAGACGTAGTGATAGAGAGCCCTTGGAGCACGAAACACTGGCTGAGAGCGCGGGGGGGGGGGATGAGGAGCCAAAGGGGAAGATGTGCAGATAAGTTTTATACCCTCAGGTTTATCTTTGGGATCAAAGTGAAAAAAACTAAACAAAAAGACCCACAGACAGTGGCTTGGGTAACACTGGAGGGGAAGTCCCAGGGTCTGTATGGCAAGTGACACATGTCCTTCCCTTCTGAAACAGGAAACAAGACCAAATGTGGTGGGTGTGACTGTCCTGGAGGAGAAGAGAAGTTCAGGAACGTCAAAGGCAGCTTGTCCAGACAGGAAAATAAAAACATGAAACAGAAGTTTACGGTTACATCCATCTAACCCAAAATGGTTTCTCATAAAAATCTTCCAGTGCTTACCAAGTTGTTGTTTTTTCTCCATCACAATCGATTAAAAAGAACCTCAAGTCAACATCAGGTAATTAGCCACTTTCAAAGTAAATTCATATCTTAACCTTTAAATCCACAACAATAGTCCCAACTCCATCCAGTCCACTTTTATGTCTGGACTTTGACTGGACCATTCTTTCCAGCTCCTGCTGCTTTTTAGTCAAGTCTATTTGTATAGCACATTTCAGCAACCAGGCAGTTTAAAGTGCATTACATGATAGAAACATAACAAAATAAACAAACAAGATGAAAAACAACAACTTTGCATTACAGTGGCAAAATGAAGAGAAGTAATAAAAAGTTGTAATCCAGACCGAATTGTGAATCCAGAGCGATCTGCTGGGATTCCTTAAATAGAAAACTAACTAAAACTTGACTGATTGGAACGTTTGTATGATTGTATTGAAATTACTTTTTTTGTAAAGTGCCTTGAGATGACATCTGTTGTGAATCGGCGCTGTTTAAATAAACCGAACTGAATTGAATTAATGATGTTCCAGTTGTTATTAATCAAAAGCAGCTCAAAACCAATGGGTTTTTAGCCTCAAGCCTGCTTTCCACAGGACGCGTAGCGCAGCTGATAGTCGCAGTTATAGTCATCGGGTCTGTTTACCTCGGGCGCGAAGAGGTGCGAATCAGACGCGCTCCAGAAGCGTTGTGTCGCGGCCCTGTCCTAGATTTATGAGCTTCCAGAAAACGTCGATCAAAGCAGAAAGGAAATCTGATACGGGAGGAGTGTAAAGCATCCAACAAATCCCAAAATAAAAGACGCATGCAGATTTCTGATTGCTACTATCAAAAAAATTAAACAAAACGTCATTACCTGTGACACCGGGGTTTAAGTCAGTCAGTCTGTGGGTGTAATTATTTGTTTTTTATCATGGACAACGAGAGGTTAATCCTTAAAGTGAAGAATCACCTAATATTATATGATACCAGTGATATATATGAAATATCTGCAGTTTTGGGAGTGGATGGTGATTTTATGATACTTATTAACATAGAATTAACTCCCCCCGCATACTATCCATCAGTTACGCAATTGTAGCTCTCCGGTGATTCTGTGATTTCCAGAAGCGTGTAACGCTTCCGTGTCCGGTGGAAAGCAGATGTCAGTGTTTCAGCATTTTTCAGTTATCGGGAAGTTTGTTCCAGATTTGGCGCGCATGAAAACTAAATGCTGCTTCTCCGTGTTTGGTTCCGACTCTCGGTATGCGGAGCAGACTTGAACCAGAAGACCTGAGTGGTAGGAAGGTTGATACGACGACAGATCTTTAATGTATTTTGGTGCTAAACCATTCAGGGATTTATAAATCAGCAAAAGTATTTCAAAGTCTATTCTCTGCGCTACAGGCAGTGTAAGGACTTTAGAACTGGGGTGGTGTGCTCTACTTTCCTGGTTCTAGTATTCAGGTTCAGGTCTGAGTCCATCGCAACCTGATCAGTAGTTCCTAGCTTTAAAAGCTGAAACTCTGAGCTGACTCTTAGTCGTTCCTCTCGAGGTCCAAAATTCGCATTGTTCTGCTGCTGTGTGAAGAACCTCCAACCCAGTATCAAATGACTAGCAGCCTCTAACAGAACTTCTCCCAGGATTGCTCTGTATTTAGCTCCAAAAATGCTCCCATCAACTCTTACCAGCTTTCATTGTCCCTGTTGAACAGTGACGGTGAACACGTCTCCATCCAGTCAAATTTCACAGGCAACCAGACTTTCTCTTTTTCCTCTTTATTAGTGAGAGAGATGGAGTTTCTAAGTAATGGGAACAGAAAGAAACATACCAGCACCGGTTTATTACTGGTGGAACCCTCCCACACTGATATCATGCTGAGCTGGTCAGTTTGATTTACCAAAGAGGAACAGCAGCAGCGTCGCCCAATCACTGTGTGAAAACGAGCTTGTAGATCTTACCGAGAATTATGACAGCAGTGAATGACAACATCATAATGCATTTCACAATAAGCAAAGAGTCATAACTTAATAGAACTAAAGATGGATTATGGTAAATTTAGCTTACTGAGAAGAGGGGCAAAGGCTCTCTTGGCTGAGAATGAGTAATTATATCAGGAGCCACAAGCCAGGGGACAGATGCAAGGTTATGTTTGGTAATGGCTTCAGACATGTTGGGGATTTATTTATTTATTTCCATGTCTGGTAATAATAACGTGGTCTCTAAAGCAAAGTGACGCTGTTCTCAGCCCTACGACATACTTTATGAGCAGATAGCCCTGGCAGACAGCTGAATGTTTACATGGAGAGCGGTGGTTACTATGGTAAACTCTGTAATACATGTAAATAAATTATCCTTCTGACCTTTCCTTTCTATTATCTGAAAGAAGCATCCATCAACTTGAGCTTTTAAGCTAACCCTCTATATACAATTGATTCTGCTTGATGTTGATTATAATTTCCATCTATCTGAGATCACCCATGCAGTCCCTCGCACGCACACAAGCTCGCTGGTTTCCATGACAGTAAGTGACTGCTTCTGGATTTTCACTCTCCACTAGAATCGCGGGCGGGCGGGTGGCCAGGAAGAGGATCAATGGAAGTATTGTTGCTCAGCGGATGGCTCGTCTTTCCAGGAAGTTGCTGCGGCAGTCGGCTTCTGATCAGTGACACTGACAGAGACCGAGCAGTTTCGTTCAGGCTGTGCGGCGCTGACAGAGCCGACGACAAAAGCTCCCACAAGAACAAAAAAACCCAAAGAGATTATGAAATTAAAAAGTTTTGACTCTGGTTAATGAAATGTTTCCTCTTTTAAAAGAAAGGAAAATTGCAGTCTTTAACGTGATTAGAAATTATGTTTTTTTTCTGTGTTTGACAGAAGCATAGAGCCACTTTAACGGTTTCATTTGTGTCCATGCCAATTTGCTAGGGGTGTAATGGTACACAGTAATCACGGTTTAGTGAGTATTTGGTTAAGTACGGTAGTAGCTGCATTATGCTGCGAGAATGCTTTTATTCAGAAGGGGCAGAGTTGATGGGAAGTTGGACGGACTTCCTTCCAGGACTGAAATTCTTCCATTTTAGAAATGCGCCACCTAATGGTGGCAGCAAGTTGGACTAGGTCTGTTTCGTTAGCTCTGATTGGTTCTTTTTCTACACTTTTGTTAATCTTTTTTTATTTTTTTATTCAGGAACTGCATGTTTGGAGAAAGATGATGTGTAACCCTGGTTACAAGGTTTTGTTTTTTTTAACAACTGGGAGCTGGTGATTAGAAGAAATAGAATAGAATCCTAGAGGAATAGAAAAGGAGGCTTAGGGATGCAGAGATGGACCATCCCCTACTCCAACTTCTATCTGCCCGGCTTTCTAATCATACGACCAGACAGACATTTAAAGAGGAGCAACAAAAGCAAATGAGATGGATTAGCAGTGCTTGCCAACAACTGATGGTGTCATAATGGCTTAAAATTCCGGACCTGAGTCCTAATTTCATACCATCAAATGTAACATGAGATGGTATGACAATAAAAGTTCCTTGAATCCTTGAATCAAGGTAGTGATGTAGTCAAGACCGCTTAATCCGAGACCAAGACATTACCGAGACCAGAAGGTATCGAGACCAAGACAAGACCAAGACCAAGACAGGGTGAGACCAAGTCAAGACCGAAAACATACTAGTGCTAGAGTGCTAGAGTTGACATGACATGATTACTAGCAAGAATTTTAGAACAAAAGCACCATAGTGAGGCTCAGCTGTATGGCCTAAAATCAACAACATGGTTTAATTTCAACTACAGACACAAAACATTCACTGTAAATGTGGCCGGTGAATGGGTGAAAGCAACCGTGTGTATCAACTGCATGGCAGCTCTTACTACACTATTAGAGGGTTGACTTTGCAAGTATCTTAAATAACTGGTTTTGCTTATAAGGATTGTCATGGCTGCATAATCCAAATTCATCTCACAGTGGCACACATCACATCACACATGGGTTTGCCATTATGTTGTCATGACTAGTTAAGTTAAGTTTTAAAAAGTTTTTTAAAGAATTCCCCCCCCCCCTGTTTTTTTCACAAATCACACACTGTAGCACATCAATTTTACGATTTAAGCCTATGCATTACAGTGCTATTATATGTTACAACCACTGCCATAATAAGGGTATCCGCGGTTACGCTAGTGCTAATCATAGTTATATGTCAGCAGATGCTAGCAAACAACTGAAGTATTGTCCTAAAACAAACCGTACCGTGCATGCACAACATTTTCACAATAATAGTGCTAAATTACATGGAATTTTGGTAGTGATGGGTTTGGTGATATTTATGTCCGCAGAGTTTAAAGAAAAGAGAATGGCTAGTCTTGAGTCTTAGCTTAACTTACCTCTCCTTGTGCTTCCTCTCCAGGGGTCTCATTTATAAAGCTTGCATACGCACAAAACGGGGTCTGAAAACTACGTAAGCAACTTTCTACGCAAAGTTTGGGATTTATAGAAAAAAAACGTGACGGAAAAATGTGCGCAACTTTAAGCACACTAAGGATCTTGCTTACACACTTTGTGGACACAGAGGACACTGACAGCGCAGCAGGAGAGATGGCAAAAATGAAAATGAAAGCCACAATTTTAAACTTGGAGAGCGTTGCGCACACAGACACACAACCAGCAGTCACACACCCCCCCATCCCATCTCTGAACTGAGAATAAAAATGAGAATCTGAATGAAAATATGTTGCACATAAGAATTATATATTATATATATTATATTATATTATATGTATTTATGTCTTCAGATTATATAGAAGTTGCACTTATTGGTGTATTAATTGTGTGAAGTACGAATACTGCAGCGTCCCCTGCATAATGATGCACAATGGATGATGGCGCTCATTGAAGATCAGCCACTGGAAACATCTGGATGGGGGACCCGGTGTAGATTCCTTAAAGCAGTACTATTAGATCTAAGTGCTGAACTGGACCCGGTGTTAGATCTACTGACCCGCTGGAACCGTGCACCCCGTCCCCCGCTCTTCTTTTTATGTCAGGAACGCTGCTGCATCAACGCTGCGTCACTTGCAGCTCTTCCGTTCGTTTGTGACCCCAAATCAATATTTTGCAAGGATGATACTTTTTAAAAGTAGACTTAAAACGCACCTTTTCTGTCAGGCTTTAAATATCTAGTTTGATTTGGTTTAATAAATTCCAGTCTTATTGTTGGTACAAGAAGTAATCAAATAGGCCTAATTGAAACTTTATTGTTCTTATCTTTTTTATTGCTTGTGCTGCTTTTATTATCAAATTTTTAAATCTTTTTACTCTCTTCTCATCACACATTTTCTTTTTGCAACTGTAATTTTGTCTTTTAATGTGAAGCACTTTGGCTGCATTCGGCTGAGTAAAGCGCTGATTGAGTGATTGATTGAAATAAAACAGTTTACCGTGCCTACGAGCCTGCAGCTGTCTCTGTGGAATTACTTTCTCCGCCTCTCGGTTGCCATGGTTACAAGTGAAACGCCCCATATAAGCTGGCTTAAGTCGATGCAGAATATTCACTAGACACTTTGCATGGACCGTTTATGGGAGAAAGTGGGCGTGTAGGAGGCGGGATATGATCCAAAAACACCTGCGCACATTTCTAGGGAGAGTGGGATTTATAAAACGGAAAGTGCAGCTGTGCGTACTCCAAGTTTGATAGATCGGAAACTTACTAGGCTTAAGTAAAAAACAGTTGCTGAGCTTGCCCAACCTCACGCCAATGACTGACGCAATCTGCTGGGATTCCTTAGATAGGAAACTTTTTAACTGATTGGAATGTTTGTATAATTGTATTGAAATGACTTCTTGTTAAGTGCCTTGAGATGACATCTGTTGTGAATTGGCGCTATATAAATAAACTGAATTGAATTGAATTGAATTAAGTACGGTTTTAGTAATGATTCTACGCAAAGTTTTATAAATGAGACCCCAGGTGTCTGATAAAAGTTGACATAGTCCCAGCAGTCTCTGTTAACTTTATGTTGCAAAACCAACATTTAGCGGAATGCTTTTCTTGTGTGTCACCTAGCACACAAACTCATGGTGTTCTATATAGCCAAATTTCACGACGGCAGAATAAGCTGACATCTCTGACTCTTCCGGACTGTGCGTGAAGCTACTGTCTGTGTGTGTGTGTGTGTGTGTGGACTCGTGGTACGTGAGGAAAGAGCGGTTAAGAAAACAATGTAACATGTTTTTAAAATCGATACGTCTTATTGGTTGCATTTGAAGAAGCGCGTAATACATAGTAGTGCTGCATTATGGTAAGATTCTGTGGCGAGCAGAGCATGAGTGGCTTGGTTTATGCACAAATCCCCTTGAGAACACTATGGCGGAGACCGAGACAAGACCGAGACCAAATTAAGTCGATTCCGAGACAACACCAAGACCACGAAAAAGTGGTCTCGAGACCAAGACCGGTCTTGGGCACTACAACACTACATCAAGGGACTGTTAATATGAAATATAATCTCTGTGACTTGGATGTTGAGCTGTTGGCATATCATGAGAGTCATGAGACTCATGCAGCAGCAGTCTTCAGTCAGAGGCCTCTTTAGATGCATTGTAAGACTGACTGCTACTGGAGATTTTTCAGGCCTGCAGAATCACCATCCACAATGACTCTTTGAAGATACTTGGCTGATATGAGTTACGACAAGATTTATTTTCTCTTTGGGATAAATAAAGTATTTTTGAATTGAAAACCCGATAGAAGCCCCAGAAGAATTAATGTTTACCTTCCAGAAAAACAAGGACCCTTAATAAGCAGACAGAACTAAATTGGAACGGTTTAGATACATAACAAATCCTATTGTTAGTGAATAGACCGAACACTTCTCCAAAGTATTGAATGAAGGTAATTGCACTCCACACCGTTCCAAATGTCATTCTTCAAATAACCTTGAACATTTAACTTCCACCTTTTTTCCCCCACCACTTTGTGTTGATCTATTATATAGAAAACGCTTTAACTTCAGCTCGCTATGGTCAGTTTTCCTTCCACTGAGAGCTAAGCTGTTTTAGTATGTGTCTGAATGTGCCTTTCACTGCAGTGTCAAGACCATTAGCACCCTGAAATATGTACACTGATAAGAAAAGATTTTAAACAGGCCATGTCTACCCGTCCGTTTGCAGTAGATGTAAATTATTGTCTACAGTTCCCCTCGTCTTATAATTTAAAGGGAAATTTAAATATCTGCTTAGCTGGCTGAAACAGGGTTTGATTAATATAGCTTACAGTTTTCCGTCTTGGTGCCTCTTCCTTGTTCTACATTTGTTTCACTTTCACATCGCCTTTATTTTGGCTTTATGTATTTTGAATATTAAAGATTTCCCCACATTTGGGAGTTAAATTACCATTTTAAAGCACTTGAGAATCTTTATATTATTTATAGGTTGCATTTCTCATGTCAAGTATTTAGTTTTAACTGCAGGCCAATAATTAAACATTTCATACCATACCATTTTATTTATCGAGTACTTTCAACACAGCAATGAAGTGTTGTAAAGTGCCGTACAGTGGCAAAGACATAGAAAGCAAAAAGAAAAATGAGAGTTAAAAAAAAAAATAGGAAAAGCAAACAGGTTATAAACAATGAGCTAAAATAAAGCCACCAACAAAATAGGGCAGTTAAAATTGATAAAAATTGATACAAGGACACAGTTAGAGAGAACTGTAAACAAAGACATAAATTCGTGCTAAGGGGGTGGTTGTCTGTGATCATCGTCAAAATCTGCAGCAGTTCTTCTTGGGTAAACCACACAAAAAGATGATAAGAAAGCACAATCACCAAGCAGCAAACACGGAATGACTTAATCATACATTTCAACATTTTGATATTTGTGTGAATAATACGCACTGTTTTCTACAAATTAAGGATGTGGTCTGTTGGAATGAATAGCGGAGCTTTTTTTTTTTTTTACTCAAAGGGAATTTCCAGGCTCACCCTGACATGCATCTGATCGAACACATGACAAAGAGCTGCATGTAGCCAGAAAGAGACGTGACAAACTACGGAAAATCAAGAGCTTATTTGTCACTTCCTTTTTTGGTTCAATCCATGTGTTCCCAGAAGCGACCAACTCATGATGTGACACTTATCCCAATGGCATATTATCAATTTAAACTTAAATGTCGTTACAGAAATGAAAATGGACATTGTGTGGGTTGGGTTTTACATGTATTCCAACGAAGGTGTACAGATATATGAAAGTGTTTTCCCCCCACTAACCTCTAAACCACTTTAAGGTGGGGAGATGAGGAGGAAGGAGGAAGGAGAACCGTGGGAGGAAAAACGGGGTGCAACTAGAGTGGAGGGTGTTTTTATGGTGTGATCTATACTTTGGAGAAGAGATGCCAACACATCCAGAAAGTATTTAAAAATCTATATTTTTAAAGATAAGGTTCATATTCCATGACTCAGACATAAACAAGCACAATAAATGTGATAATCATCCAAAAAGGGTTTTTTTTCAGCAATTCAGTTCAAAAAGTGAACCTCATATCACATAGATTGTGATATTTTAAGCGTTTACTTCTATTAATGTTGATGATGAAAGACAAAAACAAACTAGAAAAAGTAGCATTTTCCTGCAAAAATGCAGTATGAATCCTGTAAGCTGAATGTTTTTGCTGGAAATTGCTGAAGTACTCGAAATCAACTGCAGAAAACATGCTGAAATGTAATAAGCAGAATCAGAAGAAAATAAAAAGATAGTTAGCAAATTTCCTTACATAGCAAAACTCACCATTTCAGCTTAAAATGAGCTAAAATGCAAATGTTAGCAGAAGTGCTAGTGTTTGCATGTTAGCAAAAGCTAACATGTTGGTTAACATTTACTTAATCCATTCAGTATGTTAAAAATAGGCTAAAATGCAAATGTTAGCAAAAATGCTAGTGATAGCATGTTGTCAAACAGTAACATGCTGGTTAACATTACAGTAACTTAATCCATTCAGCACGTTAACTTTAGTTCTTAAGTCAAAATTAGCTTAAATACTAATGTTAGCTGAAGTGCTAATGTGAGCTAAGACGAGCTAAAATGCAAACATTAGCTAAAATGCCAGTGATAGCATGTTGCCAAACAGTAACATGCTGGTCAACATTACAGTAACTTAATCCATTCACCACGTTAACTTTAGTTCTTAAGTCAAAATTAGCTTAAATACTAATGTTAGCTGAAGTGCTAATGTGAGCTAAAACGAGCTAAAATGCAAACGTTAGCTAAAATGCCAGTGGTAGCATGTTGTCAAACAGTAACATATTGGTCAACAATAACTCAAGATACTGGGCCTAAAGTTGTTCATTGATGTCCAGAGGTATACATCAGCGCCCTGGTCTGTTTCCCACGTGTGGAGGGAGGGACGAATATGGCGGCTTGCAATGCAGTTATATAACCTAGTAAAGCTAAAAGACTATTAGGTGGGCATATACATAATAGAAGTCTTCTCTGTAAATGTGAACAAGTACAACATCTTCTATAAGAATCAAATTAGGATTTCTGAATCGTAGCTGAAAGGAAATTTGCCACAAGCTGCTATAAACGTGCCTGGTTTTAACATTTTTAAGAATGATCATAAACATGGTAAAGGTGGGGGTGTTATGTGTTATGTAAAGGACACAATTAGATGTAATGTAATCAAAGACATATCGTGCGAATTGGGATATCTGGGTCTAAACATTGTGCTTTTGCCAGAAATCTAATTTACTCTGATCTATCACCCACCTTCATCAAATGTGAGTTTTTATGACAAGTTAAGGGAACTATTACTACAGTGTAACCTCAACAGAGAAGTTATTGTAATTGGAGACATGAACGTGAATTGGAAAGATAAGTCTTCAAGAAAGCAACTTCAAACAAATATTAAAAGGCCCAAACAGAATGACTAATTCATCTAGCACAAAGATTGATCTAGTTTTTAGCAATATGGCGGAAAGAATAATCAAATCTTATAATTTCATAACTGGACTATCTGATCATAACTTGATATTGATGGCTAGAAAAGTGAATGAAAAACAAATGTCCTGTCTGTTCAGAGTATGGACTCAATGAAGATACCAAAGAATAAAAGGGAAGATTTTAAAAATGCTGTGAATTAGTGGTGGGTGATATAAAAGGTAGAAGGTAGAAATGATATAAATTTAGCCAGTGATAGAGATTTTGACTTTACTGACCTATACCGCGTTTGCCCATTTTGATGATGTCATCAAGCTGTCATCAAGGTGGATAAATGTTGATGTTCAGTGTTCGTCTTTACACTACATATAGCAAGTTTAAAATTGGTTCCTTCCCATTTAACGGGGAAAAAAAGCCTGTTGAATTTAAAACATTTTAAATTCAAATATGTGCAGGTTTATTTTGGAGTGATATTAAAATTATAAAGAAGTAGCTAGGAAAGCGGATAATTATGAACTTTGTATTTTTTTCATAACATTTAGCTTTTAATTTATTTAAAATATCTTCATCTTTATGTTGTGATCTTTTTTGTATTGCATTTTTTGAAGAAAAAAATTTTGAATATTTTTTTTATGTATTTTGCACAATACTTGTTCTTTAAATGGCATTCTAAACTTTTTAGAAGTTTTTGTTCCGGTGCAATGTATCTGGAAAGTGAGAATGTTCATAAACTGTCCTTTTGACGTATATAAAGAAAAGAAAAGAATATATCGCGATAGATAACGTAACTGCACATTCTTTAGATTACATCGCAATAGATTTGAGCCCATATAACCTAGCCCTACTGTGGATGATATGAAATGGGATGACTTATTGAAATCGGATGATCTGGACTACACCAGGCAGTATTTTACTGATAATTACATAACCTTATTAAGAGATTAAAAAAAAAAAAAAAAAAAGCATAGAAATAATACAAATAAAAGACGTTTCCTTCCATGGATAAATGACAGCATTTTTCAAATGATGAAACACAGAGATCAGATTCTAGAAATCTCTTTGAAGTCTAAATTAACAACTGACGGGCTCAAATTTACAGCACTGAGAAACAAAGTCACAAGAGAACTTAAGAACTCCAAGGCAAACTACTTTCTTATGATATGGAACCAAATAAAGAAATTAACTGGACAAAATAATGTTAGAAAACAGATAGAACTGAGGATTAATGACAAGCTAACCAATGAGACAATGGAGGTAGCTGAAGCTTCAAATCATTATTTTGGAGACTTTGTACCCGCTAACAGTTTTCCTTTACATCAGAAATACAATGCTAAAGAACCAAAGCCTGCAGTACCAATCTTCAACTTTGAAAGTGTGTCTAAATCGCAAGTATTGAAGTTTTTGACCCACTGAAATCTAATCTGTCAAAGGATGTATATGATATGATCTGGGAGTGTGCCTATGTATTGATTAGACCCATTACTCATATTGTGAATATCTCATTGACACACGGCCAAGGGAGCTTTCCTCAACATTGGAAGCCAGCAGCTGTAGTCCCTATTTTTAAGAGTTGTGACTCTCGCTTGGTTTCAAATTTTAGACCAATAAGCATTCTTCCTGTTATGTCCAAGATGAAATAGAAGTTAGTGGCAGATCAACTAATTCGTTTTCTTAACTCTAGCCAACTTTTAAACCCAATGCAACCTGGCTTTAGGGCACATCACTCAACAGAAACGACAACTATTTATTATTATTTAAAGGATCAAGTCTCAAATGGACAGAGGAGGGGCGGTTGGCGCGATTTCTTTTAGATCTACGAAAAGCTTTTCACGCTGTTAACCATAATATTCTCCAATCTAAATTTGTTCACTTTAATTTTTTCACAGTTCACTTCAAATGGGTTAAAAATCCTATCTTACTAATATAATTCAATGAGTTAAAATACAAAATAAAAGATCTTCTTTCAAAGATCTTGTTACAGGTGTACCTCAAGGCTCAATTTTGGGTCCAATTCTCTTTAGTCTTTATATGAATGACCTAGCATCTGTGTGTCAAGGTTGTGAGGTCCTTATGTAGGCAGATTATACAGAGATTTTTGTTGAAGGTAAGATTACTCTGAAGGCGGGGCACAGTTTACAAAGCTCATGATAAATGTGTCAAACTGGTTGAATGATTGCCATTTACAATTGAATTTCTCTAAAACTGTTACTATGTTGTTGTTTTTTTGCCAAAACACAAAAATCATAAATAGAACCGGATGTTTTTATCTGTGGAGAGAAAATTCAAAATGTAAATGAATGCAAATACCTGGGTATTATTCTAGACAGCTTGAACAGTAACTTGAATTTTAAGAAGTATGTCAAAAAAGGGAGCAAAACTATAAAACACCTCAAATTTTAGGCACCTTAAAAATTATTTGTCAACAAATGTTGCAAAAACGTACATTTTCTCCTCTCATAATGTCTCATATTAATTATTGTTTACCAACTTGGGGCTATAGAAAACTCCACCGCTATGAAATAATGTAATATCTCTTTACAAACAAGCTCTAAACATTTTAGATTAAAAAAAATAAAAAAATCAAGATCCTTCCATCACTGCACAATTCCCTTAAGCTGGCAACATTTTTAAAAACTGTTGTCTTTTATACGAGATTCGACACAGCTTAGCTCCACCTCCTCTCTGCAGTCTTATACAATTGAGATCATCCAGAACAGGTTAATAGTGGGGCTGCTAGACGAGATTGCGTGATTCCATATAGGACAAGTTTCTTTGCCCAATCAGTCTTTTCCTATAAGGCAGCTGGTGAGTGGAATACCGTTCCTCAAAACATAAGAGACGCCATCCCATATACTTTATTTAAAATGAAGTTAAAGAAATGGCTAATTGATAATCAAATCTGTCAGCATATACATGTCAAAATCCATGAGTTTGCTTAGGTATGTGTGTCTGTAATGATGTTTTACTATTTGTATTTTTATTGTTTTATATGTAATGGATATTTTTATGACTGGTAATACTGCCATGTGGCAGGGGGACTATCAATGGAAATTAGCCCTTTGGCTACAATTTGTTACATTTACATATTCTTTGTAAAATGCTAATGTACACTGCCCCTCTAAAACAAATTAAATATTAACTTGCCTTCATTGTGATTGTAACAGACTGCTGACTTGACAGTTGTCCAGCAGACAGTCACTGACTTTTGAGGGGACGACACAAAAAGATCTCCGCTAGAGAAGATGGCTGTTCGCAGAAGACCGTATCCAAGCCTATAAATAAAAGGCTGAGTGGAAGGAAGAAGTGTGGTAGAAAAAGCTGCACAAAGCAACAGACAAAACCTTGAGAGGACTGTGAACCACACTCCATTCATGTTTCTGGAGGTGATTCACATGATGTGGACTGGTGCTGGAATTGGAGCTTCAAGAGATGAATCAGAGACAAGGGATGCTGCTGTAGCATTCCTTAAGTTACCCTGAACCAAAGAAAGCATCAGAAGTGTCTTACCTTTGCTAAGGAGGAAAAGAAAAGTGGACTTATTAATCCAAAGTCTTCCTTCCAAATGAATCTAAATTTTCCTTTTCTTTTGGAAATCAAACAGAACCTATGGAGGTTTGTCAAGAGGAAGATGAGAGACACACCAGAGGGAATAATGAAGACGAGCTGAAGATCGCTATTAAAGCAACCTGGCCTCACTTAACACCTCAGCAGGTTGATCACCCTCATGCTACGCCTCGACCAAATATTGAGTCCATACACTAACCGGTACATGGATATACTTTCAGTAGGCTGACATTTCTTGTATATAAAAACACCATGTGCATATGACAAATAGCTCAAGAATACTTCAGTCTAAAGTACTAATGCATGCGTTTGTTACTTACATTGATTTTGAATGCCTGCACAGTGTTGTCCAGCAGCAGCACATTGCACACAACCTGCGTGTGCTGCCTGTCTCGCTCCAGCTCCGTCGCCCGGACATTGTAGGATCTGCCAGCAGGCAAGCGGAAGCGCGCGCTCATCACGCTCCTACCAGGCTCTGCAACAACCAAACACAAGGCACGAGATTGAAGACGATGATTCAGAGAAATGCAAAAAGAAAGGAAAAATGCCGGGTTATCAAGCGATGGTCAAATCTGTGACAGTCGGGCAGCAAATACATTTGCAAACAATGTCAGACTCGTGTTCTTTGTATCGCAAAACCAGAAGAAATAATGCTGAGGGGTAAAACATAAATAAGATAAAAATACCCGATGTATGCACGTTGTGTTGTAGTTTTCCTCCAAATGATTCAGTGAAGGAAACCAGTGAGCAATGCAAGCCTATACAGGTACAGTGAAGCAGCAGAGAATGTGTTTCATCAGAAAAGAATGTCTATCAGAAGGCAAGCTCAAACCTTCACAAGTTTTCTAAAAAGGAAAATAAATATGTATGTCATACAAAAACGTTTTTAAATGTTTGCAATCTTTAAATTGCATGAAACAAAATCTAGTTTCTTTATCATACTAACACAGAACAGTTCTCACAACAACAATTAGGCAAAGATAACGATCAGAACTGAAGTTAGAATAATTTTAAGGTTTTACGTTTGTGAAATTGACCAAAAAAAAGAGAAAAAAAGAAAAAGAAAATCACCCTTTTAACGTCCACCTTGTCCACATGTTTTTTACCAGTTGATTTCAACAATAACACACACCAACATGCGTGAAAGCTTTCAGTTTTAGTTTATATGGTAAATCTAGCAGGGCATGATGAAAATACCCAATTCTATCACATCCCAAAGCGGCGGAGGAAATTGTCCAGAAGAAAGGTTTTAGTAGTTCAGCAGCAGGTACGTGTTGCGTCCCATTTTGAACAGATATGGGACGCACTATAATGAACAAAATTAAAACACAGGAAATACTACGGTCACCAAAATTCTTGTGGTCTCTCCCCACGGCGGACCGGTGTGGGGGTTACGTTTGCACAGAGACATTTACAACACACCCGGGCCGCGCAGCTAACAACACCTGCGGCTTTAAAAACATGCACCGGTAACTCCACCACATCCTCAGAAGCGAAATAGCTTTCAGAAATACAAACGGGGAAGGGAAGACCCCCCAATCTCTGGACTCGGCTCCAGTGTTTAGGGCACCGTCGACACTCGGCCATCGGTGAGTAGCTCGTTAGCTGTAGCTTTAGAATTAGAATCAGCTTTATTGGTCTGGTATTTGCACAAACTAAAACATATGTCTCAGCCATTAATATAATAAATTGTTAAAAAACTTTTAGAAGAAATAACGCATAAAGATAAGCTAACAATTTAAATTAATAACATAATTAAAACATTTCTTATTCAATAATGATTAATAACAGTCGTGTCTTTATGTTTGTCAGTATTTACCGATGTCACTCAGGTCTCTTAACTTGATTTCTTTTAGTTTCTTACAAACTCTCAGTTATGGTAAAAAATTGTGTTTGAGTAAAGGGCTGAATTTAATTCAGTTTTTGAGTGTCATTTGTTAAAATTACTTCATTAAAGAATAGTAAAAAAAATCCTTATCATTCATAACTTGCTAAAATACTACGTTATTTCATGTGTTTGGACAGTTTTTAAAAGGAGTTATAAAGTTATAACACCTGAAAATATTTTTTCCCCCAGAACATTCAGTCATATTTAGAAAAGTAACCAAACACAAATGAATGTCAACTAGTTGCATTATTTTAAGCAATTCAAATTTAAGCAGATGTTACTCATTCTTAAAGCAACCCGACCCACTCTGCTGAATAATATCTCCCTGGAACAGCTATGACTGAGTGGTTGTGTCTCATTTTCCCATTGTTACAGGATTAACCAATCAAAGCTACTTTTTTCCACACATTGTGATCTTTACTGCCTCCACATCTGACTACATGACTCAGTTCAATCAAGAGTCAACTTTCCACAAGGACTAAATATCAGTTTACATAGTGCTAAACATTGCTGTACACTTTTCTGGTACTTGCAGGTCAATTGATATTTGGAATGATCAATACTGTCACTAATAATTCAGTCCAAACTTTATCAATTTTTTTTTAAACCACCTTGTATTTCACTGAATAAACTTTTTTAATTGGTTGTCTCCTCTCACTGCCTTTGTTTTTTCTACACTGGCTATGTCTGCTTGTACTATTTTATTTATTTATTTATTAAAAATCCAATCAAATCTCTAGTCAGTTCTGCTTTGAACTTTCTAAAGTTATAGAACATAATAACATCTGCAGTATAAAATCTATCGAACTGTGATGTTTCTGTCCAGCTACACCTCTAATGAATACTGATAGCTTGGTTTGAGCATACATAATTTTTAATTTAATAAAAACTGTGTATGTTGAGGGTTCGCTGCACACATGAACTGCTAGTCATAAGGTTCTGTAACCATGGGCAGATGGTGTGAAACTACACTCACACAATGACCCACCCACCGCCCATTTACTTAAACAGAATACATTTGTACAGAGTGCACTTTCTTGCAAACTTTGTTATTTATCTTTTTACCATCAATAATGGCTCATAGCCAAAGCTGGTGAATGAAGTGCTTTTCATAAAATGGCCTTCTATGCACCTTAAAAACATCCTTCCACCAAGTTATTGTAGTATAAAAAACATGTGAAAGGCTTGGTGGCCTTGGACTCAACGAGGAAGCACATGAAAAACACAAAGGACCCCATCACAGACATATTTCTGCTGCAAAACGAGCAAAATGTTAAAGCAAAGACGAGTTCACACGGGGTATGTTTGATGGAAATGTTCTTACCTTATTCAGCTGCATTTTTGCACTGCGCTATATTTTTAAAAACAAAGACTGACACTTCCATCACCTGGTTTGAGTGTCTTTTCTGGGAATCTTGTTTTTGGTTTAAAATGAACACGTCTGTAGCAGGTGTCGAAATAGACTCACCTGTCCAAAGAATATTAACCTTTAAATTTAATTTTTTTTTAAATAGCATACCAGCCTGATGGCGGAAACATCATGATGTTTTGTTGTTGTTTTTCTAGAGTAGTGGAGTTTCATTTGTGCTAAATTATTAACGGAACCGTTTACCAGTTTTTACACAAAACCATCCACATCAAACATAGAAAAAGTTTCAACAATCCATAATGAATGTTTATGCTTACTTATTATTATATTGTTTCCACAGTGGAAAGACTACTGTGAGTGGAGTTTTGTTTCCAGGAAGCAGACAGGGGGCTATTTGTCTGAATACCACACATATTTTTTCTTTCGCATGGTAAAATCCATAAACAATGCTCATCTGAATGCGAAAAATGCCATTTCTGTGAGTAGCAGTTGCACCAAACACCTCTGCTGCTCTCAGAGGAAATTCTCACACAGCTAAAAATCCTACACAGGAAAACAGCAAATGTCTTTTACAGAATCCGTGTGTCATGCACACAATAATATTTCTATGATGTAATCAAGTGATAAATAGATGAAAGGATGAGATTCATCACTATCCATCTGATTCATAACAGCAGGCGACAGAGCTTGCCACCTCCACTTGAAGTGGGAATTTAATATTGGCTCGTGTCACGTTATGAGTCTGGAATTGGCAAGATGTGCAGGTTTCAATGTCGCTCTTCTGCCCGCCAACAGAGCAACCACAGATAAACAATCTGACACGCACGAATGCAGAAGGAGAGGCACAAACCCACAAATATGTGCAAGTGTACCAACCAAGGCGGGCATGCGCAGCAACGGCGTCAGCGCGACGGTCAGTCCGGCAGAAACGAATGCAGAGATGAAGCCATGCAGAAGGAGGAACAGAGCGAGCCTCACGGTGACGAAGAGCCATGGGACTCATGGATGGTCGAGTCTGACTTGCCTTATTCAACAGCACCTCTTACACTTGTCATTTTATCTGATCAGAGTTCCAAAACGTGATCCAAAACCAGAGTAACAAGCTATTTTTATTGGCTCCGGCGGTAAAGCTGGACTGCCTCTGCTTGCCCTCACGATGTTTACTTTTGTTTGTTAACTTTCAGTGGTCTGACTGCTTCCTGCCGTCTCACAGTAATCAGCCCGTCTCATCTCATACCCCCACTGTAAACACTGCAAATGCACAGACAGCGTCTGATTACAATGAAGCAGAGTGTCACAGCACGTTTGAGTTGGGGGAGAGGTCGACGGATCGCTTCACGTCATTTTGCAACAAAACCCGTACTTTTTTTATTTGGATGGCTCAATTAACTCCGTCCACACGCATTCCCGTTCCTTTCAGCCTATTCGCATTTAATGGAAGAGCTAGACCATGAAGGTCATAACAAGATTTGTCTGTATTTCATAGTTAAAGTGTATGGCTGAACTCTCTACACAGGGAACAAAAGGTGAAAGTTATACTTTTCTTAAGCAGAGGTGGGTAGAGTACCCAGAAATTATACTCAAGTAAGAGTAGCACTACCTCAATATAGTTTTACTCAAGTAAAAGTAAAAAGTAGTCATCCAAGAAAGTACTAAAGTAATGGCGCGTTCACACCGGTCAGCGCGTCCAGGCAGCAGGGCAGCTAGATTACATGCAAGTCTATGGTATCTACGCATCTAGTGGGCGGCAAACTGCCAAGCAGCAAGTCGCGCGCATCGGCGCAGCTGGCATCAGCGCGTCCCCGCGGCTGATGCCCCGACGGTCCTACGGTCCGTTGGACCGTCTGCTGCGTCAAGTTGGGAAAATTGAACTTTCGGCCAGCAGACGCGCGGCGTCAACCAATCAGAGCGACTCGTTGTACTGACGTAGTAACTCCTTCCATGGGGGAATCGGCAAATTTTTTATTCAAGATGGAGGACAAACTGATCGTCGCTGTATGTAATGTCCGTGAACTGTATGATCCGTCTTCGTCTTTTTACAAAGACAGGAAGAGATCGGATCTGATTTGGAGGAAGATATCGGAGGATATTGGAGTGCCAGGTAAGCAGTTAAACATAGAAAAAAATATTTTTTCTTTTAACTTTCTTGTTATGTTAGCTAACGCTACGCTAGCCAAAAGCGGTTAGGGCAACTACGACGCGCCGACGCAGACCACAAGTGTGCAAGCAGCTGGGTTTTAATTTTAAAGCGTCGACTTTCGTCCGTTTGAGCGATTTGACGCCTGGACGCGCTGACCGGTGTGAACGCGGCTTAAGAGTAAAAAAGTATTATGGCTAGTAAAATGGCTACTTAAGTACAGAGTCCAACTACAACTTTCACAGTATAAAATAGGCATGTAAGAAACATACTGATACGCCGATATTAGGGATGGGCATTCGATTAAACTGTCTTCATCGATCATCGGGAGAGTTAATGATCGATTTTCCATTAATCATTGATATTTTTATATTAAAATTCAGTGTTAATAGGCTATATTAAAATGCAGTGAGAATAGAAAAATAGCGTGTTTCCTCATGGAGATCTTCATTACAAGTAGGACACCTCTTGTGGAAGTTAAACAGAATTAATTCACAGTAGTTGCACAAAGAAAATATGAGCTATAAGCAGCGGAGCCGACAGCTAAAAGACAGTACTCATTAACACAACTGACGCTCATATTTATTTTTCTTCTCCCAAAAAGTAAAAAAAAAAAAAAAAAAAGTCATGTTAAACAATAACTTAATAAAAAAAATATTATACTTATATGTCTGATATCTTTGTGTTGCATTTGGCAAAAAGAGTCGAGAAAGAGGATGAGAGAGAACAGCGTACCTAACAATGAATTAGGCTCATTAACAGAGTAAAAAAGACCAAAAAAACCGTAACTTAAATACAACTTTAGCACCAGTCTACTGATTTTTGTTAAGAAAGATGACCATGTTAACATGCGCTGGGGTCAGAAGCGAAAGCAGCCTGGTGAACAGACTGACGGTCACCAGGCTGCTGTCGCATCTGACCTTCAGCGCCGAGATCACCTGCTGTGAGGGACAGACGTCGCTGTGATACACATACCTCCGTGCTAACCTGGCAAGCCTCTGGAATCTTGTTTTGGCGGAGCCTCCCTCAGAAAAAAAATCGGTGAGTATTTTTCTCTGCTCTTTTTGCATCTCGGCTCCTCCGTGCTAACACCGACTTGATGCTAGGTTGAGACCAAGAGCAGGATGCTCCGCTTCTAACCAGGGTTAGAAGTGCGTTCAAGTACTTATACACAGCTTCGCGGTGTTGGCAGTGAACTGAGACTTTTTTGTTTTGTTTGCTTTTTTTAGTCAAAGTGGTCCCACGCCACACTTTGCTGCAACCTCTTCATGACAATGCTACTTTTGAAATACACAGAAACTGGCAAGAAACTGAGTCGGCCTGTGTGTTTTATTTTCAGTCATCGCCCTCGTGTGGTAAAGTGTTTAATTACTGCCACATAGCAAAATTAATTGCATTCCTTCAAAACTCACACAACGCAACAGAACATGCGTTAATTGATCGGTAAAAAAAAAAAGTCATCGATGAAATTCTTAATGATCAATTAATTGATCGTCGATTAATTATGCCCATCCCTAGCCGATATATGGCGATACTTTGTCACTATGTTGTATCGATATTCAAAAGCAATGTATCGATTTTTTTTTTTTTCATTTTTTAGAATTTGAATGGACCCATTAACAATAACAATAAAATTAAAAGTATGACTGGTAGTTTGTGGCTGTTTTCACCTTCTTCGTTAAGAGTGCATCAACTAGATCTAGTAATAAATCTAAATGTAAAGCACTTTGTGATGCAACTTCTTGTATGAAAAGCGCTTTATAAATAATGTTCGATTTGATTTGATACTGTTAAATGCAGTTTTAAAAAAATCGCAATATATATAGTCTTACTCATAGTATATCGTATCGTCCCCACCTCTAATGTGATACATATATCACCAAATTCTTGCCAATACACATCCCTAGGCTAGTATAAAACTAATGAAACCAATATTTACAGTAGTTACTGTGTATATATATATATATGTGTGTCAGAACAGTGTAAAGTACTTCCAGAGACCAAATGGAGTATTTACTGTAGCTTCTTGATCTCCAAATGGCAAAAAGAGCTCAGCAAATAGAAAGTACCAGTGGAACAACAAAGCTTGTTGACGAACAAGAAGTCTCACTTCAACATAAACTGTAATTTTGTGTCTCTCTGGTGCATTTTCTCATAAAACATGTTTGTTTTTTATTCTGTGAAGTGACTCACAGTGGGTAGAGTATCCAGAAAGTTTACGCAGGTAAGAGTAGCAAATAATATTACTCAAGTAAAAAGTACAGTGTAGTACCCTCTTACAAGTACATTTTTTTCCCAAAACGTTACTCAAGTAAATGTAACTGAGTAAATGTAACTAATTACTACCCACTTCTGTTTCAAAGTAAGCATCAACATCTTCAACCTAAAAGGTCAGATGCAGCACTACTTTTTTCACAGTACATGAGTAACATTGGCTCATGTGCATCATAACATATTTTACCATGTTATCATTACAGTAGGACGGTATGAATATCACAAACATTGGGTTTTCTTTTGTCCAGAATGAGCCATTTATATCCAAAGTTGCCACAGGCTGATTCTGCCAAGTTGCATCATCATGTTTCTGAAGTGGTGCACAAAAAATGGGACACACTAACAACGGTTGCTGTGGATGGAAATAGAGGGGGGATGTGGATTTTATTCCTTAATGTGTTTCGGTTAAAGTCTTTAAACAGTTTTTGATGTACAAAAAAATAAAATTATAATTATAATATTAGAAAGGAATGGTAGTGGTTAATATGTTCCAGCTAAAAATATTTGGTTCCTACATATTTGTCATGTCACAGTTTTGTACCTTTCCAGGCTCATATTTATTACAGCCATTTCCCCATGACTCAATACTCTAAATATAAAACCGGCAGGAAGGAAAGACAGTTGGTTGGTTGGTAAGTTGGTTGGACTAATAATGGTTTAACAGATTAATGGATGGATATAATGGACAAACAGAAGGATGGATAAGTGGTAATGGAAAGAGAAGTTAGTAGATGGAACAGGGACAGATGGAAAATTGACAATTTTTTGCCCTTTTTTCTTCCCCCCCCTCTTTTTTAAATCAAATTTAAAATTAATAATAGCCTTTTAGTTCTTCCCTGAACAAATATTGCTCTAAATACAAAACATACACATTATTAAACTTATTCAGCACACCTAATATGTTAGTTAGTAGCACAGTTGCGCTAAACAGCTGAGAATAATTGAATTCAGTCATATTTAAATTATTAAGTGGATATTTATTGATGCTCTCATCTAACCAACATTGGAACATATATCATTATGATAAAGCACAAATCCTATAACGAAAACCTTTCCCCTGATAACTATCAACGATAATATTGCCCAATGGACAGACAGAAAATAGATATAAGGATGGACGGATGGAAGGACAGAGAGGTGAATAGATTGACGGACCAAGTCTGGAGAAACAAATATTTTCCAGAATTATTCCAGCAAACTGAACTGAAGTACTATAAAAACCCATGTTAATGGCAACATGCTCTGGTAGTGGAAAAAATGCTACTTCTGTTTCAGAAGGGTCAAATGATTAGTTTTTAAATCAAGCAACAAAATAAAACTACACAGAAGACTCACATCCAAGATATTTTTAAAACTTAGAAAGATCCATCACACACCGCCTTGCCAAAAAAATCGAAACAATCCGATATGTGGTTCCCTTATTGCAGAGGCAGTGTATACTTAAAGGCTTTATTGTTCCGTTAAAATATTTTGCCAGCTTTCTCAAGACTTTGTCAAATGCAACATGAATGGATACTGTGTGCACCTCACAAGACTAAAGGAAAACAATATGTGGTAACAACTCAAACATATCTTCTTCTTTGTGCAAACAAATGCTTACTGGAACAATTTTAGTTGTTTTTTTAAAAACTGTGTTTGCTCCCTTTTTCGTCATATTGTACCATTCTCAATTGTACGCCAGTCTATTGACAGTGTTCCATAATTTTCTGCACTGCTGTGCTCTTTTCAGCTTTGCTCTGCTGAGCTGGACAGGACGGCTACGCTCCCCCGAGAGAAGCCTCCGGAACTCCGGAAGCATGCTCCCATTATTGCCTCCTGCAGTCAGCGGAGCTTACAAACATGCAGCGGAGCATCTGTGTGTGTCTGAATGTGTGTGCTTGCACTACAAGGGCCCCATGACCCTAAAGGTTCGCTCACCGGTGGGCTCCTCTCAACTTATGGCAAATGCAGACGAGCCTGAAGCCTTCCTGCCGGCTCAAAGGGGTAGACAGTCTTCAAATGCACGCATTGTTAAACAATCTTACTTTAGCAGATGACATGGACATAAATGTGTTAACCCCAATATCAGGCATCCAAAACAAATCAGCCACTGAACAACGATTTATCTTGTAGTCCCCATTTCTGTCTACGCAACAAGACAAGGCAAGGCAATTTTATTTGTATAGCACACTTTCAACAACAAGGTAATTCAAGGTGCTTTACGTGACTAGGGGATAAAGTAAAAAACAGCAATAGAGCATAAGACACACACAGAGCATATGACGCGTAAAAAAGTAATTACTTCAGTAGCTTTCATGTGGATGACTGGCCAAATCGCAGAAAAATATCTCCATTTGGTGAGATACCCTACTATGTGTGGACAAGGCCAGAGTTTCTTCTGGCCATTCAAAGAAAATAATGATCCCGCCCCATGTGGATTCAAAACCCAAAACGGCATCTTAGACCCAAAGATGTGAGTCTAATAAACACCAGGCAGAGGTCGCCCCTGTGAGTTTTTGTCCTAAATCCAAGAGCCAGCCTGGTGCACAGCCCATCTGTAATCACTACACCACAAATTAAAGCCACAAAATCAGTTTACCCTTTCAGAAATCAGCTGACACAGGGTTGTGACTACCATGCATGGAAAGCTAAGGCCATAGCAGCGACAGGTTGACTTGAACCCCCCTTACTGCTTTGGCCATTTGACAAAACAGTCGGAAACTGCCAAAACACATTTCTATCAGGCGCTAAAGTGCTCTCTGAAAGAGTCTAATGATTTCTTTGCACTGTTCTTTTTCTCCTGAATGGAAAAATAAATCCACGAGTACATGAGTTAGAATTTAATGTGGATTTTCTCCTATCCACATAGGTCAAACTTAAACACCGCCTTCATTGTTTGTTTGTTTTTTTAAAGATCAATGAGGCGTTTAAACTTTAGAATAGTACATCAACTCTCAAGCATGGTAGTGGATGCATCGTGCTTACACCTTAAACACACATCTGACTCAGTTTAGGAATGGAGGAAGCTAAGATTCTTGCCAAAATCCAAGTTCAGCGTCAAATGCTAACAATACCAAGTCATACTCTCATTAGTATCACACATCGGCACCTAAAGGTGGGGTTCAGGCGTGCCAGCAATGTGCCAAATTAGTAAAAAACTATATTGAAACAACTTAAGATGCATGCTTTGTTTTCAGAAACAATTTTCCAATTCAATTCAGTTTTATTTATATAGCTCAGATGTCATCTCAAGGCACTTCACAAGAAAAATAATTTCAATACAATTGTACAAAATTTTAATCAGTTTAAAAGTTGTGCATTTAGGTAATCCCAGCAGATCGCATTGAGTCATTGACTTGAGGTTGTTCCCCTTTCATGCAGACTTCCAACCACAGCGATCGCTCAGCAATCCCTCATACTGAGCAAGCATGTAGCGACAGTGGAGAGGAAAAACTCCTTTTTAACAAGAAGAAACCTTAAGCAGAACGTGGCTTAGTACGAGCGGCCATCTGCCACGACCGTCTGGGGGTTCGAGAAGAGAGAGCAGAGAGACAGAAAGAACAAAAGTACATTTCCATTTCTCTCTGTAAAATGCCCTCACTACCAAAACAAGGGAACTGAGAGTAAAGCTACCCTGGCTGAGGTGACCATATTCAACCTAAGTCACGTATTATTTATGATACAAAACTGCATTAATATTAAACATAGTCAGATTAAATAATGCTGACAGAGCAGACAGCTAAAGAATCAACACAAAGAGCCCCAGCCTCTAAAACCTCAACGAGCATTAACGCCAAATGTGAAACTCACTACTTACTTTAGTTGAACTTGAAGAGAGTCTGTTTTAATAGCGTGTTAAGACTCAGCAGCATGTTCTGCTGAGTTAGTTTTTTTTTTTTTTAAACAAAAATAGGCGTTCAGATAAGTGGTTATCTTCACAGGGCTGTGCGAGAATCCAATTCAAATGAACCGATCCATCAGTCGGTAAAGATAAAACCAATGATACAGACTTAACTGTGGATACGGTTTGTGGGCCGATTATGCAAATTGTAGCCATCAGTGCCAAGTAGCAGGAATTTGCTTGCACACGCAAACACACACATCCATTCATGAAACCCAACACCTGTCACAGAGGATTCCTGCTGAATCAACGATGCAGATGATTGAGACTTGTAGTCGTTCCGTTCAGCTCCCTGTGGAACCAGCCCCTGTGTTCGCCTCTTTTAGATGCAGCTCGCGGGTTCCCGCCTCTGACCGTCACAACAGCTTTATTATGTCATCCGGGTCATTTTAGCTCTTCCTCCCTTTCCGTCGTCGATATATCTTCGCTTGCGATGCTTCAATCTGACATGTTTTGAGATGCTACACATGCCCTCAAAAAGGCACCTATTCTTTGTTTCCATCTCATCTTTCCTCCTTGACCTTTGACTGATGGATCTCAAAACTGGATACAACTCTGTTAGAATGTGAGATTTATGTGGCACACAAAATTAGGCCGTTATAAATGTGTTCAAAAACTTTTCCCGCCTGTGGTCAAACTGCGAAAACAAGTCTCCTAGATAGATGCGTGCTTAGACTAAATGTTAAGGTGAAAAATAAAACCCCTCCTCCTCCATTTGGAACAGTTTGTAACATTGCATCAGTTTGATAACAAAAGGAAAAACCCAGTGTGATATGAAGAAAAGTACCCGAGATTATGATGCTGCCACCACCGCGTTTACCTGTGAGCCGAGGTCGTGCTAGAATCTTTTTGCTGTTGGTCATTTTATCTGACGGGGTCAATAACATCCGTTCATAATCTAACCTGTCAATTTTTAAAATAATATTTTGGGATGTAAGAATATATCGATACATTGATATATTGGCATATTTTTGTCATGAAATTTTATCGATATTCAAAAGCAATGTATCGATTTTTATTATTTCTTTTTTTAGAATTTGAATGGAACCATTAATGATGACACACTGGAGATTGGCTTTACAAGCGGCACTTTAGCCAAAGTTTAGAAATCAGGGAACGTTTCGCCAATTGAAGTGATCAGAATTTGGCAAGACTCAATGATCGACGGCTTTTCTGATCGCTTCAGCGTGCGCTCTTTTTTTGCATCAGTGGTTGAGCTGCATGGCTCTGTCACGGCCGGTTTGTGTACAGTCACAGATGCGACCCATGCCTTCGAAACTGTTCTTCGTGCTGTCAACTCACGGATAGCGAGGAGCATTGAGTACGGTGTCCAGCTCTGAGATGATGCTCGCATGTGCTTTCCATCACCGTTGTATACTCGGCTAACGCCACCCCTGCCTGAGGCTATGGTGGTCTTTTGGTGACGCCGAGAGTGCCATTTCTTTGTCAAACAGCTCTGGAGTTGTAGCCAAAAAAGACACACTTATACATCCATTTTGCTGGAGCTTTGAAAGTTGTTTTTCACTTTGCATAAAGAGATATTATATTAAAAGGTGGAAAATGTTTAGAAATTATTTATCATATTCTCATTTTTTACATTATGAATGTGTTGCACTTTTGAGAACATCTGCAATGATAAATGCCTTTTCCAGATGTTTCTGACATGGAATGTAAATGGATGTGGCTCCAATGTGCAGTTATACCCTCATTTACAAATATTTCAATCACAGAAATATTCTTTAATACTCAATGAAAGTTTTTGTTTCCATTTGTAATTTTAAAAAAAAATCCTCATGGCCTCTAAAGAGAAAATGGAAAAACAAACTTTCTCCTCATGGTTTGTTAACACCTCTAGTGCTTTCACTTGTTTTGAATTTACATATAGCACAAAGGTCACAGCGGTGGCCGGTTAACAGTGTGGGGGGAGGCCTCTGTTTGAGGTTTTCTACATTCAGCAAGAAATGTGCATACAAGCGCTCTATATTAAATAGCAAAACCTTCACATACACTTGTTTAAGCAAACATCCAAGAAATACAAAGAAAAAAAAAAGAAACCTGAATTCATGAATGAGTTTTTAAAGGAGAATTTCGGTATGAAAACACCCTTCATATATTACAGAATGTTGCTTAATTAAATAGAAAATAACTGAAAATGTGATTTAGACGTGGTTGGCACATTCTGCTCAGTAGAAATATAAACAAGAGAAAACCTACACAGATCCTCCAGATTGGAAAAATGAGCAGGGTGGGACAGTGCTCCTTTAATTATAAAACAAGAGGCCCTCCTTTGTACAGTATGCAGCGGGTGCACACAAACGCACATATGCACACACTCTTGTAGCAACACAGCTCCTAGCGCGCACGAAGAGAAACAGAAAAGCAGTGAAACACAAAAGCAGGGTCTGATTAAAGCAGCACATTCCCCTGATTTTCTTTGATTTTTTTATTCCCCTTTCCCGCTGACGCCGGCACCTTTAAATGCTACCGGGGGTCGAGTTCTGAACACTCGGCAGATTTCTACCTGCATCCACCCCAACCTTGCACATTCCTGCCCTCCCAGCAGGGAGGCCAGGTGTTGAGCAGCAAAAAAAAAATTTATAAAAAAAAACAAAACACACACACTCTCCCTGCTGATAGGCGGTTACACTGGCAGATATCAAGGCAGCCACAAACACACATACTGTTAGCAAACCTCAGGCTGACTGAGACTACAGTCATATTTCTCTGAACTAAAGTAAGTTTATTGGTAAAATAATGACTTAAATTAGGTATTTGATTGCGAACAGATCTTTCAGCAGGAATAAGGTCTATAACACGCTCTGCGCTGAACTGAATTATTTACCTGAAACAATGTCAAGCTGAATGTAAACATCACTGATACTAGAGAAAAACCAGCTGACATCCACATGGCTACCAGTAGCATCCAATCAGCCCAAACTCCTTTTTTTGTATAAAATGCAAGTCGGAGGAATCCCAGTTGATTAGAAGTGATTTTCACAACAGCTGCAGATGCTGCATTCAAATACTGCTGGGACACTAGGCTGTCGAAATATCAAAACAACTCCAAAGTCGTTTAAGCATGTTTTATTCTCAAATATAGACAAAGAATGATTTAAACATTTGTAAATATTAACACTGACTGTTTTCAAGTTATTTTGTTTTCTACTCTGACTATGTCTGCTTGTACTATTTTTAGTTTGTTTTTAAATCTAATCAAATCTCCAGTCAGTTCTATACTTCCAGCTAATAGAACATAATAACATCAAGAATTGAAAAGAAGGAATTCAGAAAAAAGGTTCTTTGTTTAATGCTGATCAAAGTAAAAAAATTAAAAAGTCATATGCACATTTGTATTTATTTTTCTTGATTAAAGTATAGCAAAAACATACTGAACCATGATTTTTTTGTACTGTAACACTCCTAGTATCTAGTGAGTCATTTGTCACCTTAAACTTCGGCAGAAAACATTTTTTGACTTGGGCAACTGTAACACAACGTGGAAATTTGAAGAGAATTATGATCCTTCATGCTGAAAGCTGTCTGAACTTAGAACAGTTAATGCATGAAGGTGTTCAAACAATCAAACACAAACATTTTACATACTTTCAGCAGGACCAAAGAAATATAACTGGTTAAAAGACCAGCATATACAGTACAAATTGTGGTTTAATATGCAACAACTTACCAGTGCTAGCAAAATATTTTAGCACATGGTTAAGCAAAACCCCAAAAACCGAGCCTCTCCCTTCAGCTTGTAAATAGGGCAATCCGTTCACCGAATGGGGGTAAAGGGTGTGTCTGAATGTGTCCTTCCTGATAAATACGGCAGCCTGGCGAAACAACGATTACAACTGTGATACCACAACAGAGTTTCCAACTTCAAGCTTGGCGCCATGCATGAGCGTTTCTTCTTTGCTTCTTGTCTGCATGACTGCAAGGGTTGTCCTGCTGGTTTTCCTTTTTTCTTTAGCATCACACTGATAAATCAAGGAATTTCTGTCCGTGTAGTTTTGTTTTGCATATAAAACATTGATCTTGTAAGCTGCTTGCCAAATCTGTTCAACACCAATTTTATGTGGATTGTAAATGAGACATTAAAGTACATTTTTTTAATGTTTTCCACACTTGATTCCTGGTCCAGGGCTTTAGTGAGTAAGAAATGCTTAAAAAATGTATTAAGCAAAAATGAAGTAGGCTTAGGCCTACTAAAATAAAAAAATAAAACATGATCTAATTGCCTTTATTCCTAGCTCAAAAGTAACAATTACTATGACTGCTGCCAAATGACACTGAGTTTTGCAGTAATAATTAGAGCTACACAGCATGCTTAATCACACTACTTATCGCAACATCAACCTGGGAAATCAACCGCGAAGGAATGCTTTGATGCAATATTTGGTAGGATATTATATTATACATGCCAATACTATATCTAGTCTTTTGGATAAGCTTTTAACCCCAACCCTTGATATACCTTTTAATCATAAAGGGTGCTAGGGATAGTGTTGTGAAAGAAAAAGTGGGTTAGTCTCAATTGACATCGTCTTTGCAACATGCAACAATAGCATTGCAATTACATGGTTTAATGATAGTAATAATGTTAACTAACCTGGAAGACTGGTTTGTGTAAATAGTTTTACTGTGTTGTTGTCCTTTCTTTGATTGAAGTAATTTAAAGTGGCAAACAAGCCCATATAAAACCTTAATAACAAGAGAAACATCCATGAAAAGTTGACTTTCAAAGTTCGAAATGTTGTACTTACTTACCGTGTAACAACAAAGAATTTATGTGTCTTTTTAATGCAGTTAGCTGATTTTGTGACCAGGCTGTAAAGAAGAATGTAATGTATGAAACTATTACACAATATTAATTTGACCCTCTGCTGTCTGGCATTTCATTTTAGTAACTTTGATACACCAACCTAAGAAACATAATAAAACATCTAATGGTAGTTTACAAGTGCTTATTGAACAGCGTACTAGAGGTATTTGCCGTTCTACTCTTCATATCGGCCTAATGGTGCGTTCCATTTACCTCGGAACTTGGAGCTGGGTTTCACGTCACAGCCGAGTAAACAGCGTTCCAGATAACGTGGTCGGAGAAGTCCGGATTTCAATATGGCAACGCCCAGGTTGCCATTGTTGGTAGTACCTCTTACGAACATCGTTTTAAGCGCTACTTTCCGTATGCGAACGGCAGCTTTATCTGAAAGTTTAGAGTTGCAGGCTCTACGTGTTACATTAGTTTTAGATAAACTAGCGTGTCTTGCAAAATGAACATGTTTCCACCACATCTACTATCCAAACTACCGACAGGGGAGTACGGCTTTGGGGGATAGGGGGCGGTCCAGTTGATTCTTCCGACTCAGAAGTTGCAATTCCCGAGTTCCGAACAAAAAATGGAACGCGCCATAATTACATGGTGCTTGTAGCTTGCCAGCTCTCATTTCTATCCACACAAACTCGTCAAACAAAAATGTAACACATGCTAATTGCTTGTGGCTTGCGAACTGCAGTGTCCAGGCCCCGTCCACACGGGAATGTTGTTAACCTTTTGTGCCTTACGTCCACACAAAAACGGCATTGTAGGGAACCCTAAACACTTTTTCGTTTTTTTTAGAAACGCATTACAGAATTCATGTGAAAATGCTGACGTATCATTCGTAATTCTGCTGCAGCAGTTCAGCAGCAGTTTTACAAAAGAATTCACTCGTGTTTTGTTGTCCGCTGTTCTTGATTTCCTGTTGAGTTTACCGCTAACCTCGTGCGGAGCCTTTATGCCCATGTCCCATACTTTATGTGTAGCACCACTTACAAGATCGGGTGAAGTAAAAATAGCGATTTGGACCATTCTCGATGTTGATGGGGAAAATATTCTTGAAACTGTCGCGTGTGGATGTGTGCGTTTCTGAAACGAACAATCAACATGGCCTTAGAAACAGCTGTACTGTAACAAGAGTGATGGGTTTCACAGTTTTAGAGCCTAAACCACACCTGTGGACAAAAATGTTCCCAAATTGTTCATTTCATCCTGCTAAACAGTACTGCACAGAAACAGGTTTGGGAGGGGCAGCACTGTGTTAATGCTGGCTCCATGTGGCTGGAGAAAATTCAGGTAATTTCAGCATTTTCTCTCACTCATACCAACACGGAAAGAAGAAAAAAAATCTGTCCAAAACGTAGAAGTCGGTACGGTACACAAGTAGTATTATAAAGATATCTGTAGAAACTGAAAGGTCACTATGATGACCCATTGATCAAGAACTAAACCTGACATCTCAACCCATCTTCTCAATCTTCCGCCCAGCTCTGTGTCATCTGTCTGTCGTCCTACTCAAAACCTGGTAGAATTAGTCAGGCATTGACATTTAAACAGAGGCTACAGGTATTTACAGAAATTCTCCTAAGAGGGTTTTTTTAAGTCTTTAGAGGAATCCTGCCCATTTCATGGAAACTTGGCACCAGAAAACTATACAAATGCATAACCCAGCAAAGTTAAGGTTTTCTTTGTCCCACAACCTACATACTGTTAATAAAAGTAGACCAATCTTGATTTAATCAAGTCAATCACCAGGTTCTAGTTATTGTATGCCTGAAATACCAAGACAAGACATGTAGAAAAAATACACTTAATAAAATAATAGACTAAAATTTGCTGTCTGATATAAAACTATTCTCTGCTTGCAGCTGAAAGGCTGCAACTGAAGCATCTCGTTGAAAATAAGGTGTCGTATCAGTTATCTGTGGTGGCTGCTCTACAATCAGATATATAAATGCAGCATCTTTTTAGTATATTAACCATTAAAGTCAGATTCATTTCTGGGTATTTCGACCCAAGAGCGATCTCGATTGGAACTAGATTTTATAAGGATCGGATTGCATGAAATGGTTACAGCATACCGAGGATGTGTCCTGAATCATCCAGATAAAGACATAAAAATGAGCCAGCCAGAGCCTTTGCAGGAACACATGCCATTGAAGAGGAACAAGTGATACAAGTGGCGAGCTGATGATTCAACCGCCTGTTTGAATGTATTATGCAGTTCCTATAACAAGAAATGTGTGTATGAAAGGTGTAAGGGGATCTCTTAGCCGCTGAGTGTGCGACGAGGTGAGGATGAGAAGATGGAGGTGGGTGGAGAGCATTGTGGTTGGTAAACAGGGCCAAAACAGGAAAGCGTGGGCCCACCTGACATTCACCTCAGGGACCTGTTCGCTGTTGCCGTGCTGTACAAAATAGCCTAACGTAAGGTAGGAACTGAGACAGCAATTTGTTGCTGCTCCTCCACCCCTACTCACGCTCAGAGATTTAGAGGTAGAAAAAAAAATGAATCTACTGAGCAGTCATAAAAGCGTTGTAAAAAGGATGTTGTGCATGCTTTTCAGCTACACTGGAACAGGTGATACAATTCTGGAAGCAACAGGCTTCCAGGTTTTTTTGGTGCAGTTTATCCGATGGAGAACGCAGACACAGTTGAGACCAACGGCACCAACTAAGCTTACTGGTACGCCTGTTATTACAGTAATACTATCTCCTACTGAAAACGATGATAAAACCTTCGTTTAGGCAAACGATGTGGGCTACATTGATAACTGGCGAACTTTCTGGGGAAAACCTGGTCTGATCCGGAGAGACGGCATCCATCCCACTTTGGATGGAGCAGCTCTTCTTTCTAGGAATATGGCCGAATTTATTAGTCCTCCAAAACACTGACAACCCAGGGTCCAGACCAGGAAGCAGAGTCGTAGTTTAACCCACCTCTCTGCTGCTTCTGTACTGTTACCCACCCATTACCCTATAGAAACAGTGTCTTGCCCACGGCCAAAATTAAATGGATTAAAAATTAAGCCAACAAAAGCAAATTATGGAAATCTCATAAAGATAAATACAACTTTGACTGAACAGAAAAATAAACCTATTAAATGTGGTTTATTAAACATAAGATCTCTCTCCTCAAAGACTTTGTTAGTAAATGACTTGATTTGTGATAATCACATTGATTTGCTTTGTCTCACAGAAACCTGGTTGCAGCAGGAGGATTATGTTAGTATAAATGAGTCAACTCCTTCCAGTCATTTAAATTTTCACATTCCTAGAAATACTGGGCGAGGAGGAGGAGTTGCAACCATTTTTCGTTCTGATTTACTAATTAGTCCCAGACCAATTGATAGCTACAGTTCTTTTGAACATCTAACCCTTAATTTTCCTCATCCAAGTTGCAAAACATTAAGACCATTTTTGTTTGTGGTTTTGTATCGTCCACCAGGCCCTTACTCTCAATTCTTGGATCAGATCTCACATTTTTTATCTGATTTAGTATTAAATACTGATAGGGTCATTATAGTGGGGGACTTTAATATTCATGTGGATACTGAAAGTGATAGCCTAAATGCAGCCTTTAATGCTATTTTAGACTCAATTGGCTTTACTCAAAAAGTACAGGGATCGACCCACTCGGGTAAACACACTTTGGACCTTGTACTGACATACGGTATTGAGTGTGAGGAAATAACAGTCCACCCACATAACCCGGTCCTGTCTGACCACTTCTTAATAACTTTTGAATTTACTTTAACTGACCATCTTAAATCTGAAAGAAAATTTCATTATAGTAGAGCTTTATCAGACAATGCTGTAACAATTTTTAAAGAATCTGTTCCATTCTTAGTTTCCTCAGTGTCTCAGAGTAACACAGCGGATGGCAGCAATTCTATCTTTAACCCTTCAGAAATTGATGGTCAGGTTCACAGCGTTACGTCCTCATTCCGTTCGGTTAGATAGTGTAGCCCCCTTAAAAAAGAAAGTGGCTAGCCATAGGAGGCTGACTCCTTGGTTTATCGAAGAGTTGCGTACTTTAAAGCAGAATACTAGGAAGTTGGAGAGAAAATGGCGCTCTACACATCTAGAGGATTCCTATTTAACCTGGAATAACAGTCTACTGCTGTATAAAAAGACCCTTCGACAAGCTAGAACAGCATATTTTTCATCATTAATAGAGGCGAATAAAAACAATCCTAGGTTTCTTTTTAGTACAGTTGCCAAACTTACACAGAGTCATAGCTCTGTTGAGCCAACTATTCCCCCAGCTCTTAGCAGTGATGATTTTATGGGATTCTTCATAAATAAAATTAATTCTATTAAAAATAAAATCATTGGCATCCTCCCTAACATGACTACTTCTTTCTCAGTAAATGAGGCAGCATCGGAAAGAACTGTAGAACCTCATTTGTGCTTAGGCTGTTTTGATTCAGTTGAGGTTTCGGAATTATCAAAAATATTAGCCTCACCTAAACCTTCAACTTGTATGTTGGACCCAATCCCAACCAAATAATTTAAAGAAGTGTTCCATTTGGTTCCTGGCCCCATTTTGGATATGATGAATCTATCCTTAGTAAACGGATACGTACCACAAGAATTTAAAATAGCTGTAATTAAACCTTTACTCAAGAAGCCTTCCCTTTATCAAGATGACTTAGTGAATTACAGACCTATATCTAACCTTCCTTTCTTATCCAAAATCCATGAGAAAATTGTTGCAAATCAAGTCTCTGAGCATCTAAACAGTAACGAGCTGTTTGAAGAGTTTCAGTCAGGTTTTAGAGCTCATCATAGCACTGAAACAGCACTGGTGAAGGTTACCAATGATATTCTCATGGCCTCAGATAATGGACTTGTGTCTGTTCTGGTTTTGTTAGATCTCAGTGCTGCTTTTGACACAGTCGATCACAATATTCTCTTAGAAAGGCTTAAACATGTTGCAGGGATCAAAGGAACAGCACTAGGCTGGTTTAAATCATATTTGTCTGACAGATTCCAGTTTGTTCATCTAAATGATCAATCTTTTTCACTCTCAAGGGTTACTTGTGGAGTTCCACAGGGTTCTGTGCTTGGACCAATTCTTTTCACCATATATATGCTTCCAATTGGTAGAATCATTAGACAGCATGGGATAAATTTCCACAGCTATGCCGATGATACACAACTATATTTATCCATAAATCCTGATGAACCCAGTCAGTTAGGTAGATTACAGGCATGTCTGGAAGACATAAAAACATGGATGAATCTAAACTTTTTGCTTTTAAATTCTGACAAGACAGAAGTTGCTGTCTTTGGACCAGAAGTTCTAAAAAGAAACTGATTAGTCAATCACTTCATCTGGATGGCATTAAATTGGCCCCCAGTAATAACGTAAAGAACCTCTGCGTTATTTTTGACCAAGACTTGACATTTAAATCCCATATTAAACAGGTTTCTAGGATTTCCTTCTTTCACCTCCGGAATATTGCTAAAATTAGAAACATCCTGTCCAGGAGTGATGCTGAGAAACTAGTCCATGCATTTGTTACCTCAAGGCTGGACTACTGTAATTCGTTACTATCAGGTAGTCCACAAAATGCCATTAAAAGCCTTCAGTTGATCCAAAATGCGGCAGCAAGAGTTCTGATGAATATTAAAAAGAGAGATCACATTTCTCCTGTTTTAGCTTCCCTTCATTGGCTCCCTGTTAAATCCAGAATAGAATGTAAGATCCTTCTTCTTACATATAAAGCCCTTAATAATCAAGCTCCATCATACATCAGAGATCTGATTGTTCCATATGTTCCTAACAGAGCCATTCGCTCTCAGACTGCAGGTTTACTTGTAGTTCCTAGGATTTCTAAAAGTAGAATGGGAGGCAGATCTTTTAGTTATCAGGCTCCTCTCCTGTGGAACCAGCTCCCAGCTTTAGTCAGTGAGGCAGACACTCCGTTTACTTTTAAGGCCAGGCTTAAAACTTTCCTTTTTGATAAAGCTTATAGTTAGAGTGGCTAAGGTCATCCTGAGCTAGCTCTGTAGTTATGCTGCTATAGGCTTATACTGCTGGAGGACAGACACCTATTTTCTTCACTCTGCTACTTCCTTTTCTCCTACGACTCTCCAGTTGTATTACAGTACATTCTGTTATTTCGACTGTTAACTTTGTTTTCTCTCAGTGTTTTTCTCCCCATAGAAGATATACCTGGTCTGGTATCCTGCTTGGCTGCAATGCCCTGTTGGACGGGGGGCATCGACTGGGATGATCCTCTCAGTAACTGAACATCCACTGTGTCCTGTTATCAACTTTTTACTTTCTGTAACATAGAGAGTTCTCTTATATCGGATCTTCTGTTCCTTCTGTGTTTCTGCGCTGTCTTCTCAAACCCCCAGACGGTCGTGGCAGATGGCCGCTCCTACTGAGCCTAGTTCTGTTGGAGGTTTCTTCCTGTTAAAGGGGAGTTTTTCCTCTCCACCGTCGCTACATGCTTGCTCAGTATGAGGGATTGCTGAAGGATTGCTGTGGTTGGAAAGTCTGCCCAACCTCACGCCAATGACTGACGCAATCTGCTGGGATTCCTTAAATAGGAAACTTTTTAACTGATTGGAATGTTTGTAGAAATGTATTAAAAATGACTTCTTGTTAAGTGCCTTGAGATGACATCTGTTGTGAATTGGCGCTATATAAATAAACTGAATTGAATTGAATTGAATTAGGTATATTTGTTGAGAGGCTGGGGCATAAAGAGATAGATCTTTGATCATTCCTCCTTGTAAAATCTCTCCAAAGTTATTTCTTATCAGGTTTTCTACAGGACTTGCAGAAGAGGGTTGATTTTGTGTCTGGTGAACTTTCTCTGCACTGATTTAGCCATCTGTTCTGGATCCTAAAAGATCCAACAATGACCAATTTCAAAAACATCCTGGTATTATCGGTTTCTATGTGTTTTTGGAAGAGAAATGGGCCCACAGCATCACAGGTTCTCAGTCATACAAAAAAACCTGAGCATATTCTTCCTGACATCTTATAGCACAGAGATAAACTTGGCTCCTCACCCAATTGACCTTTGACTCAGTCCCATTCAGCCCCGCCTCCTGAACACAAAACCAACCAATAGCATTCAACTAACCAGTTTCCTGGCAACAAACAGACTCTGATATTGTCGCCGTCTCGCTCCATAGAGAAGGATTAGGAACTGCGACTCTTGTGGTTTTCTGGGCTTTATTTGTGTTTTAAGTCACAAAAACAGTTAAACGATGCCTGGGGCACAAAATAGAGACACGGTATCACGAGAAGATAATCAACAGCGTTTATTTTATATCGTTTCCCTAACCAAAACAAAACGTGGACAAATGTCTCCGTTGGATGGATAAAGCTGTGTGGCAGACCACACAGTCAACTTAATGTGACAATTGTAATCAAGAATGTCTGTGCTTAGAGACGGTCTTGGTAATGCTATGGTCTTCTTATACGATCTCAGGAATCAGGTCACATAAGTTAATTCAATTCCACCTTACTGATCTCAGAGGGAAAATGGGTCATTTCAATTACATAAAGCCTAGCGGTAATGAGCTTTCTTAAACTAGCCACCTGGCAGCCTATTGTTATGCTAACTGATGGTAAATTAATTAAATACATGACCCTGCTGTACATGAACAATGCTGGTCTGCAATGACAATCCTCTTGTTAAAGACGGTTGACACAACGTGAGGCCCTGCCACTTAACATATAATTCCAATTTAAAATTTTGCCCACAGCCCTCCATGGCATAATGCTGACCTTTCTGAAGGCTCCTCAAAGACATTAACTGTTGTTGCCACCAAAAATTGTCAGGAGCCTCTTTGGGAATTGGTTTGGCACAGACCGCTCACATTGTCAACATGCAGTTAGCTGCAAAAAGCTTGTCTGAGTTAGCGACACTCGTAGGGGCAAGCAGGACTGAGCGACAGGTGGATTTGCCTTCTTGTTCCGAGTGTAAATATGGGCACGTTTTGGTGAGAAGCTAATGCCTCGTCAACTATTCTTGATTTATGAAGATCAAGGCACTCCTGCCTTACTTCAATGGCATGTTATTTTGTGTTTCCCATTTTGAAGAGTGGCTATGTGAAATGGTCCCCTATAGCGATGTAAGAAAATATCAATGAGCCGATATGTCGCGATATTTTATCTAATGATATCGTAACGATAATATTCAAAAGCAATGCATCAATTTTAATTTTTAGTTTATTTTTTAGAATTTGAATGGAAGCATTAATGATGACAGTCATTTTTGTAGTAACATTAAAAGTATGACCGCTAGTTGGTGGCTGTTTTCACCATCTTCCTTCCAGTGGATCAACTAGATCTGGTAATAAAACTGGAAGTGTTAAATGTGAAACAGGTTGGAGTGTTTAGAATGCTGACACAGTTTTTCTACAACTAATTTAAGTTTTAAAAATCCCATTACTTACTCATAGCATTGCAATATATTATATAGTATTGTTACTCCTCTAATTTTATTCCTACAAAAATTACAGTATTTAACACTCACTAAATAATTAACATCTGGATTAGTCCCAAAAATATATATATTTCGAAGATTATGCTTCTGCAACAAAAGATCAATCAATTACAAACCTTTTTATTTTTTTCACAGTGAATCCAAATGAGCATATAGGCCCTTGTAGAATGCAATGTGTGACAACAGAGCAGCTCAAACCTGCACTGCTTAAAATACTTGTACGTATTTTCAGGTGATGAAAATAGACTTTCATCTGCAGCATTAGTATGATACACAAAACCAGGCTTCACACACACACAATTTTGATTGATTTAGCCCGTCAAAGTGGCTCTGTAACCAGGAAACCGCATTAATAAGATCAGTGAAACGGTTAACTTTTCGAGCTAAGAAAGCCACAAATCATAAAAAACACGAAGCAAGATGCGTTGACTGTGTGAAAATGTTACGGTTACATTGTCTGAACGAGAAGAAAACATTGAACCCTTACGAGGACTCTGCTGTTCTGACGGGAATGCGGTTGTATCAAGATGACAATTGGCCTTGAAAGCTGCTGTTTAGACTGCCAACGGGTCACCAATCTGGTGTCTCAACCAAAACACAGGAGTTACACCATTTGTGGCTCTCCTACTCTCCTCTCCTAAAGGACTCCCCCAGAGCCCGGACCAAATCCCTCCACAGGGTTCTGCCTGAGCAAGCCGCAAATATTTATGCACTTTTTCTTTTCTTTATTCTTTTCTTTTGTTTTTTTACAGTCCTGTAATCAACGTGAGATTGAAGCGCCCAGAAGATGTCATGTATTGTCCTTTTGGTCATCGTCTCCACGCTGGCACAGAGGCTGACGGAGAGAGAGAAAGCAGGCAGAGCAGAGCAGCCATGAGTCAGCCGGAGCCAGCCCCCCTGCCTAATGCTGAAATCAGAGAAACCACAAGAATGTAACAGCTTCTGTTATTATTCCTCCCTGCTGCCTCGCAGCCTGATGGCCTGCCCCAGAAAATAGCAGCCAGCCTGCCTGTTTCTCACACACACGTTTTTATGTTATCCCTGTCTTCCTCTCAGATATACTGATTTCTCTCAGGGTATGGCTGTACGTTTCTGCTTGTGTTCATTTCTGTACAAATAAATACTTCATGCAAGCTCACACACACACACATATATATATATATCAATATTGGTAGTTCTTTTTAGAGTATTGCTCCAAATATAAAACTCAGGAAAGAACTTCCGACATTTAAAAGAAAGTTGATTCTGTTTGTGCAACAAGGCAGCAGACAAACAGCGGCCTAGATGTTGTTTTAAGACCCAACAAGGTTTCAACTTTTCTTATTACTAAAAATTAGTTTCTCCCCAGATTCAAGTTTTCAGTAAGTTCAATTTAAGATTGATGGGACCTCTGTAAAACAGCTAGGATTTAAATTTGAATTAGGTGAATTCATATTTTATAGCTGATATTTTCCTTGCTTGACCTTTGTAAGGTAAAACTCAACGGTTAGCTTTGGTAAGTTTATTATTATTTTGTAAAGCAAAGTGGGTGTTTCAGGGCTGTACAGTGCGACATAAAAAACACTGTCTGTGCTATAAACCTTTTTCATAAGTAGCACCCGTGCGACAGCTTTGTAAGCTGAATGTTTATTTATAAATTGCAAGATGCCACCGTGACAGATGAAGCGATGGTGTCTCAACGCTGGACAGTGGCTGCAGTCATTACGCATAATCATGTGACTTCACCCCGTTCGGCTGAAACAAGAGAACGGTGTTGCCAACGTAGCGACCGTGTCGCAATATATATAAGTGTTTAGAGCCCTCTAGCAACTCTTTCACAAGAAAGCGACAAATCTAGCAACTTTTTAATGGTGTTTTTGGAGACGCATCATTGTTACTGTTCTCACCGAACAGCTGTGCTGCAGTGAGCCCAGAGCGCTAACAGCATGCAGCTCCGTCCTCCTGCATGCCCAGGCTCTGCTCAGTCAGAGCAGATGATGCTTCAGCAAGAAAGACGAAAGAGAAATAAGGTCTGCCCCGTCTTTGCTGAAGGCAAACGTTTGGGACATCTGAAATTACTTCTCCATGCTAATGACCACCCTTAGCTACTTTTTTTTTTTTTTTACAAATTTGCAAGTATATAAGAGCGATCTTTCTTTTATAAGCCACAAACAAACATCCGGCAGAGCTGCACACATGTGGCGCATTCAAGGAACATTGGAAATACATGCCGAGTTCAATAACGTAGGACTTTTAAAACTTCTGACAAAAAACACTGAATATAATAACATAAGCCATAAACTTCTGTTTAATGGTGGTTGAAAAGCAACGTTTGTTGCAAACTAAATATACGCGACTTATTTTCTACTAAGTACTAAAGAACAAACAAAAGCTATATTCTTCCTATTAATTTTGTTTTCCTAAAATATCAACATTTTCTTCAGAACTAGAAATTTTGTTTAAAATGTCTTGGATCTCCAGTTGCAATTTGATATCTTGTAAATGTTGTACCAGTTCTCTTCTCTCAACATTTTACTTTAGGGAAAATAATATAAGCTGTTCCACAGTCTCTTCTTGAAGACAAGGTCTTAAGAGATTGTAAAAGACATTTTGTGTTGATGCTACAACGTTTTTGTCAGTGCTACAAAACCAGCAACCTCTGTAGCACCAGTGCTATAAGCTGAAAAACTTAACGTACAGCCCTGATATGGCTGTTAGTACACAACAAAATCTTGTTGCATAGAAGAAAAAAAAATTCAATTTCTTTATTTTAAAATAAATTTATTTATAAGAATTTTAAAATTAAATCAAGAATTTAGTGAATTAAATGATTAATTTAATAAGTATTTAATTAATTAAATTCTTAATTAGTGAATTAAGTATTTAATAAATAAAATAAGAATTTTATTCAATTTAAATGTTTTCAGTTTTGTGAATTGAATGGTATTGTATGGTATTGTTTACTGAAAATAAAATGACGTGGAATTAAGCAGTTTTTTTCTTCTTAAAACAAAATAATCGTTTAGACTAATCGATAAGTCGGTAAATTAGTTGGTAGACTAATCAAAATTAAATTAGTCGTTTGTGGCAGCCCTAGTGGCCTCCCATACTGTATTAAATATAGAGCTGTTAGCTGATAAGATTTAAGAAACACCTCTTCCTCAGTCAGAACCCAACAAATAATTTTTCCCAGAACAGAATTGAAGTTAAAGAAGGAGGCAACAAATGAACGGGTGTACAAATTTAAGCTGCGGATACTGCAAATTATGGATGAAAAATAAACATATTCAGGACTTTTAAGGCTAAAATTGAGATGACTGAATTTTAGAGAAGTACTGTTGCCTTGCAGGAAGGCAACAGTGGATTCGAATCCCACCCTCTTTCTGCAGGGAGTTTGCAAGTTTTCCCTGTAATTGTGTGGGCTCTCTCCAGGTACTCCGGCTTCCTCCCACATTTCAAAAACATGACCGTTAGGTTAATTGCTCTCTAGAAATTGCCCTTAGATAGGAGTTTGTGCGTGCATGGTTGTTTGCCTGGTGTCTCTGTGTTGCCCAGTGATGAACTGGTGACCCGTCCAGGGTGTGAGAATCTGTATTACCGCCGCTAAATAGATCAAAACTCTTTTTTAGCTTGTAAAAATACGCATGCTTTCTGATTTACTTTGTTTTCAGTTCGGTAAAATCAGATAAAGAATTAATGCTTTTATGCACAAATGTTGATAACCCTTCAAGTCCTTCCTTGTGTGTTGAAAAACTAAAACCCTCATAAAAACAGCTGCAGCTGTTTGTTTTTTTACCCCTTTAAATGTTGAATCAAAGTTGAAAGTTTGCACAACAAAATGTCTAGCCTATGTGTTAATAGTCAGAAAAAGAAAATCAGAATTGGAAACTGGTCAATTAACAATTTTTTGTGGCGATCGGTGACCTCTGGCCTCTTTTCTGTGCCTGACTGATACATGAGCTGCAGTGAATTATAAACACATGTCTAAAGCCTTCAGCTTCAAAATAACAGTGAGATTAGATTCGATTTGCTTCTCTTTAACTTCCCAAACGATTTTATTCATGTTGCCTGGGTACCACAGCAACAGAAGAGTAGATGTACAAAGGTGAGCTTATTTCTAATTTTCATCATCAAGGTTACTACAGCAGTCCAGCTTTTCTAAATTCATTATTTTAACACCGATATGAAAATTACATATAAAGTTATGACGTTTTTTTTTAATGCAAGTATTCAATAATGTCCATGTTTTTCCCATAATGTGCTACCTTCTAAAGAATCCATTGAATCTACTTTTACATGTGATAGAAAATGCATTTTGACTCTATAAGACAATTGTTTTTATCCCAATGGTTCAATTGAAATGTCAGGCTAGAAATGCACCAATCACATTGCCAGAGATCGGAATCAGACCATTTTTCTTCGAAAGGCTGAATTTGCAAACAGTCATAACAAAAACAAGTAGGAAATGAGTTAGAATCAGCCTCCCTTTCCTTCATAATTCTTCCTACACAAAGATTTTCAACAAGACCAAAATGTGTGCTTACTGAGGACTTTTGTTGCTTTTTCTATTGATAAAATGTGTGAATTGTAAGATGTTTTCATAGATTCAACCAATCTTCCCATAATCATGTCAGGTCAAATACTGAAAATATTTTTTTTAATTAAATGTATTCAAATGAATTCCTGCATTTTTTTAGTATAATAAAAATACAGGTAAAGGTTGGGGATATCTGCTTTTGATGTATAAATGGGGATAAACTTTTAGTTCTTTATATTTCAAGTGGTTATATTGTTTTCTACTCTGGCTATGTCTGCTTGTACTATTTTTTTTTTTTTTTTTTTATCCAATCAAATCTACAGTCAGATCTATACTTTTAACTTTTTAAGATATACAACATGATAAAATTAAATTCATTTCAGGGACTGAAAAAGAAATTTAGGAAAAAAAGTAAATTTGTTAAATGCCGATCAAAGTAAAAATGAAATGAAAAAAAAAACCATACAGAACCTTGATTCTGTGTACTATTACACCTCTAATTGTTAAGAAAAAAATAATCTGAATCTGCAGGTCAGACCTCCAAAAATCCGGCCTGGTAAAGCCTGATCTGTCCATTTCTAAACGTAGAACGTAAAGAGAGATCTTTCCACAAATGCAATTAAGTTTGGAGTGTTTTTTGTGTAAACTTGTGGAAAATTTCATTCACAAACAATATAATTATGGGAACTTTTCAGGTTTATGAATGTTTCAGCAATTAAAAAATGTACATGTAAAACATAGATAAATAAACGGCTTTCAGAGAGCCCTAACCATGACAACATTTTCATAGCTTCCAGCTATAATTGGCACGTGTCTCTTGGCTCTCCAGGACGAAGAAGAGGAATCCACAGACCGGTCTGGCTTCGTCACATGCAATATGATTCATTAACAACGGAGATTAAACAAAAAGATAAAAGGGGAGAAGGATAAAAACAGAGAAAACCCCCTCTCAGAAATTACAGGAAGCAGTGTGGGGTAAGGGGAGAACTAATGATGTCTTGTGCTCTTCGTGTTTGACTTGGATATGGAATCGCTTTGCTTTTCCTTCGAAGATCTCCAAGCAAAACAAGCCAGGGATAAAATTCAGTTTTGCTAAGTAAACCATTGATGTTCCAGTAAAACTTCTGTCACGTGCTGCAGAAAAATACACAGAATAACCGAACAAGTTAGAGAAAGCCACTGAAATTAGGACTTTACACTTCTTGTTATATAACGGAATAAAAGCACAACCACAGGCCTCATAATACATTCAATGCAATATTCATAACAGGGGCAGAACAAAATAGGGAGAGCTGCCCGTTCTAGGCTCTAACCCAGTTTGCTTGAGCAACTGTGTCCTTTGCCTTCCTAAGGTATTCAAAGCTCTTCAAGCAGCTGTTTCACGGGCAGAACTGACCCACATACACACACGGCTCAGTTTAGCCCAGTGGCAGAAGGTTATAGCCAGCATGTGGCAATGGGTCGACAAACTCTTTGCTAGGCACAAGTCAACACACAAGAGGCATGAAAATGTTGGGAAAGTGGGGGAAGGATCATAAATTGTCCAACGCCGCTGTGTGTGCGAGTGTGTGTGTGTGCTTGGTGGTGGGGGGGGGGATAAGATGGTTGATAGTGAAGTAGGGAACAAGACAAAACATGTCCTGAAGAATGATCGCTGAGTGAAGAGCCAGGAAGCAGCTGTACTTGCATACCTGGGGATCGTAAAGAAGGGGCTCCAAGCTTCTCCTGCTTTGCAAAGAAACTTCAAACAAGGCAAAGCTACAAGCACTCGGCTGCTTACTAACTTCATCATTGTTGCGGCTAAGGAGTGTTTTTGCAAATTAATACTTTGCTATTGAATCCACTGAGTGAATAAAATTAATCTTTTGTCTCGTGTCGTTTGTTCCCAACCATTTTCACGTGCATCCAACCCCAACCTCCCATTTTTTAGCACACATGCATCCCAACACACAGTATGTCATCCAAATTGAGCTTTTGGCAAAAATCGGACTAAAAGCTTAGCCCGTATGGGAGCCTTTAACCCAGTTGACATGTCACTCAGAAAATCAAATTATTGAAAGAAGTGCGTTCGCTGCCATGACGCTAGGTGGCGACATGCGCCCTTTCTCCGTGGGATTTTTCCGGGTGGCCGAGCGTCACGCAGATGGTAAACAAATGCTGACAGCAGTGAAGCAGACAGAGTAAAAGCAGGAAACGAACAAAACGAACGAAGAAACGGCAACAGCGCTGCAGCACAGTACATTTTGTAAGTATTGTACTGTTTGATTGTGTTGCACTCGTTGTTGCTGCTGTGTTGTTGTGTACCGGTGTTGTTACTTCTCGTTTCCGCGGTATCATCACTTCCCGTGAAAAGTGAGGCTAAGTGTGAGTTGCATGCAGAGAAATTCGATTTTCCAATCGCATTGATTGGATGCCTTAGTCCGATTACTCTAACTCTAGTTAGGTTTAAATTCAGTCGGACAGAAATTCGGCTTTCTCTTGCTGCATATGTAAATGCACTGACTGATGCGCACTTGCTACAAATAAATTTTTCTATTAACTGTCTTTACCAATGTATTTATTTTTTCATAGAAATCCTGTTTAATTGGATTTTATATACACCTATCTATGATTATTTTCCTGCCCTAAATTTCAAGCTTTTTCTAAAAGTTATTGTAACTTTCTGGACAATGGGTACAGAACAGGTAAAGTTGGCTTCTAATCTGGCAGTACGGTAAAGATCATCTTAAGTTTTTTTTCTTTTGCCATCTGACCTAACTTAGAACAGCTCTATTTACTAATATATAATACTCTTATTTCTCAGTTTAGGACTGTTCTTTGAAGCTCAGTTTTTTTACCTTGACACATTTATTCTGTTAGATTAAAATAAGGCAGATTAAATACTTTTTTTTAGAATGAAAAAAAATAAAAATTAAGTCCATCTTAAGGGACAAGAAATTAGGTAACTTGGTCATCTTAAAGTCATTGCTTTTCACTTTTTTATGGTGAACATCAGGTGTATGTCTTTTGTACAAGACAATGCCATGCATTTTATATTGCAACAATTTTGCTCTCGTTTCATATAAAATTCTGTTACTTCTTGGATGACAGCAACACATTATTCAATTAAGTAAGTTGTGTATCAACATAAACATTTAAAGAGAATATTTTACATTACGTATTTTTGACAACATAGTTGTGTTTGTGACTTCTCCAACCCCTAATTCTGACAAGGATCAAACATTTCTTAGAACGTTTTTTATACCATACATTCGCATTAACCCAAAGTCAGACACAAAACTTCCTTTGCAGGATGCAGGGACTTCAAGACCTTCTAAAAAATAAAATTAGGACTTTATCGCAATGCACTAATCAACTACTGAACAGTCGTGTTTTGTTATTCAAACTGAATGAAATCCATTTTGCAAATGAAACTTTTTTCCCCAGAGGCAAAGTTTGTTTACATTTGCCCAAGCAAATGATCAAAATACAATTGGATATTATGGCATCCTTGCCACCATGCTTAACTTGGTTACGAATTTTTAAGGGTTGTAATTTTCCTTAAATCAATTTATCAACTCTTAATGCTTTTCAAGACCCCGCGGACACCCTGTAAATAGACTGAAGAGATTTAAGCCGCTAAGTTGACACTCGACAAAAGAGAAACAGATTTCATGAGATTTGAAAACAGCCCCACAATGTGCCATTCATCTCCTGCTACAGACCAATTAAAAACAGACTTACTGAATAAAACAATAGGACAAATTTAATTGTTTCCTCACGAGAGCGTTGGAGGACCTGTACATGTTCCATCTATATATAAGTAAACAGTACGAGAAACGCTTTAAATGTCACAAATAACAGCTTACTAGAAAGTAATTCTTAGTCTGTTCTGTTTCCCTACATGTGTAAAAGTACAATGACTTATTTGGTCCATGTATCCATTGCATATTCAATCAATGACAATGTTATAGTCCTGTAATGCTGCTGCTGAGGCAAGTGGCTCTAATAAGGACGATAATAGATGATTAATTACAACAGATGCTTTTCATGAAGCCAAGCCCTGCAGATGTGGAGATAAAAAGGAAAACCCCAAAAATGTTTCTCAATGAATCAACGCATTTATGTGAATTTCCAGATGCTCCAATGAAAAAAAAGGTTTACAAGTTATCAACTGCTCTTTTTTCTGTATGCTACAGAGTGAGACTTGATAAGAAATGTATTGTCTACAACGTTATCTTACTGCTACCAGTGTGGTAGAAAAAGAGGGAGTGTTCTGATAAACCCGGTGGGCCCAATAATGCAGCCTGATTGGAAACAGAAAACATAGCAGTGAATTAACATCGTCTATGGCATAGAATGCATTCGTAGAACTAACAAATGTTAAAATTTGTACCTGATGGGGGGGAAAAAAAACATTTAAGACTTTAAGGCAACCTAAAAAAAATGTTAATTGACCTATTGCTTCGACTTCTATCAAATCTCTTCAGCGGTTTTTCTTTTTCGTTTCTTTTTTAGGAGAATTTCTTGTAATGATTATTATTGAGGAAACCTTATGACAGGAGAATTACTTTTCTGGTAAAGGGAACACGCCGTCCTGGATTCTGTTGGCTTGGTATGTTTGTGCTTCGGATGTTTTTAAATCTAAAAGCCAGGCTCAGAGCAAACGGCCCCGCAAAGCTGCTGCACTCAGAAGTTATTACAGTAAATGTTTTAGCAGGAGGACACTTAACATCTTTTTTTTTTTTTTTTTTTTTTTTTTAAACAGAGGTTATAAAAACATTTTGAATGTTGACAATAATAGAATACCGGTTAAGTCTGAATTAGCCAAAAATAAGTGGCGTTAGTATCTGATGGTTGATGTCCCTGAAAACAATTCTAGGAATAGTTAGCCAGAAAATTAAGCTAAGGAGACTATTATGGGTAGAAAAAATGGGTTTATATTTAAGTTATTCTCACTCAAAGCAAGTTAAAAGTAAAGTTAGTTGAGGGTTCAGAAGGCCTCTGGATATTCAGTCAAAGATAACTTTGCTACGCGATTAGGCGGAAATAAGGTAAACGACATCTAAATTCACATTATTGTTTTAGCCACACTAACTTAAACACTTTCCCAAAATAATATTTGAAGTTTTTTTTTTCTTCCTTTAGAACTTAATTTACTTCCAGAACTTACATTTGAAGGTTTAATGGGGGGGGGGGGGGGGGGGGGTTAGGACAAAGAAAAGTCTACTGTTGTTCTGGTCTTCAAAAGCAAAGCCTGGGGCTAAAGCCAGACCTCAGCTCGTTCTTTAAAAGAGCCAACTTAGAGTAATGGCGTTACGTCACCATTAAAGCTGCACAATATATTGTAGATATATCGTCATCGCAATTGTTGGTTGGCTAATATTATCTAAGTGTAATGTACTTAAAATGTTCATGCTAATGTAATATTCAGCCAGTTGGACAGAGTGTCGTGGCAGCAGATGCTCACACTGGACAAAAATGACATTCCTCAACATGCTTAAGGTCACAGAATAACAGAAGCACATATGACAAAGTGAGGAAGGAAGAAAATAGGCATACGGATGCAGTCCTTGTTACATTTATAAATTTTAACCATAGCCATGGCAAGTTTTTCTAATATCACGCAGCCCTAATGTACGTCAACATCTCATCCAGTTAATGTTTGATCCAACCTGATTTTTTTTCTGTAGTGAATCACTATTTCTCCCAGTATCAATGCTAAATGTTGCCCTAATATGTGTTGAGTTCCATGAACTGGTTTCCTGCATTTTATAGGATCCAGTTCAAGTTATTATTGTTTGTTTTGAAGTCCTTGAATGGTCTTGCCCCAGCTTATTTGTCTGAGCCTTTAACACGTCATGGTCTTACAGACTCCGGCTAATTTTAATACGCTTTTAAAGACCCATTTTTATGAGCTGGCATTTAACTAAGAGTACACCAAGTATTTTTGTCATTCGGTTCTATATTTTGTATTTTTGTGTCGTTTTGGTTTATTGTTGTTTTTAATCCGTTTTCCCTACCGTGTGAAGCGCATAAGTCAGCAATTGCTGTTGTAAATGTGCTATATAAATAAATTTGACATTGAAAATATCACTTGCTCACTTCATTCACACTGTTTTAATAAAACTGCCTGATTGTGTTGAAAGACCGACAGTCGGAACCGTTCTTATTGGATTCAGACAAAAAGATCTGCTTTTTTGTGGAAATCGGTCTTATAGTGAGCATCCATAAAGTGGGCTTCTACCTGATTCTTAGGTCATTAACAATTTTTTTTTTAATCTCCATTTTATGAAGCTTTTTATAAAAATATGAGTATATCTGATTTAAACTTTTCATGTGGATGGGAAGTGAAACCACTGCAAAAAATGTCATCTTTACAAAGTATCTGTGTTTCTGGGGACAATACTCTACTCCCACAAGGCCAGTGTGCTAAAACGAGTGTTTGTGAATGCCTGTTTGACGCCGACAACAGATTTGGAGACGCAAATAGTAGTTAGGCAGTATTTATAAGGAGCAGCTGACTGAATCAGAAACGGTGCTTATAAATTCAGATGAAAACGGTTGTAAATTCAGCTGTGAGCTCTATTTATTGACCGACATTTGATACTTAATGGGTGATATTGGGATAAATGAGTAAAAACAAGAGACAAATAGCTCACAATATTCCAGAGCAAACTGAACTTGAAATCCATTGTTTTTTTATTAAAGAAGCAGCAAATTTAGGAAATTATGCATGGCGCTTACGTTTTTGTAACCGATTATTGGTCTCTGGGGAATATTTGATGATTTCATTGATGATTAAACCTTCAATTAGGTAACATGTATTATATTTAGCAGTTTTGTTAAAAATATATAATAATCAAAAGGATTGGCCAATAGGTTTTGATCCATAAAGGGGGATGGGGTGGATGTCTCCATCCTGCTCCTCTATAGCTAGATAATATACAGTTTTAGCTAATTTAGGCCACTGTTACAGTATGATAAGCAGGATCATTACCATAATTTACTGCTCCAAATCATTGATTGTACGCAATCTAAAGGGAATAAAATTAGAATATAAAGAAAAGGAATAAGAATGTTAGAATATAAATAAATGGTGCAAACAGAAGCTTTAAACACAATTACCAGCATTTCGAATGAATATGAAGAAGAAAAAAAAAACTGAGTTAATCAAGAGTCATTAGACATTGATAGGTAACTGAATTTATCTGTACTTCATCTACAGGGCCAATGTTATTTTTAACCCAGTGTTCACAGGCAGAAAAAGATGTTTAAATCTGAGCTTCGAATCTTAAAACCTGCAAACACAAGATGCCGCCGAGACAAGGCAGACGGACGCTTCCTAAAAGCTCATTTGGAAGGCGATACATTTTTTTTTCCTCCCCTCACAACAAATAAAAACGAATGCTTCACTGTCAATATGGCGTTACATGCTTTCCATTTCCAAAGTCAAGATCTGCTAGGACACTTTCATCCTGGCTTCTGTAGCTGTGGCAACTCGCAGCGAATAAACACAGCTGTGTTTGGAAGCTTAGGAGACGGGTTTTTTGCTAAAGTCTGGTGAAATAGCTGTCTTTTTCAGATCTATCTGGTTAGATATTTGCATGAATGGATGGTGGTTGGGGTGGTTCACTTAAAACACTGCCAGTCACACAGACTAACAACTGCAGCCTAGGAAGAGTGTTGTAATGTTGCTTGAATCCAAGTCGATTTATATCTACCGCGCTTGATATCTAAGCTATTAATCTGTGAGCCGGGTTAAAAAATGATCCATCTAATTCAGCAGGATTGACAGACAATAACTGCATACGTGGAATGGTTTTGCAAACCCCTGGCAACAATCCCATGTGGTTTAATGTAAGAAGGAAATACTCACATCTTTCATGCCTGATAATGCATCTCGCTCCCAGCACCCAGCCAGTCCCCCCGTCTTACCAAACCTGTCAGTTAAGACCCACATTAAGAGGTACGCATTACTGAGCAAAAAGCAGAGAGGAAGGGTGTGGCTGGCAAGTTTTCAGACACAAGAAATAAGCTGCAGGTCAAAGATAGCAAGCATAATTCGACGGCTTTAAAGAAAAAGGCCAGTAATGATCGAATGAAGAGATTTTTGGAAAGCTAAGTATTAAATCAAGAGATCCAAATTTATCTGGTCTTACTTCAATATTTAACATATTCTCCAATTAATATGCGTCAAGCCCACCCTAAACTGTAATCTCTTCTCAAAATCATATTCTGGCCTTTTTAAAGCTTTAACAAGGAAACATTATTCATCGTCATCTACAGATTAATCTATCAGTGTTGATTATTAGTTGATTAGCCAGTTTTTCCAATTCACTTCTGCTTTCTGTGGACAAACCTTCTGTTCTCAGTAGAGGCACGTCTTTCACTGCATCTTTTCAGGTCTGCACAGACCTACAGACCTCCTGATCATCATATAAATTATGACAGCAAATTAAAACGATGACTTGGTGTAGAAGCAGAATTTGAAGTTCTGTTGTATTTAAAATAATGAAGACAAGTCTAACCAGATCCGCATCATTCGTCACTGATTATTACAGACTCTTTAAAATACCGCTTCTGATTTGTTGAACCATTATTCTGTTTCTTTACTCTACAAATCGCCTCGGATCAAGTAAAGCACGGAAGCTACAAGACTAGCAACGAGACGTGTGTTGTCCAGAGTTGTTAGAAATAGTAAAATTGCCCTTTAAGTGCTGAACAGAATAACAAGATTGCCATCATCTTATTTACTTATGTGCAACGGCTCCTAATGTGTTAGCAAACTAATAGCTTAGCAGCCCTCATTTTTTAGGCCTTGTTTGAATTTAAATAAACATGACTTCCCAACAGCTAATAATGACATTAAAATGCTGTGATGACGCTCTATGGTAACTTGGTAAAACAAGACAAAACACATACGCCTCTGTTATTTTTAAATATAAAAACAACTGCTGGAGGCCTCTTGCAATGGCTCCATCACACAAAATGCAGCGACAGACTCTGAAGATTAAACTATATTGTAAATCTGTGCACTTTAGCTAGAGATGTGACCAGTGTGTCCAAATGGTAAGAAATGATGCTTGTAAATTAACACTATTTACCAGGGGGTCCTGAAGTGCTTGGCCTCCCTGAGACACACCCATCCAAAGTTGGTACATGGCTCCATGGCGCTTGTGTTTAACCCCAGATTTACACCGGGTGTGTGCTACGGCAGCGTTGCTGCCTCTGCGGCTAACAGAAGCCGTTATAGGCTATGGTTTGGTTTAAGCCAGAATGCGCGGTGGCCGGGTTTCAGACGCGTCCCGGAAGCGTGTCGTCGCGCCATACCGTTAAAGTTAAGCTTGTCTTGGTCCTGTTTTTATACGCGGCACGCTTACAGAACGCCGTTCCGCATCTCACAACGCTCCCGGTGGGGACTGACGAGCAGCAGAGGTCGGTCGCAACAAAACTTCATCGCTGTCGTAACGCGTTGCGTCGCGTTGAGGAGACTTGCTTAGGCAAGTCTCCTCAACTTCCTTTAGCGCAATGCTAATATAAATAATAAAAAAAACATTCATGTGCTTATACACATCAACAATTTATTTACAGTAAATAAAAACATAGTAAGCAGATAGTTAAAATACAGAAGTAGATAAATAGTGAAATATATAGGTGTTCAACACCATGTTTTATCACACCCAGTGAAGTGACATTTTAGGAATATACCTCGTCATCTAGTGAAAATGCCCAAATTGCTCCACTGGGGGTTTACCCCCTGCTCTCGGCCAAACAGCTACAGTTTATTTCTATTACTTTTATCACACGTGTGCCTCCAGTAGCTTCCACACATACACACAGGTTCAGGTGTGCTTCTCAAGTAAATCAGGGTCCCCATCATGGGGAGCTTAATCGTCCCAAGCTGAGCCCCTTCACTTCTGAACAACAGCACTTAAGCAGAGCGAGAGGGAACACACGTATAGAGTTCAGACTGGAGATCTTTTCAGCAACAGAATTTATAATGGGAGTAAAAGTTAAAATTGGTTAGACCGCCATTTTTTTTTTTTTACGAATTGCTGTTGTTTAGTTCGCTTTCAAAAAACAACATAGCTCCCGTTTATGAAATAGGTCTGAACAGAAGCATGGATGCTTGGCTGCCTTCTCTCTACTGTTGTGAATCCAACCCAACAGTGTATGAGTTCATTTTGCAGAAACATGAAGAATTTAGATTTAGAATTAAGGTCGTCATTGGTCGGATTTCACCTAGGATTTAAACCTAAAGAGTCAGTGAGAAGTCTCTCTCTGCTGCGAAATAAAAATAAAATAAAAACGACATCTGGATATTTGATACAGTAGCCTAAAAATCCAGACAAACCGTAGCAGTGGCAAAGGATCTCGCTCTGCAGGTTGGTCTAGCCACGCTCCATTGTAGAGCAGGTCCACCATCGGCTCGGCTAAGCGTAGGCCGAGCCAATCATAGCGCTCTATGTTTGTAGAGAGACGTTGGGCGGGCGCCATTACGGCAGAACTGCAACGGAGCAAAACAACAAAGATGGCGGCGGCTCACAGTCTTGACAGTACACCAGATAGTCTTATGTTTTTCTGACATAAACGACAGAAGTCATCGATGTTGGACACTATGACTGCCTCGTTCTTCTTCTTCGACACTGTATGGCGGACTGCCCCGTTGACTGATTTCGATCGCAATGAATACGTCCCATTGTTCGTTGCTCTGACTGTTCCTAGCGCTTTCCAATTGCGTGCAGAGACAGTTTGAAAGACAAACGTAGATTCTGCCCCTAGGACTGAGTTTGTCTATGGGTCGTAGCCAGACTATATATGTATTATATAAAGGATGGCTTGCCAGGCTATTGGTACAGGAGATAAGAAAAAAAACAACAACCCTGAAATCTCCAGATCAACAGACATCAGACCTTGAGAGCAATCCACACCAAGAACAAACAGTTCTGTTCTGGTTTTATTGTTCTACTCTATGTTTTATTTTAGACAAATGGCAAAGTCCATACTATAATATAGTTTTTGCTAAACAGTCTCTAGGGGCTTCTCAGTCATCAAACCGGGTTCCTCCATTTTTAATACCCAGTTAGTCCTGTTTAGGGTTGCAGGGGAGTATACACCCTGAACATGCTGCCCATTCACCACAACGACAGGAACGTACCACAACCATTCACACAATCACTGACACCTAAGGGCAATGCAGAATCTCCAATTAACCAAACATGACTGTTTCTGGACAGTGGGAGAAAACCAGAGCACCAAATCGAAGCAATACCACTGCTCCACCATACCTGTAGTGATATGACAAAAGACCAAAACACAAACAGCAAATAAAATACAGACTAGGAATAGGACCTCTCTTGGGTAGAAAGTTGAACAGCTTCACAGGTGAGTTTACATCATTTTCCTCTATTTCTCTTCATACTTTTATCATGAATTCAAGAAATATTTTGTGGCACACTAATAATGTTCATCTATGAATCCCTCTGATTAGATTTAGCAGCAATGCACATTTTCTTAGCATATTTTCAAACAGGCAAAATTATTACAGACACGACATTTTAAACCGTTTTCAGCATCTTACATTAGCAGATTAGTGTGGTTAGCCGTCTCTGTGCGCATTCCCTAGATACCGTAGACCTTAACTGCAAAGTTTCCATAAGATAACTTTTCTACAGCAACGTTGCTCCAAGTTTTGCTTTCTCTCAACGCGTCACAGTTCTCTTGAACCGGACACGACTCGACGTGTCGCAGAAGACGGTCTCCTTTCATATAGAAACAGAAAATGGACAGAAAATGGCTAAATTTGAGTGTTTTTCAATGAGTAACAACTTTGACACTGAAGAGTGTTTCTGTCGGTGTGCCTGGTAGCGACAATGTAAGATGCATTTACTGATCAGAAAAAGATCAGTGATTTGAGATTCTGACTGGCTGGTCAGTCTGAAAATTGGCAAATCTTTGTTCAATGGCAAAAACATTTTTTATTAAAGACTTGTGATTTTAGACTTTTTTTCATGAAAAAGGGAAAACTACAAAAGATAATTTCAGAAAAATACATTATGTGGACAAGGTCTATGACCCCTGAAGCTGAAGTGAGCCTAACAGGATAGTTCATAATTTTCAAAGTGAGGTTCAGCTAAAAGGCTATAAAGCCTAGTTTATACTTCTCCATCTGCGGAGGTGCAGAGACACGCAGCCCTATTATCCATTGACGCAAGGGCTCTCCGACAGGTAAACAAGGACGGACGGAGTAGAGCCTAATTTTTTAATTACCGTCAAACGCAACGGAGAGCGCACGTCTGTGATTGGTCAGCCCAAAATCAGCCCAAGATCATATCACCAGAACGGGGCTCGATGTAATTAGTAGTCAATGCAGCTTTTGGGCACGACATGCTTTATACAGCAAAGCCAGTTTATCTAATACAGTCTTTTGGTGATTTTTAACACCAAGTGTAGAGAACAACAAAACAGACCGCTGTGTTTGTTTGTTTACATGCGCTTTTAGAGTATTCAATGAGCTGCACTTCTAGTAAAAAGCTTTCCAGCTCAATCAAAACGCGCTCTCTGTCAATCATTGCTCCTTGAGTGGATGTGCGTTTACAAGCTGAAGTAAATAAACTGTCCGCCGACCAGAGACGTCACTGCAATGGTAGACAGACCCGACAGGACAGAAATGGTCTGCACCCCCCCTGCTGTCCTGGAGGGGAACTGCTTCGCAAACGTCTCCGTCAATACAGTACCTGTGCGTGCAAACTTGCTGACAGAGAAGTATAAACTAGGCTTAAGTTGTTCATATCTCGAATGCAGTAGATAACTCACTAGGCATCTTCATTTGGTTTAAGAGCTAATCCAAGAGCGTTCAAAACCCAACAACCAGGTATTATATTTTTTTCTATTTCCTGTTATACATTTTTTTAAATTTGAAAACGTAATTTCTTTACTCTGTTGTATCAATATTTGTTTGATAATCTGAAATAAAGCCCCGTGACATTACGATTTTTTTCCAACACCGCAATATATTTTGTGATATAAAATAATACAGGGATTTTCAACAGATGACTTGAATAGCGCTTTAGGTTATGCCGCACTCCTGCCATATATTGTTGACAGTTAACCGGCACTGATCTTTTGCACACAACATTTTATTTTTTTTACCATCAAGCTACTGTAATACACAACTACTCGTGGCCCAGGGCACCATGACATTCTCCTGGATTCCGGCCCTGCAACCCAACTTCATCCTCTGGATTTCATTCACAACTCCCTGGTCCCGACGAGGTGTTCCATTCAAAGTGGACCGCCACGCAAATTTACAGTCATCCATGATGCAGTTCGACTGGGGGGCCCCAAGATAGAGGCCGGGTCGAGACAAACGGGACTGAGCTCGGTCCATATGATCGCAGCAGCAGCAGCAGGCGGCGGAGGAGCCAACTGCGACCCGAAAAGATGTGGCACGGATGGTGGAGGATTACGTCATCGCAGGAAAAAAGGAAAAAAAAGGAGGTCGGCTCATCACAGCACACCTTTACCAACTAGGATAAAACAACCTCCCATCCAGCAGGCCGTTTACACCAAAAGAAGAAGAAAAAAAATAATGAAAGCGATTAATGCAAAGCCGGCTTTAAAGCAGGCAGATTATCCATGCAGGCGGAGTGGGGGTGACGTTTCTAGAATGTGAAGCCTTGCTTCATCAATAAGCCACCAATAAGAAACCAAACTCTGGTTTAGCTTTTTCTGACCAGGCGCTAAAATTAAAAAAAAATATATATATATTGCAATGCTGGTGAATAAGCCACACAGAAAGCGAGCTGGACTCGTCATTAAAGGGGCTTATTGTACACTATCCAATGAATGAGCTCCCTTCCTTTTGCAGGATAAAAAACAAAAAACAAATATATAAATAGTCCAACACAATGGTGCGTGGACGGTTTTTAACGCCTCAATGCATATTTCAAATGCAAACAAAATAATGCGCACATTTGATTATATATATATATATATATATGAAATATTGAATGGGCAAAAAAAGGCTGCTAGCTAACAAGCAGGCAACACAACAGCTGTAGCTTGAAATGGGTTTATTTTTGTTCAGTTTTAAAATAGGATAAAATCGGAAAATGTTTTTTTTCTGAATGGCTATACTGATTATATGTCGCTTAATTTGCGATTTTTAGCTGCACGGTGAGGGGGGGTAAGTAACAGAGCTAAGCTAGTTTGCTAACGTCAACTGAATGTTAGAGGAAAATATATATTCTTACCGTCATAAACTGCTCCAGGGGCGTCCAGTTTTTAAGGAATCAAAGTGTTGCTGTGGGAGAAAAGGTTCGTGTAGGGGGGGCGATGTAGCCCGGACATCCAAGATCAGTTGACCCAGTGCCGATGAAAGCCGAGCAGCAGCATCGTTATCACCGCGCCGCCTCACACACATCCATCCAGCAGAGCGGGGCCTCCTCCGGGCTCGACCGTGCGGCTGGCTCGGCGACGACGACGACGGATAATCCACAAGACAGAAGCCCCTGCAGCAAGCATTGGCTAGACGCGGCACCTATCCAGTCATTCCGTGGCCGTCGGGTTGAGAAATGCAGTCCCAGAGCGAGCGAAGAAAACATACAATGTGCGGGCAGAAAGAGAAGAAAACAAGGTTGGAGTTGAAAATGGTCGGGTTCGGAGCGGGAGAAAAATGTTGCGTTTCTGACTTTTCCAGCATGAGCCAGCCCGTTGTTGTCAGCGTTTGCTTGATCTCTCTCTCTCCCTCCCTCCCTCTCTCTCTCTCTATCTCTCTCTCTCTCTGCAGCTGCTCTCTTGCCTTGCAGCAGCACAGCAACGAGCTGTGCAGCGACGTAATTGCGCAAGCGCAGAGCGCACCGGGGAGTGGCCGTGCAAGCGGGAGGCGCGGTGTTTGATTTCAATCGCACCAAGATAAAAAATCTGGATTTTTAAAGAACTCTTGAAAAGTCTGAGGCAGCCCTCATTTCGTTATATTTTGCCTAACAAACAAACATCGTATAAATTACCTTATATACGTTAAAAGTCTGTTGTGGAGAGTTTAATTTCTTCCTCCATCATCTGTTGGGGTAGCAGCATCAGAGGCAGCGACTTAAAAAGGCTCAACAATCTGACAAAGAAGGCTGGTCCTGTTCTGGGGACGACTGTGGAACCACTGGAGATGGTGGTGCAAAGAAGGATTCTTAATAAAATCAGGAAAATTATGGACAAGCCTGAGCATCACCTTTGTGAGACTGCTTTACAACAGTGTCTTCAGTTCAAAGCTTCTTCAAATTTGCTGTAATACAGACTGCTACAGGAGGTCCTTCTCACCCACGACCATCAGCATCTACAATGACTCTTTAAAGAACCTTTGGTTAATATGAGTTACAAAAACAAGTAATTTCCCTTTGGGATTAATAAAGTCTTATTTGAATTAAATTGAATTGATTTTAGGGAATCATTGCCAGTTTACTATCCTATACTTACAACCATATATATATTATACTAACCAGAAGTGGGTAGTAACTAGTTACATTTATCTAAGAAACGTTTTTTTTAGGAATATTTTTACTCCCCCATACTTTTTACTTTTACGTAATATTATTATTGTTCGCTACTTTCACCTGAGAATAATTTCTGGTTGCTATACCCCCACCGCGAGTAACTTAACTTCAAGTTACTCGCTGTGGGGGTATAGCAACCCGAAAACAAATGTGTTGAAACCAAATGAAGAACAAACACATTTAACCAAAGATGCAACAAATGTGCATACAACTACAGTTTATGTTAGAGTGAGACTTCTTGTTTGTATGCGAGCTTCATTTCACTACAATGTTCTGCTGAGCCTGATGTGCTATTTGAAGATGAAGTAAAGATACAGTAAACAGAAGATTTTGAAGTTTTTTTACCCTTTTCGAACACATGAGTGCTACCTACTGTAAGTATTAGGGTTTGGAGAAGTGTTTCTTCTTCCTGAATTTGTTATTTTGTATGCATGTTATTTATTTGTATAATTTTAGTCTTTAAAATACCAGAGTATGCTCATAACGTTATATATATATATATATATATATTTTTTTTTTTTTTTCTTCAATAAATGAAAAAGACAAAGATACAGTGTGGCAAAGAACCATTTTTCCAGAATAGCAACAAACCCAAACCCAAAGTTTGTTCTGCTAGTAACACAAGACTATTTCATCATATTTTCACATAAAAAAACAAATATTGCACATCTATATAATTAGAGACTAAAAGAAGTAAGATAATTTTTTATGTGATAAATTTTTTTAAATGACTGACCACATTAGGAATGTGCTGGTTAATTCAATTCAGTGAATTAATTTCTATTAAAAAAAATCTGGAACTATAATGGGTTGTAGTAACTCCCCCTTTCTAATTTTCTTCAGGGAATCAATATAGATGGCTATAGTTGATGGTAGGAAGCATCTGCTGTAGCGGTCTGTGTTGCAGGACATCTAGAGATCCCTCTGACTAAAGAAATTGTTGCTGAGTCATTGTGTCATCAAGCAGATGCTCAGTGTTTTCCATGATGTTATTATTTACCGCAGAAGTAAACATAACATAAAATGCCACAGTATTTTAGGCCCTCTACACAAATCACTACTTTTAGGATTAGAGAGACCTGCTGTGTGAGCTTTATGTCTGCATTGGATCATTAAAATGTCATGACAGTGTAAATAAGCCCACTTATTTACAGCCATCAGCCAAATGTGCAAAAAGCTTTAAAGAATATTCTTCTTTTACAGTAGCATAATCTCTCTCTCTCTCTCACACACACACAAAATGTAATCTTTTCAATATATTTGTTCAGTGGTTTTAAACAATTCCTACAATACCTGATTTTAAGACGTTCACCAGTGACAATTATTGCCACAGATATCAGTCCCCTTTAAAATAAATGGAACTATAGCTTTTTTTAAAATCTATAAGCAGCCTTTGTTTCTCCAATTCAGTGATCAAAATGGGGAAGACAAAAGAACATAGCATTCAGGTAGCGCTTATGTGTGTTGTTATTCAGTTGTCAGAAAATGACAATAAGATAATAGCTTATTGCCTATATGTTTACTAAACAGTCGAGAAAAAAATTACAAATTTGAAAAAAACTGAAACTTTACCAAAAAAAGCCCAGGCGATGAACAGAGCTATCTTTTGGTATGCTCACTTTTCAAATATTGCATCAGTTTGCAAGAATGATTCCTGTTGACCATGTCCACATTCAAATGCCATAAAAAAAAAGCATACACCGGCTGCTAAGGAGCAGAGGAAAATCACCACAACCTGAAGGAGCTTTTCTCTGTGAAACATTCAAAGAGTTTGGAGATTATATTTTGGGACAATTGGCTTTGTGTGTGCGCGTACTATTAATAAATGAAGAAATGGTGATTACCTCTAGATTTGTTGTTTGTTACTGCCTATATAGTATGTCACTTGTGTGGAATCATAGAATATATAGTTGATGTAAAAACAAGCGTATGCATTCCTTGCTGTCTTTGCCCTTTTTCTCATAAGAGTTATTTTTTATGTAAAAATAAGCTAAATAAAACTACATATTTTAGTGCAAGATAAAGTTATAAGAATAATTATTATGTTCTCATTGAAGGCATTAATGAAAGGCTCAGTACCTACAGTACAGGATGTATGATGTGAAAATATATCAGTATTTGGGACTAAATTTGCCTATTTAAAAAAAAAAAAATCTGTATAAAAGTTATTTCTTTCATTTTTTTTCAGGCTCTGGGCCGTCTATTTAAATGCCACCAGGAGCTCCAGTCCTTCATGAATACTGCAAACGAGTGACGCTGGATGCTGTGAGAACAGAAATGTGGGTTGTACTGACCTCAAGTGGCATGAAAAGACAAGCTCCACCACAGCAAACAATGGGGCCATTGTATGGACCTGCTCTGTCTGGCATACAACAAAGTACACTGATGAAGCGGAGTGGCGACAAGACAATGAATCCAGTGTTGCCAATCCGCGCTGCCTAAAGGCCACTTTGTTGTCAGAGAAATGATCAAGTGAACTTGATGGTTCAACTTTGTCATTTCAGTTTTACTGCTCTTTTTTTTCCTTTTTTCCCCCAGCATTTTATGCCGCGCAAGAACAATAATTTGGAGCAACAACATTAACAAACAAATTAATAAAAGATTTGATTTATGTGCCTTTGGTAGCTTCTTTTGGTCTTTTTCACATTTTGTCATATTACAACCACAAACTGTAATGTATTTTCTCGTGATTTTCAGGTATAGACCAACACAATGTGGTGCATAATTGTGAAGCAGAAGCAAAACTATACGGCCTTTTTTTCCAAAATTCTTTTTGTTTTTATAGATTCTTTGTTGTTGTTGTGTGTCTGCATGTTTAGGCCTGCCTGTACCCACCAACAGTAACAATTAACTATTAATAGCAGTTTAGATAAATATTAAATGACCTAGCTGCCATCAGTCACATGATGACAATAAATCAAAGATCATCCTTGACAGTCCCTCTGCCTCCGTGTCCTCAGCTGCTTTGCTTTGCAGTAAGATGGGTTTAATCTTTAATACACAGGAGTACTACATTACGTCATGCACATTGTTAAGTTGTCTTGTGGCAACCTGCGGTGTACAGAATGAAGTTACAGCTGGCCCACAGCATTTGGAGCTCACATCTAAAAATGTCACATAAACAATAGCCTAAAATACTGTGCCAACAATTCAGACTGCAGCAGGTATGGAAAGCCAGACGTGCCACAAATCGATAAATGAAAATGTCCCATAATTAATATTTATACATGTGAAGTTTTTTAAATAATACTTGAGATGCATTTGTCAAACAAAAAAAATTAATTATAATAAATAAACCAATAAAAATATTTTTTATATATGCAAATCATTTGAAATGTTTATATTTTTACCTCTTGGTTGCATGCTGAAGATATAATTTATTTATTTTTTATTTTACAAATCCAAAACTTTCAGAAGTGCTAAAACTACAAGCGTTAGCCCTTTTAAGCTGTTTTGATCTTTTAAGCAGTCAGCAGCTGACTTGCTGTGGAGGTTAACCAGTTGGATATTAGCGTTTCTTCCGTGAGACACAAGGCAGCAAGTTAAATAATTTCATAATGTATTTCATAAAACTTGTTTATTCAGCTACCAGCTCTCTCATGGTCTTTTCAATGTCTTCAGTCTCAGATCAACACATCTCAGCAGGATCTCAAGAGCAACATTGTACCGCATCAGAAAAAGAAATAGGATACTTTTGCTTTGCATGATTCCTCTGATGTTCATATGACAATGTTGATTTATTATGTTGCAATTCCCTATTAGATTCTTGATTTAGATTGGTTGTTGTTATTCAGGATTGTATGCTATCAGTTATGTTGTCGTATGGTGGTTCAAAATCTTCCTCTTTAACTTTGAGCACCAGCGCCTCCAAAGGTCTCTGAACGGCCCTGATGTAGTCAGATTTTGCTCCAGTTCTTTATGGGGTATGTCTCACACAACTTTTGTACATTTTGTAACAGAACCTTTAACTTAGTGTTTTTCACAAAATTTTACTTGCAATTCATTTTCTGGACTTCGAGACTGCACTGGAATAAATCTGCAATCTCTCTTGGTCAAGGGCACTAATGCAAACAGAATGCAAGCTGTGAGAGATCCCAGCATATCCTGGAGGCCATCTTGGCACCACTTTTTTCCACCTTATGCTCTGCATCAGGGGTGCTCATCTCTTCTCTTGTCTTCGACAGAGAAACTGTGCTGCAGCATCACTTCACCAGCACATGTGAATCAAACAAATGACTCATCACCAGGCCTCTGCAGAGCTGAATGACACGCTGAGGAATTTCAGTTAGTTGATTAAGGTGTGTTGCAGCAGGGATGCATCCAAAAGATGCAGGATAGTAGTTCTCGAGGACTGGACGTGGGCCCCCCAGCCTACATGTTTGGGTCTGATCTATGAAAGAGCTCTCAAGTTTTGACCAAACCATTAAAAAAACAGTCTGGAGTTCCATTTCATTTGTCTGGACTCCAAAGGGCAGTGGGGTAAAAATATAATTTATATTCTCAACCTAATTATGCACTTCTATTTTTAGTTCAGTCTTCAGGGAGTTGGATTAAAGTTGTAATTAAAACGGCAAATCTGAACCTTGTTAATGTGCAGACAGATGACTTGGGGGAAATACAAGTCCTGGATGAAGAGGTCTGAGTCCCAGTGAGCTGCAGATTATAGCTCTATCATTGAGCAGTACAGTTAGGTCGAACAAAACCAGAGATCCTTTGTGTGTGTGTGTGGGGGGGGTTACCTGACGGGAATACAGAGATATCGCAGTTTTCTAAACAACTGAAAATAATACGAATCAGAAAATTACAGAAAAAGAATGTCATTATCATGGCATCACAGATGTTTGATTCTGGATCAACCCCTCACCACTTCCCTCACTTTGAAAAGGAGTTTATTTTGCGATTTGCTCAATGCTTACACGGGTTATCGATTCCACAGATGAGGCTGTTTCAGATTCTTTAATAAGCTGTTGTTTCCCTGCAGGAACCTGCAAAGAAGCATTCACCAGTGCCTGTGAAAGTTAACATAGGCTCTTCCATGGATCTGCATTTAAGGGACTTCTCCCCCCCCCCCCCCCATCACCGTCAAGATGATCAAGGTTTGATAAAGAATATCAAAAGATAGGGATTTCTAGTTTAATATCATAATTTGTCTATATGTCGGGACCAATAATCAAAACAGCAGTATAAATTGGTTTTACTTCACTGAAACTAAGTGGACAGGAGATATTGCCATGTTTAAGTTGCTGTAAACAATATCTTCACATGCTTTAGCATACTTTAATACTTCTGCAAAATCTAGCAGCAGAAGATATGCAACATCAAAAAATACCGGACTATGGATTGAGATCAATTAGTCCCATTTTAAAGTAAAGTATAATATGCTTTGTTTTTCCTGGTGGGGTGTTTTGGTGTTTTTTCCAGCCAGCAGAGGGCGCCATTTATCTGAACACAGTTCTCGCAGTTACTCCAGCAAATTTCTCAGTTAAATTTAGGAAATATCGAAACTGCTCAACAATTTGAGATTTTTAACCCTTCCTGCCACAGTCCTAACAGATATTGCTAGGTTAATTCGTCTTTCTATAGTAGCATCATATTAGTGTGTGCTTGATTGGTTGTTTGTCCTGTCTGCCTCTACGTTGCCCCCGTGATGGACTGGCAACCAGTTCAGTTTTTTTGGGTCAGTTTAATCAAGAAAAATAAATAAAAATGTTCATGACATTTTTTTTTAAACTTTGATAAGCATTTAATAAAGAACCTGTTTTCCAAAATTCCTTTCTTTCAGTTCGTGAAATAATGTGATTTTATGTTATATAACTTTACAAAAGTATAGAACTGACTGAAGATTTGATTGGATTCTTTTCAAATAAATAAAGTACTAAAAGCAGACAGAGTAGAAAACAATATAACAGTCATTGTTAATGTTTAGAAATATTTAAATAATAATCTCTCCCTATTTGAGAATAAAACATGCTTAAATCACTTTGGAATTGTTTTGATATTTCAACAACCTAGTTTCCCAGCTATACTTGAATGCAGCGTGGGCAGCTGTTGGGAAAATTCCTTCTCATTCTCATTCCTTTCTACTGTAGCTGCATGACAAAAAGTTTAGTGATAGCTGGGAATCCTTTCTGTTTTGTTTTGGTGTCACTTCTTAAAGTTGTTCTGCAGAATGTTGCACTGTGCTCTGAGTTCTGCAAACACATGCATGTGTTCAGATAGAAAACTGCTGTATTCATTCGGTACCGAACCGACAAATCCAAATATGTGTACCATTATGGACTGATAAATGGACTGCACACATTCTTACACAGATACAGAGCTCAGTTGGCAATTTGGGATTAGCGCCTTGCCTCCTGTCACATCCACATGTGACAAGAGGCATATATGAATTGACATACGACCCTCTGATTGCAAAACTATTCTACCTACTGAGCCACAGTCGCCCCACTGTTACACCCAAATCATTTCCCATCAACTTCACGGGTATCTTCTACTTTCGGCTGGACTATAACATACAATCCCAGGTAAAGACATTGACATTGGTAGTCATAAAGAGACGAAATGTCAAAAAGTTAAATGGATGATGATATTTTTGCAAAGCGCTGTCTATTCACATGCATTAAAACAGTTCAGAATCAACTGCATCTTTCTTTATGAATAACAGTCACACAAGAAATGACATATCTGACAAAAATAAAATATTCAGCAGATACAGAATGACATATTTCTATTAGAAATATCTCCCTGCTGGTGACAGCTTCGTAGCTAAATATTAAAGATTTTGATCATCAGTAAAAGCCCTTTTTATGCTTTCTCCTCTTTCAGCAGAGCGAGGATGCCTTCTCTCCTGGAGGTGTAAGGCGTGTGCTTCAGCTGAAGGACATGAGCAGGAAACAAGTTCCCACTGGGGGCATACATCTCCTCACCCTTCTGTCCCATCAGGGAGCGCAGGGTCTTATTTCTGGACAGGATTTTATCATAAAACTCCACTCCTCCTCTGGCGTATTCCCGAGACAATCCCGCGGCACGCTGGTCTGAGCTGTAGTCCATCCACTGGCTGAGAGCGTCCGAGGTGAGGAAATAGGAAACGGCCCCGATTCCCAGCGCCAGAACATTCGCCGCCCCGCGCATCAGTAGGGGGCCGCCATGCAGCCCGAACACCTGTTTTAGCACCACGCTGTACACCCAGACCCCGCCCAGGCAGAACGGAGCAACAGCGGCCGTCAGGACGGGTCCCCCGGAGTGTAAGCGGGCCACCTCCCGGGCGATGGCGAACTTCTGCGCCTCCAGGGAGAACACCAGCGCCTCCTTCAGAGCGGAGCCGGCCTCGTTGCTCCAGTCCACCGTTTTCCCGTTGATGAAAATGTTGCGGTTGGTTATCCCGCTCGGATCGTCCGCGGTGCTGTTGAAGTTGGCTGGGATGCCGATTTGGGCCCCGGCGGGAAGCCACGGGACTCCAGCGCCGACCGGGTGGAACCCAAAGGAGGCAAAAGCAGAGAAGTTCTCGGCTGAGCTGACACCGAAGTCCTTAAGCACCTAAAGATGACAATATGACAGAAAACAGCTACAGTCAGACATAAATAATTAAACACACAGACTCTCAAAGGGTTGCCTGTGTATTTCTTACATATTTAATGATGCATAGGCTACATTTAAAGAAAAAAAGGGAATCTGAATAATATCTTCAATGGAGAGACAAAGCAACAGAAGACAGGAGAAACTACCTGCTGAAAGACACTCTCCAGCTTTTCTGACAGCACCACCGGCTCTCCTTTATACCAGGCCTGATAGAGCTGACGGTAGGATGAGTCGGGGAACGTGTGGTAGAACATGTTGGCTGCAAAGACTCCTCCACAGCTGGCAACGAGCAGCGGAGCCCGGTACTTCTGAAGAAGCACAGAGAACTTGAGGAAACGAGACGCCATCGCGTGGTTTTTAGTGCAAATGTTCCAGCCTGGTGCAGCAACTTTTGGTACGTGATTTCTGCGAAGGAGAAAAAAATATTTCATCATTCTCCACATGCAACAAATAAATAAGTGAAAAATCCATCCTTTTCATGTCGATATTCTTCATGCACCGGATCCGCAACTTAAAATCTGAGGTAATGACAATTTTTCTGTTACATCGGTTTTGCAATCATTTTACCTAAAGTAAAAACATCACATTAGTTGTGATTATGTTTTCTATTGAAGGGCGACGATTTATTTACTGGTTTGATACTCCACCAAAAGTGCAGCTGAGGAGGTAATATTATTGCGATAAAGGATATTGCCGTTTTGAGACCCTTCTAAAGTAATGAAATAATAATGCATGTACACCCTCTGAACAATCAATAACCTTTCATTTCTAAAGAACATTTACCACTGAAACTGGAAGACATTTTTAATATCCAATATACATTAACTAAACAACCGAAACAATAAAGAAAAGTATGAACTCTAAACAAGATTGCCCTTCAAAAAATATTAATCACTTGGCCGAGACAAGAAAAACAGGAAGGAGTTTAGGAGTTTTGTAAACAAAAAGTACAAAATAACAACAAAAACTATTTTACTCTACTATGGATATATCAACCATTTATGCCTTTTTCATTCAGCCTCTTTGGTAGAAAGATGGAGACATGCGAAGAAAACAAAAAGGCATGCAAACGGAAATTATCGCGGCTGGAAAAGTTATCGAGCGTATTTGAATTTATCATGCGATTAATAGATTAGTTGTTTATTGTGACAAGTCTAATTGTGACTCTGAAAACATATTGATAACAACAGCTAATTTCTAAAGCTGCTTTCTGACTTCCTGAGACATCATTAGTTACTGTAATTAACTCTATGCAGTAGAAAGCTGCATCTACATGACAGGCCCAAAAAGAAAATAATATGAATCTTTGTTGCAGAAGCATAATCTCACCAGAAGATATAGGTTAAATGAGGAAGCAGTATTTCTGTTAAGACAGGGTGTGATTTTGTCTCCAGTTTTCTATAATTTATATGTTGATGATCTGTCCCTGCAGCTGAGAGCCTGTAACACTGGATGTCTGCTGGAGAAAACACTTAACGCATAAATACAGACTGTGGTAGAACCACAGTGCTGGTTCTGTTGGACCTTAGTGCAGCATTTGACGCTGTTGATCATGATATACTATTGGAACGACTGGAGAGTTGGGTCAGACTCTCTGGTACAGTACATGCTCCCACTAGCCCAGATTATAACAACCAATAAGATTAGCTACCATAACCATGCGGATGATACTCAGCTCTACATTACGATGTCACCAGGTGACTTTGAACCCATCCAAACGCTAAGTAAATGCATCCAGCAAATCAGTGGATGGATGTGCCATAACTTTCTCCAGCTGAACAGAAACAAAACAGAAGTAATTATTTTTGGACCCAAGGAGGAACGATCAACAGTCAGCACACAGCTTCAATTGATACAGCTAGAAACTACTGATCAGGCCAGAAATCTAGGTGTAGTAATGTACCTCGAAAAACTCATCCATGTATTTATCTTTAGTCGGACTGATTACAGCAACAGCATCTTCACAGGTCTGCCTAAAAAGTCAATTAGACAGCTGCAGCTGATCCAGAAAGCTGCTGCTCACTAGAACCAGGAAAGTAGAACAATGGCTCCCTGTAGCTCAGAGAATAGACTTCAAAATACTTGTACTAGTTTATAAATCATTGAATGGCTTAGCACCAAAGTATGTTGAAGACCCCCCCCCCCCCAGGTCCTCTAATTCCAGTCGAACATCCCTAGAATCAGAACCAAACATGGAGAAGCAGCTTTCAGTTTCTATGCTCCTCTAAGACTTCCAGAAAACTGCAAAGCTGCTGAAACACTGAGTTTCTTTAAATCACAACTAAAAACACATCTGTTCAGAGCTGTCTTTGAGTAATGCTTTGATGTATCATGTTTTGTGTATGCTTCTTGCTTTATTGCTGTTTTTACTTTATATGCTTTGTCTGTGTTTCACTGCTATTTTTATTTTACCCTTACTCATGTGAAGCACCTTGAATCACCTTGTTGTTGAAAGTGTGCTATACAAATAAAATGGCCTTGCCTTAAAAACCATATTATGCATGCAGATGACCTGGAGGTGTTCAGCCCAAGTCCTGCTGGTTTATAGCAGCTCCTTATTATCTGTACTGAATACGATGTCTAATATGATACAACCTACAATGTTGCTAAAAGTGCTATTTTGATATGTGGAACCAAGTAGGATAAAAGGCTAAAGTATCCCTTGTTTAAGCAGTTTAACAATGTCCTTGAGTTTTTCTAGGTTATGACTGTTCAACAGATTTAAAAAAAAAACTATTTAATCTGTTTAAAGATTAATATATTGTTACACCTTTAAATATCCAGCTACGAAATCTGGTGTCCATTTGACTGGGTTTAAAATCTGATGCCCACCATCTCACAATGTTCAAATCATGCCATTTAAATTCATCTTTAGCATTTGACCAAGATTTGATTAATTGTAACCTCATTAAGAAACTTTTCTAGATCTTTATTTACTAGATAAAAAGGAATTAAGGGGGGCACGAAATAATAAGTACCTAACTTTCATTCAACATCTTTAGAAACTGAAATACCCAACTTACATTTGACCAACTTAGTTATAGAAATACGCATCTTCTAACATCTAATACAATAACTTCGTGCTAAAATGTCATTACTTGTACAGCGTAGCTTCAAACGCTGTTAAGCTGGGCTTGTAAATAATGTTTTTAAACACATTGTCCGGATAAAAACAGTCGCGACGCATCCAATCTAAATATAATCAGCTGGTTTTAGGCTTCATTTAGAGGAAAACACAACATAAAACACTCACATGTTCGGTGCATCTTTACAAGGACAGTTACCTAGTTCAAAACACTGCCGGTGGAGTCCGTAAAGCGATTCAACTGTCGTAACAAGAAGCGTTTTACGACAAGTTAACGACAGCATGAGAACTGGGGAATTAGGGGTTTTCCAGATATGTATTTTAAAAATGTCGAATAAAAGCACAAAGAAAACTAAATATACGGTCTGTGTGTTACAGAATAATTGAAAAAAGAAGAAATATATGCATGTAAATAAGAAGCAGCAACAAAAAGGAAAATATGAAATAGTTTATACAGATAGAGTGTATAATGATTTATTATTTACTTACAAACAACAGTGGCCAAAATTTAAAAAATGTTTCCTTAGTCAGTATGTGCAGAGATTTAACAAACTTTATTGAGCCATTTTCTTGTTTCATAAACCTGAAAACATAGATGGACATTTTCTTATTTATATATATTTCAAGTAAGCAAATATATATTATCATCGGATATGTTGTAACATTTTGACAATATGCCAACACTTTTATTACCACTTATCCTTCCTTTCAAAGTTCAGATAATCTGCATACGTACCAAACATAAGGATCTGAGAACACAACATGCCAACCATTTCAGTTAAACTGTTAATGCAGGATCGATCGTTTTTTGTTTTGTTTTTGTTTTGTTTTGTTTTTGTGTGTATGAGGAAAATTGATCCTAGCATCACTTCACAGCTATTCTGTTTGAGGACCAGGAACTGAAATATTTTTGAAATGTCCTGTAAACATGGAACGTAGCTCTTCCAGAATAATTACCTCCTTCAATTGCAAAAGGGAACCTTCTTCCAGTTAGCTTTAAATAAACTATGAGTAATTTTGTTTTTGTTTTTTAATCCCAAACGCAATCTAAGTTGTTTTATTCTTAACCGGTAAGTCACATGCAAACAGGCAATGCTGTACTCTGGATTTTGTGTTGTGTTGCCCTTAAATGCATTTACACAAACTATATCTGAATGAATCAATCCTGAGACACATATTAAATGTCTAATGTTCCATTAAAGAGACCAGAGCCTGTGACATATTGAGAGGTATTGAGAGCCTTAAAGAAAATCAGCATTGTAGTTTGCTAAGATGAAATGAATATCATGAAGGTGGCGATGAGTAATGATGACACAGCACTGTCCTCATATAAATGGTTGCAGAATTTGCAAGAAGCAAAGCAATAAGATGCCAAATTAACATTAAAATGTATTCTGGTGAACTCTAGATCAATAAATCAATACCCTACTAGACAATCAGTTCACCCCCTCTTGATTGCTTTGTCCAAAGCCTAAATCAATGTTCTTGCATTTCTGAAATGACAAGCTTCACCTGGCTGCAGACCCGAAAACAACTCTAGTTATTTGTGACTTAAGGGGACTTTTATACATTAGGGAAATCTTTGACTCCACAGATCTCCAGAAAATGTGTTTATCAGTGTCTAGTATGAGCAAAAAACTAAAAAAGATTTTATTTTCTTAGGTTAGGACAATGTCTACAGAAAAAAATTACTGAATAATGTCTGAATGTTTTGGAGAAGCTGGGCTTCTTAAGAAGTAGATCAGAAAATATTGGGAACTGGATGTTGGTGTCCAGCGCTCTGATTTAACCTTAATTGTGTTATAATGAGTACTGGTGCAAGGGAAGGGCTGTAGATCCAGGGGTGGCTGAAGGGAGCAGTGGAAAGATAATCTGAGGTAAGAATTGGACATGTGACTAAAGTATTTTGAAGTTTAAGGACTTTAGAACTGGCATGATGTGGTCTACTTTCCTGGTTCAAGTAAGGACACGAGCAGCAGTGTTCTGGGACAGCTGCAGCTGTCTGATTGACTTTTTAGACAGACCTGTGAAGACACTGAGGAAGTAATCCATCTGACTAAAGATGTTTTTCTAGTTCTTTATTCCTAAAATTATTCTTCATATGATAGAAGGCTGACCTTGTTGTTGCCTCTATGTTACCCTGGCGGTTCAGGTCTGAATGCATTTGATTTGCGTTTTGATGAGTTCAAATTCGCCGAGTGACATTGTAATGTGGAGCTGAGTATCATCTGCACAGTTATGGTAACCAGTCTTATTCCTTGTTATAACCTGGGCTAGTGGGAGCATGTAGATATTAAATAAGAGGCGCCCGAGGATGGAGCCCTGGGGCACCCCACATGTGATTTCTGTCTGTTCCGATGACAGTTTGCCTATTGACACAAAGAAGTCCCTGTTCTTTAGGTAAGCCTCAAATCAGCTAAGTAATATAGATTCTGATCCAGCTTTCCTGACATATTGTCTCTTTTATCACTAAGAACAACTGGGAGAACTAGATTACAACAACCAAGATGTATTTATAAATGCAGTTATGAACGGCTGAGTGAGCACTTTCTAACCACATACTGTATGTTGTTTTAAATAATGTATCAGCACAAGCATTTTTGATGGAATAGCCATACATTCCTGAGTGTTTTTCTCCTGTCATCTGTGGCTTGAAGCAACCAGTCAGAGTTCCTGCTGACAAACAACCTCGTAATTACCAAGGTTTCGGGGAAGCACTTCTTTTAAGTGGCTACTAGCAGGTAGTGTGATTAACTTCTAAGTCACTCAGAAGGCATCTGTTGAAAAAAAGGCAACTGCAGACCTTAACTTCCAAGGCCATATGGGTTCAAATTGCTTTTGTCTGGTGTTTGTGGTATGAACATGTTCTCAAGATCTACTAAAGCATAAAAGTGATTTTTAATTAGATTTTATACTCTGCAAAGCACAGTAACATGGGATACTAAATCTAACACACACAACGCTGATATATTAGGCTATATAGTAAACTTTCCTCTGTGTCACAACACAAAGTTTTTAAGGTTTAAGGTAAAACTGAAATTAGGTATACAAACTCAGAAACAATACATGATTATGCAGCTGAAATCAGATATTAACATAGGCTACACTCTATAAAAGCTTATAACGTTTCTTTCTATCACTGTAGCATTGAATCAGACTAAACCTTTCCTATTTGCTCAAAAATATTTCTTTATATTCAGAAGATTATATAAACCATGACTGCTATAACTTTTAACAATTTTTAAAGCCAACATGATGATGTGATTGCTTTCTAAGCTTCTGATAGGTTAACAGAATTTAAGTTAAATTAGGGCACACCTTCAGATGCTTTTAAAGGCAAAACCTCAAACGTTGCATCCTTGCGTATCATCTAAATTAATTATCCAAGATATCAGGATGAGATTTGTGGTTCTTCATAAGTCTTTTTCATCTTTGGGTACGATTTCCAGATGCCTAAAGGTGCCATGTTCATCTGTTTAAACAATTTTAATGCAGCATGAATACCAAAGTGCAAAACGCGCATATCAGCCTCATTACAAAAGTAAAACACTTTGTAAACATGGTGGCTGAAGCTGGTAAGAGAGTGTCATTAGCCACACTGACATGTGCTGAAAGGACGATCAGAGAGGAAGAATCCACTACTCCAAAAACAACATAGAAAACCAGGTTACATGTTGCAAATACAACCAGAGACAAAGGACTTTGGAGAGATTTCTTGTGGTCTGAGAAAGGAAAAATTGAAGTGTTTAATCATCGTGGACATTATAATAAAGTATATCTGCTGAGCATGTTGTGCCATTTGTAGGGCAAAAATATATAGTAGCCTAAACATTACATATTGTCACTGGAGGTACCTTACACTTATGCTACCTACTGTATTAGTTTCATAAATGTTATTTCTACAGGAAAAAAATGATTTGGAAAAGGCCATCTTCTACCTTCATTTGTTATTTAGTAATTATGTTATTTATTTGTATTTTTTTTTTCCGGTTTAGTCTTCGAAATACTTAACTTTGCACATAACTTTAGATTTTTTTTTTTGTCTGTGTGATAAAATCATTTAAAAATATTAAATCAGATGTTATGATCAATTGCTCAGTAGGCTTTTTGAGTAGCCTTCTTACAAATACTATACCCTTGAGTAAGATCTTGAATGTAGCCTATGACAGACAGAGTATTAATGCTATTTTAGACAAAAGAATAATATTTTGGAGTTAATTTCCGCCCAAAAATGTAGAATTTTTTGGGGGGATTAATTTAACATATTTTCCAGAAAAACACAGAAGATTTGCGAGAGGAAACTCAGAAATGTTCATGATTAAAAGATTAACTACAATTTCTTCTGACATTGTAAAGTCAGAAAAACAGAAGAAAAACTCATATATTTATGTGATTTTTTAAAAACTCTTTCTGAAGAGAATGAGAAGTGACATAAATACAAAGCATTTTCTCTTTGATTTTTGTTCCCCTTGCTTTTACAACAAGGTAGCCGAAGTTTTTGTACTTGAGTTGTTCAGAGCATGTATTTATCCGGAAGATCCCTTTAAAGAAGTCCGCCATAGAGGGAACGGACCATTACACCAGAAAAAGGGGAACAATGTCTCCGTTTTAGTAGATTTCACACAAACAAACCTGAAAACAACCGCGGCAACAAGCAACGACCAGAACATATCACGCTGTTTACGAACATCAAACGCATTTTAAGCAGAACAATCAAAATTAATGACCTTTGAAGCGTCACAAAAATTCCTCGTCCACCCCTCTGGGCATTTCTATTTATAGCATCAGCTGTTGCAATACAAAGATCGGCTGCTGAACGTATTGTTTCGCAGATTGTGGGCAGCTGAGCCTGTGGATGTTAAAGGGCGGCGGCGGCAGAAGAAGCGTGAAAAACGGCGGAGATGAGGAGGAACATGTCGCTGTGAGGACGGTTCTGTCAGCGTCAGGGTGGGGGGGGGGAAGCTCGGATCGGTGAGTGGCTGAGCCCTGCTGGAGACACGGAAAATGTTCGGTTCATATATATATATATATATATATATATATATATATATATATATATATATATATGCTGTGAGGAGGTCATTAAAGACCAGGCTGATCGGTCTGATGACAGCCAGTCGGGCATTCAGAGGAGGCGAGCTGTTTCTAATTAGGTGTTTGTTTGTTTGTTGAGCAAATCTGTCATTTTCAGGGGCGGCTGCTGACTGTTTTAATGTAACTCCTGCTTACAGAGACGGAAAGAATAAAAACGGGCCTCGGCTCTTTTTTTTTTTTTCTTTTTTTTTCTTCCAGTGTGGCCGATTTCCCCCGTGGAGACGTACGAATAAAACACGGCGTTTGTCACAAGCGATGAGGGAAAACCCTGCTGCAGTGTTTATGTATTTCTTGACGGGCCCCTTTCTCGTTTTTCCACACACACACACACACACACACACACACACACACACACACACACAGCAGGGGATCTGAAGCGGGATTAGAGAGGACATTTAGGAGCTGGACACGGAGAGGACAGAGGGATTCTTCTTGGATCAGATCATAGCATGAGATCATTCAGAAGCGGCAGTCTGTCTGGAGGACGAAGCGCACTTTAATCACTATTAATTGGGTTGTGAAATCATCACATCATCTGGCTGTCTGTCTGCGGAGGACAAACCTTGTTATCCTCGCTATAAGTTTACAGGCATGCCAAAACATATTCTGCTGCTGCTGATGTACCATACAATAACCCCTGGACGATCTACAGTCGAGTCTTGGTACCTCTTGGGTTTGGATCACTACCTCCTACAGTAGTGAGAAATTATGCCAATTATGTACAGGGTTATGATTTTATAGCGAATCTCACAGGTTTAGTGTATTTTGTGATTGTTTTTTGTTGTTGTTTTATAACCACCATGTAAATGCGGAAATAAGAATATTGATAAATGGCTTTTGTTTTGTAAATGAACAGTTGAAAAGTGTGTATATATTTCTATTTAGGCCCATCTTTTAATCCATATCTCAAAATAAAATTGAGTACAACCAATTTTCTAGCGAGGAATTTCATCTCATCATAAATCCAGCGGTTTTGCGTAACACTATGAAGCTCGATTGAGACCACAGAAAACAAAATGCATCCTAAAGACCAGGGATGTTCGATATATACCGATATATATATATATATATATATATATATATATATATATATATATATATATATATATATATATATATATATATATATAGTCCAAATCTTAATTTCCGGTATGATATAAGCCGATAACGCCAATAGACATCTACCAAAATAAATGTAGAAGCCACAGGCTACATTGCGAGTTTTGCCAACCAAATAAAAATAAAAATCTTAAAAATTATTCCTCGGATCTGTCTTATTTTGAGTGAGAGGAGAAGTAGCTGAAGCATTTAATGTATAATTTGTGCATGGGCTGAAAGTAAGGTAGCCTATACAAGTTGTCATTTAAAAAAGGAAAAAAACGATAGTATGCGATATTACATTTTAATGCCAATGTTGACCGATGACATTGGTAGACTATTAATATCGATCATCCCTACTAGAGACCAAGCAACGCAGCAGAAAGTTAAGGGAATACAGTTGACTTTAAAGACGATATCCTATGGTTTGATCATGTCACAGGGCACATGTGGAAAACCACCTGCACAGATCCCCATCTCAGGTGTTGAGAGAATAACTAGCCATGCCATCCACAAATGTGGCCTTAACAAAGTTGAGAAGAACAGAGCTGTTGTTGAGAGGAAATCATAGGAAGCCCCTTTTCCAGTGTGCCACAAACTTTTTAGGGAATACAGCAGGCATGTGGAAGAGGATTCTCTGGTTGGAGGAAACCAGAATCTTGACTTTTTTTGGATGGAGCTAAGTGCTTGAGACAACTTGTGAGAGAAGTAGTTCTCAATACCAGTTGTCCTTCATGTTTTAGATTTGTCTCTGCTCCAGCAAACATGATTCAAATCATTGCATTACATCCTTAGCATGCCATCAAGTGCTGCAGAAGCCCGTAAATCACCCATTGATGTAAGTCGGGGAAATCACGACTAGGAACTACAGGCTGGAAAATACTTGAGACTGAGTTGAAGGTTCGGCTTCCCAAACATACAGCCAGATTTGCAGTGAAAAGGTTTAGAGCGAAGAACATCCAAGTGTTTAGAATGATCCAATTCAAATCTGACCTAAATTCAATTGGGAATCAGTTTAGTTGTGATCCATTCAATTTGACTCGGCTTGAGCTATTTTGCAAGAACAATAGGGCATGTTTATCTCTAGACGGATAGCTGGTAGATAAATACCCCAAACAGATTTACAGTGAAAAGTGGTTCTACAAAGACTTTTCAGAGGGCCTGATTTTAAATGTGTGTCTCAAGTTTTTTTGTGAAAAGATTTGAACTTTCCTCCCACTTCACAATTTAGCACTGCCTTCTGTTGCTTATAGCATAAATCCCAAATAAAATACTTTAAAGTTTGTTGATTTTGGATGACAAAATTTGAAATGATTAAAGTGATTAGAGTAGCTTTGCAAGGTACCAAAGATCATAAAGTCATTTCACAGGACATGAAGGCAAATTAACTCTTAACTAGAGATGAATCAATCAGGCGTTTAACCTGCTCATATTGATTCCTGTTCTTGGGTAAGAGCAGTGGATTCTTATTAGGACTATGCTTCATATAAGTACAGTTCAGCTATTAAATGCAACAAACGTGGACCAAAAAATAAAAATGATGCAGCTTTTTGATATTCCTTGAGGAAGTATTTTCCATTGTCCAGGCAATGCCTTTTAAAATGACAGTGATGGGTACTGCTTATTGTGTGGGGCATATTAAAGTTGGACTTAAAAAGCATAAGTGAGTCTGTTAGACTGTGTTTAGTTTATTCTGACTACTATTCTACTGGACTCGCCACAACAATGTATAGAGCCGGCTTATTTTTTTTCTCCCCCCAACAATAGGAAAAAAACCCAAATTTTTATTGGAAATATGTCGCCACAAAAATGCATTTTGTACTTTGACTGCATGGTGACTGCTATGACTTGGAAAGTTTGTAGCATGTACATGTTATGATTTATGATTCAAATGTCAAATACCTTTTTAAATTTTTTAAAATTTTTATTCTCATATTATTACTTTGAGACATTAGGTCTTCTCTAGACATTGGTCAGTATTAGACCCTAGTTTAAAAAAACATAACTTGGTATCAAAGTTCTTACAAAACAAATGTGCAAACTAATGTATAACACGAAGTAACTGCTTTTAAAATGGAAAAGCCTCAATTATCCCTATTGCTGCTACGATACACATCTATAATGATATCTCTTGACATTTGTTTACTGCTAATTTTAATATGTAGAATAAAAAAATACAATCAGTAAATTTAGTCGTGTTGAAGCGCTTGCACGGATTATCCCCCGTTGTTGTGTACCTCTGTACAGAGTAATATGAATGTAACACTATTAGTTGTTTAATTAGTTGGGCTATCTCCTCCAGCAGAGTTTGCAGTTAACTACTTCATGGATATGCTACTTGTGACTTGGCAACAAAAATGGCACTACATTAAGAGCTTTTTTAGTTTCCACATCATGGCTGTATTTGTTTTTTAAGACTCAACATTTTTCAAAACAGTCAAAGTTTCTTCTCTTCTAAGAAAAGAAAATTAAGTTGGTGCCTTCTTTTAGCTAGCTGACTAAGCAACAAGTGGGGGAGTATCCCTGCCAAAAGTGACAATAAATAAATCAATGTGGAAATAAATAAATGAAGTAATACATTTGTAAATAAATAAATGTGGAAATAAATATAGAAATAAAAAATGTGGAAAAATAAATAAATGTGGAAATAAATACCCTATTTATTCACACATTTATTTATTTTCAATTGTATTTACCCATTTATTTATTTCCACATTTATTTATTTATTTGTCAATTTTGGCAGGGACGGTCCTCCACAGGGGGGGGGGGTCTTACTCTATATTCCCTACGGTTTGAAAAAACCTTTGTCACTCCAATAGTTTCTTTGGTGTCAGATTTAAAGAACTGGAAACTTTTTGGAACATTATAATGGCAAAACATTATGTAACCTTGCTATACGTTAGTAGTGGTAACCACCCTATGCCGGCCTTCAGGGTTTTAAAATAAAGTTGGACTTACTCCGAAATGTATTTGTGGTTTGTGTAGTCCCTTTGTCCAGCCCTGTGTAACTTTCAAGAGGGAAAAAGGGTCTGCAGGTGGCGTGGTTATTCATAGAAATTCATTAGCTATTGTTGAAGTAAGGCAAAATTGTAAAAAAATAAATGAAAAACTCTTGCAACCAAATATCGTAGTGACTACGAATACCAAAGTTGTTAATTTCTTTTGCTGGCTATAATTAAAAGCATGTTGTCCAACATGTCAAACTATCCCTTTAAATATAGTTAATCAAATATTTATGCTTCAGAATTCAGTGCGTTTTAAAGTAACCCATTTCTAGCTAGTTCTACATTTAAATAGTGATCGTTACATTAGAAACTCTATATCTAAGCTTTTTTATTTTTATTTCATAGATTGACTACTGCCTAGCAGCAGATAGTATTTTAACCGTGACTGTTTACGTTCTGAGTTTAAGGAATGCGGTTGGACAAAATAACAGATCCCATCTTTCTGATTAGATGGCAATCGTGACCCACATCGTCCAAAGTCCTCTTCTGAATTGTTAAAAGCCTTATGACGTCTGGTTTCCCGGAACCAGGAAGGGTGTATTTCTGACTCGGAGAACGAAGAGAAACGAAGGAAAACTGGCGGAACCAAGTTGGAAGCCCAATTTAATCCGACTGAGGCCTGGTCAGCTTTGTTCCTGCAAGTTTAAGTTTTAGGTTTTCTCGCCGCTTCATTCCACTCAACACCACATATAGGCTTTCTTTTCATCGTAACTAATTTGGTTCCAAATCCAAAGTGAGGAATCATCCTGACAGCCTTCTTCGAAAAGTAATCTTTACTTAGTCCCCAAATGTAGCTGGAATTCACCTACAGATGTTTGAAAACACAAAGTATTTCATAAAATAAGATTTATTTGTAAACGAAAGGGTGCATTAGATGTAATCCAGTCAATAGCCTGATGTCTTTTTGCACTAATTTGTAACCAAAGTGGTAAAGCAATTTGTAAGTATATTAGTATCTGTACTTTTCTGCCAATTGTGGGGTTTCCCCGTATTCAGTACATCAGTAATGGCTGCAAGAAACTTTGACCTGACAGAGATGTGATAGAGCAAAGGGACCCAAAGGTGGAGAAACAGTTATTCAGAACCATGTTTTGGGGAAAGTTCTACTTGACTGTAGTCTCGACGAAATGAGACCACATTTGTCCTGATCATTGTATAAAGCTGGTTTCACGCAGTACAACTATCAGCCCTATACTAAGTCCTCTACAACTAAAGAAATCGTGCAGGACTCGAACATTTCGCACTCCACGAGAGCGACATTATAAAATCTCACACTCAATGATTTCCTGCAGTTCTCTAAATTGAAAATGAAAGATTTTTTTTTAAAACTACCCTTACAAATCCTTTTCACAATGCGTGGGTCCCATTCTGCATTTTGTCACTGTCGCAGCCTTTTTAACTAATGCGAGTTTAGGCAAGTTGATCTTTTCTTGCTGTGTTTTCCTGCCTTATGAAGATCAACAAACATCTGCTTTACTTGAATTATGTGTTCTTATTTTTCCCACTTTGAAAAGTAGCTAAGAGACACTTGTCCTGTGTCCTATCATATTTATACCACTAGTAAGTCAATTATACCCAGTTAGAGTTCCTCAACACTGATCAACTCAAACATGTTTTATGGATGTTTTTCTTTATTGCAATGGTTAGGGATTGCACTAATTGGGGCATTGATTTTATAAAGAGAATCTATCTATCTCTATCTCTATATACAGCTTAAAAATAACACATCATTGTCTGTGGACTTTTTAACTAATGGAGATATAAAGTCAGTTTTTAACACATTTGAGTTTTTTTGTTAAAGTCTGCATTGCATTTTCTGAGTTTGTGCTGCAAATTTGTCCAAGGAAAAGACAAAGGTGAGTTCAGAATATGGTCCTTGTAAGGAATAGTTTACTCTTTGGGTATACTTTGAAGGCAGATGTGTCTAAAGTGTTCACATTCATTACTGTGGTCGAAGTATAGACACTGGGCTTTAAAAAGACTTCTGTAGAAGTTGCGGTTCTGTAAAAAGTAGTGGTTTCAACATGGCTAAAATTTTACTTCATACTGTTCCTAGGGTTTAGTCCTGTTAGCGAGGTGCCACAGAGTGACAGATGACTTCTGTCAGGAGCATAAATAAATGGAGGATATTGTACTTAACTCTTGCTTACGAGACAGACAAATTTAGCTTATCGTTTGTGTTGTAATTAATATTGCAATAAATGTTAGATAACTGCATTCTAAATCTATTAACTAATATATTTAGACAGCAGTTGCAATTATTACTGCTGTTCTGTTTTTAAATTCAATTCGTTTAAAAAAAATTTAAATGTGTTTACCTAAGGTAATCGTGTAAAAATGAGTTTAATTCTGAGCCATACCTACTCTAAATTGTCCCAGTTTTAAATATTTTGCAGACAAGAACCTTGGCTTGAACGGGAGTATTTCTTTTACTTAGTTTTTTTTTTTTTTGACCTCTTGAATGGTAATGATAAAAAAAACTTGATTTTGGGTTTTAGATCCTACTTGTCAAAGATCTGTCTTCCAGCTCTTTTATAAAAAAAAAACAACATAATAGTGTTAAACAGTAAAGGTATCTGCTGCTAAATGATCTAATGAGCAGTTTGAAGCTTTAGATGTTTCAGAGGTTTCAAGAATGATCGATGAATGATGGTAACAGTGCGGCTCTGAAAGCTGGGGTGTGTTCTTCCTTTTTTGTGTTCTGTGAGTTATGCTGCTTCTCCGTTCCCACGTGAACACGGAGATCTCTTTATCCTCTCTCAAGACATCAACCTGCGATTTCTCTGAAATGCCCTGAGAGGCTTTCCGAACCCATTGTGAGGGAAAATATTGGCTGCTGACACACAAACGTCGCCTGTTTAACACGTAAATGTCCCTCTTGCTGCTATAGGGTCGTATGTCAGCGGAAGCAGATGTGTCTGAAATTTACGGACTCTGACATTTAGAAGCAGTATTTAATTTTTTTGCTGTTTCTCGAATTGAGAGAAGTTCTACTCATGGTTTGCCAGATTAAACATGCATGCTTTTACAACAAAATGTTGTCAAGAAGTCAAACGGAAGTCACTATGTGAATCGTACTCCAACCAAACTTCAAGCATGACCCTGTCCCTGGTTGGACAGACCAGTGGTCAAATTTATCTGAAACCAGCTCACTGCCTTTTATTCTCTCTTCTTGATTGCCTTTAGTGGGTGTTTCAGAGCTGTGCTCACCATACCTGAGGAAAGTCCTGACCAGCCCTGCTGGGTGGTGACTTGAGTTACAGCAATGACTCCCCATGCAGGACGAGCTTAAAAACCAAAACTGTTAGCAAGTTTTCTTGTTTATTTCATTGGCTGCTTTTGATGTTGTTTTTCCCCCACTTTAAAATTCCTGAAATTCTCTCTTTAGCCCTGCTGGATTAGTGTGGTACAGTTTTTTAACCTAACATTTTGAGAGCCCAACTAACTCAACAACTGGTACATTTTTTATTTTAATTTTTTATTAATGCCAAGAACTTGGCTCTGAGTCTTTGCTCAGCCTGGGTAAATGAGTGGTTAGCCCGGGAAAGGAAGGAAACTTCTTCCTTCCCTCTATTGTGCCGAGCAGGGACGGATGGACTACGGCCAGCTGACAGCTGTTTCCTGGTGGATGGAGGAGGAATGGGTGCGTGGGTGGGGGTGTTGTGCGAATGGTTGGCGAATGTGTGGCTTTCAGCTTTAGCTGTGAGGCTTTAAAGTGAGACAGAGAGGAGTTGTTATATTGAACTTGCATACTTGTGTACAAAGTCAGAGATTCGCAGTTTAACCCATTCACTGCTAAGATTTTAATGTCTCTAAATAGAATCTTTGTGTTTTTAATATATATGTGTGTGTATATATGTATATGAGAGAGAAGCATAACTTTTTTCGCGGCTGTAGCTCAGTGGTAGAGTTGTCAGCCTGGAACCCAGAAATTGTGGGTTCGATTCCAGCTTCCACCTGCTACATATCGTTGTGTCCTTGGGCAAGACACTTCAACTACCTTGCCTACTGGTGTTGGCCAGAAGGGCAGATGGCGCGATATGGCAGCCTCGCTTCTGTCAGTCCAGGGCAGCTGTGGCTGTACAATCGTAGCTTGCTTCCACCAGTGTGTGAATGTGAGAGTGAATGAATAATGGAGTTGTAAAGCGCTTTGAGAGTCTTGAAAAGCACTATATAAATGCAAGATTAAGTGTAAATAAAAGTGCAATCATGCAATGTATTGGCAACCAGCAGAGGGGGCTGAAGGCAATTAATTAGGACTTTTTCCATGCCCAAAGACTGACTATCATGGGTTGAAAGTTTAATGCTCTGCATTTGGTATCGGAGTGTCCCGTAGTGGTTAAATAATTATTAGCTGAATTAATCAGGAAATAGTTAACTCCTTAGTTATGTTGGCCACTTAAAACATTCAGCATTCTGAGATGAGTAAATCTTTCAGGACAGTCTGCTTAGTGAATCATTAGATTAGGTAATGTTATCTGGTCTGATAACATTTGTGTAGAACTTTAATATTTTTGTAGCAATAGATGCGCGTTATAAGTAGCGGTGTAATGGTAAATATATTCAGATTTTTCAATACGAACCTGTCGGTTCCGTACGAACGTGTACTGAACGAATACAACTGTCTTTTTTTTCCTGAACACATGTAGAATGTTTGTGCTAAATTCAGAGCGTAGTGCAACTTTAAAAAGTTAAACCAAAACACAACAGCAAAACATGAAGCTACAGTAGAAAAAGAAAGATGGACCAAACCAGAACAGCGAATGCATCTTTCAACAGCAATAAGGTACATAACAGCTCTGCACTGAACTGAATGACTCACCTGAAACAATGTCAAGCTGAATGTAAACATCACTGATACCAGAGAAAAACCATCACCCTCTACAACAACTCCTTGAAATGAATATGAACTACAACACTTGAGTTTACCTCTGAGATCAATAAAGAATTTCTGAACTGAAAAATTAATTTCGAGAAGTGAAAGGAAGTGTTAAGGAAAAAAGGTTCTTTGTTCAGTGCTGATTAAAGTGAAGAAAAAAGTTGTATGCATATTTGTATTTATTTATTATACAGGTTGTTAAAGAGCAATTCACCCTCAAATCAACTTTGTTTTTGCTGATAAATTGTATAAATGAGTGTCTATTAGGACTGTCTACATGTTTGGTCATTATTTTTGGTATTTTAGTACATTTTAGTAAAAGTATTAATTCATTGCTATTAAGTCAGTGTGGCGCCCTCTTCAGGTTAAAACTCTACACTGCACTTTGAATCAGGCATTGCTATTCACCCTGTGGTGATGGTTGTCAACCGGTGATGGCTGACGTCACCCTAAATTTCTGATATGTCAGGCATTATTTTTTATTTTATTTTTAAAGATTAGGAAAAATAAGTTGTTAATGTTGAAAAGAAAAAATGTAAAATTATAGAAGTATATTATGCCTCTATTGTGTTAAAACTATTTTTAATCTATGTTTATAAAATGCAATCAAATGGTTGTTTAGCAACGTAGTCATATTGTATCTAAAAGCAGAACACTATTTGGACTTCTTTGAAACTAAAAAGCAGAACTAGGTTGTAAACGTGAAGTCATGCAAATTCAGAGAATTACAGTACAACATTGTTTAACCAGGCTAATACTAGATTAGCCGCACAAAACATCGTGAGATCCTTATCAACACGTTCTCTTAGAAAGCACACATTTTTCAATTGCTCCACATGTTTGTATCTGTGGCCTCAAATGTATTTGAGTTTTTTTTTAATAGGAAACAGATTTGTGGTGCTAAATGAATCTGTAAGTATGTGTTTAATGAACTGGAAAAAGTGGGACTGAGCTGGTTGGGTGTAAAAAGGCATTTACTCAAAAAAAAGGAAGCAAACCATGAAAGGTGGTGACTGTTGTGGTGACTCAGGCCTAATTCTAACTGTTCGACTCTGTTCTCATGTGGCCCTGCTTCCTCAGCGTCTTTCTTCTGTTTATGAATAATTTCATCGTCCTGTTCCTCCTGCTCTCCCCACATGTCCCAATACTTAATGGTCTTAATGTGGATGGACTCCATGCAGAGCTGTACTTTGACTTCGGTTGAACAGAAAAAAAAACACTCTTGTGCTGAATCTCGCACTCTTCCAAGATGTTTATTTTAACTTGGTGGGGAGTTGTAATTACAAGCTGCAGCTATCCATCTTTGGGCCGTCATATGTCTGCTGGTTCTGGACTTATACTGGGCCATCTGGTATGTCATTCCGAATGAAACTGTATTCAGGCTGTTGTGGCTGTTTTTTTGGGGAGTTTTTTCAACTTGGATTTAGGACATTCTTGTATTTATAGAGCAACTCTCACCACAATGACAGGCTGAGACCCTGGTGACAAATGCTGCTTCATTTCCTGGAGGCTTTTTTGTAGTTTTCCATTGGAATGCAACTAATTAAGTTTGCCTGACAGTAAAGGAGACAAATTGTCATTTTTCTCTATAAAGCTTTCTGAGCTTTAATAAAATGTCTGACTTTGTTTTGGCGGTGTACACTGATGCATGCCCCCCATCTTAAACCATCACTTACAGTTTCTTTATAGAAGACAGTGTAGAATGATTTACTTTTTTCCCCTCCACCTTCTTCCTTCTTCTCTTCCTTTTATTTTTCCCCTCAATCTTTCCTTCCTCAAAAACACCCAAAATATAGAAATTAAATTACATGCAATTCTTAATACTTAAGATTCAGTTTGCTGGTCAACCATTGGACGTTAGAACGGATCTGCTTTATTAGGCGTAATCTTGTCTCCAATTTGTGAAAGACATGAAACATCTACATTTGAACAGATTTTAATTTGAAAAATATGTGAAATAGTCTGGTCATTCTGACTTTTTTTTTTCCATATTCAGACCATGTACACACGTGGCCGTAAAAAAAAATAAAAAGAATATTCTCACCACATCGTCTAAAATAAAAATCTCCGCCCACACCTAACCGCATAAGTGCGTTGTTAAGCACATTCATAGACATGCCAAACCTGTAGGGAGCAGTAGTTCCCCCAAATCCTATCCACTCGGATAACTTTCTATGTTCTAACTTCTACATAGAGCAGTAATGGAGCTTGTAAAAACAAGCAAGCAAAAAGCGCTTGGAAATCGATGATGTCAACACATCTCTGAGGGCATAAATGCTGTTTCTGAGTGTAAACACAGGTCGCACAATTGATGTCGGAGCATTTCTGTCGCGGAAAGTGACGTTGCGGAGTCGAATATTCCGGTTATTTCTGTCTACATGCAAACAGAGAAAACGCAGATCTTCACTTTGGCCGGATGACAGCCCAAATCGTAGAAAAATATCTTTGTTTTCTGAGATACCCAGCTGCGTGTGGACAAGGCATCAGTTTAATTTTCCCACATTGTTTAAGACTGAAAGGTCATGTGTCGAACCAGGTGATCAACAGCACAGGGGCACCACAGGGCACTGTACTCTCACCATTTCTTTTCACTCTGTACGCCTCAGACTTAGAGCACACTCTGCAGTCAATTCAAGAATACTTTATTGATCCCAGAGGGAAATTAAGTAAAAAGGTCATTGGGTGTATTGGAGATGGACAAAAAGCTGAGTACTGAGAGCTGGTGAAATGCTCCGTCAACAAAATCGATAATTGTAGATTTCAAGATAATCCAAAATGGATCAAACACTATTTTGATCACAGAAGAGGTGGAGGAATTGATTACCTCTATGTTCATCTGGACAACAGACTGGAGTGGATATGTACACAAATTGTACAGTTTTTATATTGTCTTAACACCCTTGTACATTTCTTAAAATCTAAAATTCCCCCCTTTGTAGGGACAAATAAAGCAATGTTCTAATATATTCTTTCTGCTGTCTCAACTGTGCTACATCTAAAGTCGGAAAGTCCATGTTGATGCCCTGTGCTCTCATTTGCAGCAGAGATTATTCTCTCTATGTCAAGTCAAAGGGTTTGGATCGTGATGTTTTTTCTTATTCCATCGGTCTGCACTCCAGAGTCTATGCAATGTCACTATAAGATGGCAATCTCAGTTAAACTGAAATCTAAACTGACTGGTTTTGGTTTATACAGCTGTGACAGTAGGGATGGAGGAAAACCAGTTTCTTCAGATGATTTAGTGACAATCTGCCTTTAAGCATGGGCCGAGTATAGCAAATGATCCCTCACAAACTAAAATCCTTCCCTTTTAATTAAGCTGCACAGCGTTAGATCCAGTTCTTTTTGACACTAGTGGCCTTTATTAACAGTAGATCTGATGGGAAATGGGTGGAGAGAAAAGGGTGGAAGACATGCAGCAAAGGTCCCTAGGTCGGGAATCGAACCGCAGACGGCTGCGTCAAGGACTAAAAGCCTCTGTACATGATGCGGCCCTTCGCCTCTTGAATATGAGACCTCATGATTCCTTTTAAAAAAAATCATCTAACCTGTGAATTTAAATATTATAACCTCCTGCCATTTGGTAGGCGATATGAATGCAATCAGTTTGAGAACTCATTTATTCTCATCTCTGTCCAATTAAGCAATGCTGCTTAAGGATGAAAGACTGTGCAATATTTTAAGTTGCTTACTGTAAGTAGTGGGTGTGCGCCATGTTCATTGTTAACTGATGTAATGTGAGATTAGGTTATGCTCTGTTTAGGTAACCAGTATTATTGTTTGTCTTTCTGCTGTGATGCAAAAGGATTAAGGAGCTCAGCTTGGAGTGCACAATAATACATTTCCCAACCGGGAAACTAAAGTCTTATTATGTTTGATTCGCCTTTTATATTTCTAACGATAAAATATCTTAATATAGAAAATGGTGGCTTAGAGTTTATCACAACATTTTAAAGCCTGGGCCTTATACAGTGGCTTTCATTAGCTTTCATTAATATTTATGAGTGGGTGGGGAAAACCCAGTCTTTTAATTGTAGGGTTTTATTATGGGGTTGTATCTGCCCATTTATCAGGGCTCCTGGGCCATTTTCAACCCCAACAAAGTTTCCTATGCTATATAGAGGCTCAAAGAACAGTTTGCGAATGTCTAAAATGTTGTTCTAGAACTGCTTTGCCATTGCTGTGAATTTGCTCTGTTCTGTGCAGCTTTAAATGCTAAAACAATACATCTCAGCTGTAGGTAAAAGTCATTTTAAATGCACTGTCTCATTCTCTAGTTAGTTAATCTGCCCCCCCCCCCCCTTCTTTCTGCTTTTATCTCAAAACCCTTAGCTATGATCTGTTGTCTCCATGGTGACGAGAAAGCAGCTGCAACAAAAAAGCCTTAACATCTCTTTCCTGTTCTCCTCCTTTGTTGTCAATCCTCTTTTATTTACCCCCCCCCCGCCCCTCCCCCAATTCCCACCCCCTCTTTTCTGTCCTCCATTTATACCAGGTGTGTCTCACCAACCACTTTCTAGCCTTCTTCCCACCACTCTCGAGGTAGCCATGGCGACCAGCGCCGTGCCAAGCGACAACCTGCCAACCTACAAGCTGGTGGTGGTGGGGGACGGTGGCGTTGGGAAAAGCGCTCTAACCATCCAATTTTTCCAGAAGATCTTTGTGCCAGACTACGATCCCACTATAGAGGACTCGTACCTTAAACACACTGAAATAGATGGACAGTGGGCGATACTGGATGGTGAGTTAAGTTCATAAAAAAAAAAAGATTTTCTGTCTTACTTTGTTGCTGTTTTTTTTTTTTTTTTCTTTACACACGTGTGTAATCAGGAGTTCTTTGACAGCTGTAATGACGTACTGGGGGTTTGCATGTGGAAGAAATTATGTAACATCAAACAGCTTATTGTTTCTGCTGCAAAGTGCCAAGTTCATTTGAGAAAACAATTTGCATAGAACCAAAATAACAAAAGTAAAGTGCGCATTATGTGTCATAGTTCAAGTATATGTGTCAGTGACCTCAAAAGCATGTGTTTTTCGGCATGGGAGGGAATGTAGGATGTTAATGTTAGCATACATGACATCAAGAAAAGGGTTAAGTATGGCTTGTTAAGTAGAGTAAAGCCTCTTCTTACTGAAATTAAGGACGCACATCTTTTAAGGTTAACAATGTTGGATCTGAATGGACCACAAGAACACTGAAGGAGATCAGCACAAATGTAACCTGTCTAGCATTAGGTTAGCGGGATGGAGATTTAGCCTTTTTTTTTTTTTTTTGGAGCCACTAAACCAAGGAAATATTTTAGAGTCAAAAATGAGGACAGATTAACTCAAGGAATAAATCATTGCAGCTTTGCAGAATGGCTATTAAATCATATATTCTGGCATTTTAGCTTTTGTTCTACTTTACCAAAAATAAGTATAGATAAGAGTAGTGGAGTGGAGACTCACTTGTTTAAGCAAACTGCATCAGAAAAGTAGAAGTGTTTGGCCTTAAAGCACGGGACTGTGTTTGGAGAGAACCAAACTGCACATCTCATAGCAGCTTTCAAGCATGGTGGTGGAGGGTTGATAATTTGGGTTCGTTCTGGAGCTGCAGGATCTGGTTGATGTCTGCAAAATGTTTCTGCACAGATTAGAAACCAATTGAGACCTGATGATTATATAATGTCGTGATACGTGAAGCAGTAGCTGAAAGAGGTTGTCACTTCTTTTTACCAAGACTAAACTAATTACTCCACCGTTTCCTTAGCACATGATGGCAAAACGCCTGCAGTTTTAATTAAAAGGAAGCTCATGGTCAAAAATTGTATCTGCTTTCCTCGAAAGCAGGGATTTATTTTTTACATATATAATATGAAGCAGTAATTTTGATGGTTATTAGGGGGTTTATACTGATCAGTATGCTTAAATGTACCCAGTACTGGACACAGCAGGCCAGGAGGAGTTTAGTGCGATGAGGGAGCAGTACATGAGGACAGGAGATGGTTTCCTCATCGTCTTCTCCGTCACGGACAAGGCCAGCTTCGAACACGTGGACCGATTCCATCAACTCATACTACGGGTCAAAGACAGGTAAGATGGAGCGGATTGGGCTCTCCTTGTAGAGTGGTAACTTTTGAGTTATTCTTTATAACTTTAGTGTCTGAGAATACCTAACTTGATAGGAAATGGTCTCTTTTATTTATTTGAGAAGCTGTTGGAAACCAGTCCAGTGTAAGTCAATGTAGCTTTCCTTTTTTTCCCCAATAAAGATTGAATGTATAATGCAGAGCAATTCTGACGTTTGGATTGATTAACTGTCATTACAAATATGGGAGAAAAGACAGACTGTAGTTACATGCAATCAACCCCAGACCCCCAAAGAATGTGTGCACAGCAGTGTTAAATATAGCAAGTCTAAGATAAGAGGAACTAACATACTGGTAAACAGAGTATGTGTTTACTTCTCACTTAAATATTGAATTCAGTCCCTTTTTATTATTTTACTGTACTAGCTAAAATGTTTTTAAACGTCTCTGTAGAACACAGAGGAGTTGATGAGAAATATATACGTTTATTGAGTCAGCGGGCCTTGGTCATTGGGCAAAGAAGAAAGAACGTATGCTATTAGAAAGATTTTTGGTTCAAAGAAGTTTAGGACCTTTCCTTAAAACATCCTCCTGTTGAAATTGTTAAAGAAGGTAGAGGAAAGGCACTTGTTATGATAGCAGCTGCAAATTAAGCAAAAAATGGAAACTAGAGCCGAACACATGGCTGTCTGTTTATATTAGATGTTGCTCAGACTGTAAACTGCTTTTTTCAGAAGATTGAAGTGTTGCAGAAATCTGACGCCTCTCAGAAACTGTACTGAGCTTTTGTGCTTTGACTGCTTGGGCAATTAAGATGCATGCAGACTGATTTAATGTTATTTAATGCCACATACTACCAGTTAATCATTTGGCAGCAGTTGGATAATTGTTTTACTTAATATATGCTAAAGTTTATAGACTAACAATAAAAACATTTGTTTTTTTTCCTCTTTACAATCAGGGAGGCCTTCCCCATGGTGCTGGTTGCTAACAAAGTGGACTTAGTTCATCTAAGGAAGGTCACAACAGACCAGGGCCAAGAGATGGCTGCCAAACATAATGTGAGTCCTAAAGCGCTTCTCTCAGCCTTTTTTTAATGAGCACATGCAGCATTAATTTATTTTTGTATGAAAAATATTTTGTGTTTCTCCGCACCATATACGGGCCCACCCAAGACAGATTGCATGGTTCAAATTGACCCAAGACGACCAGAAGAGGGGGCTGTAGGCTAATATTTGGGACTTTTGGAGGGTATTTTAAAAAGATACTTTGATACGGTTGTATGCCAAACTGGACAGTAGAGCTTGGCTTAAAAACAAGAGCAAAGGTAGCACAAGTAGGGACTATGCTAATATATTACCAGTCCTAGAAAGGCAAGTACCACCTTAATGACATTCTGGTCCTCACTCCATACTGGTCGGTGGCGTTAATGCACCAATTTGTTGTTTGCCGGGTGCCAATAAACATCACAAAGAAAAATAACTGTTGTGTTATTTTTAGGCTAATATGGGCATACTAATGGTAATTATGATGAAAAACTTAGTACGAAAAAAAAAAAACACAAGAAAGGAATTTGCCAAGGTTTGCAGCAGTAGATTATGTTGGATTTTGGACGTTAAGACTTGTTATGGACTAGCTATTTCACTGGAAAACATTAATTGGACTCTTGTGGATTTTAAAAGCATATCAAACCATCTTGTTTGAGAGTGTTCAGTTCTGTCAATGATATGTGGCTTTGCTGTTGAGTTGCACATTTATTTTCTTTGAGTGGCTTGACAAAAGCGTTTACTGTGTCTACAGTTATGATTGTATCCTTGATTACGTCATTGGAAGCACAAGAATCTCAGCTTTCAAATGATGTATAATATGTACATGTACATTAAAGGAGTTTTGCAAGATTTGACTTTGAAGCATGTAATGTGCCGCCAACAGGACGTAAAAATGCACAGGGGTTAAATAAAAAGACAGTTTTACCCCCAAAATAAGCCAGAGCTCCCAAGCTAAATTCCTCTGGCGCCGGATCTGGAAAGAGGAAGTTTAAACCATCACTTCCATTGATCATAATGGGCAAGGATTATATCCCGGACTCCATTGTCTCTGTGCCCTGCTTTCTAACTATCCGGCCAACCAGAGATTTTAAAGAGAAGTGGCAAATGCAAATGAGGTGAATTAGCAATGTTTACAAACAAAAACAGATGTTGTTCAGGATATGTTTCTGGGAAATATCTTGTCTGCTGCCCAGAAACTGAGCTGTTGGCATGTAATGACAGTCATGAGACTGTACTACAACAAAGTCTTCAGTCAGAGGCTTCTTCAGATTCGTTGCAAGACCGACGGCAACCGGAGATCCGTCCTGCCCACATCATCACCATCCACAATGATTCTTCGCAGATACTTGAGTTAGATGAGTTATGACATCTACATTTCTTGTGGGATAATCTGCAAAGCTAAATTTATAGTACATCGTCATGCATGATATTGTGAGACTGTCAGACCACCTGCAGCGATGGAGCTGGAGAATTTAAGCCCATGATGGTAAAGTTGATAGAAAAAAAAAAGAGATTATACAGTTTATACAAATGGAGCCTTCTCTCCCCTGTTGAGTATAATTTGATTGAATGAAGAGTCCTAGCACACCTCCCTCTTCTGTAAATTCTGTCAACATTGATTGAATCCTGCTATTTCTGTGTTTCCTCAGATCACTTACATTGAAACCAGTGCCAAGGATCCTCCAATGAATGTGGACAAAGCCTTTCATGAACTGGTCCGAGTTATAAGGTAACTGATTTTTAGGAGAGATGATCTAATGGACATCTAAAGAAGTAATGATGGAAATAAGAAAGTAAAAGTCTTTTTTTTTTTAGGAATTTGATGTCCCTTTTTGCTTGATGTATGATTTCATAGGAATTTACTTAAAGGTACATTGTGTAATATTTGTATTTGTTTCCTTTCAAATTCTGTGTATCCCGTTCACAAACTTGCCTTTTTTCATTATTTCTCACCAACATCTATTCTAAGTGTTCCTATTAACTTTAAATTTTACATTTTTATATGCATAAACTGTGGTTGACCCTCCATAGTCATGTGTCATCTCGTGTTTTACATACAAGAGATAATGCTGCGTGTTTCGCGTCCTGTCAAACACCAATCTTTGAGAAGTTGTAGCGGTTCTCCTTCTCCCTAAGCGTTGTGTGGTGGATGGCGCCGGTTCTCTCTGGGGCAGCCTGGCTGGTTTGGACAAATTCTGCCCCTTCCTCTTGGGTAGCTGTGACAAACCTCTGCCTCTCTCTGCTCTACCTCGCTGTGCATGTGAGGGGGGGAACAATACTACAGTTTCCACTACCTTGTATATATCAAATCATGTATCATTGGAAATTTGTTAGTTGTTGTTAGCCATGAAATACAGCAAACATAATTAACATCAACATAGCTAGTATAAAAAAAGTTTTTATCACTCAACACATAGTTAGATAACATTTAGAAAAGAGTACAGATTAAAAGAACATACCTGATCGCTGGATTGCATATGGGCTACCATAGCTGCAACACCTACTCTAAACTGCGTGGCACTGAAGAGTCAAAAGAATTAAACTCTGTACCTTTTAAGCATGTATTTTCATTGTGGCCATTTAGGCGAATTGTTCTTGCTGGGACTGTCCAGGTGACACATGAATTTGGTCAGATGGTTTAAGAATTACCCTCTGGGACAAAGGTGGGCTGTTCTGGTGTCCTGCACACTTTAGAGCAGTCTCTTCCGATAAATAGCAGATTTATCTCCTTGGCCGGTTCTAGACTTCTGCAGCAGCCTGCTAAATCGAGAACTGGCCATCCCTGCTTTAGTGTACAAGTGTTGAGGGACTGACTGGTAGAGGGCTCTCAATGAGGGAGGGGTAACTGGATGAAGCAACACTACCTTCTTGTGGTAACAGTGTGGTATTGCAGCCATAGAAAATCATGACCCTTGCAGACACGGGGGGGCATTTGGGGTTGACAGAAAGATGTTTTCTCAAGTTGCTTCAGTGTTACATAATTTTTTCAGATGTTTCTATGTCTCACTGAAATTCAACATATTAAACATTAAGACGGTGGAAGTATTTTTTTTTTTTTAGAAATGCACTCTCTAATTTAGCAAACCATCAATATTTACAGTGTTGATTTTCTTTCTCACGATTTCTGCAATTCATCCTTGGATACCGAGTGTCAGCTTCTGGGGCAGACTAATGGTGACCCATTCTCTCTTCATTAGTGCTTGACCCTTTAACCTTTTGAGGGATTGACCTCAAGGTTCTTGGTGGATTGAATATCTATGGAGTTTCTTTGCCATGGACCCAAAAGGTCAATATTTTGATTTTTGAGTCACTTAGGAGAAATGATGACTTTTACCTTGTGGCATGGTGCTCCATACATCATGATAAATTTTTTTTATTATTCATCATTCATTTTCTCCTGTGTTGTTGATTCTAATCCTTGTTTGTGGCATTGTTGAGCAAGCGCTACCCGGTTGAAACCTGATCCCTTAGTTTAATCCTCTTACAGAGAGCTTGCTAGCACTTTGTTGGTTTTTGATGCAATCTTACTAGCAGTGATACTGTTGGTTGATAAAAGAATGGCTTCATGTACCTTTTCCTTTAAAACAATCATTCTGTTGTTCTAATTCAGCCCCAATGATGGTATCTGCTGGTCTATTTCTTTGAAGACTTTCCCCTGAGCTGTCAAAAATATTACTACAATGATACTTGGTCATTTTGTGGCAGGGTCGAAGTGAGTAGTTCATTTTAATTTACCTTCAATAAATTTACTGGTGGGAAATTAAGTTTTCTCTCAGTACCTAAACCCTGTAGAACAGTTTCTAAACCCTCTGACTACAACTGGCCAAATATTTCCAGACTATGGGTAGTTCCTCCGTGTTGATGAAGAATAGCTGGATGAATCAACATTGCCATCTTGAGGTGAGAGCGTAGTATAGTAGTGATATAAAGGGCATTGACAAATATCAAGAGCTGATTTTTCTCATCGTTTTTTCTCTTTCACCCATGATAAAAATTACAGACCTCCCTTATCTTTTTAAGTGGGAAAACCAATACTTTTTTGCCCCTCTGTATAAGTTGGTCTGTGTGGAATCTCAAATTTCCTTAGAGGGCTATTGACAGAATTGACACAATGTCAGTATTTTCCCAAGAAACCCACACATGCAAAGAAATCAGAACTGATTTAAAAATTGAACACATCTAAACTCAGCAAAAAAAGAAACGTCCCTTTTTCAGGACTGTGTATTTCAACAAAAACGTTGTAAAAATCCAAATAACTTTACAGATCTTCATTGTAAAGGGTTTAAACAATGTTTTCCATGCATGTTTAATTAACCATAATCAATTAATTAACATGCACCTGTGGAATGGTCGTTAAGACCTTAACAGCTTACAGAATGTACGCATTTAAGGTCACAGTTCTAAAAACGCAGGACACTAAAGAGACTTGTCTACCGACTATGAAAAACACCCAAAGAAAGATGCCCAGGGTCCCTGCTCATCTCTGTGAACGTGCATTAAGCATGCTGCAGGGAGGCATGAGGACTGCTGATGTGGCTAGTGAAATAAATTGCCATGTCCGCACTGTGAGACGCCTAAGACAGCGCTAAAGGGAGACAGGAAGGACAGCTGATCATCCTCGCAGTGGAAGACCACGTGTAGCAACACCTGCACAGGATCGGTACATCCGAATATCACACCTGCGTGACAGGTACAGGATGGCCACAACAACTCCCCCAGTCACACCAGGAACACACAATCCCTCCATCAGTGCTCAGACTGTCCGCATTAGGCTGAGAGAGGCTTGACTGAGGGCTTGTAGGTCTGTTGTAAGGCAGGTCCTTACCAGACATCACCAGCAACAACGCCGCCTATGGGCACAAACCCACCTTCGCTGGACCAGACAGAAGTGGCATAAAGTGCTCTTCACTGATGAGTCACGGTTTTGTCTCACCAGGGGTGATGGACAGATTCGTGTTTATCGTTGAAGGAATGAGCGTTACACCGAGGCCTGTACCCTGGAGCGGGATTGATTTGGAGGTGGAGGGTCCGTCATGGTCTGGGGCGGTATATCACATCACCATCGGACTGAGCTTGTTGTCATGGCAGGCAATCTCAATGCCTTGCGGTACAGGGAAGACATCCTCCTCCCTCATGTGGTACCCTTTATGCATGCTCATCCGGACATGATCCTCCAGCAGGACAATGCCACCAGCCATACTGCTCGTTCTGTGTGTGAGTTTCTGCATGACAGCAATGTCAGTGTTCTGCTATGGTCAGCGAAGAGCCCGGATCTCAATCCCATTGAGCACGTCTGGGACCTGTTGGATCGCAGGGTGAGGGCTAGGGCCATTTCCCCCAGAAATGTCCAGGAACTTGCAAGTGCCTTGGTGGAAGAGTGGGGTAACATCTCACAGCAAGAACTGACAAATCTGGTCCAGTCCATGAGGAGGAGATGCACTGCAGTACTTCAAGCAGCTGGTGGCCACACCAGATACTGACTGGTACTTTTGATTTTGAGCCTCCCTTCAAGGACACATTATTCTATTTCTGTTAGTCACATGTCTGTGAAACATTTTTAGTTTGTCTTATGGTGTTGACTCTTTTAGTGTTCATACAAATATTTACACAAATTAAGTTTACTGAAAGTAAAAACTGTTGAAAGTCAGATGACGTTTCTTTTTTTGCTGAGTTTAGATGAATGTATTAAATACTTTGTAGAAAAGCATTTCTTCGTAATGAAAGCTTTGAGAGGTCTTCTTCATGGAAAAACTAGTCGCATGTGTTGCTTAGGTGTGATTTTGACTCATATTTCCAAACAAACTAAATTCGTACCCTCTGGGTAATCCTTTTTTTGCGCTATAACATTCATTTGCATGGGATTTCAGTTGTAGGCAGTCTGGTAATTGACTGGAACAGTTTAGCAGTTGCTTTTAAGTAAATAATTTCCTTGAGTCCTTGTTTGAGTCTATTGTCTTGCTTGGAAATCCACACTTGTTTAATTCTTTTCAAGAATGTCCCAGTCCATTTCTCCATCCTTCCTTTAATTATGTGAAGTCTGTGAGTCCCGTATGCTGTACCAGATGGCCCAGACCATGATGTTCCTACCTGCAAACGTAAGCTATGGTATTTTACAGCAGAAATGTTTTTTCTAAATACGGTCAGATTTCAGCTGGTTTTTTTGGCTTTTCGCCTTTTCTTCATGTGTTTGTACTTCAGTCAGGGGATTTACATGCAGTAATGGAAAACTGAATTACTGCCTTAGTAACACCAAATTTAGACTTAGTTTTTACTTTTTAAATAGTTTTTTTTTGCAATAGAGGCTTTATTTGATTGTAGCTTGACAGGAAATTGGGAGAGAAGGGGGAAGACATGCAGCAAAGGTCCTGAGGTTGCGAGTGGAACCTGGGACAGCCACGTTGAGTACCATAGACTGTGCATATAGGGCGCCCACTGCCCTACCGCTACGCCAGACGACAACCCCAAATTCTGATGTCTAAAATGCATGTGTACACCTTATTCGGCAGAAGTCGAACCAAACTGGTCTCCTCCTAATCGAGCTAACGCACCCAGATAATGCTGTTAAAAACCCAAATTTCTTTGCATGTAAACAACATCCAGCTTAGTCGAGCTATTACTGGCCAGGACACTCCCACTACCGGAAGTGAGGAGAAAAGCGGAAGCAAGAATATCAACACGAGTACAACAACAACAACACGTGTTACACAGACGGTATAGTACTTACAAAATGTAATGTACTGCAGCATTGTTGTCATCCATTTCTTTGCTCATTGTACAAATCCTGCTTTAACGTCGTCTGCAGCATTTGTTTACCATTTGTGTGACACTATAGGCTAACCGGAAGAAGGCAAATACGAAAGGACGCGTGTCGCCCCCTACCGTTGCGGAGCACATCATTCAATAATTCGATTTACATACAGAACATGCAAACTCTGATAAAGGCTCACATTCTGGTTTAGGTATAAGCTTGACTTAGATGCTCATGTAAACGCACAGTTTGGATTGATCCGTTCCCCTTTTACATTTGGAGATTCCTGTCTTTGCTCTCTAACCATGTCTGCCAGCTGTGCAGACTGTTCTCAGCTGGGAATCGTGGGTACCATAGGCCAAAAAATCTTGTTGTGCATCCTCAGCTTTTGGACTTTCCTCAAAGTAGCATCAACAAAAGCATGACATTAATAAATGGTTTCTTTTAAACCTTTGTACTGAAGTTGTAAGCCTTACAAACCTTCTCCAACCTATAACTAAGCATTTCTTCTCTTTTTGTGAACATTTATTCAGGAGTGTTTTGGTAACTATGTGTAAATAAAGGTGCATTAGGGAAAATGATAAATATCAATGAAAGCAAAGTCTGATCATCCAGTAGATGCATCTCAAAATCCATAGAAACCACACACATTTGTGATCAGAAACTGTATGTTGCTTCCAAACTTGCATATCAAAATAAAAACTGATGAAACTAGGCTTTTTGGGAGTTTACCTAAACCTTTAAAAAAAGTTTTTTGTAAATCTATGTGCAGAAAACCAAAAGTCTTTATTCAGTTATTCCAGTCAATTCTGACCGCCAAAATATTTGAATAATTTTGCTAAAACATTCTCTATTTTATTTTATTTATTTTTTCTTCCACCTGCAGACAACAGGTCCCGGAGCGAAACCAGAAGAAGAAAAAGAAGATGAAGTGGAGAGCAGAACGTTCCACCGGTTCCCACAGGTTCCACTGCACTATATTGTGACCTCCCTTTTCCTCTGCAACGTTCATTGCATACACACACAAACTGACACAAAACAAAACACACCTTTGGATGTCAGGGAACTCCCCAGAACTGTTTAACTACTGGAGCACAAAAGCCAGAAGGGGGTAGATGTGTCATTAAATGGCTTGATAAATCCTGAGAGATCGAGGCTGAACTGACAGGTGTCCCCTCATCCCTTCACGGTGCATCGGAAAGACTGCTTAACCCCCCCCCCACTAACTTTCAAAGGTTTCTTCTTCTTCCAGCCTCATTCCTCTTTTTTTAATGAACACTGAAACAGAGGAACAGCTAACCATTTTACTGCAGAGAATAATTAACTACGGCACAAGATTTCAAAACTTTTGGGGGGAAAATGCAGAGATAAGAGATTTGTTAGAGAGCAAAGGAAAAGGGAATAACTGGCACAAAGTGGCGCTTTTTATTTTTTATTTTTTATTTTTTAAAATCAAATATGATCTCGCTACAACAGCTTTGGGGGGGAAATGAAGCCACAGTTTTCAGTGGGCATGAGAGTAAGCATCACAAGCGGTGGGAGGTGGTAGTACTGAATGTGGAAGTGGTGATGGGTAATTCGGTGGCGTTACAGTTTGGTTTTGGTGTACTGCGGGTGTAACATGCACCATGAGGTCATGTTACAGATTGGTAATGTTGGGAAAAGAAATATGGCATGATAAAAATACAAATGTGTCGTTTAGGTTGTGGCCATGTTGGATGTGGAGTTTTTTACACTTATGATCATTAAAATATAAAGAATTATGTATCAAGATCTAGTAAAAGCCATGTTTACAGATACTTATACAGGATTTTATTTCACTACTTGTACAAGAGCCACTTCATCATACCTATTTTAAAACAAAATGTGGGTTTGGTTCCTACTTATGTGCTTGTAAGTTGTTTGACGACCTTTGATCAATACTGTATGAGAATTACGTTTTGTTTTCTCTTGTTCTTAACATATTTTTCCATCTTTTTTGTATTTAAGTGTACAAATGACATGTGATATAAAAATATGTAATTATATGTGGCAATGTTGACAAATTCACTGCTGTTTCACCGAAAATAAAGTATGAATTTGTTAGAAAAATAGAATAGATAAGGGACAAATGAGCCGAGGATGGGCTGGAGAAGCTGATTTGCACTGGCCACAAACCAAAACAATGTGATGTAACTTTATCTCAATCCAGGGGCTTTTCCCAACTCCCCCATTGACTTCAGGACTACGATATTCGATGATCAGTGCTCAATGAAGGAAGAGGATGAAATCCTGTAGCTTTTGGAACGTGTCGGTGTTAGGAAACCTGCCTGAAGAGGGCAGCGTTGCGCTCTTCTGGCTCAAAGCCATGTCCTACAGTAGCTACAGACCAGATCGGTGGAATGCGCAGATTAATCTATGAAAATGGCTCGTACTGTTATTAGACTAAAGTGTTGGTGGCCGGCTTTCTCTTCAGGATGCGCACCAACTCTTGAAGGAATAGGTTTTTTGCACTTTGAAAACAATCTCTGACTTTTTCAAATTGGCATGTTGTTTTCTTTTTAGACCTATAAGTTAGCTGAAAGGCACGAAAAAAAAAAAAAAGTATAATAAAAAAAATTTAAGATTGTGTGTGTGTGTATATCTGAATGCAAAATGATTAAGTAAGCAAGCAGCTGATTGGAGTTGTAGCCTCGTGTGCCTGCGTATGCCTGTTGCCTTGGCCATGATTGTATAACAGATCAACTAATTTGAGATGAAATCATTAAAATTGTATTGGAAGCAAAAGTTGCATTATTACCCAGTTTTAAATTAAGGTGCTTATTAATGATGTTTGACTGAATGACCGACGACTGGAAGTGGAACCTCAGCAGAAGAAGAAACTCTGCATTTATCAGCAGCTACTGCTAGAAGGGACATTTTTCCAGCGAAGGACTAAAAAAAAAAAAAATTGACTTTTGAGCAAACAGGCTGGCTGGAAGGGGAGCAAAAATATATCGAATGTGTTGAAGTTATTGCATCATGTGTGTTTGATACCATTTTTGTATTATTGATGACTATTGGAAAGTGTTTTTAAGCAAATGAATAATTTATTTCTGTCTGTTACCTCACTGTGTCCCAGACCTGAACAAAAAAAAAGAAATGTTATTTTTTTTTCTTTTTTCTTTTTTCTTTTTGCCTTTGAGTATCTGTACTGTATATTGTGGACCAAGATGGAAATTAAAAGAAACAGATTTTGGTTCTGAGATGAAAATAAATCTTTGCTCTACTGCAGTCCATGTGGAGTAATTCATGAGTGGAAAAACAAGTTGAGTTGAGCCTGCCGCAGCTTTCACATATTAGGCACGCCCAAGAAAAATTACCATGCCCATGTAAATTAGGTTAAAACCATGCAATGTATCAACCCAAGACAACCAGCAGTAAAGATACTTTGATACGGTTGTATGTCAAGATGGACATTAGACCGCTTGGCTAAATAAAAACAAGACCAAAGCTAGCTCAAGCAGGGACGATGCTAATACATCACCAGACTTTGAGAGGCAAGTGCAACCTTGAGTGATATTCAGATTCACACTCCATACCACTCGGTGGTGGTAATGCACCAATGTGTTTGCCAGCTGCCAATAAACATCACAAAGAAGGGCACTGTTATTTTTAGACTAACATAGGCATGCTAATGGTCGTTATAATAATAAAATGAAAACACGCAGAAAAGGAATTTTGCAGAGGTTTTTAAGAGCAGCTTATGTTATATTGTGGACGTATGACTTGTGGACTAGCAATGTTATCGGAGTACATTAATTGGACATTTGTGGATGTAAAAAGACCATTTTTGTTTGAGACTGCTCTGTTCTGTCAATGTTATGTGGCTTCGAACGGTGAGTGGCACATTATTTGCTTTCCGAGTGGTTTGACAAACGTTTACTGTGTCTGCTGTTATGATCGTACCCTTAATTGACATACATAATTGAAGTCTCAAGAATCTTAGCTTTGCAATGATGTATATGTAAATGTACGTACATAGGGTGTTTACTGCCCCCCCACACCACCTCTGCTACAATCCTCTGGTACCGGGTCTGCAAACAGACCGGGGATTTATACTGGCGACCCACAGTCACCAAGAAAAAGGGGACATATTTGAAAATTAATATCTTTATCAGATTTTGCATCACGTATGGGCCTAAGAATATAGCCTATCAGAGCTTTGAGCTATTTTAGTGTGAATGAAGACATTTCTAGAAACAAGGAACTTTTTAGAAAAATGTCTCACCGACCGGTGTCATTTGCTTAATTTTATGTTTTAAAGGATGATAAGGAGATGGGTGCGTTTCGTGATCCTACACAAAGAAACGGGTAATAAAAATGGGTGGATGTAAAGTAAGATTTAATGCTTGTTTAAAAATAAGCAGATCAAATGCTCTAACTTACCACGCTTACCAGCTTGAAAAATATATTTTTAGATGACTTGTTTGCATCATGAAATTTGTCATTTTTTTGAAGAACAGGGAACACAAACCACTGTTTTCCAATCTGCTGTACTCCTAAAACACGGAGACGGATTAAGGCGCTTAACCAGGCTCTAGCTGATGGTGACCTTTATATTTATCCTCAGGGGTCGAGCAGTAAAAAAAAAAAAAAAGTATTGTTGCTTCTTTATCGTTTGAGGCCTGGCAGATAGATAAACATGTCACTGGGACTGGCTTCACTAAAAACACTCGAGCTCTGCAGCGGCGGTGAACTCGACCATGTGTGTCTTTTGAGACACGACTTCCTTGTTCAGCAGAAGCTCCTCTCATTAATCATTTGAGTCATCAGGGTCCGTCGAGTTCAGCTCCTTGTGGATGCTGAAAGCTCCATTTTTGCCTCATTGATTTCAAACCCTGTAATCGATTTACATTCATGTTCTTGTCGGTGTGAAATTGATAAAGAGCTGTGGCTCAGCATGAGTTAAGCGAACAAGATAACGTTCTGGTCTATTAAGAAAGTGACACCTTTTTCTTTACTAAAATGCTGCATTAAGAAAAGCTAAATTATATTTTACATATTAAAGGCCTAAGAGAGCGATATGGATCTCTGCTTGAAAGATAAGGTGCTAACCACCATGTAATGCACACTTGATGAGGAGGCTTCCAAACATAAGCCTGAGCACAGTTTACCTGCGAGGCAAAGCCTCTTGCTGCCATTTGGGCAACTTACCACAAGGAGACAGTATTTTACTGTTTAAACTATGCTGTACTGGGATGTTATAGTATTAAATGTATCCTCTTTAGATGGGCAAAGATGTTTCCAAACCCCAAAAACAAAAGTGAGAATATGCGAACAGGAATTTTGCAGCTACAATAAATGGTTTGTGGTTCATTTTTTCCTACATTAGCAGGTAATTTAAATAGAAATAAGCAGCGTGGAAGAACTATTCTGCAGTTGATGGAAGACCAACTAAATATATTTACACTGAACACACAGGCAATTGCCTTCAGACTGTCTATTTTATTAAAGCAAAATTTTTATTTCATGACATCGTTGTGTGAATGAAAATATCAGTGGCTCTTATTAGGTAAAATGTCACTCTTCTTCTCAGCCTCAAAGCTCTCTAAAGTCTACTTTTCTCTGTCTTCGTTCATATTATATACTTCAAACTTGAAATGAATTCAGAGATCAAGTAATTTCAACACTTTAGATCTTTAATTCTTTAGTTTAATTCAGTGCTAGTCTCCATCATCAAAACAGCTCCCACCTACGACTTCTAATATAGAGAGTTGTTTTTAATTTACTATAGACATCACAGGCCTTTTCTTGATAATGTAGCCATCAGAATCCTCGAAATTTGCTGCCTGATTTTGTTGCACAACATCAATCTGCGTACATCTGTATTCCACTGGGCACCACCTCCATCTCTGGGTGCAGCTGAATATATTTCACCCTTTCTACCTTTCTCCTCTTCGCTGCATTCTAATGTAAATGTATACATGCAGTACAAGTGTAACATGTCAAACCTAAAGTTGATATTTGAAAGCGTGTGATTGAATGAACTGAATTGTATTTATGCTAAAATGTTTGCGAACATGACAGTTGTTTATGCTAACAAAAAGAGATGACGTTCAAAGGCTTTAAGATTCAAATGAGCAATGATGCAGGGAAATGTTTAATTGTTCTGGGAGAATTTAAACAGCTCTTTCGGCATATTTGTGGCATCACAAAATATCCCAGTTTCACACACAATGAAACTTATCAAAGGAATATCTTGTGAAGATTCATAGATGTTGAAAAATAGAAACATGAAACAATTTAGGAGAAAATAAATAAAGAAATAGAGAAAGAAATAGGGAAAAATAGGCAGATAAAGAATAAATCCATGCTCTTAAAAACTGATTCCTCTGCTATGTCAAAAACTGACCACATCAGCTGGAAGAAACAAAGGGTAAATTGACAAAAGCACTGTGGGAAACAGGAAAATCTTTAACTTCTCTATGCTCATGGGCATCTGGACTAGATAGTCAGGCATTTAACAGTCAGATGAATCCGTCTGACACATTTTATGTGAATGACAAAGTCATCCTATTTCTCCAGGTGAAACATTAACAGCATCATCCAAATAATTCTGACTTAAAAGTCAAAGTGCAGGCTCTGTTATAATATCAGGAGATGTCAAAGGATATTTGTTTTGTAGTACTTCTAGAACTTTTCAGGTAGTGTTCATGTGTTCATCAACAAGCCAGTTTCAATCCACAATCTACACTGATTACATGGTTATTGTAGAAAAAGAACAGAAGGATGAAATATCTTCAGTTCATAGTCAGACTGAGTAACAGTAAACACATAGTAAGTGTATCACACTGGAACATTTTCAGATTTTTCAGATCAGGACTGAGTCAGAACCGCTATAAAGGATGGAGGCTTAAGTGAGACTTTAAATGTGTCTCCCAGACACTAAATGTCATCAGTCTCTTAGTCTTTTTGAGTTTTAGGAGATTAAAGGCCAGCGGCGTTGACAGTTCGAAATTGGCATGTAAGGAGGAGGAGGCACAAGTGGAAACACAAAAGAGACAGATCAAAAAGGTGGAAACATTAAAAGAATTCCTCTTTTATTTCTGACAGATGGGAAACTTGCACACAAGATTGTTCTGAGGCACAGCCACCTCATCACTTGTTCTGTTCTGTCCAAATAGTACCAGCGTGCCCTGCAAGTCAACAATGTAGATTTAGGTACAAAATGTGCCTCACTCTACAGGGACAAGAAATGATCTTTAAAAACTTGACCCGGGCAGCAAAAGCTTTGAGCAGTCAGATAAAGCGCAAGAAACCTGATGAAAGGTTCTGATGTTTAGTTAAATCGTTAGATTTCCTGGAAGGATTTGATAAAAGATGTGAAAAAGAGTTTGAGACAAGAAACATATCAGAATCAAACTGGCTGAAATTAAACTGCCTAGCCAAAAAAAAAAAAGTTGGTACAAACAGCTATGAGCCTTCCTATGAGTTATTTACTGCATGGGCGATTTTGTTCCAGCTGATAAGCAGCTTTTCATTTCCTAAACAACCGTGTCAAAAGACGCACTCAAGAAGGGTTGAATCCATAGGTTGAGAATGCAGAAACTACTAAAGTTGGGTTTAGAACCATCCAACGAAATTAGGAAACCCTCGTCTTTGAGGAAGAAGGGTGGTCAAAATAAATCTTGAGTGATAATGATTGGCGATCACTGAAACGTTTAGAAGAAAAACTACAGCAGAACTCAGGGCTATGTTTAATAGAGAAAGTAAGAGCATTTCAACACGCACAATGTAAAGGGAAGTCAAGGAACTGGGACTGAACAGCTGTGTAGATGTAAGAAAACCACTATTCAGTGAGATTTACCAGAGAAAAAGGTTTCAGCTTGCAAATAAAGCATAAGGATTAGACTCTGGAGCAATGGAAGAAGGTCATGTTGTCCAGATTTACCCTCTTCCAGAGTGATGGGTGCATCAGGGTCAGAAGAAAGGTAGATGAAATGATGCACCCATCATGCCGAGTTCTTACTGTACAAACCTGTGGGGACCTACCCTGACTTTAAGATACCTTTGATGTGACAATTAAACTTAACCATGCTTTTATTCCAGACTGTGCATTTTTCCAAATGCAATGTTTATGTAGCTTTAATGATAAATTGTTTATTCACATACATGGCAGATAATGCTGATGTCATCACAACTGGACGACTTCTGTGAGCTTTCAGTTCTGCTTCGACGCAAAGAGAAGTGCGAACAGAGAAGGAGAGAGAATGGGCAAGTCTTTTCCACTTGTTCTAAAATGCACTATCCATTAAAGTTCATCCAAGTTTTGTTTTGTTTATGCTTTTATGCAACAGGCAGAGAGATAACCCAGCAAGATAGTTTTGGTTCTGAATCACACAGAGAGCAGCTGCCTAACCATAATCCAACAGCATCCCAGGCTCAGAGGGACCTCCCTGGGCAGACAGAGCAGCTGTGAAGCCAAGGCTGACATTTCCTCCAGCTGAGAGAAGGAGATGAGAGCCAGATTAAAGCCAGAGCAGAAACACTAGTTGGTTCCAAGAAAGTAAACAGCTGTCTGACCCAACTGTAGTTACTCCTCCTACAATTAAATCTCTTTCCTGACCTCAGAGGCTGCTGGACTTCAAGCTCTTCCTCTGTTTGAATTTCTTTAAAACTTCAGAATCCCACTTTAAGTAGATAATTTCATATTTCCTTATATTTTGGTTAGTTTGATTAATTTTAAGATTGATATTAATTCTATTAATGGCCTCTCAATATCTGATTGATTAATATGTGAGAGTTAATCGGCTGTAAACAACAAATACACTATATCGTGTTCGCTTTTTGTTTGGACCCAAATAAAGGCAGACCTGAGGCTTAAGATGTAAAGTGAGACGGTTCAATAAAGACAGTACTTAACAAAAATTACAAAACAGTCACAAGAGGTACAGGACAAGGAACCAGCAAGAGTGAAACAGAGTAGGTAACTGACTGACGCAATGAACAATGAGAACCAATGAGTTTATATACTGAGGTAGAGGAGGAAATGTCAAGCAAGCAAAATAAGGGTAAGAGACAAATTAACACACAAGGAGCTAAATTAAGACTCAAAGAAACTACAAATCAAGGGGAAAAGACCTGATAAAAATCTAAAATAAATAAACACAAATGTACGTGGGACAAACACACAGCAAAGAGCTTATATGGCAACATCTTTTGAGGCTGGATGTGAGCTTGTGACACTTTTAGCAAATTATTTCTCCCAAACACACCTTAGTGATGAACATTGCACAACCTGGACGATATTGTTTGTACTTCATTGTCCAGCAGTTTAGTTAATTTTTCCCCAACTTCATAATTCAGTTGGTCTGTTGACAGGAAATCCTACTAATAAATATCTAACTTTGATGTTTTAGAAAGAGAAAATGTGGAAATGTTTTAGTTTCAAACAGTGAAAGACTTTAGGGAAATCTTGCTTTAATTATTACAGCTGAGAAGGAAAACTGTAAAATACAGTTGTAGAATTGACTGTTTTTCACTATAAGCACCAATTTGATATAAGAATACAATGATGAAAGACAAAAATGAAAAAGCTGCACTTTTAAAGAATAAATAATGGAAATTATTGGAGTAATGGAAAATGTTTTACTACATTTTTATTGCTTGTTGGTGTGAGTCATGCTTGGGGCGGGAGGAGGAGCTGAGTTTCAAAGCAGATGTTCTCTGTGTACCATCCTGTTCAAGGCATTGATATTTAATGTGGAGTTTATGACACACTGTCGTCCTGCTACCAAATGACCTGGATGGTTAACTGATTTTAGAGACCGCCCTCAAAATGAGGGAGGGGTGCAATGTCTTGTTATATAAACCCTTTTTCTTAGAGGAGAAAGACCTATGCATATAATGGTATCTGGTGCTTTTCTCCTCTCTGCAGAGATAAACAGTCTAGAATGGTGAGAGCTAAGGCATGTGGTTAGGGACCAGAAGTAAATGATCTGGTTCAGGACCAGATCAGAATTGTTTCTATTATCGCAGTTAAATAAACTGGCTTGTTGATAGTAAATTCCAGGGCTTTCGTCGTGTGGTGTGCAAGGGAGTGTCGTTTGATTGGGCGGTCTATGTTCGCGTAGCACGGTGGGCGGGGAGGGAGCAGAGGAGGGTGGTCTCTCTATGGATGCAGGCCAGTATTTGTGTTTTTTCCGTTCACTGTGTGGGTGAGTGGTGAGGATTGCCTGGTGGCGTGATTTGGTGGGGGACTGTATTTTGCATATTGTAGTTAGTTTCCAGGTTGGATCTGTCATGAAGGCAAGGCAAGGCAAGGCAAGGCAAGGCAATTTTATTTGTATAGCACACTTTCAACAACAAGGTGATTCAAGGTGCATTACATGATTAAGAGGAAAAAACAAAAACAGCAGTAAAACACAGACAAAACATATAAAGTAAAAACAGCAATAAAGGAAGAAGCAATCACAGATACATCAAGGCATTACAAAGCATATAATGTAGAAACAGCAAGAAGCATAAACAAAACATGATACATGAAAAGATTACTCAAAGGCAGCTCTAAACAGATACGTTTTTAGTTGTGATTTAAAAGAACTGAGTTTTTCAGCAGCTTTGCAGTTGTCTGGAAGTTTGTTCCAGATTAGAGGAGCACAGAAACTGAAAGCTGCTTCTCCACGTTTGGTTCTAATTCTAGGGATGTTCAGTAGACTGGAATTAGAGGACCTGAGTGTTCTGGGGGGTTGCTATAGTAACACCAGATCTTCAATATACTTTGGTGCTAAACCATTCAATGATTTATAAACTAGTAATTAGAGCTGAAGATCTTTGCCCGAACCTGTCGGGACCTGACGGGTTCGGGCTTAATTTCTATCATTGTCCAGAGGCTCGGGCCGGGCTCGGGTTTTAGCGGTCAGCTGATCATCTCATTAGCGCAAACAAGATCCAAAATGGATGCTGAGGAGGTGAAACTGAGGTTAGTCGCTGGTGAATATGTGTTTTTGTTTGCAACTTATTTAATCTGATAATGGGTAGGCCTTCAGTTTCTTTATGTTCATGTTTAAAGAGGGCAGGCTTGTGCAATAGCCTTTATTTTAGAAGTCATGCATGTGAGATAGCCTAATTGACAGTACTCATTTTATTTCATAAAGCTGCAGACTTAAAAAAAAAAGATTATAAATTGACATGTCTTGATATAATTCTTATAGGCAGGGCCTCATTTATCATTTTAAGCTTCAGATAGTAGGCCTATGTGACGGGAAATTCAAGCATTTGTCCAGTAAACTGAAAACCTGCCGGTCATGTTATCCGGTGACATTTTTTTCTAGCGGAAACCCTGATGTGTGACTTTTGAATAATGTTGGGCTGTAATCGGGTTCAGGCTTTAATAAGGTGTCAATTAAAATATACTCTTCGGGCTCGGGCCGGGTCGGGCCGGGTCGGGCCCAACTTTTAAGGCCCAATTACAACTCTACTAGTAACAGTATTTTGAGGTCTATTCTCTGAGCTACAGGAAGCCAGTGTAAAGACTTCAGAACTGGGGTGATGTGCTCTACTTTCCTGGTTCTAGTGAGGACCATGAAGACATGGCGTCCACCTAAACTAACAGGATGAACAACGAGTGGCCCATTGTATATTTGGAGGAGCTATAGAGACCCCATCTGAAATGGACGTGGATATGGAAACGTCGCTAGAAGGAAGCTATTGTTAAAAGAAAGCTTTAAGAAGTCCTGTTTTCAGTTTGGATGTAACAAGCAGCTGCCCTGATTTGTCATGATTTCCGTGGCTCTTCTGACCCACATACAGAACACAAATTGCAAAACCAGGCAGATTCAAAAGTTTTATTGAAGGATTTGTAGATGAAATTGAGACCAGGGGGGACCTTCTTGGAACTGGAGATAAGATGCTCTGGAGAGAGCTAAGTGGAGAGGCAAGATTGGGTATAGATGATTGAACAGTTTGATTGTTTAGGTTGCTTACTGTTGGTTGTGGAAATTGAGATCCAGAGACGTGAGAGGTGCCCAGGCTGTCTGTGATGAGTGAAGTTGATGGATCCAGGTGAGAGGTTCACCGGAGGTAAGTGGTGAAGAGCGGACAGGCAAAGAATAAGATTGTCAGGTTCTGTGGATTTTGCTTTTTTTTCCTTCCACTTAATTTCCTTTCCCTCTGTACCCTAATCTGCTTTCTTATTTTTGTTCCCTCCTGTTTGTGTTTTACCTAGTTCCTTTCCTAGGTCTTTTCATGTTAGATTATTTCCTTGTCTTTATTAGTTTATTCTCTCTAGTGTTTCCTTAGGTCCCCTTCCTAGACTTATTATCTTAAGTTTAGAGTTTTCTGTCTCTCTACCATTCTACCTCTCTTCTCATCTGATTGTTTCCACTTGCTCTCTCCCTCTCACCTGAATCTGATTCCCCTAATTGGTCATTGGTCTCCTCTCACTTCCTCATTTCCTCCCCAGTATAAATTCTTCTCTCATTCAGTTACTACTCGCTGGTCTTTTGTCATTCTTTCCCTGTCTGGTCCTGATTCCTGCCCAGTTCCTGTTGTTCCTCCCTCACGTCAGTATTTTTGGTTCTCAGAGTTCTGTAAGTTTTTGTTCCTTGTTTTTGTTAACTATTAAATCATTTTTAAGTTTCATATTTGCTGCCTTTGAGTCCTTTAAAAATATGCAAACATGACAAAGATATGGCGTGGCGGCTGTAGGCTGACTGACGTCCAACGGAATCCAGAGGCTTGAAAAACGAGGAAACAGGTCACAGAGGATTTGTGAAGCGATCACGGATGAACCTTGAAAAGGAGCACAGGAGATGTTACCACAAGGTAAGACCATAAGGCAATTTAAACAGAACTTAAAGATTCGGGTGTTGAGTGTCAGCCAGCCAGCTCCTTAGGAAGCCTGCCTTGAAAACATGCTAGATGCTGTTGGAGAAAAAAAAAATCCATACTTGCCTTAATGTTTCCACATTTTTATTAATATTTTTAGACTAATTGGCACATAGCAAATGTGTATTTTTTTGCAGTCCCCTATACTCCAATACTTCAAAAAGTCTTCAATCATTTCCTTGCCCTAATTTCTGTTCAGTCAGATAAAATCCCGATATAATACAGTGAACTTTGTAAAAGGTCACAATCTGACAATCATGAAAGGATGTGAACCTTTTTGCAAGCTACTATATACATTTACTGAAATTTGTGCATCTGTTACTGCTATTTTTATTTTACCCTTTTAATCATGTAAAGCATCTTGAATTACCTTGTTGTTAAAAGTATGCTACACAAATAAAATTGCCTTGCCTTTTGGCTTTCCTTTGTGGACAGACTCCTACTGCAATTTCTGGATCTGAAGTGAATTTCAAGCCCCATGATGTACGTCATTACAGTAGCTTTGGGAAGCCACAGTTTAATGAGTCATGCAAAGAGAGCCCCAGACCACAGGCAAGCAGCCTTGCCTGATAATAAGATGAGAGCATTCATACTGAGGCTCTGATCCAGATTCCTCCTCTTGCTTGTCTGTTGTATAAATTGTTGCCCAATCTGCCACTTTTTTTCAGGCTTAGACACATCATGATGGGTGCTCCCTTATTAAAAATCAGACATGAACCTTGACCAGCCACCTGTCTGGTACAATATTGAAAATCATTTTCTGTTCTGTGTCATTGAGACGTGGGCAACAAATGAGCAGACTAGCAACAAAGGAAAAAAGGCCACTGACTGAAGACTGTTGTTGTAGGACAGTCTCTGCTTCACAGAGTCAGACATTTTGTCCTAACAGGACTTTCTGCAGGACAGCCTCAATATGCTTCTCCAACATTGGTCAGCCAGCTTAAGCTACTGTATTGTTGAAAAATTGCATCCACATGTCTTTTTTTCTTGACATCACTTTTTTGCTGTTAATAGTTGGGCGATCCTCTTCTTTATTGAGTCCATCCTATCCCAGAGGTTATGTTAAAATTTAGTTAAAATATTAACTTCAGGTTTGTGAAACAATTTGATCAACCCTAATCACCTTTTATCCACATTTAAACATTGGTGGATGTGTTAATGTTGATTTCTTTTCAACTTTTTAAAATGTAAAAGATTTATACGTTGTTTAGATAAAGATTATTTTTTGAATACTTTATTCACGCTTCACATTTAGCTAGTCTTTTAATAAACTGTCTTGCTCAGGCTGATGATGTTTTTATCCATAGGGGTTAGCTGAAGTGCTAAGCTAAAGCTAGCATGTTTACTCTATCCATTTTGATATGACTCAATGATAATTTGGCTCATAACCTATTTCAGGAAAGTTAAAGTTCATTGTGTGTGGAAAACAGACAGAAAAAGTCTTTTTAAAAACCTACTTAATAAATAAAAAAACACCATGATTTTAATAAGTTGGTCCAACAGAGCGTCTTCTTTCATCTTGCTAGTTAACTCACTGCTGCTGTAGGATCACAGATATCGACTGGAAGTTTAGTTTAGCACAAGGCAAGGTGACTTTATTTGTATAGCAGACTTTCAACAACAAGGTGATTCAAGGTGCTTTACATGATTATGCGGTAATATAAAAATAGCAGTGAAACACAGACAAAGCATATAAAGTAAAAACAGCAATAAAGCAAGAAGCATACACAGATACATCAAGGCATTACAAAGCATATCATGTAAAAACAGCAGTAAAGCAAGAAGCATACACAAAACATGATGCATCAAAGCATTACTCAAAGGCAGCTCTAAACAGATACGTTTTTAGTTGTGATCTAAAAGAACTGTGTTTCAGCAGCTTTGCAGTTTTTCTAGACGTTTGTTCCAGATTAGAGGAGTATAGAAACTGAAAGCTGCTTCTCCATGTTTGTTTTTAATTCTAGGGATGTTGAGTAGACTGGAATTAGAGGACCTGAGTGGTCTGGGGGGTTGGTATAGCAACAGTAGATCTTCAACATACTTTGGTGGTAAGCCATTTAATGATTTATAAACTAGTAAAAGTATTTTGAAGTCTATTCTCTGAGCTACAGGGAGCCAGTGTAAGGACTATAGCACTGGGATGATGTGCTCTACTTTCCTGGTTCTAGTAAGGATACGAGCAGCAGCGTTCTGGATCAGCTGCAGTTGTCTGATTGACTTTTTAGGCAGACCTGTAAAGATGCCGTTGCAGTAATCAATCCGACTAAAGATAAACACATGGATGAGTTTTTCGAGGCCCTGTCAGCCCTTTAAGCACAGGATTCTGAAGTCTGTAATTTGAAAATGCCTTGACTGGAATCCTAATCTAAAATTCAGCATTATTTCTGGACATGAATAGCTTTTTGCAGAAAGCTGTGGCTGAAGTAGATAAATAACTTCAGGTTAGTAAAACATTTTGGATCCCCCCTCCAGCTTCTCAAAACCATGACTTGGTGATACTGCTTATCTTTTAGATATTGTTCCTGACACTTCTTCTGTTCTTCTCAGCTTGCCCAGCTCTTTTTTTTTTTTTTTTTTTTTTTAGGCACACATTGCACAACATGCTGTCAAACTTTGCACATCCCTGTATGTCGGGGTAATAGGTAATTTTAAAGAAGGGGTTGAGCATGACTGGTTGTGCCATGTACAGTAATGGGCTGGTGATGTTTCCAGGCTCTGCTCTGCCTTGTTGTTTATGGTTGCATGTGATCATGTCCTTCTCACCAGTAATCTTGCACAGGACAAGCAAGCACAATGGATGGATCTAGGTAGGAGAAAAAGGACAAAGAAATTGGGTTGTGCATGTCTTTGGCACGTATTGCCGTGTGACTTCTGCTTCATCCCTTTCACGTCAGCTTTTGACTAATGTTTAGCTCAGTGTTAATACATCATTTAAAGTGCAATCTTTTCTTGGCTAAATGTGTAGGTGACATGGACTCCAAGGGAGAGGGGAAAATCAGCTCTGATTAGATATTGATTTCTACTACAGAGATTATAGTGCTTGTACATCTTTGATCCCATATGTTCTTTTTGTGGACACCCCAGCTGCTACAAAACATGAACACCACCTTTTTAAAACAGTCCACTATTTAAAAAAAAATGAATGTCCCGATAAACAATGTGATTAACTTATGTCTTCCATCTATTACACTTGCTGGTGTAATATGGTAATGACGCTGAGTGATGAGAATCAGCGCCTGACAGTAACATAGTAGCAATCATCTGCTCGATTTGACTCATCATCATCATCATCAAGCCATGGAGGTGGCACTGGCCTGCATGAATTTCTGTTAAAACTGTGATTTTATTTAGTAGTATGAGTTGTAGTATGAGTTGTCCTATGAGCCACTAATTTGAACAACTCCCATGTGATTTTTTTTTTTAAATTAAATTTTTTAAGTAAATTGAAATATAACTCAGAACAGCCACAATAATCAGACATTTATGCCGTTAGGATCAAATTCAAAATTTCGCCTGCTTTATACACAACTTGGTGGCTTTTTCCAGAACATTTTTACAAGTTGTACAGAATGTAAGAAACAAACAGTTGACGAACAGCTAATGAATTTAAATTACAACCCAGCTGGAAATACACTGCACTCGACAGTTTCATGTGAAAAGATGGAACGCCTAATTGGCCTCACCAATACCACAACAAAGAAAGCACACACAAAATGCTGCTTCTATGCAAATTGCAAAAGATACTCACATCAACAATGCTTCCAATTTACAACCCTTTACATAAATTGTTGAATTTGCTCTTCTTTCATACGGCTTTTATCACCTTAGCAGATGGTAAAAGTTTCACAGTGACATCGCCTTGTCCACCTACTCACACACCAATTACAAGACAAGGCCTGCTATTGGGAGTAGCTTCAAGTTCAGGTCTTGTCCAAGGGCTGTATGGCACAGTGGTTTTTCTTAAAATGTTTTTCAGCCCTTTTTTCAACAGTAGATAGACAGGCAGAGAAGGGGAAGACATGTAGCACATGATTCAGGGCTGGGAATTAAACCGGTACAACTGCTTTGAGGACTGTAACCTCTGTATATGCTCCACCAGTGAGCCATGTGGTGCCCCAGTGTATGGTCTTTTATCTGAACTTTTGGATTTTGAATGCCACTAAACAGTCATTTACTCTCGGCTCCAACTAGCTGTCTACATCAATGGAAATACTATAAATCCAAGGGAAGGGGCTCTTTTTTTTTTTTTTTTTAAAGGATTTTTGGTGTCAAATATACATCGCACCCCTGGTAAAACATGAGTAAAATACCTCCAAAATAAATCAAAGGAAATATTTTTTTAACTCGGGAGACGAGCTAATAAAAGGTAATGAGATTATTCAGTGTATAGAGAATGAGGAAAGTTTATTGATATCTGTATGAATAAACTGAATTTAATCGAATTGCATGTGCAATGGTGAGGCTCTTTTAAATTTTTAAGTTCTGGAAACTGCTTAATTTGGATGGCATTAAATTTGCGTCTAGTAATAACGTAAGGAAGTACTCCTACATCAGTCATTTGTGTCTCTGTCCCCTAGTCGGTCGTGGCAGATGGCCACTTGTACTGAACCAGGTTCTGTTGGAGGTTTCTTCCCGTTAAAGGGGAGTTTTTCCGCTCCACAGTGGCTACATGCATGCCCAGTAAGGGATTGCTGTGAAGTAAACAACACAACGCAGGCGGCCATCTACTGTTGCTGCTTGTTCGTTCAGGAGGAGTGAATGCTGCAAGTCAATGACTTGATGCAATCTGCTGGGTTTCCTCAGAAAACTTTAAAACTGATTGTACTAATGAACTGAAGGAATAATTGGAATGTGTGTTTGATTGAATTGAAATGATTTATCTTGTAAAGTGCCTTCAGAAGACGTGTTGTGAATTGGCGCTATATAAATAAACTAAATTGAATTGGTATGGAGCGGAGATGATAGTTTGGATCCCAGAGGTGAGGATGGAAGCCTGAGGATCCAGAGAGTTGAGAGCTTGGTGCTGGTGAACGGGTAGGCAGGTAAGGAACTGAGAATGTTGGAGATGCAGGGAGAAAATTCATTTCTAGGAGATGATCGTGGATTTTGCCTTGCACAGGGAGCACAGGAGACAACTTGAGTTCAGGTGAGTATACCTATACTTTCACTAGAACTCACTAGAAATAACAAGGGCTGCAGAGGAGGCTAGAGACCACCAGCAAAGTTAATCATCCAGTAAAGAGTGACGGTTCTGCAGCTCCTTAAATCCTCAGTGCTCTGATGAAGCTGATTATCATAAGGTGGGCTGGCTGCCCAGAGCCAAACTCTACCCCACAGGAAAGACACTCTCACACCAGAATTGTGACACATTTACAGAATTCAGTGGACAAAAAAACTCTGCACTGATTTTTAACAAAATCCTCATAAAGTTTTTTTTCTTTTCTTTAAATGTAGCTGTGATTTTATATAAGGGTGCATTCACACCAGAAAGTCCGATTCGTTTGGGGAGGTGTGAATGTGCAACTGAACTCTGATGTGGACCACAAAGCGAACTCTGGTCTCCCCAAAACCCTAGGGGTACATTCACCCCTGATAGTCCAATAAACTTGTGTTGATTTGGGACCAAAATTGCTAAAATTTTGCTTTTTTTAGTTAGTGCAGTTTGATTTCAAATCACATTTGTCAAAGGAACCAAAGCATTTGAGCAACATGTTTACCTCCTCGCCTGAAGCACTGAACACAGGAACATTTCCTGTTTAGTGAAATGTAAACAAACATGGAGTGGCATCAGATTTTGGTTTTTTTGGGATTGCTCTGTTGTGTTTGGCAAATACATCGCAGCAATGGCCTCAGCATGAGCAGAGAACGATGTAACTACTTTGGTCTTCTCAAAAGGACTTCACGCTTCGTGCTGATGTCCACAGACATTTATTTTCTTAACACAAGTTGTAGAGCAACGGCAAAACATCATGGTGCACCGTGAAAACTGAAATAAAAGACAAATGCTATGTTTCAAAATCGCATCCATCTCAATAAGCATAAATCCTACAAGGTAATAACATCAAAATAATATTTACTGTGTGCGCCTGTTTGACCAGTAGTAGAATGATGTCGTAGGCAGATTTCTTTGTCTTTAACATGGTTTGTATTCTTCTGACTTCTCTTTCATATTTTCTCCCCCGCTACTGCTCACATACACATCTAGGTTTCGCAGTCTTGTGACTCATGAAAGTATAATTTTTCACTTAAACACAAGTAATTTCACAAATAAAATAAATTCATTAAATAACATGTAACTCAATGCCTTAAATAATTGGGGAATTATTAAACCCCAAAAAAAAGAAGATCTCGAAAATTTTTGCTTCCTGTTGTCATGGTAACCTATATAAAATCCATTATAGTGTCAGCTACAACCGTGGCAGAGTTGTTGTACGGTTGTTTTGGTTTTATTTACCAAGAATGCCCTGCACGATAGTCCCTTTCTTGCTTTTGGAGCGGTCCCGGTCTGCTTGGCATTCACATTTGCAATCGAGCCACTGCAGGGTTTTCAGCCGAGCCGAGACCTAGGTTTTTAGGTGGACCAAATTTTACTTTTTTTAGTCCGCATCAGAGTTCAATTGCTCATTCAAATCTGATGCTAGGCCAAGTTTGTTTACGGAAAAGGAAGTGTCCCCATGTTAAGTGCTTTTTGGTGCAACGCCACCATAGGCCAGGAGGTAAACATGTTCAAAAACGGCTGGTTCGTTTGACAAAGTGCGGTGTGAAATCGAACTGCACCAACTAAAAAAAGCAAAAATTATCAAATCCACTCTACCGGACTATGGGGGGAGGGGGCAACCTAATTTAAACTTTAACTTGCTGGTAATTCAAGGTTTCCATCTACTTTTAACTTGTCTCCTTATGATACTACTTGACAGACATTTTTTTTAGCCCCTGGTTGCCGACGAATGAGGAGGATGGTAAAGGGGTTTAAAAAAAATCTCCAAGAGCTGCAATCTCTAAGAGCTGCAGCAAAGCATGGCATCTCTGGGTCATTGAGTCCTTATACAATATTTTTTGAAAAATGGACTGTAAAATATTCAGACAGGTTGTCTGAAGTGGAATGGTCCCTCTCTCGGGAAACTCCAATCTTGTGAAAAGTTAAAGGAAAAGCCAAAGTGCTGTACAAAGTGTCAGTAAAATTATTTGGGCAAAATAATTGCCCAAATAATAGTGCAATTATCTATTATTTTATTCCCCGCTGTGTAAATGTACTCAAAATACAACCAAAAATTACCCTATGAGATAATGCTTCTGCAATAAAAGATAAAATAATTTAAAGCAGGGTTGCCAACAATTATTTTGCGTGTCTGTGGTGGTTTTGAAGTCGTTGCCAACCACCATACTAATGCAAAATAGCATGTCTGCCAAACATTAGAAGCTCGAACGATATTTCCTACTGTTTTTGCTGTTGCCTTGCTCATAATGAAGCTTTGCCTGCTGAAGATGGATCTTATAATTGGGTCATATCTAGTCCTGAGAATTTTCAAGTGTCTCTAAAAATGAATGCAAAACCCTGCAGGTGTGTTTTTTAACACAGAAGTCGAGAGTTTTAGTAACCAGCAGGGTTCAGTGTTAGGCTTTCTGTGCCTGCCTTGACTGGCAGGCACAGAAAGCCAAATAAGACAAAAAAAGATTAAAATGTCCATCACATATTAACTGACCAAAGTAATTTTCTTTAGAAAGGTGTTGTGTTGCATTTCTAAAATACTCGTGCCAACCTATCCCAATCAGTAAGCAGTCCTCCCTGTCTAACGTTACTTCAGACACTGGAACTGAGTGTTGGCGTTAAATGTGAATTTCTCACACATGTTGCATGCTAAGATTGTAAGAGGGTGGAATATTCAAGCTGGCCTTGGTGGATGTGCTAATACAGTGCTGCAGCCTTTTTAAATTAACACTCTGTCACAGGCAGACTCTGTTAACTCATTTAGATCTGACTTAGCTCATACAAGCCCATGATTTTCAAGCCTGATGTGACATGAGAATGCTTTATTTTCAAGACACAGTTGGCTTGCTAAACAGCGGCTTCAGACTCGTCTCGTTTCTATCAAAACTGTCTGCAGTTGCACTTTAACTACTTTGAATGTTTTCTGGTGTTTCTTAGCTACAGTTTCTAAAGGAAATGTTTATCTATTAGTTTCTGTGCGCTAATATATTTTTTGTAACACCAGAGAGAAACAGTATTTTTCTCTGCACAGCTCTGTTGCTAAGGAATTCAGAAAGACAAGGGGTTCTTGATTGTTTTCCTTAGCTCCAGTGGCGGCTCTAGAAAAATATTTAAGGGGTGGCAAGAAAAGGGCAAGAATTTTTCAGGGGTGGCACCATATGCCAGAATTTTATATATATATTGGTTTTATAGATCAAACACATGCTTCACCTCTTCACTCCCCAGTATTTACATATATGATAGATACATACATGTATTTGTTTTGCTTAAGGTTATTTAAGCACATTAAAGCTGCATTGCGCAATATTTTTAAAATAAAACAATAAAAAAAAAAAATCTATAGTCAGTTCCTGACAATACAATTGAATCAAGTGCTGTAGTTTGATTCTACCGCAGTTGCATGTAGAGGCAGCAATTCCATTTATTTTGAGGTGGTTCAGGGTGCGCTTGTGGGCTTGTGAGAGCGCGTAGCGTGACGTAATGATGCACGTAGGTACCCATGTACGCGGTCTAAGCTAGCTTAGATAAGTGTAGCTAGCCAGCCACGACACCTACACAAGCTCCTCGTAAGTCAAAGAAGAAAATAATTTTATCCAGCATTTCAAAAAGAGCAAAAATGGCCTCTGACCGTCGCAGAGCTCGGAATAATGAGCACCCGCCTGAAAGTCATGGGAGTGCGCATTTTGCCGATTGCAGTTTGTCTAACGGCCACATAGTGCACTCTCTGCAGCACTTTCATCACAGCACTAACATCTTTAAAGGTTCACCAAAGAGAATATAATGCAACGATTTTCATGAGCTTCAAGCTACTAATGTCCAATTTTACCTCCTTAACATTCCTGCAATTCCTGCAAAATTAACTTAAAGCTGTTCTTGAACCATTTTGAGTAGAGACATGGCTGGGGTAACAATAGCCTTTTTTTGACCAATTATGACTCAAACATCTCCTGATGAGCATACTGACACCTTGTCAGCTCACAGCTGACAAGTGCACCTATACAGGCTTATAGGTGGGTGCACCTATAAGCCTGTATCCAATTTTTTCTATTTTCTGTCGGGTTGGATTTCCCTGCGCTGTCTGCGGATGTGACGTCAAGCACGTTCATGTTAAATGTTTCAGATCACCGCTACTCAGCACTCGTAAGCAGTTCAATGGATTGTGCGAATACACAGAAGAGACCAAGGACAACTCTGACACCAACAGTAACTCCACATAAGACTTAAAAAGTTAAACCCCTGACAAGTGCCCAAAAAAGATTGAAGATTGAGAGTGACCGGCGTAGGAGCGTGCGCTGCGAGAGCGAGCAGAAAGGAAGAGCAGTTCTCTTTGGAAAGCAAACACTCTAAAATTTATCCCAGAACTGTGTTAATATCTCTGAGTGCTATTGTTCCGTGTTTTGGCCACAAGTGTCAGAGGCGAGTTTAAATTTCAGAAAATTGCATATAGCTCCTTTAAAGCCAAATTGTATTTTGAATACCTTAGGTAGCAATCTTTATTGTTTATGAAGAATCCATTTGGACCAGGACCTCCTGCCTGAGGGGGAGTGGTTAAAAAAATCTGTATCCAGGGTGAGAAGAGTCTGGTATGAATGGCTCATGAGCAGGACTTCATCTGGTAAACAGCTAGACAGCTGAAGTTAAAACATGCCCAAACTTCATAGCAGGTGACTTACTAAACAAGCACAGGGAGGACTGTGCCTGTTAAATCTGTTACCAAGATGCGCGCAATCCATTTAGCAATTTTGCCCTTAATGAATATGCAATATGGGCATTTCTGTTAGAAGGTGCAAAATAACATGCAAATAAGTAGGCGTTCCACATGCAGTAGGATTTATCAAACATGAAACTGTTTGCACAGGCTGTTTTTGGACCTATTTTTACGCTCTCTGAAAGGCATGTATTAACTTTGCACCACCACGATTCAACATAAGTTTATTACTGACAAACGAAAAATATCATTCACACATTCTAACATAATTGTAATTAACACTCTAATGGTCACAAACCTGACAGTTATGTCAATTTTTTCTCTTTTTTTCCAAGGACGCATCACAACTAACTGTGCGTTCAACGCGTCTGCACCTGCTGTCTCTGGAATTCGGCGGCTGCATGGAGCAGAGAGCGCCGCATGTACAGCATTAAGTTTATTAATGACAAATGTTGTAACTATTAATAATAAAAAGTTGTTGCCTGGTTTTCTGAGCATCAATAATTAAAATCAATAATTTATTATTAATATAATTATTGATGACGTACAAGTTTAACCTGTTTATTAAAGATATAGGGGCACCAATCTCATAAATTAGATAATTTTAATTAAACCAGACTGTCAGTCTCTCTGAAAAGGCATAATTCGGCCGCGGGGTTAAAAAAAACTTTACAGCACACACTGAAATAGCACAGGAAACTTCTCGTTACTTAAGGGAATTTATTAATGAAATAGGTCAACCTTACAGATTACATTTCATTCATAATTTCCATCTATTCTAACGCATGCAAAAATATAGAACAATAATAGTGTGTGTGTGCAGCTGTGTGTGTGTGTGTCTGGGAGACAGCGAGCGAATGAGGGGGGGTTCAGCTCACCCCTTCAATGCGATAAATAACTCCAGCCTTATCAATTGGCGCGATACATTCACAAAGGAAGACAGAGGAAGACCGCGTGGCGATTCAACAAAGGCTAGTTTCATTAGCAATGGTGGCTTGGACAAAGGAAACAGGGCGACGGAGAACGGGGATCTACTGATGCCACGCGACCTGTCTAAACAGACACGCGCCGACCGCAGCGGACAATAAACCAGCCAGGAAATAATACAATGTAATATACTGCTTCTGGTTGCAACCAAAGTCAAATAATAAAACACAAAAAGCATGCACATTCAGGGTCGGTGTACAACAACAGACAACGAAGAATAACAATGGTTAATAAGTTGACAGACTTATTTTAACCAACAGAAAACAGATATTAACCGTCAAGACCTATCCTCTACCCAGACCAAAAGATATGAACCAGTTTAATCCTACTTGGTGGGGGAAGCTCTCCACAGTCCACGACGAAGAACGTAGAAAGTGTCCAGTTTAAAGGAGCGGTTTGCGCAAAACCGAGGTCAGAAAAGCGGACGTCCGACTTTAGGCGCTGAGGGACTCAGGCCTGTTTTCAATAGAGCTCAGATGGCCAGCTGACTCCCTGGTTACCCGTACAGGAAGTCTGTTTGCTCGGCCGATTCACTTCGAAGTATAAAAGGGAAGTTCTTCCTGGTCCAGCAGGTTCGAAGGGAAAAAAGGAAAAATGCTAGCAGTGGATTAAAGCGTCTTCTTACGGCACCGCTTGGGGACTAAAAGACGAAGATTTCAATATTTGCGCTGCCTTTTATCAACTCTGTGATGTCATCACTGGCCACAGACCAATAAGAATGGGTTGAGGGCAGCGCAACAGATGCTGGGAGATGCAGTTCATTCAGTAAAAGGATGCTGGGAGATGCAGTTCATTCAGTAAAAGGCCATAGCCTCAACACAAACAAAAAAGAACATTCACAGACATCCTAGCCCAGCCATAGACTTGACAGGTATGTAGTTTTTTTTTTCGTTTTTGTTTTCAAAGACTCATCATGAATCCACTGCGCCAATTCTTCCTCTCTCTTGCTGTAGCGCAGTACATGGGCCAGAAAGCCTGGCACACACAGTAGCCGACGCAAAGTCATAATTTAAGTACTGCTCTTTGCGCCTGTTATGAATTGCACAATCAATCTTAGTAGATCAACCGCAAATGAAGGACTACCCACTGGTTCTCCTGTTTTTTTTGCGGTGCACTCAATTTTGGGCTTTTTATTTGAAATATCAGGCCCATAATGTCTTAACTGGTTTTGAAATGGTGAAGATTAAGGTTGTGGCTTGGCCATACCAAAAGCCCAACATCTGCTCTATTAAAAATGTGTGGACTTAAAAGAGAGTTTAGTAGATTTCCACAAATTTTTTTCACACGACATACATTTCATGCTGTTGTTTGATCGAAAGAAGGACTTCTAATCATGTGGCAGGTTGACTGAAGGCTAATTTATAATCTTATCTCAAGCTGTGTGCTTCAAGACCTCCCGCTCTCCACTTCAATCAGCTCCTCTCTCATCACAGAGCACACACGGTCTCTGGGTGACTGTCAGTTTTGTAAACCGTCAGTGGCTCAGACAAGAGTTTATAGCAAAACATTTTGATAAAACCGACCCCCGTCTTGTCCATGTTTTTGTTACAGGGCAGCAAGGGGAGGCTTTGTGTAGCTGTGGCATTTAATTAACTGCAAGACAGAACGTCTCTACAGGTGCAGCTTTGATTTTCCCAGCAGTAATTTGTAGAGTGGAAAAAGACTCTGTAGTCTTAATGTATATCTATTTCTTGCTGATAATGTGGAAGAAGTAATGGCAAGCTGCGCCAAAGCAGGGACTTATCTCTAACACCAGCATTGCTGTTGAACAGTGCATTACAAAAGGGTGCACGGAGGTTGAGGTTTTTCACATTTTCTCACTTTAGGTTCAACAAAGTTTGATGTATTTTATTGGGATTTAATGTGACAAACTAACACAAAGCTACCTATGAGTTAGGACGAAAAAGATGTATGATGCATTTCATGTTTTTTTTTTTTTTCAAATAAAGTGTAATTAATTCATATTCAGCCCTCCAGAGGCAGTAGTTTGTAAAATCACCTTTCATTGTAGTTAAGGCTGTAATACTTTCATTTATGTATTTACCTGTCATGACCCTTAGGTCTTTGAGTTAGATTAATTTGTGTGATTAGGTTTGTTGTATCCTCGTATTTATTTACTATCTTGGTGTTTAATAATGTTTACCGTGTTAGTTTCCTTGATTTGAATGTTTCTCTGTGTACTGATTCAGTTTCACTTAGTCATTTTCCCTCGGCTTCTCCTGTTTTACTCCCCCCACACAGTAGCACATTCAGGTAATTACAGTCATGGGTTCCTCACTCCAGGAATCAACCCTCCTCAGTATTTGAGGTCTGTTTCAATTGACACTTTGCTGTATTCTTCTGCATAGTTTAAGGGTCCTCCTGGGATTACCTTTGTGTTTTCAGTTTCTAGTTATTTATTTTTTAAATAAATCAATGCTTTTGTTATATTGCTTAGCTCCTGCCTGCTGTTGGCTGCAATGCAAACACCAAATTGTGTCATGACTACCTTCACATATCATGTTCAATCAGGTTAGATGGAGAGTATCTGTTCACATTAAGTCTTACCACAGATTCTTAGATGGATTTAATACTGGACTTTTCCTTGGCCACTTTAGATCTACTTTGATCTAAATAATTTTATCATAGCTCCGGCTGAATGCATAGGGTCGTTGTTTTGCTGGAAGGAGAACCTTTACCCTGTCTTAAATCTTTTGCCTTTTCTTCAACTACTGGCCTGCATTAAGCTTTAAACATCATTACCTCCGCCTAACTTCCCTGTCACTGCTATAGAAAAGAAACCCCACACCACAGGGATGGTGTGCTTAGGCGGATCCACAGTGTTGATTTTCTTCTCCACATTGCACCTTGCATTCAGGTTTGGTCCTGTGTAATCAGAGAACCTTCTTCCACATGTTTGGTGTTCCTCCTAAACGGCTTGTGGCAGAATTTAAGCACAACTTCCCATGTCTTTGTTTCGATGATACCTTTCTGATTAGCCCAAATTTGTGGAACATGACTAATAGTCTGCAGCCTTCAGATTATTCCCCCTCAGCTGTGGAAATATGGAATGCTCTCCTTTCCCACCCTGTCAGTTAAGCTGATATCCTTGTAGGTTTCAGTTGTGGAACAATTTTTCTGTTTTTAGGATTGCATTGTACAGTGCTCAGTGAGATTTAAAAAGCTTTATATATTGTTTTAAATATTAACACTGCTTTAAATTTCTTCATAACAATATAGAGCTCCGGGAGTTGACATCACTTCTCCCAGCATGCAACAGTTCAAATCGAATGGGCGCCATTGTGGTAGGTAGTCTCCCACAGTTGTTATTTGCAGCCATCCCAAACTTAGAAACGGTAAATATGGTGGATACCTGTTGTGCCTCAGGATGCCATAACAGACGCGGACGAGATAAGGGAAGAGCATTCTATAGGATTCCCAAGGATTTGGATCACAGAAAACTATGTATCATTGCCATGAAACGCGCTAGCGATCAGGCAAAAATGAAGCTGTTTCATTTAGTCTTTGGGAGTGATTCACCTGTAATTCTGATTTATTACCATTTGTTTGAGAACTGCTCTTGTATCATTAAGTGATGCAAATTGACAGCTCTCTGTTTCACAATGATGCCTCTAGAAATAAAAATACTTCATTTCCAGAGATTAATGAACACACAAGATGTTGCACACAGACATAACCTAGCTGCTGCCCGTTGCTCATGGTAACTAAAATCAGGACAGGTTTCCACTTTCTCTCCCGGTGACAACAAGGCAATCCTTTGCAGGAAGATTCCAGATCTGGATCCCGATAACAATTTTTGACTATTTATATCCCTACAGGCTTTTATATACTTTAAATGATGCTCCAGGGTAGGTTGATGGAAAATTGATCAGGAAATTGTATATATTAGGCAGGGTATCTCAGGTCCAGTAAAAGGTCTGCCCTGACAGTTTCTGAAGTTTTAAAAAGTATCTCAGGGTTAATCGATTTAATTTCCCAGTATATACAATAATATATTCAGTTTTAAAATGGGAAGTAAACTCAGACGGAGTAAAATCACAGCCGGCGACGTTCATCTTGATGAGGTTCATGGCGCCTACACGCTCTGAGAGTCAGGTGACATCCGGAGCTCTATACCTGACCTGTCTGCTGTGTTCATTTATCTGTATGAGGCTGTTTGTTCTCTAATTTTCTCAAGCAAACCTCAGAGACCACAACATTCATGTCATATTTTTTGTAATTTATATTTACTGGGATTAGAGTACACTTTATTGTACAGAAGTGGACTGTTTAAGGTGAATCTCACAGGATTTCATTTATGTTATCAGAGTAAAGCGGCTCAGTAAACATGCACTTCCAACATTTCAGGTTATTACTGATAGTAACGGACAACATTGTATTGATCTACCATATAAAATGCCAGTAAATTCATTGAGGTGTGTGGTTTTAATGCGACAAAATTTCGAAAAGTTTAATGGTATGAATAGTCTTGAGAGTTTAAATGAGGGCAACTGGACTTTTGTTGTCTTGAAAGTGTTTCATCTCTCATCCAAGAGGCTTCTTCACTTCTGAAAACTGGATTGGGAGTATCAGATTTATAAGTCTTTGGTTGAGGTTCAGTAATGGGGCTATCGTTGTTCCGGTTATCAGGGGTGCGTAAGCTTTTAAGCACTAAGCAATCTTGGTGATGTGTCGCTAATGGTGAAACAACCCAGGTTATGTAACTACGCTGTTTTGGTCACATGTCTCAATGTGTGAGTTTTGGTAAAACTTCTTAGTAGGCAACTCAAGGCTGCTTTGTATGTGTTTGAAAGGGGTGAATCTCAAACCACCTCCTCTGTTCAATGTTGGTTTCACATGTTATAGATAGATGACTTCTTTCATTCCTCTCTCATGGTTTATATCATGTCCTGGATGACTGAGAATTTACACCATGGTATTACATTTACAATGGTATGAAAACGTTTGTCTGGCATTGTATTTAAATCAGCTATGAGATCAAAAAGGACCTTGCAAGAACTGTGCATCATTTAGTTTTAAAATACCTACTCACCCTGATAAGTGAAACCTCAGCAAAGGATGCTTGTGTCAGATGTCCAAAAATAGCAGATCATTTTTGTTACAGTTCCAAAGTAAGAACTGAGCTTAACACATGGATGTATGTAGAACAAAGAGCATTCAAAATTATATGAAAAGCTTATTTTGGCTTTGACTATATATTCATCATGTTAGAAATGTGAAAAACTAACTAAGATGCCTGTTGTGTGTCTTTCCTGTTCAGATGCACAAACCAGACTCTACAATTATAATGGTCTCCATAGGACCAAGACCTGAAAAAAAAAGGTGGAGGATTCAGTGGGCGACAACAAAACAAGCCACAGAACTGAAAGTAGATTTTGTTAGGGGCCATTAGTCTGCATGCAAAAGAGACAATAGCAGAAATAATTTGTATTTTTTTTTTTTACATAAAAGTTCAACTTCTTTTCCATTTTTCCCTGTTTGTGGCTGACTCCTCGAGTCATGAGTGTGTTTTACAAAGAGTCAAACATCAGCTGTGTGTCTTTCACATATAAAATATGATAGAACTGTCTAAAAATAAGCACAACAGGAGCCCTTTGAACTTGATGGGCTTCAGACATGAAGAATGATGAAAACAGATTAAAATTGTGAGCAAGTGAAGAACATGAGACAGTATGTCACACAAAGTAACACAAAGCAGTCTCTTTTTGACTTAAAATAAAGCACTGTTTATTGATTAGGCTCTTTTCTCACAAGATGACTCAATTTGCCACGGTTTGGATGAAATTTGATGAAAATGGTTGGATAAAAGGATTACAGTGCTATAACTCTCACATACAGCATGATTTTATGCTACTTTCTTAGCAACTGATGTGACCATGATGTCATTTGACTCTACACTTCCCTTATGTCTTGCAGGTCATGCTGTGCGTATTGGAGGTAGTGTGCTCCTATAAATTAATCTTAAAGGTATTTTTCACACAAAAAAACGTGTAATGCTTTTTGAAACACAATTGGTCACTGCATGCTGCGCCAAAAAAAATTATTCAACCCCCATTGCTTGTATTAACCATAGAATGGAAATAAGCAGAGGAAATGAACGAATCACATAAAAGCCAGTTTCCTCTAGGTCACAGAAAAAAAATTCAAGTATTCATGGTCTGCAGGGCCGTGCAGAGAACTTTAGTGGGGCATGTGTTCAAATTTAAAAAGGGGTACATAGAGCAAAATTTTAAAACTGCTCACAACAACATAACTCAGTGTACCATCCTGAAAAACAACAACAGATATCCATCAAGAATTTAATAGAGAATCGCAACACAATCATTATCAGATTTAAATAATAATATTATTTATCCTAGTATCATTGCTGACATATGCCCTAACATCACCACCTTATTTATTAACACTGTGTTAAACAGCTGTGCTTGTATTGGAGCAAGATTTGACTACACCATCTGGTGATATTAAAAGACCATCATTGATCAAGTATTTAGTTGGAAATAACCATTATTCATTCAAAGGAAAATAATAAGCCGTGAACAATCCTATGAGCAGTGCATTGACCTGGTTAAACTGCGTGACGGTTGACTTCAAAATAAACTGCAGGAAGATGAGAGACAGTCAATCTGTGTTATCAACATTTATTTCTAATGAAACTAATTGTATTTTTTTCTTTAAGTGTTCTCATGTTTTACTTTTCATAATTGAAAATCAGTGTGAAGCATAGTGCTCACAATGTTTTGACTGGCTGCTGTTGAGCCAGGGCCCTTTTATCTGCGACCTGGGGCAGGGTTACCGCTGGTTTGTTGTGCCAGAGCTAAGGTTTCTCTAGGTGTAAACACAAAAAGCTTGTCATGTAAAGGAGGGTTAAAAAATCTCCAAGTCTTGCTTTTGGAAAACAAATAAAACCAGCATCTTTGGGTCACCAAGTCTCCATAACAACCATTAGATGCCAGCCACTTGTCAGGAAGGCTGGCCTGGAAGAAGCCCATTATGCTGAATATTTTAGTCTAATTAAATTTAGATGCGTTTATGGCAACAGACCTCACAAATGAGCTTGGTGTAAAGCAAAAGATGAATATGTGAAACAGCACCTCCATCTCATTGTTTTCAGCTACATCATGAACCCTTTGAAATAACACATATGAAATCAAACTGTGGTGTCCTCTGCCAAGAGGCAAAAAATAAGTCTTGACTGATTCTCTCTGCAGGATAATGATCCAGAGACATGATTCAGAGACAAAATCAACCTTCTTCTATTGCCATTCTCAGGGGGAATGCACATCAGGAACCACCCTGCTGGTGCATCTTGTAAATTGATATGCATTAGCTGGACCCTTCAGCACTGCACTGAAGTGTGCAGAGACACTGCAGATTACTGGACTCCTGTCTTGGATGGTTTAATTAGATGCCATTAAGATTAGATGCAAATACAGCGGGATGCAAAGGGATTGCTGAACGCTGTGCCCAGCAGCGTCGATTGTTGCTTCTATGACAGAACATAATAGAGGTTTGATTTTGATAACCATCTGGCCCCACTGATGTGCCTTGCCCTTTAGTTCACAGACTTACTTACATCCCATAGAAATCCATTAGGGCTGAGCTAGAGTAAAAATGAGCCCAGAAGAGGAACCCAAAATCTGGATGATAGAGAGAAAGTGAAATTGAAAAAAAGTCTGCTAATGTTATAAAGATGAAAATGTTGTTGTTTTTTTTGCCTTTTTAACCTCTGGTACAAATAACTGCTGTAAATACAAGTGAAACTCGAAAAATCTGAATATCGTGCAAAGGTTCATTTATTTCAGTAATTCAACTTAAAAGGTGAAACTAATATATGACACAGACTCATTACATGCAAAGCAAGATATTTCAAGTCTTTAATTTTTTATAATTTTGATGATTATGGCTTACAGTTTATGAAAACCCCAAATTCAAAGTATCAGAAAATTAGAATATTGAGAAAAGGTTCAATATTTTAGGCAAAAAGTGTCACACCCTAATCAGCTAATTAATCCAAAACACATACAAAGAGTTCCTGAGCCTTTAAATGGTCTCTCTGTCTGGGGAAGACCGTTGACCTGACAGTTGTGCAGAAAACCAAAATTGACACCCTCCATAAGGAGGGAAAGCCTCAAAAGGTAATTATGAAAGAAGTTGGATGTGTCAGGAAGTCATCAGCTCCAACTCAGACCAGCCGTGTCTGATGAGCTTCTTGACAATTACTCCACTCTCCCCTCAGCTTAAAAGACCCTGCCATTCACCTTCACATCGCTCAGTCATCGGTAATCCAATGCCCAGAGCTCCTACTCGTCAGACCAGAAGTCTTCCTCCTTCCAGTCTTCAGTAGTTTCCAGTTTCAGCTATCCGACCAAACCAGTCCGCCTCTCAACCATCCGCTCAACACCCTTCTCCACCCTGCGCCTTGAACCCAGGGGGACTCCCATCCGCGTCTGGAGCGCCAAGCATCTCCCGATCGCCGCTCCCTTTCCACTGGCGATCCTGACAGGATGTTCCCAAAGCTTGGTATCAAAGCACATTAATATACAGTTAAATGAAAGGAAAAAGTTTGGTAGAAAAAGGTACACAAGCAGCAGGCATGACCGCAGCCTGGAGAGGATTGTCAGGAAGAGGCCATTCAAAAGTATTGTGGACCTTAACAAGGAGTGGACTGAGGCTGGAGTTAGTGCATCAAGAGCCACCACACACAGACGGATTCTGGACATGGGCTTCAAATGTCATATTCCTTTTGTCAAGCTGCTCCTGAACAACAAACAATATCAGAAGCATCTTACCTGGGCTAAAGAAAAAAAGAACAGCAAATTTTGCATCTAATTTGTAAACCCAATCCAAGATGCTTGAAGTTCAGTGTGAAGTTTCCACAGTCTGTGTTGATTTGGGGAGCCATGTCATCTGCTGGTGTTGGTCCACTGTGCTTTATTAAGTCCAGAGTCAAGGCAGCCATCTACCAGGACATTTTGGAGCACTTCATGCTTCCTTCCACAGACAAGCTTTATGGAGATGCTGACTTCATTTTCCAGCAGGACTTGGCATCTACCCACACTGCCAAAAGTACCAAAACCTGGATCAATGACCATGGGATTACTGTGCTTGATTGGCCAGCAAACTCGCCTGACCATTGCCAAGAGAAAGATGAGAGACATGAGACCGAACAATGCAGAAGAACTGAAGGCAGCTACTGAAGCATCCTGGTCTTCCATAACACCTCAGCAGTGCCACAGGCTGATAGCATCCATGCCACGCCGCATTGAGGCAGTAATTGATGCAAAAGGAGCCCAGAATGGCCCAAAACAAGTACTGAGTACATACGCATGATTATACACCTCTAAAAAATTAAAGGGAACACTAAAATAATACATCCTAGATCTGAATGAAAGAAATATTCTCATGAAATGTTTGTTCTTTACATAGTTGAATGTGCTGACAACAAAATCACACAAAATGTATAAATTGAAGTCAAATTTATCAACCCATGGAGGTATAGACTTGGAGTCACACTCAAAATTAAATGTGAAAAACACACTACAGGCTGAGCCAACTTTGATGTAATGTCCTTAAAACAAGTCAAAATGAGCCTCAGTAGTGTGTGTGGCCTCCACGTGCCTGTATGACCTCCCGACAATGCCTGGGCATGCTCCTGATGAGGTGGTGAATGGTCTCCTGAGGGATCTCCAGACCAGAACTAAAGCATCCGCCAACCCCTGGACAGTCTGTGGTGCAACGTGGCGTTGGTGGATGGAGCGAAACATGATGTCCCAGATGTGCTCAATTGGATTCAGGTCTGGGGAAAGGGAGGGCCAGTCCATAGCATCAATGCCTTCCTCTTGCAGGAAGTGCTGACAGATTCCAGCCACATGAGGTCCAGCATTGTCTTGGATCAGGAGGAACCCGGGGCCAACTGCACCAGCATATAATCTCACAAGGGGTCTAAGGATCTCATCTCGGTACCTATTGTCAGTCAGGAAACCTCTGGCGAGCACATGGAGGGCTGTGCGGCCCCCAAAGAAATGCCACCCCACCCCACACCGTTACTGACCCACTGCCAAACCGGTCATGATGGAGGATGTTGCAGGCAGCAGAACGTTCTCCATGGCGTCTCCAGACTCCGTCACGTCTGTCACATGTGCTCAGTGTGAACCTGCTTTCATCTGTGAAGAGCACAGGGCGCCAGTGGCGAATTTGCCAATCTTGGTGCTCTCTGGCAAATGCCGAACATCCTGCATGGTGTTGTGCTTACAGCACAACACCCACCTGTGGACGTCCGGCCCTTATACCACCCTCATGTCGTCTGTTTTTGACTGTTTGAGCAGACACATGCACATTTGTGGCCTGATGGAGGTCAGTTAGTAGGGCTCTGGCACTGCTTCTCTTGTTCCTCCTTGCCTAAATGCAGATGTAGGGTTCCTGCTGCTGGGTTGTTGCTCTCCTACGGCCTCCTCCACGTCTCCTGATGTACTGGCCTGTGTCCTGGTAGCGCCTCCATGCTCTGGACATTACGCTGACAGACACAGCAAACCTTCTTGCCACAGCTCGCATTGATGTGCCATCCTGGATGAGCTGCACTACCTGAGCCACTTGTGTGGGTTGTAGACTCCATCTCATGCTACCACTAAAGGGAAAGCACCTCCAGCATTCAAAAGTGACCAAAACATCAGCTGGAAAGCATAGGAACTGAGAAGTGGTCTGTAGTCACTTTATTGGGGATGTCTTGCTAAATGCCTATCATTTCCACCTGTTGTCTAATCCATTTGCACAACAGCATGTGAAATTGATTGTCAATCAGTGTTGCTTCCTAAGTGGACAGCTTGATTTCACAGAAGTGTGATTGACTTGGAGTTACATTGTGTTAAGTGTTCCCTTTATTTTTTTGAGCTTTGTACTTTTCAGAAGTCCAACATTTATCTATTTAAAATCCTTGTATTGATTTCATGTAATATTCTAATTTTCTGAGATTTTTAATTTGGGGTTTTCATGAGCTGTAAACCATAATCATCAAAATTATAACAAATAAAGGCTTGAAATATCTCGCTTTGCATGTAATGAGTCTTTATCATATATTAGTTGTATTACTGGAATAAATGAACTTTTGCACGATATTTTAATTTTCGAGTTTCCCCAGTAAACTCTTGACATCACTTTAAAACACCTGTTTACTTACAGTTTTAGATGCCAATGCTATTAATCTTGAACTTATAATGGTTAAAAATAATCAATGATAACTTTCCTTTCCCCATATTCACTTTTATTATTTTTGCTGACAGTCAAAAGAATTACCAGCCTTTTTTCAGAGGTACAGTAATGCAGAATCAGTTTATATTAAGACTGTAAAAAGATCTGGAGGCTTTTCTCCTGCAAATCCAAACTTCTCATGTGATTGTCGAGTTTGCAAAACTTTAGACTTCTAGTTTTATTCATTCAGGCAAAGAAAAAAAAGAATTCTCATATAGATTCATTTTGTATTCCAGAAAGCCACCATTAACGTTGATGGGGAAAATAAAGCTTAGCAAAGAAATAGGGAATGAAAAGAGTAATCTCACAGCCAAGCAGGCGCAGAACAGTTGAAAAGTGTGTGCTCCTTATGCATATGAACTAAAAGACTATATTTAATATCATATTCAGTTTTATGAACGTCTGCTAAATGACGAATTGAGGAAAAGATAGGAATTCGTGCTGCAGAGAAAACTGCAGAAAATGTTCTTTTTCATCTTGCCGAGCTTTCATCTTCTTTTTAGATTAGAGGAGCACATGAATATGCAGAAATCTGTATCTGTAAAGAGGCGACATGAAATTGGCACCACAAGTTTCATCACTGATTAAAAACAAATTACTTTTAAAAAGATAATTGTTGTTGGTGTAAAAAAAGGTCAAAGCTAAGGAAAAGGATGCATGAAAACAAAATCTTAAAACAGTCATCCCTAATTCAAACTGACCCTATCCAATGTCGGCACAAGAAGCATTAATTCGAACAGATTTTATATTTCAAAGGTTATCTTTAAGGTCTTAATATATAATAATAGATGAACTGAAGCTGCCTAGACCCAGGAGAAGGCACCAAACAAACTAAACTGTTATGATATTTGGGTGTTTGGGTTTTATTTGTATTTTGATCCCTTCTGAGTTTTCATGATTGTCTAAAAAGTATTGCCGTACTCTGTTACTTTTCAGTGTTCATTATTGTTAGAAAGGTGTTGCCATACTTTTTTACATCCTTTGTGTTTAGTTCCTGAGTTTTTTCTTGTTTTGTTCTTTATGCATTTGGATTTATTTCTCTTAGATAATCATTAGTTTCTTCCCCCTTGGTGTGTAGTTTCTTTGTGTGTCTCCTTCCCTCAGTTTTCCTGCCCAGCACTTTCCTCCCCCAGCTGTTCCACATTCCTCCGATTAACTCACCTCCATTTAATGTCTTTCTCCCCCGGCCCCGTCGGTCGGTCCCTGGTCGGGTCCCTGCTGGGGGGTGGGGCACCCTCGGGTCTTCGCTGGATCCGTCCTGGCATAACTGGTTGCTGGCAGAGCCTGTGGTATCATCAGGCCCCTGCATTGTAGCTGCTAAATGTTCCCCTGGGGCTCACCTCTGCTCCTCTCTTGGGGGGTGCTGTCAGCCCTGCATGGTCTGCCTGGGGCTCCTGTGCTCTGGGGATCCTTTGGATGTCTCCAATCTCCTTCGTGTCTGCGTCGATTCCTGGGAGGCGGATCGATTGCTCCTCACACCAGCTATTGAACACTTGTATATGCATCTTACATGCACCAGCATGCTCATACACACACACACACACACACACACACAATTGTAGGAGGATTCCAGTGTTTACAGATGCATTCTTGGGCTTTGGTTACCATTACTAAATGTTGTAATAATCGGTCCACAAGCTTTTCAGTGACTCTGATATTGTATTTATATATCTATTAGTGGGTTGTGGTTGTGTAGTTCTCTGTTTGCATTGTTTGATTTGTTTTGTCGTTTTTTTTCCCCTTTCCCTGCTGTCTTGCGAGTGTGGAGGGAGACTGGGATGTTTTCTTGTGTTTTCTTTGTTCCCCTTCCTCTCTTGTATCTTCAACTTACCCTCCCCTCTTAACCTTTTTCCTACCTCTCTTCATCTTCTTTCTTTCTTTGTCATAGTTCTTAGGTTGTGTAGTCGTATTGAGTTAGAGTTTGTGTGACTTTAGTTTTTCCTTCCACAACGTTTTCTCTCCCTCTTTTACCATCAGGTGCTTGTATGTTGAGTTTCTCGTGTTTTTGGTCAATCCCTTATTTACTTAGGTTCATTCTAAAGTTTCTTGTGTTTCTGTTATGTTTCCCTCCTCTCTTGTTATGTTCACTAATGCTTCAAGTTTCTCTTCCTAATTACCACTTTGTGTTTAGTCATTCCTTATGCCTTCTTAAGTTTATCTCTGTCTAGTCATTTCTTATGTTTTGTTCTTTGCCTCCCTCTCTGTTTCCTCCTTGCCCAGTTACTGATTGTCTCCACCTGCTCTCTCCCTCTCACCTGCAGCTGCTTCTCTCTAATTAGTCCTTGGTCTTCACGCTGCCACTTTCACTCCTCCTCAGTATAGTTAAGCAGCCCTCATTCAGTCACAACTCACTGGTTCCTCGTCTATACTTCCCATTCCCAGGCTCTGCACTTTTCTGGGCCTCCTGCATTCAAGTGTAAGTTCCTTGTTCTTTTGTTTCATTAAAACATTATCTTGCTGCATTTGGGTCCTCAGTTAACTAATACATCACATTCTTCCCCCTTTGTTTTCTGTCTCTGTGTCCTTAATATCAGGAAAATAACCCACAGCAATTTCTAATAAAGATTTCTTACACATGTATATCAAGCGGAGTGCTATAGCAAAAACCGTAATGTTCCACTTGCGAAAGTAAATCTGTTGGGCTTCTACTTGTACTCAGACATCAATTCTGAGTGCCACCCTGCCCTCAGTAAATAAGCTCTGTGGTTTTTAGTCTTCTTTACTGATTCCCCCTGTTACTCTGCTTGTGCTCCATATCCTGTTTCTATTATTCACCCTTCACAATGCTCATCCCACGTCCCAGTCTATATTTTGGCTAAGCTTCAACCAAACATTACATGACAAAAACACAATGGTTTGTCATTTTGCTCTGCCAGAGTAGACAGAATAAAAGACCGCTTGACTGCAAGGTCAGACTATAATCATAGTCTTTCAACCTGTTTGTATCAGAGAGGGAACATTGATGCAGAATTTCTCCCCCCGTTGTCTGTTAAAACACACATTTATTCCTGATTATTTTCACTTTCTATCTCTCTCCGTTCCTCCTCTTCTTTGTTAAGCTGGAGACATAATGTTGTAAAGTGGTAGTAACTGACAAACCATTGCAGTGTATTGTTGGCCCACAGATCCAAATTTGACAGCTGTGTGCTATCAGTGGTCACAATCAGTGCGGAACGCGTATCCCAGCATGATATTCTGCTGTTAACTCATTAATGAATCACCATGCAGACTCTGCCCACATGTGCGCAGAGTGTGCAATCCTGATTTGAGACTTAAGTGCTTTAAAGACCTTTTTTAAAGAGCAGCTGAATAAGAAGGCTTTTTCTACCACTGGCACTGCATGACAATGTGTGTAGAGAAATGCATCCTCGTTAAATAAGAACCTGTCCACAGCAAAAACGCCATACGATGGTGATAGAAAAAGGAAGGGTCTCATAAATGTTTTAGTAACCGTAAAAACGGCTTTAGATAGGATTGTTTTCTTGCTGCACTATCCTTCAGCATTGTGGCTGCAATGCAACAGAAAGGGTGACACTGTGCCAGATATAGACCCTCTGAATTGACAGCAAGTGAGTCATCACAATATTTTTCAAACATACCTGTGCATTCATGAA